>JAWNLC010000241.1:17835000-19035000 GCA_035041535.1 Drosophila cognata
TGTTGTTTGATTAATTACACGCACATTTTTGGGGCGTGACAAGCGGCATGCAACATGACTAATAAACAGGCGCATATAACAAGAAATAAATTGCAGAAAACACAAAAAAAAAAACAACAACAAAAGACAAAACTTAAAACCAAAAAACAGACACAACAAAAACTGCGCCTTCCTAAAATCATAAAATAAATAAAACTGAAGGCAGCTAAAAGCCGACATATGTAAACTCTGACAGGCCAAAGGAAGGGGGGGTGGGGCTGAAGGAAGTGGACTCCGTGTGTGTGTGTGTGTGTGCGTGTGTGTTTGACTTTTGATACGGCACACAAGAACAACGAATGAAACGCAGCGATTGCCGCTTGCATTTTGGAAAAAAAACACACCCAAAAATTTTTAACAAGAAAAAATACACTTTTTTATTAGCTTTTATTTTTTTGGTGTTTTTTTGTTGAAGGGGATTTCGAATGCATTTTAAGTCAACGACGAAATTGAATCATTTGACAAAAAAGCAACGGGGCAACGAGCTTTATCAATTTGCGAGGCTCGAGGCGGCTCGAGAAGTTCGCCCGAAATGCAAATTATGCGTTTAGGTAGTGAAAAATCGCCGGACCCCAAGTCGACAACTGAACGAGGCAGCGAGAGCGAGAGAGAGAGAGAGAGAGAGAGAGCAAGAGAGAGTGAGGTAGTGAGAATCATCAGCGGCATCTGCCAGGCACCAAAGTGAAGAAGTTGTCGCGCTTGTTGAACACCAAAATCACATTCGCCTTACGGATTTGTCTGGACAAATGGACAACGCTGAAATTTCGGGCAGTTTTTTATTTTGTTGGTTTTTTGTGCAGGCAAAAAAGAATGCAGCGCTTATAAATCAAAAAACCGTGGCTCATTTGGCATTTATTTGCGTCTCCCCTTGCTGCCACTGTCACTGCCACCGCCACTGCCACCGCCACTGCCAGTATCCTCTGCGTACTCCTCCTTTGAGGCACATCTTTTGTGTTATGCCTCTCTCAAGTCCAAAGGGCTGTCGTTGCTTTTGCATGTGACAAATTGTTTTGATCTTTTTGGCCTTTTTTATTTTCATAATTAAGATATTGCATTTGTGTAAAGTGTAAATTGGGGAACGCATTCCACGAAGTAGCAACTGTTATTCACTCACTTGTTGCAAGCAGAGCGAGGGGCAGGCAGGCAGAGCTAAACGATTGATCTTTGACTAGATAAAGATCAAACAGCTTTTGAAGCAACTATTATGAAAACAACATTTTTTAGGCTTTTGACAGAACTATTATTAAAAGAACATTTTTTATGGCAGTGTTGCAAAGTAAGTTTTTGGTTAAGCCCCATAAGCAGGCCCCACACACACACACATTCTCGACTGTTAGTTCCAAGAGAACAGCAGCAACAACAACAACAACAACAACGAAAAATATCACTTATGTCACATTTTGGGCGCGCCCCAATGTCTGTCCATGAATAATGAGTGAGTAAAAGCAAATTCAAGGGGTGCTGGGCAGGGGGGGAGTGTGGCAGTATTTAGGTCTAGGTCTAGTGTGTTGGGCATTAAAAATAAATAATATACTCGCGCGAATATTATATATATATATATATACATCTATGTATGTGTGTGTGTGTGTGTGTGTGTGTGTTGGTGTTGGGGGGCCTTTCATTGTGTGTCACTCATTTCATTTTCAATTTCTCACATTTTGTTGGCTGACAACTTTCGTTTCATTAATTTTCCTTTGCGCGCCGCACACATGGCGTATGCGTAATGTGCGTTTAAATACGCTTATATGCCACACACACACACACACACACACACACACACACACACACACACAGAGATACATTTATTATAATTCTTATTTATGGCATGAGTAATTGAACAAAACAATTCGGCTTTGCGTGTTGCATTTGATTGATGAGCTGATTAAAGAAACAGCAGCAGCAGCACAATTATTCCCAAGAGACAAAACTCCAGAAGCGCTTTTTGCATTTGGTGCATTGTTTGCCAATTAACGTTTGACGCGATGCGATAAAAATCGAGCACAAACATTTTGGCCAGCCAATAATACCAAAAGACAAAAGATACACAGATACACTGCCGAGCAGATGCCAAAGAGCAAACGAGGGCCAAACAGACAACAGCTGCCACAAGCACACACACACACACACACAAACAAAAATAAATAAATATAATAATAAAAAAAAAAAACAGACCAGGACAGACCCAAGCGAGCAGGGCCAGAACAGATCGGAAGCGAGCTGAACCAGCAAGCGGCAGCAGAGAGAGAGGAGCAACAGCAATTGGAATCTAATTTAAAATTAGTGCTTAAAGGATTGAAATAAATTTAGGCAATTTTAAGACACGACACAAAAGCAGCCGCTGACTGCTGGCTGGCTGGCTGACTGGCTGGCTGGCTGGCTGACTGTCTGGCTGTCTGTGGGTCTGCGCTGCCCTTTGGCCAAAAACCGAGAGCTGCCTCATTGAAAATGCGTAAAGAGCTGCGGTTCCGGCCAAACATACATACATATATATATATATATATATATATATATATATACGTTCATTTAGCAGGTGGCTTGATGCTTTGGCAGCGATAGCAGCGTTAGGGCTCAAGACATTTTAGCTCTAACCAATTGCAATTGGCCCAAGCTGTTGTACATATTTTGACAAGAGAGATAATAAACAAGAGTTAAAGCCAAAAGCTAGAAACCGAAACGAAGCCAGCTGCTGCTGCCGCTAACAAATTAAAGCCACAACAGAACAGAACCAAACAGAAAAGGAACGCCTGCAGCAGTTCTGCAGTTCTAACTTTAAACAAAGCAATTAAAAGTAAGCTCAAATAAAGTAAGTCTTAAAAGAAGCACATATTAAAGCATTGGTCACTCATTCCAAATTGCGGATAATTACTTTTCAAGCAGCGACAACCATTTCGGCTTGTAAGACACAGCCATAAAAAACATTAGATACTAGATCTAAATTACGCGACGACGGAAATTAAAGAAAACGCGCAAAACAAAAAAAAAAGAAAAAGAAAAGAGCGAAAAAAAAAACAAGATGAGCAATTGGCAAAACGTGCCAAGCCAAAAGAAAGAGGGTTAAGTGAAGAGGGAAGAGAGAGAAGAGAGCTACTAGTGGGAGAAAGAGAGTGAAAACAGCGTGAGATTATTTTGCACAGCTCCTTGCCTTTGCTGCTGTTGTTCTTTTTGTTGTTGTTGTTGTCGTTGTTGTTGTTCTGCTTCTTCTTCTTTGCCATTTTGCTTTTAGTATGATTATCTTCATATAATAATAATTACATTCATAATCATGTCAGTTTTTTTTTTTTAGTTGTTTCTATTTAATTTTTTTTCTTTTTTATTTATTTTTTATTTCATTTTTATTTCATTTTTATTTATTTTTTATTTATTTTTTATTTCTATTATATTTTATTTATTTTTTTATCACTCTTTTTTAGAGTTTGCACGAAAAGAAACAAGTTTTAGTTGCCTTTTTTTCATTTGGCTTCTTTCAAAATGAATTTAGTTCTTCGACAATTCTTTCACGCAATTTTTGAATAGCATTTAAATACATAATTCAGTCCGGGGAGGAGGGAACTGTGCTTGAGCTTACGCACGGAAGTCATGTTCTATAATGGATCGTTAATTTATGATATTAATGAGTTTGTATCCCAAGTGAATTGTTTGTTTTTTTGGCGCTGGGAATAAGCTGACATCAAATGTATATTTAAAACTATTTTTAGTCAACGAATTGTTAACACTAATACAAATCGAACAATCTTTATAGTTGTATATAGTATATATATACAAAAAACAAATGCATAATTCATTTTTTAAGACATTTTTTATGGCTTTCGCAGAGAAATGCAAAAAAAAAAAAAACTTCTTGGCTTAAACAGTAGGCCAAACAATATTTATTTCCAGTGGAATTTTGATTGCCCACCTGCGCAACAAAGCAAGTTTCAACATGCCCATAAAAGTGCCTAGTGCTTTACCGTTAGCTGAAGCAGGGCTGAATGGTGTGTGGGGGAGGCAGTCGGCGGGTAGCTAATCCCACACACACACACACACACACACACGCACAATACAATAAGTCTTAAGCTCAGCTGGCAGATTGATTGAGTCGCTAATTGAAATGCTCGGCCAGCTGTCAGCTTGTCCCGCCGCGGAACTTGCAACAAATAAATATTTTGCGAAAAATTAGAAATTTGAGCAATTAACGCCTGCGCAGGTGCTGCAGAGAGCAATAATAAAAAAAAGATGTATCTATATATATATATATACATACATACATATATATATATATATATATATAATGCGATTGCTGTTAACCCAGTTTCTCGGCTAATGGGTGGGTGGCCAACGCAAATTATGAAATGTGTCCATTAAATTGATCAGTTCGCGTTCAATATACAACAAATTGATAGAGGCGAACCATGGCATGGGCGTGGTCTATAAATAGTAATCGCTCGGTTTTTTTATGAGCCGCACGGGGCTGTGTGGTGACAACGAGTCAGGATGGCCGAGCGGTCTAAGGCGCTGCGTTCAGGTCGCAGTCTACTTCTGTAGGCGTGGGTTCGAATCCCACTTCTGACAACGCACATTTTTTTTTTTCTTTGCGTATTTTAATTTTTACTTAATTTATAAAAACTTTTCTTGCTCTATTCAGTTGTTTTTTTTTCGTCCAATTTATTTATTTAATTGTCTAAAGGTCTTTTTCTAAGCGCCTTTTTCTCGTCTCAGCTCACAGAACAAAAGACTTAAGCAACGAACTGCTGTCAAAACAAAGTTTGAAGTTGAAAGTCAGCCGAGCTCAAAAAGCAGCCCCCCAAAAAAAAAAGAGATTTGGCGCACAAAACAAGAAAAACACAACAAAAAAAAAACAAATACACACACAGTCTGTGAAAGAAGTGAACGAGAACTTTTTGGAATGGCGTCAGAAAATGTTAGAAAAATTTAATAAATCACTTCTGATTGTCTGCATTGTTATTTTAATTAAAAAAATAACAAACGCACGCACACACGCACACACACACTCACACACACAGACATACACTCGCACACATAGATAATAGTTATAATAATAATAATACGCTGTTTTAGACAAAAGCCCAGCGAAACAACAAAAGCCGGCAAATTGTAAGCGCGGTTTCTCAAATTGAAGCACATGGCTTAAATAAATAAAAAGCAAGGCTCGAGGGGGCAAGGGGGCGTGGTGGACGAGGGTTCGAGAACACACAAAGTAAACATCAAATTTAATTTGCTTCTGCCCAACGATCATTATAATCAACATAATAATCACGCCGCACGAAAATTACAAAATAGGGGGACGCAAAAAAAACAAAAAAAAAACAAGCAAAATTTCCAAAAACAAAAAACAAAACAAAAAAAACAAGCAAAATTTCCAAAAAAAACGAAACTGCAAAAAAGAATAGAAGAGAAGAGAAGAGAAGAGAAGAAAAGTGAGCAGACACTCGAGAATAGAGAAATTGCGTGTGCGCTGACGCAGCAGAAACTCCCCCAACAATAATATACGGTCTAAATATGTACATATATATATATATATATATACATATATATATAGTGAACTGATATACGTGTTGAGGCCCACGTCTTATAGTAAAACTCGAATAGTAAAAATTCTCAGCGAGCAATTTCAAGTCCAATTCTAATTCCGAGTCCGAATCACGCACATGGCATGAGTTTCTATTATTCTTCTTCTTCTTCGTGGCTTTTATTCGATGTTGTTGTTGTTGTTGTTTTCTTTGTGCCCCGCTTATGGCAACGTGTTCTTGGCCAAAAAAGTGTGAACGAGCGTGTTGTTGTTGCTGTTGTTGTTGTGCTGGTAGTTACCATTGTTGTTGTTAGTTGTTGCTTGGTAGTTTATTACGCATCAGCATTTAACCTTGAACGTGCGGGTCAATGAACGTTTTGGCCAAATATTCTAACGATTTTTAGTTGCTACCAACAACAACAGCAACAACAACAACAAGAAGAAGAACAACAGAACAACAATCATAGAAAAAACATTGTGCATATTTTTATATAGTTAGTAAGTTGACGCGGCGGCGGCGGCGTATACGTAATATTTGTTTTGTGTTTACTCATCCAGGTTGCCGGCCTGCCGGCACAGAGCGGCAGGGGTCAGAGTTGAAGCGTTTATTCATCTTTTTTTGTGTTTCCCTTTTTTTTTGTGAAATGTTGTTTTTTCTTTCATTACATCGTCACTTCATCAATCAATATTTAATTACATCATTCATTGGAATAATGCCATCATTAAATTTGAGGTCGGTCATCAGCAGACAAGTTGAGATTTGAGTTTGCTCAAAATTTGGTCTGAAACTGAAGCAATATATCTTCTAGGTTAGCATTACAGTTGCAGCTGGCAACACGAGTCTTGATCGAAACTTGATCATAACCAGGCAGGTACACAAGTCGAATCTCGAGAGATTGGTTCACCAATCAGCTGATTGTGGATTGTTTAGCTGTAAGCTGAATTCTAATTCGAGTTCTTAAGTATGTTTTTCACTCCATACCCAAATATTTCCACTTTTCCTTTAGCTAATCGCACTTCTTAAAGCTTTTCCATATTTCTTTTCCAATTTTTCTTTGTGCAGCCAACAATATCTTTGTCACATTTTTTTTGCTGCTTTTATAATGCTTTCAATATTATTTATTGTTGTTGTTTTTTTTTTTTTGTTGTTTAGTATTGATATTTTGGCAATGCCATTTTGCTCATTGTACTTGAAACATAAGTGCAAAAAAAAAAAAAGAGGAAAAAAAAAATATTTCAAAAATATTTCGTATTGTGTGGCGGCGGCTGGTGGCTGCTTTTTCCCTATTTTTATTTTATTTACTGTGAATTTCAATTGTTGAATAAATTGTGTGTTTTGTGGGGAGGCCCCTCACACCCCCCACCTAGCGCTTTCAAGAGGGGGGTTCTTCAGAAAACGGCCACGGCACGGTCCTACAATTAATTTCGATTCGCATTGACGAAAAAATACGCGACTCGTACTTGAATTATATATACTATATACAAAATATATACATTTATTTATGTATATGTATATGTATATATGTATATATATATGTGTGTGTATGTAGATATATGTGTACAGTGAATACAGATTTGAGTGATTCGAGTACATAGACTCCAATACAATTTAATTGTCTTTTATTGTTGCTGTTTTTTTTTGTGACTTTGCCTTCATTATTCGCTACCTTTTTTTCAGTTTCTTTTTTTTTATGTTTTCCTTTTTTGTTTTCTTAGGCAGCAATTGTTGAAATGAGTTTGTTTTCTGGCTGTGCGAAAAAGTTAACGCGCTGCAATCAACACGTGCAACATGCGCACCGCCGCGTCAACTTGAAAGACGGTTGCCTGCAACAAATTTACAGACCCGCATATCATATCAAATTACACAATAATCTCAGCGACACAATACGGCTAAAGGTAAAGGTCAAAACCAACACCTTCAAATTTGTTTTTTTTATGTTTTTGTGGGTTTTTTTTTACTCATTAATTTAATTTGTCTTTGCAAATTTTTGCTATTTGTTCAACTTTTTAGTTTTTTTTTGCGTCCCCCATTGTAAATTGTACGCTTTAAATTTTAATTAAATGTGGCACTTGATTTGATTTGGTTTATTTAAGCAACTGTAGTGGCAATTAATCAATTGGATGACAGAAGGGGGGGAGGCAAGGTCACAAAAGGCAGCAAAAACTCGAAAGACAACCAAAAGTAGCCAAAAACAATATAAATGAAGATTAGAAAAGTCGAATTTATGCTTTGAAAAAGAATTTATGGAAATGTTTGATTTATAAACTGCTCATTGTTATCTAAATAAGAGAAAACACAAAAACTATTATCAATTCAGAGCCTAAAAAGTATCTTTTGTCTTTGTTTAATATATATTTAAACTGACCATAAATCATACGTAAAACGGTCTAACAGAAAATCAATCTTCATATGCTTATTGGGCAAAGGAGTTGTTAAAGAGCCACAAAGTCTAGAAACACTTTTTGATCAAAAGCAAAAAATCTTGAATCTTGATTTTGGTGCAATTTCTGCATTTGCCTTATTTTAAGCTTATTTAAAAGCAGTTAAAACTAGAGAGGAGAGTCCTGAACCACACACAATACGGCTGCAACTCGGAAACGAAGAAAGACAGAGGTGAAAACGGAGCTGGGCAGAGACACCACAAGACTCCGGCAAGCCAGAAGTCTTTTTGGTGGCTATAATCAAAAACGATTGAAGCTGGTTAATATCCATGAGAAAGAACAGGATCAGGTTGCACACAGGTCTATTGACAGGACACTGTAGACTGAGAAGTCACCTAACCAAATTGGGTATGAATGCTGGTTCTGTGGAAGCGAGGAGGAATCCTCAATCCTCAAATTAGGAAAGGATGCAGCATTCTAGGGCAGCATGTCACAACATAGAAGCACTCAACCCAACAGAGACTCTAGCATGTGTGCAGGAGCTGGGGTTGATGGAGGAGGTGTAGGAGCTGTAGGCTCAGTATGGGGGCACAATAGACCCTATAGGTCGCAGTGCTGGTTCCCTAATTATAATAATAACTAGTTTAAGATTTATATAGAACATCAGGCAATAGCAGAGAAATCACAATCTAAATCTATCCGAAAAAGTCGCAGCAAAAGCCTCCTTTAAAAATCTAACTTCTGTAACTAGTAATATTAATAACATTAATTATCTGAAAATCAAATTCTGCTAAACGTAAAATAAGTGTTGGATCGCGTCAGGGAATGCCTGGATAAGATAATAAAACCCAATTGCCACCGTCGTTGTGTACTCAAGCAAAGTTTATTCGGGACTAACGGCAGATGCTTAACATAATTCTGTTGCTTAACATAATTGGTACGCATTAACGAGTAACCCAACTACCACTGCAGATGCTTAACATAATTCTGTTGCTTAACATAATTGGTACGCATTAACGAGTAACTTAACATATGTTGGGATGCACTTTTGCATTGAATGTAAATGAACATAATTTTCAACAATAAGCATAAAGAACTTGCATAAAATATATTAAGCAATTAGTTTATCTTTTTTTTAAATCTACACTATATATATATACACATACATATGTATATACAGCCAACTGTATTATCCATGCAATTAGCCCCGCATAATATATTTTTTTTTATTTTTTGGCAACCTGTATTCATTACTTTGGGGCATTAATTTTTATTTGTTCAATTTAAACAATTCGCCAGCCAGCCAGGGTCTAACCTTGTAACAATTTTTGTTGTTGTTGTCCGTCTGTTAAATATTTGAGTTTTTGTTTTCTAAACAAACAACAGCGCGGCGCAAGTGCGTGCTCTTTAACAATTTATTTTATTTGTTTAGCTTAAAAGTATTTCTCTTTTGCTGTTTTTTTTTTTTTTTTTTGCATTGCGAGAAACCTTCACAAAGCAAACTTATAAAAAAAAAAACAAAACAAAACATGCACAAAAAAGCAACACCCACCACATAAAATAACGACCCAAAATTGATGTACATTTATTATATTTTTTATTATTATGTTTTTATTATTTATTTTTCATTTTTGGCGCGTTTTTTAAACGCTTCAGAGAAATGTGCTGCGGCGGCCTTCGCCTGTAAGCAACAAATGCCTTGCGGTTAAGCGTGGCATAGTTTCATTAAACATTTTCCATTTTTCCCATTTTTTTTTCATTCCATTTTTTATACTTTTACCTTGTCTTAGGCCTCCTTTTGGCACAGATCGTTGTTATATATATATATAATTACGATGATTAACTTGAGCTGAATTGAGTTGCGGCTTCACTTGAGTTTAGTTTGAAGTGAAGTGTGGCGCACAATTAAGAAATCTCAGTAATTGCAGCACATGCCACACACAAACACTCACACTCACACACACACACACTCCTGCCTGCCCCGCCCACACACACATTGCCGGCGCCACTTTCTTTTTTAATTGCAAAATATAAGTAAAGTAAACTGGTAAGTCGGTTCAACACATGAGATACTCGCAGCATCAGCTTCTGAAGTATCTCTCTAACTCGACTTGCGACATCTGCTTGGGGGGGCGTGTGCTCAATGAATCTATCTATCAATATGCCCCCCAAGGCTGCCGAGTGACTCTCCATTTGGAGTGGCTCTGCAAATTGATGTTGGTGGTATTTTATAATTAATTTTCACATTGCCCAGTTAAATATTTTAGCTAGTGATTGTAGCAAATGTGGGGGCAAGCTTAAGATTGCTTTGTTGCATCAATCTAACAAATTGCTTAAGGCCAGTCAAAACTGAACCTGAACACATTAGGAATGATAAAGAAGGATAAAATTGGTTTCCTAATATATATATATATATATATATAGATTATGACTTTAAACTCTAATCGAGCATGTCGCAAATCGTCAATTTATATATTCAAGATTTAACATTTGAAAATCTACGACTTATACCACCAATAATAGCTAAAGACTTGGCTTCGCCGTATCTCCCAGTCGAGCACTCTCGACTACAGCATTTTAATTGCTTTTCTACAGTTTATTGCAATTTGAATTTCGCTTTCATTTTGGCTTTGTTGTGCAAACACAGCAGCTGCGTGTGTATATATAAAAATAAATACATATGTATATATATATATATATATATATATATATAAATAAATGCTAAGAACAACTACAACTAGCATCGAGCAGGCCGCTTATCTTATCAGTAATGCGACGGCACACACCAAAAACAAAAAGAAAAAAAGTGCAAAAGCTGTAGGAAAAAACAAGAAATTGTTTATATTGTTGTTGCTGAGTACAAAAAAAAAAAACTGAAATTGTTATGGCAAAATAAATAGCACAAATGTGCATTATCAGCCACACAGCGTGCTCATGAGAGTGCGTGTGTGTGTGTGTGTGTGTGTGTGTGTGTGTGTGTGTCCTCAATTTGAACCGTCCGATTGTGGGGCACTGTGTTATCTGGCCACGTTTGTGAGTTGACTGGCATTTTTGGCCGCTCTGATAAGCAGCAACCAAAAAAAAAAGCAACGTAACAATTGGAGTACTCATAGTCTCAGAGACTCATACTCATGGCACTCACCTTCACATTCACAAATACATTCGCATTCACATTGATTTTGGAAACACGCAAAGAACGCATCAGCCTCAATTAGGGCGGCAAACCCTTAAGCGGGTGTAACCCCTAATTAGTCAGCCCGGGCAACAAATGAGTGCAAATTAATTTGAATCGAAAGACAAGTGAATATTTTGTAAAGTTGAATGAACTTTTTGTGTCTATTTTTTGGTGGTTCGCTGAAATGTTTCCGCGCACTTAAATTTAACACTTTTTACTAAAGTTTTAAGTGCAAACTGACCCTGAACTTGAACCCAGCTTAAATTAGTCGAAATCATTAAAACACAACACAACAAAAACGCAAAAAAAAAAGAGTATAAAAAGTGAAGTTGCCGTGATTTCCATGCCAGTTCATGAACTCTTTGGCCAAGTGTGAAGGCTAAATGGCTTTTGAACCAAAAGCGAGACAGCTAATCAACATTTGTACATATGTATGTAAAACAAGTTTTAGCAAAAAGCAGTTGCTAGCTAAGCCAAACAGTTACTGGCTTGTCTGAGCAGACATAATGAATTATCTTCGTACTTGCTGATATTTGTCTTTTACTGGTTATTTAACACCAGCAGCAGCAACAGCAACAGCAGCAGCAACAGCAGCAGCAGCAACAGCAACAGCAGCAGCAGCAGCAGCAGTAGCAGCAGCAACAGAAACAGCAGAAGCCACAGCAGCAGCAACAGCAGCAGCAACAGCAGCAGCAACAGCAGCAGCAGCAGCAGCAGCAGCAGCAGCCACAGCAGCAGCAGCAGCAGCAACAGCAGCAACAGCAGCAACAGCAGCAGCAGCAGCAGCAGCAACAGCAATAGCCACAGCAGCACCCACAGCAACAGCAACAGCAGCAGCAACAGCAGCAGCAACAGAAACAGCAGCAGCAACAGCAGCAGCAGCAGTAGCAGCAACATCAGCAGCAACAGCAGCAGTAGCAGCAGCAGTAGCAGCAACAGCAGCACCCACTGCAACAACAGCAACAGCAGCAACAGCAGCACCCACAGCAACAACAGCAACAGCAGCAGCTAAACTAGTTGTACTCTAGTTGCACTAGTTAGGCATGAATGGAGTCCAATAGGTCGCTGGGTTTATTTGAATTTGAATATCAAGCGATATCATTTATTTTGTTAGTGGATTTTATAATGACTATTTGCTGAGAGTTATGGCCAAATATTTGCTGGCTGCCTAAAAATAGTATTCGATTTCATGAGTTACATTTTTAGCTGGCAGAGCAGTGGAATGGAATTTCACATGTTTAGCTTAGCATTTAATGGAAGTCAGCTGATTCAGGCTTCAAAGTCTTTAACTACTTAGGCTAGTTTCCCAGATTGAATGTCGGTTAGTTTCGCTATGTCTGTAAGGAAGAGAAGAGCACCGAAATTGAACTCGTCTACTCCCAGAGTCTGGGAAATGACAAAAGTCTTAAATGCACAAAAAATTGTTCAAAATTTCTTTTATTAAATAGTTGATAAAAGTCTTAAGTAAAAATAAAAAATTGCATAATTTCTTATATAAAATAGTTGACAAATTCTTTTATGGTACAGAACAGGGTGTTAACTGCTTTATATGTTGGCTTAGATTCCGATACATCAAGTGTAAAGATTCAGCTGAAATTATGCATATATCTCAAATGTATCTGCGGTAGTCGGTTCCAATTATGATACTATATATATTATCTATATTATCTATATTATACCTACTCAACAGTGCTGCATTTCGATCAGTTATCTTGGTTTACCCTTATTATTACCATCTTGAAGTAACGCATCAATATAGCCAGCCCATAATTTCCGCAGCTGACTGAGTTTTGTAAGCCAATTAGTTGGGCAGCGTTTCAGTGCGATGACTTTTAGCACTTTTTTGGGGCGATACCTTGAATTAGCATGCATGTTGAAACCGGGCAGCAAACAACTTGGAGCATCATCAAGCAAATGGAACAAGTTTCGGTATTTTTCTTTTTTTGTTTATATTTATTTATCACGATAACAAGGCGAGTCGAAAAGTGACCAATACCAAAAAAAAAATAAATAAATAAAACTAGAGAAAAAAAAGACGCAACGATTGTGAAAGTGCTCGTCGAGAGATGTTTGTTCAGGCCTAAATAGAAAGAGAGAGCGGCAGAGAGTGAGAGTGTGAGTGCGAGAGAGAGAGAGAGAGAGAGAGCGAGTAGCAGGAAACTAAAAAAAACAGGCCTAGGTATACGCACCTTACGATTACGAAAATAAAGAAAAACTATTTACGAGTGGGGGTCGGGGCAGGGCAAGGGGCAGCGGGAGAGGGCTGTCTACCCCAACTTTACCAATTTGAATTGAAATTCTGGCCCATTAGCATTACGAAAGCGAAAGATGACGAGTGCCGCCAGCGAGAGACGTATAGGTGCGTGCTCTCTCCATCTCACTCTCTCTCTCTCTCTCTCTGTCTCGCCTCTGGCTGATTAGCTCGCACTCTTTCACACAAATGAGAATTTTCAGTGAACACGAGTCGGAAATGCGTGCGTTCGAAATTTGGGTTATTATTTGTGTTTGTTGCCCTACTTTCTGAGATAGTATACGCACACACACACACACACACGCACACACAACAACACCCACTCACACACACACACACACACACGCACAATTGTGCTGATTAGAATTTTCTGTAATTTTTGTTCTGTATTGTTGCCTTTTTTTTGCCTCCAGCTCCCTGATGGTCTCTGCCGCGAGATGCGACCGGCTTGATAAAGTTGACTTCCACACACCCCCCCCCCATCCCACCACGCCCACAGCCCTACCTACCCCCATAGCCCTAAAGTAACGCCTGATAAGCTTGCCTTGCGTAGGTAATTTAGCTTCTTTTTTTTTCGCTGTCTTTTTGGTCAATTTTGATGTGACGAGTGCACAATTTTGATCGTTGAGCTATTTTTGGTTTTTTTCTGTTTTTTTTTCTGCTCGTTTTTCTTTTTTTTTTTTTTTACTTTTGTTGGTCTATTTGGGTTAATTGACATATTTGGGTCAATGTTTAGTTTGCATTTTTGCTACCGATAAACTAAATAGTGCTTAGCCTAGAGGCAGTGAAGCGTACTTTTTGCAATTGGGTTGCAAAAATTCATATTTTTTATCGAGTTTTAGTTTTATTAAGTTCTCAGTTCCGAAGGGAATGCAATCAGTTGTAAACTTTCTTTTAATATTCAAGTTTGAAATTGATATAAGTATTTTCAGCATGTTTTTGATTTTTATACTAAGCAATCAAATTCAACTTTAGACAGATTATTCCTATGGCAGCTATATGTTATAGTGATCCGATCTGTACGTCTTCAACATGTGTGCTTCCTTTAACAAATTTTTGCATAGCAACAGTCAGACGAACATGACTGTAATCGACTATGCTGATCAAGAATATATATATACACCTTATTAAGTCGGAGATGCGTTAAAAACACTACAAAAAAATTAGAATAGAATAAATGCATACCAAAAAAAGCACTCAAAAAAGCGTACACTGAAAGAGAACACTTATCGAATTGAATTCTGAATATCTTTGCACAGTGTATTTCTTGCCAGTTCTGTTCGATATTTCGGTTTTGGGTTCCTCTTCCCTTTTTCTGTTTTTTGTTTTGGGGTCATGTGTTTCGCTTTCTGCTGGGCTAAACAGTTTTTTTTTTGGGTTGCACACAAGAAATAGAAATACAATACAATTGATACATATATATATATATATATATATATATATATATAGACTGGGGGGCTGCTTTAATTGACGAAATTACTGGGGATGGGGCAGCAATATATATCTATTTACGTGTGCAGCTGTATCTTCAAGTACCTCGACAATGGAATTTCATTACACCCCATGACGAGATGATTGCGTTTGATTTGTGCGTGTAATTGAAATAAATTTCCCAAGCCAGATACAACTAAATTGTTTACGCGACCAATTGGCCGCTTTTGGGCTGTGGAAAAGTGGAAAAGCCGAACAACAACAACAAAAACAAGAGAAAAGAGCCGCAGGAGTTGACAGGTGAAGTAACGACTACAAAAAAAAACCTATCGATAAATGTATCGGAAGTGAGCGGAAGCTTAATTTATGTTCAAATTGTTGACCCACTTTTGGGCACACACACACTTTATCTAACTATCCTATATATATATATATATATATAAGTCTCTGTCTATCTCTAATGTTAATGTTTATTGAGCTTACCGATTGACAAATATAATTAGCTGGACTTAGATAAGTTGCTATTTGCATATGGGAAACACATACCTGCAAGATAAAGAAATGGGTTAATCAAACAACTTGTTTATGAATGGAATACATTTAAATAATTTATAGCTTAAGATAAATATTTAAATACTTAATGTGAAATGGTCATAAAATACTATTTTAATAACGAAATAATATGTATAATTTATAAATGTTATATTGCCATATCTTGGTCAAACTTTAAACGATTTTCAAAGGGATTTACCTTTTTATGCAGCGATTGGCATCTAGATCAAAACTGCTTTTAAAGCTGGAAACACGATTCTGGCTCGCAATTCAAGTGAAAATTGTGAAAATAACATTTGGGAATATGTCAGAGCTTGCCTGAGCTATAGCTTTGTCAAAAGTTAACAGATTATCAAAAACCAGGGCTCTTTGGTCATGATTGGGGAGTCTCTATTAATACGAAATTCATAGTTTAAAAGCGATTCTGACGCGACCCAAGAAATTTTTGAACGGTTCCAAACTTTCTACAGCCAAAACTTTGTTAAAACTGATCCGATTTTCAATAATCAAGGCTTTCTGATCATGGTCTGAGCTGCAGATTAATAAAACACTTAAAATTTACAACGAAATTCCATCTTCAATTTGAGCGTAGTTTTTTCTCAACTAAACCGGTTCCATTTCCATTTATTATATGGTCAACAAATAACTACTTACTAATTACTTTACTAAACCCATAATTGAACACCTTTTGCACTCTATCTCTCTCTCTCTCTCTCTCTCTCTCTCTCTCTCTCTCTCAGGTTAGCCACATAATATGATCATCTATAGATGATTTATGTGCACATATAGCCTAGCTCAGAAGCTAGATAGAAACAAAACATTTGCTCGATTCGTCGTAAATATTTAATGGCAAACCATTAAAGCAAACAGTTTGCAGCGAGCAAAGTCGTAAAACTGCATTCGAGTTTATGATTATTAATCAGTCAGCGTTTTGCCATTGTCGACATATGCTTCTTAAGCGATGCTTATTATAGAACTCGTTAAATTTGCATCGTAAAGACCGCCCAACTGCATCCCAACTATATATATATATATATATATATATATCTAAGTTGGTTTAATGGTTGTGCAAATGGGGCTACAACTCATTAGCACCTGCGACAAGGCGTATTGCGTGTCAGATGGGTTAAAAGTGAAGGAGCTGTTGGCGTTCATTAGGGTTAAGGATTATATTTTAATCGGCAGGGGCGATTCACGCGATACGCTTTGCCGTAATTAATTAGAAACTATCTACGGTGGCTATTTTGAAATTAGACACGCGCAAAAAAAACTCACGAATAATGCGCGAAAATCATTTTAATGAGCTCATCGGACAAAGCCAAATATATAAAAAATAATAATAATAATAACATAAAAAAAAGAAAGAAACCGGGTTGAAACCTGCAAAACTTCAGCAGTGTAATTACAGCTGTTGTTTTTGTGGGTTTTTCTATATAATTTTATTATTTCGGCAATGATTTATCTTTTTTTCCGGCTCACAAAAGTTCTCATTGCCGGCGATGACGTGCAAAAAAAAAGTATATACATATATATATATATATATATAAAATGAATGTGAGATCAAAATAATGATTGATTTTTGCATATTTTATTGGGGCCAATTTAAATATTTGCAACACAGATATATTTATATAAATAGTTTCGTTTGAATAACCTTTGAATGCAAATAATTGTGGGCGCCAATTAATGTCAGGGTGAATGACAAAAGTGAAACTGTTCGACGCTTAGAAGTTTACGACTACAAAAAAGTTGTACTCAAAGCTTATCGTTTTGCAATTAAAGGTGTGCCTGATGTACTTAACGTGTTTATTATATATAATTTAATATCGATTGGTGCGTTTTTATTTCTTAATTAAGGAAGAGCAACTAAACGAGCTATATTATTCTTAGGAACTATTAAGTATTATATCACTCTCTAATTTAATGTTCATTATTATTATACTTAGGAACTATTAGAAAGTATTATATCATTCTGTAATTTCATTTTCATTTCAATTGATAACTACTATATATGATATAGGTCAAACTCTTCCAAACTAAACATTTTCACATATAATGCCAATCGCATATAATTTAAGAATTTTGACAGCAGGCTGCAACTTTGACCGGCTTTTTTTTTGAGCAACAGTTGATCAGTTGTTCATCATTGGTGGTGAACGTGATCTCTGCCAACGATCAGATAATATTTCCGTTTGCCGTATATATAATTAGTCCTATAGCTGTCAGGCATTCACTTTGTCGATGATCAAAAGCTCCGATTGCCGATCGCTGATCGCTATTCGCTGATCATAATCGATGGCTGCTACCTTTCTCTGTCACACTTTCCCACATGCATAATCGATAGCTGCTACCTTTCCCTCTCACACTTTCCCACATGCATATTGCAATCACGCCATTTATTTTTTTATTGTTTTTTTCTTTTTTTGGTTTGGCTTTAGCGCCTTTCGCTTGGGCCTAATTGGCAGCTTTGCCAGCTGATTTCAAGTTCAAAATTGTTAAAGGCGCAATCATTTCTGAATTTCTGAGTGCATGGGAAATTTATGCAAAAATCAAAATTGCCTGCAATCAGCACAAGAAAAAAAAAACAGACAGTGTGTGTGAGAGGGAGAGAGAGAGAGAGAAGATGAAAACAATTTTGAGCTGCTGCAAGCAACAACAGAAAACAAAAGCCAAAGAAAAAGTGGAAAATCATGCTTAGCTGCAACAACAACTTTCACCCGACTTGTTGCAGCCGACGACGCATTTCTAGAAGCGCCAAGAAAGAAAGTGAGCAGCGGTCGCAGACATAAAATCTGCCATAGAAGCTAAAAGCCAGAAGAAAGTAAAGAACGAGTTGAGTGAGAGAGAGAGGGAGAGAGTTGAGCTTGCGAGCGAAACTTGTTTGACGACGAACTGCGCTTATGGATGGACAGACAGACAGACGGGCACACAGCGTGTTAGAAAGTTGTTTAGTCTCTGCCAGAATGCAGCAGCAGAGCCAAACAGTTAGACAAGAAAAGACAAGACAAGACAAGTCAAGCTGAGTTGAGCTTTAAAAATTGTGTGTTAGTTGGTCTGTTTATTCTTCCCTCTCACTCTATCTCTCTCTCTCCCTGTCTCTGTTTAAAGCTCTTGCGTGTTGTGCTGAGAGAGCGACACTCTCACTCTTTGTTTGCATTCAGCTTGTTGTTGTTGTTGCTGTTATTGCCTAATAAGAAAAAGTGTATTCTTAGCATTTTTTTTTAGTGTTCGCTTTCGAACACAAATTCCTGGCACTTTTATTTCAATTTGTTGCTGCTTTTTTGGTGGCCAATAAAAAATACTTATGTATTTTTTTGTATTTATTTATGTACATATTCATGAGTGTGTGTGTGTGTGTTTGTGTGTGGACAACATTTGTGCATACACACTACTGACATAGTTTGCGTATGATTATATTTTTCTTCTTATTTTTGAAAATATCATTTCAAAAAAATTATCATTTATATTTAGCAGCACAGTGGCGCAAAATGTTCAAAAAATATGCATAAATAAATATGTACATAGATTATCCGCTAATCTTTGTGCGCAATTAATTTCACTTTTAGTTTTATGTTGATCGCAGCTGCAAGTTGTTTTTAAAATTAAATTCAATTATATATAAAACAGTTTATAATCGCTGCTCTGCTCGCGCAGCCGTTGTGTCATTAACCTATAAAAACGTGTTCGCTAAATGCACTCACACAAGCACGCAACGAGGCAATCTAAAACTAATGCGAGTTGCGTCGCAGTCGAAGTCGCCGTCGAAGTCAGCGTCAACGTCAACATGTACGGCTAATGCACTTGGCGTTGTTGAAATTAAAAATAAAGCTTTGGACAGCAGCAGCAGCGCTGTCGACTCTTTCTTTGCGTTTCTCATTTGATTGCAAATTAATGCCAAGTGTACGAAAATAGCCAAAATAATAAAAAAAAAAACACATACTAAGAATGCACAAACACAAGCAAATACAAAATATACACATGCATATAAATGTACACACTTGCATATTAGCTGTCGCAGGCAAAGCTTTCTCAAGCTGACGTCACATACTCATGTGAGTGTGACTTTCAAAATGGCCGCCGCAGCCGCGGTTGCAGTTCTAGCTACCAAATGGAAATGGAATTCTCATTGTTAAATAAAAAATAAATACAATCTTAAATTGATGTAATGTTAATGAAAGCAGCGCAGCAGCAGCAGCTGATCAAATTACAGCGCTGATAAGCTATGACAAATCGCTGGCTAAAAACAAGAAAACAAAAAAAAAACTAAAAGTCAAAGTCGTGCAGCACTTGCCGTCTAGTGCTGCGCAGTCGACTGCGAAAAGCGCAATGCTTATCAATGTCAAAAGCGTCTATCAGAAGACGACGACAGACGACGGCGACGGGATTACAAGTAAACAGAAAATAAACCAACTGCAGCAACAATAACAAATATCTCGTTTATACAATGTTGCACTTGTGCCCACCAGCAGCAGCATGTATAAAAATATTTCGTGCACGCCATGCAACAACAACAACAGCAGCATTAACAGCAACAATGTCAGCACAAATAACAGCGCTGTTAATCAACTGAGCGCACAGCAATCTAGTCCATTAAATTTGCGGGCGGCCGTGGGAGAGAGCAAATGCGAGAGAGCTTAGTTCTCTGTTACGCTCATTAGTTAGCTAGTGCTGCTACTGTTGTTGTTGGGGCTCTATTCTTGGCGCTTGCACACACGAAGTGCGCTTCGTTGCTCGCGCTTGATCGCGACGTCGATAACTGACGACAGACGACGGCGCAAAATCATTGACCTCATTTTTTTTTCGTCATGCGAATCCAAATACATACTCACAAACACACACATATATGATAAATGCGCTGCAGTTGTGTACTGACAATGTTAACAGTGACTGTTATCGGTACTGCTTTATCGCTTTTATTTGCTTTTGCCATACATATAAAAAAAAGTACGTTTATTATTTCTGTTGTTGTCCTTGAGGATCGCTGCAGCAGCAGCAGTAGCAAAACAGAATTACGTCATAGACACAACGGCGTCGAATAACAGAGCAACCCTAAAATCAAGTAATGCCCACCCTAAACGTAAACGTAACAAAAGAAATGCAAATTCATAAAATAAGCTCAAAGCCGAGTACACAAAACAAATATTGTGCAAAAAGCACGCACACAATTCATTCGCAGTCACAGTCGACGCAGACTTCGCTGTCGTTACCGGTAGCAGCAGCAGGCAGAAGCAGTCGACGCGTCTCGTATTGGCAGCATCTCGTATTGCTTTTTTTGCAGGGGTAAGGTCATCATCATGTACTTGAGCTTGCAATGCTTGCAATGGCACGTAATGCTGTGCAGAGAGAGAGAGAGAGAGAGAGAGAGAGAGCGAGAGCGAACAAGACATCAACAAAGAGAGAGAGGAGCTGAGTGAGAGAGAGAGCGAGAGAGAGAGGTGCAGTCAATGCACACTACAGCTTCGACAGCTTTGTCCTTGCGGTTTTCAGTAAGCAACGGCACTTTTTTCGGGCCTGCACCAGTGACCCAAATTTACTCCAAAATTACAAGTTGAGTTCAAAGTCACTTCACAAATATGAACCACAACAACAACAACAACTGTGAAGCGCATCCAGCTGTTGGAGCTGCTCTTAAATTAACAGAGAGACAGAGACAGAGAGAGATAGATGAATTGCACTTTGTCTTGTGCTAATAATAAATGTGAGCTTTTTTCGCATGACTCGTTAATATTTTTGGTTGACTTTTATGACTTTTACGTTGAGGTTAAAAAAATAATGGATTCAAATCTTGTTTACTATTAAGAATTTTACTCATTTGCAATTTTTGCTGGCTCAAATGTAGTTTAGGATAAGTTGTTGATCTCTAGAGAGAGACAGAGAGACAGTTTTAATTTTGTGATTTTTATCTCTTATAGATTCAATAAAATGTGTCTTAAAAGCCACAATAAAAACTTGTTTTGCTTTTCAAAAGAACCCAACCTGAAATGGCATTCTATTTTTGTCGCGAGTCAGCAATTAATTATATAAATATAGTATTTATATTCAATAAACACATTACCTAATAATAACACTGATTATTAACGATGGAAAACACATCCTTAATTTCACAATTTGTTGAAAGCATTTCCATTAGTTAAGCTTTAAATTTGAATGAATAACTGGTTTAACAACTTGCCATTGTTGTATTTAGTTAAATTAAAAATAAATAAATATGGAAAGCTATGTAGCTGATTTAACAATTAACTGTATTTAAAGCATTTAAGTTCTGGTGCAAAGAAAACAATAGCTGACCTGACCCTGACATGGCTTTTGACAATGTCAGCGCGCTGTTCGGAAGTGGAACACGGGACACGGGACATGTGGATAACATGGTTTGGAGAACTGTGTCACAGACACAGTTGCATCTTCTCTCCTCTCCTCTCATCTCCTCTCCTCTCCTCTCATCTCCTCTCCACTACTCTTGTTATGCCCCTGACCTTAGACACAATAAATTGGGTCACAGTGCAAGCATGCAAATTGGCCTGCACAAATCACTGACCCGATTTCCACAACTGCAATCGAGCACGAGGACGACAGAAATATAGGTAGGAACAAGTTACGAGGACGAAGATGAGGATGAGGACGAGGATAGCTGCCAGGGCGCCGCCGACAACAGCATGAGAAGGTCAGCCTCAAGGAAGCTGTACTGTACACGCTGTCTGACGTCAGACATCATCTTCAAGTGGAGTTTTTCGATCGCTGCAGTTTTGTGTTGTGTTTTGTTTTCCTTTCTGCTTCTGCTTCTGCTTCTGTTTCTGCGCTGCTGCTGCTGCTGCCCCAGCTCGCCACTAAATATAGAACAACTTGAGGTAGGTTCGAGTTACAACAATCCGCCCTTATTGCCGCTGCACATTGCCCTGTTTGCAGTCGAGCGTGTGCGTGTGTGTATTTGAGTGGAATGCAGCCTTCCATGACGCAGGCTGATAAAGTCCAAAGCAAATGCAACAACAACAACAATAAATGCATCTTCTCCCCCACTTTTTGTTGTTGTTTTCTGTTGCCTGGCTGTCTTTAAGTGTTTTTTACTGCTGTTGCTGCCTCTGCCACCTTCCTCCTTGCCAGCTGGGGCGCCATTTCACTGCGGACTTTGCCTCAGCTTGCATGTGCATTTTATTTAAAACAACAAAAAACAAGTAAAAAAAAAACCACAAAAACGAAGAACGCAACTCATAAAAAAAAGGCGCATCATAAAAAGTGCGCAATAAAATTTAATTAGTGCATTGTGTATGGCAGAGGGGAGGAGGCGGGATGGGGGCGCAGGGGCAGACTTGAGCGTTGATTGTGCGGAATATAAATCATTAATTGAATGGTCTTCTCATTAAAATTGAGTATATTTTGACTAAGTGATCGTAACTCTAGTCACTCACCATTTGCAAATGGCAAAATTTAGAACTGAACAAGTTTAACGACTTTTACAACACTTAAAGTCAAGTTGCGATCTGCGAATGTCCAAGTCAAAGTTCTGCTTTGACTAAATAGCAATCAATAAGTGCATAAAACAGGTAAAAACTTCGAACTTAGGCACCCCGAATATTAAATACCCTAACTGAACTATGCTCAACCAGCTGACAAGCAAATTTCATGAGGAATTTAAAGAATCGAAGTAAATAATCCGATATTGATAATAATAATAAAATGCATAATTCGAGAGTTTAGTTGGGATATCAAGAATACAAGAAACCAACTTTCGATCGAGTGTTCCTATGGCTGCTATAGGTTATAGTGCAACGATTTGCATCGCGCACCTTAATATATATAAATCGGGATGGGCCTGTGATATTTGACAATCAATAAAATATTTTTAATTTTATATAGATCAAAATACTTATAAACGACAAAGATTTGCTTAAAAAGAAACTTAATTTAAGTAAGTTTTTGACTGCCTAACGAAAACTCAATCAACTTTCGGCGATTTTATCTTATTACTAGAAATGTATATATATACATATATATATATATGTGTGTGTGTGTGTATAACCCACTAACCTGATGAAATGGAATTAGCTGAATCACTGCGCGGCGTGTGTTGCATGGCCTGCATGCCCATGGGTCCGCCCATGGCGCCCAATACACCACCTCCAACTCCTCCTACGCCAACGAGTCCGAGTCCGACTCCAACGCCAACTCCCACTCCGGTGCCGACACCCACTCCGAGTCCATTCGAGCTGCCATTCGTGTGATGATGCATGCCCAGAGCCAGGCTGTTGTTGTTGTTGTTATTGTTGTTGTTTGTTGCAGCACCGTTTAGGCCATTCTGTTGCATATTGGGCGTTGTGGAATTGATCAGGCTATGACTGTGACCATTCTGCAGCTGTTGCATGCTGCTGACCAAGCTGCCCATGTGGCCATTGGTCAATGAGCCCAAATTGGTGGCACCAGGCACATAGCCATTACTATTACTATTATTATTGTTATTATTATTATTATTATTATTGTTGTTGTTGTTGTTGTTGTTGTTGTTGTTATTGATGGGTATTATGGTTGTCTGGGCGGGCAGTGTGCTGGAGCAGCCCTGCATGGCTAGCGTGATGACGCTCTGCTGCTGCTGTTGCTGCTGTTGTTGTTGTTGCTGCTGCTGTTGTTGTTGTTGTTGTTGTTGTGTGTTGCCATGGCCCAAAGTGTTGCCATTGGCACTGCCATAGACGCCGGCATCGTTGCCACATAGCCACATCTCCGGTTCGCCATAGTCGTGCGAGTCGAGTGATGACGGCGACATGTTGATGCCACTGCTCAGCACCAGTCCGTTGCTCGAGGAGGTCACCTCCGAGGAGGATTCCTCCTGTATGCGCAGGAAGCCGCCATTGTTCGACCAGCGTCGTTTCATCATTTGATAGCCGATGGTCGCCGTTTTGCTGCCTTTTCTTACAAAACACTTTCAGCTCGCAAATACAAATCGTTGGCGGACAATCTCAATTGTCCAAAATCAATGTTCAGTTTTAACTTTTCAAAACTTAGCTTGCTTTTTTTCTTTTTCTTGATGATTTTCGTTTTTTTTTTTTTGTGGTATTTTTTCTAGTATTTTTTACGCACTTGTTTGCGTACGAAATACATTTTCATCGCTTAAACGCTGTAAAAAAAATTCAAATTTGTTAGCCACTCGATATTTTTAGCTAACTTTTTGGCAAACTCGTTGAAAAGGGGTTTTTTTAGGAAATCCAAAAAAAAAAAAAGCTTCTAAAAATAGGCACATTTTGTGCTCCGTTTCAAGCAGCAGCAGTTCAATGCACTCCATTCCGCGTAGAACTCATGAAAATTTCATTTTCATTTAATTGCAAATTGTCGCCTTGCTTTGAACTTAACAAAAACACACAAACAAAAACCACTTGGCAAAAACAAAAAAAAACTTAATTAATTGTCGAATGAAATTCAAATGTGTTTATTTTATTTTTTTTGCCCCTCCTCATTTCTAGTTTTGTAGTTGATTCTATCTTAAATCCGCCAGCAACTAACTAAATAAAAATAGCAGCTGTGAACCAGTTTTGGCCAGAAAATAATTGCGAAACTTTTGATAAGGAAAAATTTATTGTCATAAGCTCTGTCAGGAGCATAATATCACTGGCCAATTTTTCATTAATCAAAGTCAAAATGTCAAAAAGTTGTCATTGCTCTTGGACATGGATTTCTCGCTAGATAAACGAAGAAGAAGAGTTCGCGTCGATTAATAGGATCAAATCTCAACTTGTAATTGATGATTATCAGCATAGTCTGTCGAAAAAAACACAATAATAATCCATCAAAACTCTCTGGCAAAGTATTCCTACCCCTACAAACACAACTAATCAATATCATTTCCCTATTTACAAGGCGCACACACAAAAAAAGAGATACCAAAAAAAAAGACAAAAGCAAAAACAAATTTCTGACTTTTGTAATACATAGGAATTTATGTATTACGTGTATGTATGTGTATATATATATATATATATACGTACACTTGTCGCACTTATCTAAATATTTTTACAATCATTTGTTTACACATTTGTCAATCGGCTATCGTCTAATTCACGGTTCCCCCAACTCAAACAAAATGCGACAACACAAAGTGGAAACCTTTTACAACACCAACAACAACAACAACAACATCAACAGTGACAACATTCGGAACACAAATGCGTTGAACTGGCCTTAAAAAAACAGGCATGGTTTAACCAGGAAGTAGGTAAAAGTCGAGACATTGCTCCTCAGAAGTTTTCCATGTGGAAAAGGCAAGGTGTCAAAACGAAACCGGATTGGGAAGCAGCATTTCAGAAGTGGAATCCAAATCAGTACCTAAATTTTTGAAACACGAATGTTCAAGAGCTGCTATACGGGAAGTTAAATGTCCAATTTAAAGTTGACAATGATCAGAAATCTATATTTAAGTAATGGGCAAAATTCATCACTAGAAAACTATATATAGGGATTTTTGGACACGCTTTAGAACTTTCTAAAATTAAATTAAACTCATTAATCAATGAGCTAAAAAGATATATATATATATATTTAAGAGCTCAACTCTTATGCAAATCTACACAAAACACAAAACTCACGATTTATTGGCTAACAATTAAAATGGTTTCAAGTCAAATATGTGTTCAGTTCTGCAACATTAAAAAAGGTTTTATGTTGCATAAAGATTGATCAATCAATTGATTGAACACATTTGTTCACATAAATTTCAAACTTGATCTAATTAGGCATGAATTAATTTAAGTATTGTCAACCATTTGTGGCCAGGCCAATGCATAATCATAGTGCTCAGCAGCAGTAATCGGCCTGAATTGATGGCATTTAATTAGTGAAAGTTGTTGTTTCTTACTAACTAGTTGAGAGAGTTGGTTAAACACTCGAACAATTTGTAGGTAATACGGTCATGGTCCACAGTGTCTAAGAGTGAAAAAACCGCAAATGCATTTGAATCATTTTCTGAAGAGGCAGCAGCAGCACTCAGCAGCACTCAGCGGCACTCAAAGTGAACAACAGGTGATTCATCGGATTCATCGGATTCATCATTTGACAGTTGAACTTAAAGGTGAGTGGAAAAAAATAAAATACATTTGCCAAACTGAAACGAACCGAACAAAGTGCTGCATATAAAGCAGAGACCGGCAACAAAACCAACATTAATAACAACAATAATAACAACAACAACAACAACAACAACAACATCAACAACAACAATGAGAGCAAAAGTTTTACGAGTACTAACAAGTTTTTTTTTTTTGGGGGGAATGCCGAACTGTGAATACCCTCACTTAATTATTGACTAATTGCTAATAATGATGGTAATTAATAGACTAAAATAAATAATTAGCAAATTAATCAACAATCGAAATGATTAATTGAGCTTGCTGCCGCTTTAAGCTTTTAGTTAGCTGTAGAAACAGGGAACAAGCTTTGCTTGGCAAACAGTTCAACATGACTATTAAGTATATTCTAATTATGCTGATTAAATAATTAATTATTAATTATATATATATATATATTCCGAAGAAGTTACAACTTGTATTACAAAAGCGAGCATGCCCAAGGCAAGGGTGTCGCCAATTATTTTGTTTAAAGCGCCAAAACTGGTTTTCCAGCACAACAAAAGAAGAGAAGTGCCAAAGAGAGAGAGAGAGAGAGAGCGAGAGGTGACAGCTAGTGCGAGTGAGCAAGAGAGAGAGAGAGAGAGGCGGCAGCGCAGCGGGCTTATTGCTAGCTCGCTTGCGCAGGCAGCTTAGAACAAAATTGAAAAGTGGACAAGACAACAACATAAAGCAGTCTAAGCTTTTAAAAGTAATGCCAGCAAGAGAGAGAGAGAGGGAGAGAGAGAGAGAGAGAGTGAAGCGGCGAGGTAGGGCATAGAGCGGGCTTCAGATTGGTGGGGTGCTGTTGTTGTTGTTGTTGTGTGTGTGTGTGTTGGCCGTCACATTGCTGAGATTTTGGCCCGCATTAAGAAACGTTAAAAAAAACCTGTCGTCGTCGACGTATCTCGTTCAATATGAACAAAAAAACAGGTTGTTCTGTTGTTGGCTTTAGTTGTTGTTGTTGTTGTTGTTGTTGCTATTGTTGTTCCTCTTGTTGTTGCTGTTGTTGCTGCTGTTGTTGCTGCTGTTGTTGCTGCTGCTGCTGCTTTTGCTTTGTTGTCTACAAAAATCTTGCCCAGCAGCAGAAGACGCATCCAGTTTACAGACACACAAACAAACACACACACACACACACATATATACACACACACACAAACACACACATATACACACACACATACACACACACACACACATACACACATATATACATACATGAACATGTGTAAATATGTGATATATAAACGACATTTAAGGCATTTTTATAGCTTTGCGTGTCTTGGTTTTTTTTCTTCTTCTTCCACATTTTGTTGTTGCTTTTTTGCGCATTTTACTTTTAACTTTTATTTCGAAGCTGAAGCGCAGAAAAAAGCACAGCCAAAAGGCAAGTGTAGAAGAATAAAAGAAGGCAAAAACGAAAACACGCAGTCGCCGACGACTTTGCCTTGCCAACTCCCTCTCTCTCTCTCTCTCTCACTCTCTAGCTCGCTCTCTCTTGCTCGCTCGCTCTCTCTCCCTCTCGCCTTCTTGCTAGCTTTGCGTAATTGGCGTAGCATGTAAAAGTTCTTTATTATTATTTCTTTTTGTAATGTGTCAGCGCTTCTGTTGAGAAATTTGTTTTAATTTTTCCCAAGCAACGATTTGTTACGCGTGTTATGCGTTTGGGCCAGGCTTAAAAAGCGGGCTTAGCGAGCGGCAATTGTTGGGCTTATATTAGATTGCATTGCGTCATATGAGAGAATTGCATAGTAACTTCGAGAAAATGGAGCTACGATCTGAGAACTTGGTTAAAATCTGTTTGAAATTAAGTTTAAACCAAAAACCGTTTCGCAATGTGACTTTTGAAGCTTGAAACGACATTCCAGAAGCAACTGAATAATGAATATTTGAATACGGCAACTAATTATTCATACATCAAAGTAAAGAACGAAAATTCTACTTCTTTTCAAAGTAATAAACGAATTTAGGCCCCTCTCCAAATTGGCTCAAAGATTAAGATTTATGGCAAATAAATTGAATACGAATGTGCGAAAATGTAGAATTCTTTTCAAATATTTGAGATTTTTAGTTATTTGGAATGGAGTCTTGCAGAGAGTCAATCGATTCTCTTGTTCAAACTTCAGCTGAACAACAATAAAGACTTTAAGTGTTGAGCATTTAGTCAAAGTCAAAGCTTAAACCGTAAATCTTCCGGCTGATGAGCTCTAAATAACAGTTTAACTTCACTAATAACTCGAATGTTTATTACCATTTAATGAGTGTTTAGCATTGCTTACTTTATGACATAACTATATAGTTGATGTTCACATCATATTCCGTACTTTATTTCATGAGCTGAGCTGAGCTGGTAAAGGCCTTTAAATAATTGATTTAAGTGCACCCAAAAGTATTCAACGTTTATACAACAAGTGTGTCAATTTTGTGGCACGCGATTGTCATTTACAGAAGAGAAGAGCTGCCACAAAATGCAATAAACTTTATTAAATATGTGAATCAACAGCAGCAACCACAACAACCTCAAATGAAAGAAAATAGGGAGTGGACACGTCTCCTCCAACAAAAACAAAAACAAAAAGAAGAAGAAGCAGAAGAAGAAGGGTTGAGCCGCCAAAAACGCGCTGAGGGAAAAGAAAACCAATTAAATTTCCGTTGAGTTGAGTTCAAGTCGATGGAGCTGCGGCGGAACCGTGGAGCCTTAATAGGCCCACGCACAAAGACAAACACACACAAATAAATACTTTAATATATATAGGCTATATACACTCTCTGTGACAAATGTATACACATGGATCCTTTTAATTTCCTGCTGTTATTTTGATGCACGTAGCGCAAACGCCGCGTGATTTCCATTTGCTTACAACTAGACAGGCAATCAGCAGCAGCAGCAGCAGCAGTGTGTGTTGTGTGTTGAGTGTTGAGTGTGTGTCTGTGTGTTGAGTGTTGAGTGTGTGTTGCGCACATGTGGCACATTCCCATAAACACAACACCATGTGTCGCAGAGGCGCAAACGCTTGTGGCCTTCTCCTATTCCCTCCTCCCTCCTCCCTACACCTCTGCCTGGCAGTCAAAGTAATCTAATAATAATGTGTGTGAGAAAAAGGACCACCCAAAAACACAAGCATAGACTCCAAGTGCAAGTAGACTCGATTAGTCCAAGTCCGGGTCCGGGTTCGGGTCCGGGACTGGGACTGGGTCTATGTCTGGGGTCTGGGTTCGAGTTGAAGCTAATGTTTCGCCCACCGGTTGTGAGCAACTAAATAAAAAGGCTTTTATGCCTTGCACACTAATGACTGTCATTGAGATTGACTTCCTGTTCGCGTTTCGCTGAGTGTATTAGTGACCCAACTAACCAACCACAAGAACTATAAAAACATATGTAGCATGCAGCATGTAGGTAATATTATGTGTGCCACTTCTAATGAGGTATATAAGGCTTAATTGGAGCGAGAGTCATCTCTACAAATACAATAATAATTTGATTTTTGCAAATCTGCAAAAAAACAATGATCAATAATTGAACATAATGATTTGACAGTTAATATTGCCCCAATCGAACAAGCTCGACTTGATTATATACCCTGTAGGCCAATCTGTATCTATCATAATCTATCAAATGAAATAAACTTGAACGAGAAAAGAGAATTCTTCTTTTTTCCTGTTTCCAGACTGTTTCCAGACAGACAGCAAAACAAGGCTAGATCCACGCTGATCAAGAATATATATACCATATAACTGATGGGCCCATAGTTCCTGTTCCTTTCTTCTGCCTTTGATGTACCTTCTACACTTCTTAGCCATTTTCAATGGTTTATCGAAAAATCTCAAGATTTTATTGACAACTTAACTTGTCCCAATTAAACATGGTTTTAAGCATTGTTTTTGCTCTTTTGATGGTGGTCGGTCTGCAGACCTTTCGTGTACCATCTGGCAGGTAAGCAACATTAAATATGGCTCTAGGCAATTTTACCTTTTACCTTTATATATGTATATATATATATGAAGTTTGATCGAATGCGAAATACGCCTGCAAAATATGCCACTGAAAGTTCCTCAAAAAGCCACTCGAAATTCATCAGAATCCAAATCGAGACAATATCAACAACAGAGAGTTGACCTCGTTTCGCTTTTTGACTTTTATTTTTTCTTCTTTTTTTTATTTGTTGCGGGAACTTTTGTTTTTGTTTGCAGTTTCCCAGCTTCTTCTTCATCTTTCTCTCTCACTTACTCTCACTCACTCCCTCTCCCTCTCTCTCTGTCTATCTGCCTATGGATGTCTGTGCAAACACGTGCCGATATGAAACCGCAGAAGCATATGTGAATATGTGAATATGTATATATATATATATATATATATATATATATACAGTATAGACTGTCCAGTCGTGGGAGACAGACAAACTTAACTGTTATTTTCGTGTGTCTTTTGTTGTGGAAAAAATATAAATAAAAAACAGCCCAAAAACCCAAAACTGGTTGCGCTTTACTTTTCCGCGAATTTGTTGTATGTATTTCATTTATTTTTGTTGTTGTTTCTGTTTTTTGTTTTTGTTATTGTCTTTTGCTGATTTGGTTAAACATGGCAAAAAATTGTGTCACTCAATTGACACATATCCAAAAACACAGGTAGTTCAAACAGTCGCCAGCAACAGGTTGAAATACATATGTATATACGTATATATACATACATATATACATATGTATATATATATAGATATATAGACTGCCACAAAATTCACTTAGAGCAATTGTCAAATTTGGCCAGCAGCAGCTGTTAGTCTTTTGTTTTTTTTGTCATGGATTCTTTTTGCTTTTTTTTCTTGTTTTGGTTTTCTGTTTTCTTCTTCTTATTTTTGTTATTGTTTTGTATTTTACAGCACAGCTGTCCTTTTCCAGGCAGCTTATGTTTGTGATAAAAAGAGCACTCTGCAAATCATAAAATCATTTGCATGTCCTTTCTACTTGCTGCTTTCTGCTCTCTGCTTGCCCCCCTTTTACTTTTTGTTGTGCCCCAAACCAATTAACAATGAAAACAAGTTATGCAAAAACAATCTATTTATGCCACTAAGTTAAGTGCCACCAAATTGAGATACTCCAACACAGTGGAGCAATTTCGAAAATCTGCAGCATTTAAAAAAAAAAAACAAAAATGAGGCCTCACCGACTGTGGCATGCTCTGTAAATCGAGTTTTAATGCTCGGTGCATATTTATTTGTGCTCACCTAACTTAACAGTTTTTCCTCATTTTCCAACTCGACTCCAACTGCCGCTCATTTGACTAATCTTCAGCACTTGTTCAGCTGAATAGAAAAGATTTTTTTTTAAGGCCTGCTCATGCCCAAGCATAAATCAACTTTTTAATGGTCAACTGATGTATGTATGTATTCAGGCCAAAACCACAAAAAAGGAAAAATTAATCCACAACAAAAACTGAGAGACAGAGACAGATTTATGGCGAATTTGGAGCTTTCCATTAGACACCAACAAAAAAAAAAAAGAAACTTAATTGCCCGAAAATGTTTGTGACGCGGCACGTGTTTGGATTAATGCTGAACATTAATGAAAACATCAGAAAAATAAAAAAAAAAATGAATAGGACAAGTTCAATACTCAATATTCAAGTTCTTTGCACTGGCACAAAATATGCGCAGACAAGAAACATATATCATAAAGTAGCGGTACTCTGAAAAAGAAAAAACGCGCACACACACACACACACACACCCACAAATGACAGCAACCTTGACGCAACACAACACACAAATACCAATAAATAAATGAAGAAAAACAAAAAAAAACCTAGTCAAAAGGCAACCGCTCACAATGCGCTTGAATCATTTCCTTTTCCGGTTTCGTCGCGTTTCTTTTTAGCTCATTTTTCTTATATTTGTATTATACAAATACAAATACACAAACACACACAAACACATATGGCATATATCATCATCGATTTGCATTTATTATCAACGCGATTTGCATAAAAAACTACAACAAATTCCCCTGCTATTTGGGCTGACCTTTGCGAAAGTTCTAACGAGTAAAATACTTATGGAAATATGTGGCGGGGGAAGGGGAAGGGGGAAAGGGGGGGGAAGGAAGCATTTTAATATTTAACATGAATTAAATTTTTAGCAAATGATGTTCAAATTGCAAAAGTGAACAAGTATTTTGCATACTTAATTCATTATCTAAGCTATTTTTGGCTATAGCAATTGCTATATCTATACCCAAATATAGCCTTGATTTGACATTTTGGCTTAAATTAAATTTTTGCTATATGCTCTAAGCCAACATAACATCTATAATTAATTCATGGCATGGCAGGCAATAACAACAAATTATCAAGCTATAATCATGACTCATTAAAAGCTGGTTTTCAAATCGAGCTCAGCTGAGGTCATTAGCTTTTAGCGAGGGGTTTGCCAAAGGGTCTCCAATGCCAAAAGGTTAAGTTGAACATTTAGAGACTAGCTTGTAGATTGCACAGATAGCAATTGTATATATATATATTTAAGAAGAGAGAGAAAGCCAGACTCCTGACTGGCAGCTACCCTAAACTATTAAGCTAGATAGTCTTAGATGTCAATCCTGATCAAGAATTTATATATTTACCTTATGAGAGATACTTCTTTTTGCCATGACTTTCCACAACTTTGCTAAACCCATTCTTACTGGTATAAAGATTAGGCATAGTCTGAAGTCAGAAGACTACAATAGATCAGAAAGAAATCTAAGCTGGCAGAAACATGTCTAGAGAGAAGTGGAGAACATAAATAAATATAGATAACGATAGCTCAACTTCTTAGACATCATATCACAATAACAGTTATTGTGACTTCAATAGAAGACCAACTAATGTGACAGATATCAGCCTCATCTCTGTTAGGCAGACACGTTTTGACAGTGCACCAAGAAGAGATATGCACAATTCAACAGTTGCCATTTGTGTGTTCAGTTTGGAATCAGTTTGGAATGCAGCAGATAAATATAGCAGTGGTAGCATCAAGTCCCGGCCCGGCCACGCCCCCTTGTCACCCACTGATGGGAAAACAGTGGAAAGTCTGTGGTAAACTGTGTGCGAAAGTGTTGACAGCCATATTGCAGTTGGCAGTTTTATTTTTATGCACTTTATTGTTGTGGATTGAGCAATGTGAAAGCGCGTTGCAATGAAACTCGTTTCGAGCGTTGCTTTTATGGCAAGACTTTGCTAATTAATGCCACACACACACACACACACACACACACAGACTAACACACACAGATGCAAACAGAGACCGCAGAAGTTGCACTGGTTTTTCCAGCGACAGATAAAAAAAAAATGAGCTGCAGACTCGAATGCTGCACAATTGAATGTCCAGACTGAGCGAGAGAGAGAGAGAGAACAGCAAACAGAGAGAAACACACACACACGCACACACGCACACACACAGGTAGTCTTCGCACAGGAAACGCAGACAACGTCTGACAAGATAAGACGCACAATGCTTGAAGAATGAAAAAAAAAAACAAAACAAAATCAAAATAAAAAACATAAAAATAAAAAAATAACAAAAAAAATAAAAAAAAGGAACCTGTTTGATGCGTTTGTGCAATTGTTGAAATTTATCTGGCATTTTTTAAGGGTGGCTCGAGAAATCTAGTTGTGTGTGTGTATGTGTGTGTGTGTGGGGAAATGACTCATGACCCAGTAGAACTGTCAGTCAGTCAATCATGATTGACTAGTTGAACTTGCGCTGACCCAAATGACAGGTGTGTGTTTGCTGATCAACTGATTTCCAAGTCAATCAATTGCAGCCAACAAGTGGCGTGGCGTGGCGTGGCGCTCAATTGAGTTGCAAATGTTTTACTGTAAACTTATTTCAAGGCAATAATAATATAAACTTGCCAACTAAATATAATATTCTCTCTTCATAAGTTGCCTTGCAACAATTCAACGCAGCAAATTTGCTTTCTCGAGCATTGAAAGTTAAATGGAAACTTGCTAAAATTGTGTGTGGCAAGTTATGTTTGGAGGCGCAGGCAGCATAAGTAACTGCCCAAAAACAGATCGCTGCGACACATTAAGCACACACACACACACCACCTACACACATATATGATAATCATAGGCAAACAACTTATGGATATACATATATATATATATATATATACATAATGCATAGGCGGGGCGATCCATTAAAACCAGAAGCTTGTCAATGCAGCAGCAGCGCACAAAACACAAAAAACACTTTGGAATGTGCGCCTAGAGCAACACACACACAGACACACACACATGTGTGTGTGTGTGTGTGTGTATAGCTGAGCATATATATTTGCATAAAATGGCATTAAAATTTTGCCATTTTGCCAACTTTAATGTACCATAAAATAAACAGCAACAATGACGCCAAGTAACTTTTTTTTTCTTCTCTTTTTTTTTTTTTGTTCGTTGAGAAAATACTTGCAGACAGGTGGCTAGAGGAGCTTCTTGCGGGGGGTGGGGAGGGGGGGTTGGTCAAATTAATTGCGCCTAGAATCCAGAGAGAGTTGAGAGCCAAAAACTAATGCGAGTTGGTTAATGTGACTTTGTGGCTCATTAGGCGCCTGAAATTAGGCAACACAAAACACAAACCAAAAACAAAAAAAAAACAACACAAAATTAAGCACAGCATGGAGACACACACACACACACGCTTTTAAATGTGACCGTAATTGAAAAAAAAGAAGAAGAACGCGACAATATAATAAAAAGGAAAAATATATATATATATATATATATATAAAGTATACTAAATCGAGGCGGGCAAAACAATTACGTTCATCATCATCATCATCATGGGGAACGTGAGCAACGTCATCATCATCATGAGTATTGGGTGTCCTTTATAGCGAAGGGACCTGACACAAATTGGAGGATTGGCTGTCAATGTTGTTTGTTGGCTTTTATACAATTTTTTGTTGTTGTGTTGCCTCCGTCTAGTCATAGATACATAGATGGATAGATACAACATTTGATATGCGCTGTCCAAGTTTCCATCATATCCCGTTACACATTTCCATTTCGTTGGCAAGCAGGCCAAAATCTAATAGACGAATATTGTCCTTGTCTAGAGTCCTGTCTCTGCCCCAGTCCCCGTTTCTTGTGTGTAGTACTCGATTAAATAGACTTTAAGCTTGAACGTTCAATTAGTGATATATATATATACTTGCAAAATTGGTGTTTACGTAAAGACCTGTATAATACAGTTGAATAAAATACCTCATGGAAATCTACTGTTAAATATTACTATCATGATTGGGGGAACCAGCACTGCGCCCTTCTGAGTCTATAGCTCCTCAATCCTAGACTCTTTGATGGGTTGAGGGCTTCTAAGTCCCGAGATTTCATAACATGCTTCCCTAGGATACCGTAAAATAACTTTGGACAGAGGATTCATCTAAAAGATCCACATTCCAGCAGCTGAACTCAACTTAGTCCACTGACAAGTTGACTGGATTTATAAATGAAATGTGACAAATCAGTTTACTAACGTAAAAAATGTTTGGATATTGAAACGCTCACATAATCAGGCTCACTTCTATCAGGACAACAATAGCTGATTGTCCTTTGATAGAAAAGAAAACAAAAAAAGGATACATAAGTAAAGACATCAAAGGTTGTTTTGGTTGAAACTTAGCTGAAGCATTATAAATAAAAAATAGCTGCCAAAAAGCAGTCGCAAGCTATTAAGTTATGTATTGGAATATGATAATCTAATTCTATTTTTAATATTGATATGGATATATTTGAGATGCAACAAAATAATCAAAGAACAACTTTCCAATTGGTTTGCCATGTAAATCGAATAATCTAAAGCATAAATCAACTATCAATTTCAGCTAGCAAAAAATGCTCAAACTACAAAAAAAATGTTTGTTTGCGTGTAAAACAATTTTGAGCTCAGATTTCACATGAAATTGTGATGCTTAGCTCAGCTACTTCAGCGTAAGTCGTTTAAATCACACAATTAAGTTAACCAAGGCAACAACATTTGTAGCCAAAAATCAAAAGGGAGACCGACCTCCACTTGAAAAGTCAATAAGCGACGCAATTTATTTGTGTTGTGTATCTTTTTTATTAAGATGTTCGATGCCAATTACCAATTACCAAGTGCTCAAAAATACCACTCAAATATATATATATATATAAATATACATGTATGGATATATCGATAGATGTATATATTTCGTGTATAACAAATCTGAAATGTATAAATTTACATTTCAGCAAATGCGCTTTAATTGGCCGTCTGTCAGTTGTCATGACAATAATTAATGTATTGCCAAAACATGTGTATCTGCACCCAAAAAAAAAAAAAAATGTATCTCTGTTGTGTATCTTGGCATAAAAATGAGTACGCATGTTATGCTTGTTCTGGTCTTGTTCAATAAATTGGGGGGGGACCGGCAAAGCTTTTCACTTGGCCAGTTTTCCAATGGATTTGCTCGAATGGAGCCGCCACAAAAAGGAAATGCGTCGCTTGTGTTTTTTTGTGTTGCTGGTGGAACGCGTGTTTCTCGCTTGATCGAATGTGTTCGACAGCTCAATTCTAAATAATCAGAAGCCAAAATAAAAATAATAAACAAGTGTCAAACTGTTGACAGCTTAATTCACTTGAGAAAGGTCTGCAAATAGAGAGAGAGAGAGAGAGAGAGAGTAAGAGAGAGAGAGAGTAAGAGAGAGAGAGAGTAAGAGAGAGAGAGTGGTGGAGGGAAAGGTTAAAGTTTGGCTTACATATGATAAGATGGAAATTCCTTTTTTAATGAAATATTGATAACAAACCTTTTTTTTTGATACATTATTTATATTTGAAGTTTCAGAATTTCAGCTAAATGAAGAATTTCTAATTCAGTTGAAAAGTTGATGCTTTTTCAGCAGATGTTTGAAGGCAACTGTCCGAGATTGTGTCTAATCCGAGAAGCCCAAGCGACGATTTATATTTTTGAGGGTTCTTAAGCTGAGCTGCTGTTCCATAAAATAAAATCTTGGCCTCCCTCAATACAAATCACTAATCCAGATTTGTTCTACAATAATTTCGAATTCATGAATATTTAAATAACGATTTGTATTTATAAGAGTTCTTCAGATGAGCTGTTCCATTAAATAGCGCTCATTATCAATATAAATGATCACAATTCGATTTTTAGTTTTCGATTCCCTTTAACTATTTTCAACGAGTTTGCCAGCACTGTTTGCGCTTCAAATATTTATGAAAACTTACCGTTAGCATCTATGAAATGCGCCAATTCAGCTACTAATCCACAAAAATCGTTATCCATTTACAAATGTTATCGTTGTGCAACGGAACACAAAAATCAAACCAATTTTCTTAATATTTTGCCACTGTTCTTCTTCTTTCTTCAATTTTCTTTTCTCTTTTTGGCTTAGCACACTTATGAAAACACTGTAAACTCTTTTTTATTGTGGCTTTTTAATTAGCTTCGTTGTTGTTGTTGTTGCTGTTGTATTTGCACCATTTGTTAGAAGCACTTTTGGTTTAAACTGGGCAACACTTTTTTTTCTGATTTTTATTTCTATTTTTTTTTTTTTGAAGACGATGCGGGCGTATTGCGAGTGAAAGAGACAGAGCGAGTCAGTTAGTCAGTCTGTCGTTTTTATTATGTTTTGTTTTGTGTGTGTTGTTCTCTCTTCCGTCCTGTGCACAGGACATGAGTTTGTGACTAGACGACAAGACGAAGAGAAGACAGCAGACAACAGACAACAGACAAACCGTAGACGTTTGTCTGACGGCGTTTTCCACGCTCGGCTGTTGCTCTTCCTCCTCTTCGGGCAAATGTGTTTTGTGCCCCGTTGATTACGTAGCGCAGTCGACGTCAGAGTCAGCGTCAGCGTCGCTGCTTGTTGATGTTTGATAGTTCTTTGCTGTAGGTGTGTGCAAGTGTGTGTGTGTGTGTGCGTGTGTGTGTGCGTGTGTGTGTTGGTGGTGTGTTTGGATTTCACTGTAGAATGTTTAGATTCATGTGCTGTGTGTTTTTATTTACACATTTCGTCTTTGTATTTTTGTTTTATTTTTGGTTGCTATTTTCGAGCATGCCGCATGCGGCGACCCAAGAATTTCTATTTCATATAATATCTATGCACAAAAAACACACACATTTGTTTTTTATTTTTCAATATTTACTCATATTTGTTGCACTTTTTACTTCTTGTTCAGCTACAAATGCATTTGCACTTTGTTTCTTTTTCTACTTTTTTCTACATATAATATAATTATATATATATATATTTTTTTGTATTTAAATTGCACTTGTTGTGTTGTTAACAATTTTTGCCGTTTTATAGCATATATGATTTGTATTATTTCGGTATTGGCGCAACGCGTGTCATAAACAAGAATTGCTTTTTTTTTAATAATATTATTATAATTTTGTTCAAAAGCAAACCGCAAAAAACACAACGAACGAACGAGCGAACGAACGGGAGAACGAACCGTTAACGACAAAGTCCAAGCAAATACTAAATGTTAAGTTCAAACAAATACGAAATGTTATTGCTCTGTTAAACTCAAAAATGGATGAAGTGCGATACAAACTCACCATGACAAAAAACCCACCACCAACCAGAGAGACAGACAGAGAGAGAGTAAAAGATAGAGAGAGAGAGAGCACATCGGCAACCCACACCAATGCAAATAGTGCTCACAAAGTCGAAAACGGAATCACCGCTAAAGTTAAATGTGAAGCGCAGCACACACACACATACGCATTAATATTTTACGCTCTCACACGCACGAGTGGCTTGAATGAAAATGCCGATGCAATCGTGCGCTACTCTTTGTATCACCTCTCCGGCACACACACACTAACACTACACACATATATATAAATTGAAAGAGAGAGGTTGACGCTCACTCTCTCTGCTTACACCCACATTCACAATAATGAGGCGTGTCTGCGCTTGTGTGCGTGCCAGTGCCATCATCGCTTTCCTTTATATTTGCCTCCTTTTCATTTCTGTTTTCTTTTTATTTTCGTTCATTTTTTTCGTCGGTTTGTGTGTGTGTGTTTTGTATGTGTTTTGTTGTTGGCTCTGCTGCTGTCGCTGTCGCTTCGTCGGGTGCACAAGTGCAAATTCACACGTACATTCGAAATGTGTTCGCACAGTGGCACAAAAGCGATTATTATAAAGCCAAAGGCGATGTTGGTAAGTTGCTGCTGGGAACCGCGAGACAACGGAATTTTCTAGTATAAAAAAAGAAAACTCCTACGAACATCTGTTTGCACACACTCATTTACATGCTATGCATGAAAATGAATGGAAATGGAAATATTTGTCGGTAACAACAACAAGTGAGAGCTAAGAAATTTAGCATTAATTTTCGGTTACTAGTCGAGGAGTTGAGTTGCATATATATATTAAGAATTCATGCATCTGACTTGTAACTTGTATAGATCTGAATAGGTATCAAATATAATTTACATATTTAACGTATCGTAATAATAATAATAATTTTTGATTATCTGGCATTTAGCATTCCATTCAAAGCCTATCTAATCTCTGTGACTTTATCTAAATGCACATTTTTGGTTGGCATTTTACGTTTTAAAATCATTCACAAATCTATCGTGCTTGAACTTTAGATGCCCCATTTTTGGGACTGCAACTTGTGTTTCGATTAGAAACGGAGCTTATCTAAATTCAGTTAGATTCTATTTTTTTATATCTGTTAGTTATAGATTATATTGAAACGAAATACGAATAAGAATTTCAATTCAAATACGAATAGGAATAATATGAATAAGAAATATACAGAAAACGGCGACGTGCTGAGTCGTAATTGATGGCAGCAAAGATCTACAGCGCCAACTACAACAACAATAACAATAGCAATAACAACAATAGCAACAGCAACAACAAAAGAGAAAAAAAATTCAACTCAAATATTCGACGTAACGCAGCCGCGAGACGACGACTGCGACGTATGAAATTGCACATTTCAAATACAATGTGGTTAAAAAGTAAGCACAGAAGCAAACAAACACAGATACAGATACCCCATAAGTTAGACAAGGGGTGGGGCGAGGGGGCCTGCAGATAATTGTAGACACTGTCTCACTGTCAGACAGTCAAATGTATGTGCGTATCTGTGTGTGTAGTTGTCTGGCTGAGTGTATGTATGAGCTTGTGTGTTGAGTTAACGCTGGGCAAGTTCAAGTGTAGAATGCAATAGAGCGCTGCAAGCAGAGCAGAGAGCGAAGCGCTAAAGAGCGAAAGCGTCTACGCATACGCATAGAAAAAAGCCGGCAAAGGCAAGGGCAGCAGCAGCGAGAGAGCAAGAGAGCTTTGAGGGGGATGGGGGGACTAGCATTTGGCTGGGTGTGTGGTGAGTTTAACGTTTGGCAGGCAGCCTTACATATATTTATGTGTTTTTAAGGGAGGTGAGGGCGGGTTTGTTGGCTAGACACATTGAACCACAAAAGTTCAAGATGAAAACACAAAATATCAACAATGACACAGCTGAGTATGGTTGTGGGGGATAGGGAGAGACAGAGAGACACAGAGAGAGAGAGAGGGAATGACGAGTTATTCTCTCGCGCTGCAAATCAAACGAAGCTCTCTCTGTGTATGTGTGTGTGTGTGTGTGACTCCACTGCTTTGGCCGACTGCCAAACGTTCAGTAGTACACTGGAGCAGTTTGGGTGTGAGTGCAACAGTCACACACACAATCACACACATAAATATATATTCATGTTTGTGGAATGGGTGGGGGGGACAGCATGTGCATGTCATGGCTGCCATTTGTTGGGGTAGTTCGCTGCCGGCAAATAGCAAAAAGGAAAAATAAAATAAAACAACAGCAACTACAACAGCAGCAGGCAGCAGCAGCAGCAACACCAGCAGATACACACAGGCTGTATCTGGTTGCCAGTATCTATGCACAGTAAAGAAAGAAGAAAAAAAACTTGTCTACATGCCGTGTCAAACAAGCTGCAAAATTTATGCGAAGACACACAAATCTACTGAACGAGAGACCGACAATGCAGTCAACGGTGCTGCTGCTGCGCTGTCGCTGCGACTGACATCGTTGTGTGTGTGTGTGTGTGTGTGCTCTCTCTCTCTCTGTCTTTCTCTCCTATGAGTGCATCGTGCCCCCCCCCCCCCCCCCAAACCATGCACATAATAATCATAATAATTTGTTGTTGTTGTATTTTCTTTTGCCCGGTTTGCCTTGTTCGTTTAGGTCTGCTTTGGTTTTTAATTTTGCGTGGCCGACAGACCAAGCGAGAGCGAGTGAGAGAGAAAGGGAGAGCGGGAGTTTAGGCTAGACATGTGGCGAGAGCGAGAGGCAATGATGACAAAGTCAGGTTTAATGTCGTTCAGTGGCGCGCGAGGCATTTGCAGTTGAGGCAGGCAGCGGGGGAGGCAGAAAGGGAGGGCGACAGCCACCACGAATTGGTGTGGTGGTGGGCTTGGGTGGGGGTTGACTGATTGTGGGCATATGTATGCATGCATATAGACAACAAGCAGCAGCAACAAATATCGTGGTTGCTTTAGACATGAATCCCCCCCAGTGCAAACAATGCTGATGAGGAACACTTATTTATCATAGTCCATCTATTTAAGCAGTTCCAATTAAATACATGTATTTTTAGCATAGTAAACCTATTTAACCACTTCCTTTGGAATTACTAAACTGTGTATTTAGCAAGGACATTTACATACAAAAGTAGGCGGAATAAATTATTAAGAATATAGTCAAGGGAAATTGGAAATCGATGCAGTTTTAATAGAGCTATGGAAAGCTTGGAGTTGTTCTTATGTGCGATCATTTTTACACTCAGAATCGTGTTGCAAGATTTAAATGCATTATTGGAATAGAGTTCAAAACTATTTAATCTATTACGAGTGAAAATCGTTTGAACTTTGACAACGTTTTTCCATGGCAATCAACCTAGAAATGTTTCAGTTTAAAAAGTTAAAGTTTGGTTGAGATTTGGTTTAAGAACTTTACCCGTAAAAGTGTCATTTTGAAATCATCCATTAATTCTATGACTCTTAGCATAGAAATCCAGCAGTTCTCTACTCAATTTCCCAGGCAGTTTTCCCATTAGCACAGCGATATCTGGAAAATTACCACTGCTTAGGCGATAATCTGACATTTGTCAATGCTGACGACCACTCTTCAAATGCATTTTGTGCTTATCAGTGAAAAATTTGGAAAATTCTAAGGGGAGGGGTAGCAGGGGCGGGGATGTGTGGAGGTCGTCTACAATTGACCGTCAGCTGGGAAAACTTAACGTTCTCGCTTCGTTTCGATTATTTTCCATTTTCCATTTTCAATTTTTATGTGCGTGCATTTTTCACTTCAATGATGAAAAATTTCATGTTGAATTTCCTTCAGCTGCTGATTTTTATTTTTTATTCCACTTTTCGTTTCTATATATATATATATATGTATTTGTTTTTTATTGCATATTGACATTTCAATTGCTTTTTATCAGCGCAATTTATTTTCATGTCTTTTTATGGCTGCCTCATTGTTGTGGGGCAGCAACTAGCAAGACGTCGCTTTCGGGTTGATTGAGTTTTCGATATGAAGTTCAACTTTTTGTTATTCATACTTACTATATGATATATATATATATATATATATATTATTAGCATTTTAGCACTCACCTGTAAAGATACAGAAAAAAAAACGAATAAAGATTAATAAATTTATTTGTGTCATTTGAATCGGATTTCGTATATATATAGAAATTAGCATTAACTCTCGACATGTCAGACTTTTCAGTCTAAAAATATAATATCAAGATTTGTGGAAACTTTTTTGTTTTCCATATTTCAAGGTTAAGAAAAGCGTTGGGCAAAGAAATCCTCTCAGGCCACAATGCCTCTCCTTTTGTTCAGTTTTATTTGGCTTCCCTGCCAACCGCAATAATAACAGCAACTGGAAAATGTGAAGAAAATGTGGAAAAATTGCGAAAAGCGTTTTGCTTATTTACAAGTCTTTTATGCGATTGAGTGTTTCGATAAATAAATATAAATTGTATTGTTTAGAAATCTATAAATAATCAGTAGTTACAGTTATTTATATTTCGCTTCCTCTTCTACTTCTTATAATCTATAGATTTAATGTGCACATCCTTCTGTAAGCATTAATACCTTTTCATTGCTTGCACTCTCCAGAACTCATTTGATTTTACTGGCAATGCTATCCATCAAAACGACTAACTTTTCACATAAATTAACGCCAGATATATATATAGATATATATATTTTTTTTTGTGCACCAGTTGATGTCTGTTAAGCATAGCGCAATTCTGCATTATAATTTTATGCCCGTTGTGTCTGATAAGTTTATTATTTGTGCACGTTTCTCATGTCAGCCGGCGACACATCGACTTAAATGCAAAATGCAAATGCAAATTCAAATTGAATATGAAAATTGCGACACTCAACGATCCGACACTTGACGAGCTGTCTACAAAAATAATATATATCAAAAAAAAAAATAAAAATGAAAAAAAATACAGAAAAAAAACATTCATTCAACGGCATAGTCGAGAATACTATGCATGAATATGCTATGCTCGAAGCAGAGGCGTCCATCAACTACTTGAAAGGGGGTTTATGGTCAAATTCAAATTAATATAATTTCCCAATATTCACATAATGAATAATATAAATAAGCAAGTATATAATATACTCTATGTTGTTATATACAAATTGCAATCTTTTTTCAAATATTTAGAAATATATATATAAAAATTGCAGTCGTTGGCCAAGTCTATATAAATATATATAAATATAAGTTGACAACTTTTGGTTAATGGGGAAATTTCTTCAATACCAGATTATCAGACTAAATCCGTCAAAAATTGGCTCCGATTCTGGTACCCAAAGTGTAAATGTTATGAATTATGCCCAAATTTTGTTTCAGTATTTGGTTTCGCTCTAAAGCTATATGTACCAATAATATCGGTATAGGAACTGCATTTTAGGAACATTTTAAGATAATACATGAGATAAAAAATGAGTTGCAGTTGGACAATCTTCATTGAGGCAATGTGTGAATGATGATGATTATAAGTTGCAACACCCCCGTCAAAGAGGACAGCACTGTTTGAACCCGCTGCTGCCACACGAATTGCATTATTTAGACACGTATAGTCGGTACACTATTTAAGAATGTATGAATGGTCGGGTGAGTCTCTGGGTCTGGGTCTGGGTCTGGATTTATATTTGTATTTGTATTTGTAGTCGCTGTCGCTGTGCTGTGTGTTTGGCCAGACGTCCGGCGTAAATGGTACACAAATAATGCCCGCCAGATATTTAGCTGTCTGGAATTTTATTAAAATAATTTACTGATGCCGTGCAATTTCTTCAACTCACTATATATATTATCTATATATATGTATATATGTATATGCAACCCGCCCGATCAGACATGTTGGCGTGTCGCACTTGTGTTGATTTAGATTTATATGCACAGACATAACTTTTATGTATATATATATATATATATATATATGTACATATCGGTCTGTATGCTATATTATTTATCATTAATGACAACTTGCGTGACATTCCTTCATTCAATGTGACAATTTGATGCCAGTGCCAAAGCCATACGTATAAAGATTGATGGATATCAACAGGTTAAATAGCCATTAAATCCGTTGATGGAATGATAAATATCCCATGAAAGAATCCATTATGTGGCATATGTAATTAAATATAAATAAATTACTTGTCAAGTTTTCTAAATACCATCAATCAATTACCAGTTTAGTGATTTAAGTAATTAAAAGTAATGCGAAGTAATTATACATAATTAAAGGGATTTTCAGATACAGCTTAAAAATCAATTACCAATTAAATACTTTCAGTAATTAAAAATAATGCAAACATTTTTTAATTATTGTACATTGTTAAATTTATATTAAAAATCATTAAAAATATTAAAAATCAATTATGTCTTCAATTACTTCAGTAATTAAAAGTAATGCAAAAGCTTACTGATTGATGCCAGAGCTTTATTGTTTACATTGCTTCTAGTCGATGTAATTGCAAAGTAATTAAAAGAACTTGTTTTGTAATTAACAGTAATTATTAAGTAATTAAACATATCAGAACAGCTCAAAGTCAGTCTTTAAGTTTACTCCTAGCTCGCAGGCTCTATTCAAACCACCTCTTTGCTACTTATTTACAGGGTATCCAACTGGGGACAGGTAGAATACAGTGTCGCAGTTTCGTCGACGACTGTGAGATTGTAATACAAACTGACAGCACGACGACAGTGGGACTCAAAATCAATGATTGCATATTAAACAGGGCTCTGTCTGTTTGACACAAATACACACACACACACACACACACACACACACACACACACACACACACACACACTACACAGACACACACTAATAGTGGAGCACACGTGCCGCATGCCACCTGTTGCAGCTTCCAGCGAGCAGGAAACGTTTGTTTACACAGCATTTTCAGTTCCAGTTGTAAGACCTGCCCTGCAGCACCAGATTACAGGATCAGAGTCGAGTCGGGAACATGCCTCGCCGCCTCCAGCTGCTCAGCTGCTACACACGCTTACACGCTTGCCCTCTCTCTCGCTCTCAGTTCAAGGTCCTTTTCGAAAGAACGACGCAATTGATGGACACAGTTTGTTGTTGTTGTTGTTGTTGCTTGTGGCAAGTGTAACTGAAATAGCCACGCACTTCGTTGCACTTGTCACACACAATCTGCTTTACTTAACCAACTGCCCCGCAACCCATTGCAAATGCCCCCAGCTCTGCGAGTGAATTATTTTTAAATAGCACATATTTAATCAGCTGAGCATAAATGCGAAATTAAATTATTTATTTATGTGCTCGTTAAGTCAACAATTTGTTATTTTGTTTTAAGCAAAACATTCAATTTATACAGCTTAAGTCCTGACTGAAATATCGAGTTGAACTTGGGTTAAGATTCAATTTCAATTCCAGAAACATCATTTATGCGAATAGTTGAACAATTTTCACTGTGGCAAACTGGAAATGCAACTTGAACGATTAAATTTAATATATGCTTAGCAAGCGCAATTAGTGCAACCGATATAGTCTCATAACGATACCGAATACCGGTTAAAAAACTTAGGAATCAGTTCATAAGCCTCAACTTAAACTGAACCTTTTTGCATGGCAAACCGGGAACTCAATTTCGATTTACTTTGACAACTACAATACAAATTGAATCGTGGAGGAAATGATGTACCAAATTATCGATTAGTTGGAGAATATATATATATATATATGTATATAGTTTTGTATATATATATATCGAAGAAGATTTTCCAATGCGCTCATCGACAAAATTTGCAATCCTTTTGAGAGCAGCTTGACAACAACGCTTTGAAACCGGTTAAACTTCTCCAAAAGATGCACTCTAATATTTAACCGATTTATATATATATATATATATATATGTATATATATGACAAATATGCAAATGGCAAACAGAGCAACGTGAATCATTTTAGTCGTAGAAACTTGGGCATATATACTTGATGCATATATAAGACCCGACGATTACTTCGTTCGTCTGTCCGTCTGTCTGTCTGTCGAGCGAACACCAAACAGAGGCCCCACATGTCGCCTTTGCCCTCTACCCCCGCCCAGAAGTATTCAACCTTATACTCACACTCACACTCACACACACGCTCACACACTCGCACACACACATTTCGATTCAACACTCATTTGTTAGCCGCCGCCAGTTCAATGAACGACTCCTCCTCGGCTGCGGTTGTTACTCATTTTGGCATTTTGTGCGCCGCAAAGTTTTTACCTAATTAAATCAACAAAGTGCTGGAAAAAACACACACACACATACGCACACACACACACTCCACACACACACACACACATTTAAACAAAGATTAAATCAACGATTGAGTCTAGAAATGCAATTATTAACCGTAAAATAAGCAAATTAAACAAAATAACAACTCGATTCAAAGGATCCGCCTACTTAATGGAGTACAGGGTGTTCGAGGCGGGTGTGTGGGTTGGGTGGGGTGTCTGCACTGATAACTATCAATAATCAGTTTTGATTAACACGCGCCACACGCAACAAATTTATGCTAATCAAAGTTTTATATAAGTGTTGCATGCATTTTGTTTGCCCTTTTTTCTGGGTTCAACCCTAAATGGAACTTTTGGGCAATGTTGCGTTTGTATACCCTGTAATTGAGGTAGAAGTGTTGAGGAGGCATAATAGAAGGTTATATTCTTACTATATATTATATATATGTATATAATACTATATACTATATACTATATCATATATAGTTTCCAAATCTCTTTTATTCGAATTTTAGCATTCAAAAATTTAACTTTGATCTGCAAGCTGTAAGCAAATTTCTCCCAAATTAAGCCATTCTTAACTGTTTTGTATTGATTGATAAATCTTATTTCATGCCATACAGGGTAACTTCAAGTCGAGCTAACTGATTTGATTGGTTCTAATAAAGCCACCGCCAGATAGGAATAAGTCGATTTTATGTCCACCGCCTCAGGTTTGAGGATTATGCGACTTTTGTGTCATAATTTACAAGGAATACGCAAATTAGCGCGACAAGTCATTAATTAGGTTTGCTGACAATGCCACAGAGTGGCACAGCCTAGAGCAAGAGTGAGAGGCAGTTCAACACAAATGAAATGCTGTTCATCTGCAAAATACTTGCAACAACAGTTTTTGCCACCCGCTCGGGGGAAAAACATTTTTCAATTGAAGCTGAAGCAGATGAATCGATTTATCAGCGCCTCCAACGCTGGCAGGAGCACAACAATATTTTGGGTTCCGCCTGCCACGCAGATATGTATATGCAACAAAGGCAAGCCGCCACGACAAGATTTAAATGGATCTCGACTCATTTTTCCTCAATCTTTAATAAAAATCCAAAGCAAGCCTTTGCTTATGATTGAGCCACAAAACTAAATTTGCAAAATTTGTATTTAAACATTTTACTAAATTTTTGGCTAAAATACAGACAGAAAAAACCACTCGAAACTCTCGCAAACTTAATACAAGTTGCACAAATGAATGGTGCTGTGGGCTTTGCAATATGTTTGTGCTTGCCACGGATAGTTGGGCTACTGTTTGAATGTGTTCAGTTTTTTACAAAAATCGACAACAAAACAGGTAAGTAAAAAAAATCCCAGTAGGCCACTATTGAATGGATGTATAGAAGTAAATTTAATATAAAACTGCTTTCAACACGTTGCACACACACAAAAAATCGCACAACATTCCCAACATGGATATCAATAACAATACATTGGAAACGGAACTCGAAGTTGCATTTGGGGAGAGCAGCATCCCGAGCAGCTCCATCGATGTCTATTTGCACTTCTTGTGGATATTTGCGGCAATCTATGTGTTGTCCAAGTTGAAGGAACTATCGGAGATCTATATAAATGTCAAGATGGCAACCAAGAAGCTCGGCTCCGATCTGCTGCGGCTCAACAAGGAGTGGGAGAAGACCCTGTTGCTCTGTGGGCAGTCTGAAATCGAATTGGATTCACAGTTGCGTTCGCAACTGTGCGGCTTGGAGGCATCGATGCGAGATTTGTACGATTGCAATTTACAGTTGATCAACGAGAATTATATGCGCACTGTGCACCAGGATCAACAGATTCAGGGCCTGGCTCAACGCGTCCAGGATCAGCAATTGCAAGCGAATATCCATATCACCAATAGTCACATCCATTTGACGCGACGTGTCGTCCTCAATGAGGCAAACACTGATCACGATGCGAATCTTGGTGAGCCGGAACTGAAGTCACCGAATGTTTGGGTGAAATATTTGATGATGCGTAAATCTTATATGGGCAAATTGCTTGATCCCAAATTGGTACTAAATGGTCAACCGGAGCGAATTGTAATGACTACCGAACAGATGGCCAAATTACAGGGTATTTCAACTGGTCAACTGTGTGAAATTACAATTTCTAATGGCTTCCTTTGCAGGCATTTTCTAATTGATTCCATTTGCGAATGTTTCGTTTGTTTAGAGAGAGCGAGACAGAGACAGAACTAAAGGGCGAGCGAGAGAGGGACAGAGAGAGAGAGAGCGAGAGCGAGAGCGTGCGAGTTATATAGAAAAAGTGGCAAAAATATATCAAAAATAAGTTAAATGATTTTAAAATGTTAACAAAAAAAAATTAACAGAGCTGAGAAAAGCATGAAAATATATTTTTTGGATAAGCAACTAGAAATTTGCAAAGATTAAAAGCAGCAACAAAAAGATAATTTAAATTATATATTTATTATACATTTCGACACTATAACATACACTTTAGGTATGTGATTGACAAAGATAATGATAATAATAAACGTAATTGAATCTTGATCAGGAATTTACTCGAGAGTTTACAACCAGAATCGAGTATTTGAACCCAAATAATGTTGCAAGTCTTTGTTTGCCACCGATTGAAATTAAGAGCTGTAAACGAAATGGAAATTCAAAATAAAGCTTAATCGGAACATTTCCTCTTTACATACCGGAAACGGAAATACAATTCCCATTTGCCATGCTTAAAGCCAAGTGGGTTTTCCGCGATTATCCCTTACTTAATATCGAAACAAATTACATTTCCACAATTTGTAGTCGATTTTCGATAACCAGAATCAATTCTGAATATATATTTGGCTTTAAGCTCAAAGCAAGGCGCGATCAATTTGAACCCAAATTGGTACACATCACGTCTAGCAAATGGCTAATAACGGGATTATTGTATTATCTGCTCAAATATATATAGTAGAGTCGGAATGGTAAACGCATTATTGTCTGGCAAGCTCATTAGGCCTACTTGCCGCAATCAGCGCTAATCGATGAACCTGCCACACAGACAGACAACCAAAAAGAAAACAACAAACAAAAAGTGGCAACTGTGCCACAGTAAACACAATGAAAGTGCATTTCAACTGGCAATAAATCTAAATTAACAAAAGTGACAATAAAAACAAAAATCAAAAAAAAGAAAGAAAAACATAAAAAAAAATTAACGCTGCCCCAGACGGGCAAATGACCCAAAAAGAGAAAAAACATAAAGAAATAAACACAAAAAAAAAATAACAAATTCAAATGAAATAACAATAAAATCAAATGAAAAGTGAAATACAGTTGAAAGCGCAGTTGCGCAAAACAACAACAACAACAAAAACAAATATGGCGACTATCAATATGTGCAAATAAAGCGAGAGATAGAGAGCGAGCGAGAGAGAAGAGCAGCTGGAGCTGGCAAGAGTGTGAATGGATGGGTTGAGGGGATGTGGTGTGGGGTGGGAGGCAGTTGCCGTTAACCTTGAGCCGGCGACTGATTACAAAATTGCACCGATAACTGCCAGTGACCCCAGCGCTGCTCGCCAATGAATGAAGGCGAGCAAAGCGCAAGTAAAAGTAGAAAAAAAAGGGGAGAGAGAGAGAGAGAGAGGGGAGAAGATGTGAAGGAGGGGGGGTGCTTAGCAGAACTGCGACTTTGATAAGTCATCGTCAAACGTCATCGTTTCGCTCGTTTCCTGGCCAGATGTCTCAGAATAGAAATCATTTCTTGACTGTTTTTTTTTGTTGTTGCTGTTTCTGTTTCTGTTTTCTGTTCTTTTTCTTTGCATTTGACATTTCCTTTTCACATTTGTTGTCTCTTTTTAGCTAATTTGCTGAAGGATTTAGGCGACTGACAGACTTGTGACAGCTACAAAATTCTGCATAAAATGTATAAAATAAATGCCGAAATGAAAAAGTGACAGCTGAAATAATGTTTAATAATTGAATTCGCTTGTAGATCAAACTTGGAAGTTCAAGCAAACTGAAACAGTTCCAGCTTAAACATATTTGCTTATCCAATATTTTTTTTTTTTATATATTATCTTGTATTTTATGGAGAATTTTGCGTTTTAACAATTTCAATTATTTATAAAGATTAAAGAGTTAATAATGCAGTTTCAAATACAATTACGTATAAATCATATATTTAGAAAAATTTCGAATTTCCATGCTCCATGCTCCATTTAGTACACCCTTTATTGACCTTATCACTACTTTTTCCTCTTCATGCTTGCAAATATTTTTAGATATTTATCTTTTATTACAATTATAAATAGCACAACTCTCGGCTAACTAATGCCTATATTTAGAATTTGTCGTTTATGGATAGAACTATTTATGGTTTCATTGTTTGAGCACTTTGCCACACTTTGTTGCTACCACAATTGCGCTTAAGTAAGGCACGAGAATCCATTGTGGGTCAGGGCTAAAACAATGTCAACAACGTCATTCGATTTACGACCCGCATCCTCCTGCATATATATATGTATATATATACATATATTATATATATAGTGTATGTTTACCAAGTTCTGTTTTAATTGTTAAGCGACTAACCCACTCTCTTCTGTGTCTCTGCCTCTGCTTCTCTGTGGCAGACTGTGACGCAGAAGCAGTTGCATTGAAAAACACTACGCAATTATCAAAGCCAGTACAAAAATGTCTATTATTTATAGATCCACAAAAGTCACACAATTTGTGCTACGCAAAAGAGTTTTTAATGGACATTTGCATACTTTATTTGTTTATCACTCTCTCTCTCACACTTTCTCTCTCTTTCTCTCCCTGAATCGGTAAATTTCAATTTGCGCTAAACATTTACCAAAATGCCATTAACCTAGAATCGAAGGCAGAGCAGCGCGAAATCTAATCGTTAATTGGCACACTAACCCCAAACAAAAATGGGCAACAGACGCTGGCTTTGCCGTTGCCATTGGCCCCATTTTTTATTTCACTGATAAAAATAGTTTATCAAGGTTGTTTGAGAAAGAAAAAAAAAGAAGAAAAAAGCGAAATAAATACCGCAATAGCAAACACAAATAAAAAACGAAAGCGAAATCGAAAGCATGTGGGTGCCTCAATAAAAAGAGGCACCACCAACAAACAATACAGAATCTAACAACAACAAAGAAAATTAGAGATTTGTAATCTTAAGCGTACAGATTCTCAAATACCCTTTCAGGTGTTAGTTGCCAAACTTTTTGTGATGCTAACTGTATAGCTTAACACTAGATGCCTTACAAGTTTAGCTATATATTTTCTTAAGCGTTGCATGCTCAATGACATAGCTGGCATACACTGCGGCAAAGGGTATACACAGAGCACCGCAACAACTAATTGAAAGCGACCTTGAGATAATGGCCTCATTTCATGCAGATATTTTTTGTTTGGTATTTATTTGGAAATTCTCGAGTTTGCCTAGCTGCGAAATGAACCAGGAATCCACACAACAGCACAACAGCAAGCAGCAGCGACGGAATTAGCTAATAATATGTTTACAATAGGCATAATAATAATTGAATAGCAACAATAGGACAAATAGGACAGACAGCAGCAGCAGCGACCCACATATTTTAAAAGAGAATTTTTGATGTTTATACAAGCTAAAACAAAAATAATCAAAAACTTGAAAAGCGAGAAAGTTGTAGATTAAAGAAGATGAAATCAGACATCAAAGTAGAAAAGATGTAAAATATATTTATAAAAAAAAACATAATAATTTTATATTTCTTGTAATATGTTTTGCATTTTTGTATAAATTAAAAGAAAAACGCAAGATGATTAATTATTAATGTACAAATTGTTGTAGACAATTGCTGTTTTTATAAGCTGGGATTTTCTAATATTCTGCGAATTTAGCAGGCCCTGGAAACTCCATAAAATTTTTACATTTTTAACATTGCAAAAACTCAAATGTAATCAAATTATTCATTCAGTCATTCAACACGGCGCAAAAGAGAAAGAAAGTAAAAAATAAAAAGTAAAAGAGAGAGAGAGAGAGAGGAGTAAAAAATCAAAATTCTGTTGGGGCAACCAACCAGTTGACAATTTACAGCAAAATAAACTCGATACAAAATGTGCATAATACACACAATAAAGGAGTGAAACAAATAAATCAGCATTGACAAACGGGCATCATAAAAATTCAATCAACACTTTCAAAAACGACACAAACAAAATGAATTCAATTGGAAAACAGGCCAAAAAAAAATTCAGACGTTGCACTTCAGCTCAAGTTCAATAGCATCGCAGCAAAATGCTAAACTTGATGGAATTTCTAAACAGCTGAAAACAGATTCGAATGCGTCATTTGACAAAACATTGAACTCAAATTTGGCATATATATATATATATATATATATATATATATGAAGAAATTAATATAACTTTTCTTTCATTTGTGTTTTATTTGCAGTCAACGAAAATATATAAATGCAAATATATATTTTGCACATTTGTAGATAATTTAATTATGACATCGAGAAGACAACGAACCCATCAAAAGTTGCTTAGAAAAATGTCTGTAGGCACTGTAGGGCACACAGTATACCCTATATAAACATATAGCTGTGATTGAAATTGACAATACTTTCTATATGTTTTATCTGTAAACTAATACCTTATTAATCACTTACTCAATTCTACATAAGCGAAGATCTTTATGTGAAATACTTTATATCTAATAAAACCTACAACATTATATCCTATATCCTGATGCGATTATTCTTTCTGCCCATTAAAATGAATAGTTTTATATTTCCTTCTCTTCTAAGACTTAAATTTTTGTATATTTTATATATAATATATCCTATCCTATCGTATACCCTATATCCTCATCCAATTACCCTTACCCAACCTAACCACTCTTGTCCATTTATCTAATTTATTGAACTTTCGATGTCCTTTTTCCCTTCCTTATAGCTCCTAAACTCCCTTAAACGCTCGTCCATCATAGGGTATCCCTCCAGTCATTTGGGTTTATGGGTCAATGTGCTAGTGCCTGAGGCAGCGGCTTTTCGAGTACTTAGCCCGAAAGCACAAAAATGAGAGGAACAAATACCGTCCATGGAGCGTTGACACCTAATTTTTGGGCAGGCCGAGTTCTAAACGAGCAGTTCATTCACAGCCGGAATGGAACGAAATGGACAAGCCGCATGAACCAAAAACGATTAGGCAGATAAGGGCTTAAAAGATATGCCCCAAAGTCCCCAACAACAACAACAAGAACAATAAAAACAACGGTGTCGGTGGCGCAATGACAGAACAACAAAAGTGAAGTGAAAAAAAATACAGGCAACGAAACAAACGACAAACAAAAGTGAGACCAATGAAATGTTTGTTTACCCAAAAATTAGGGTCAGGGCTAGAGCAGGCAAATGACGACAGTAGACAGACAGACAGAGTGAGAGAGAGAGATAGAAAGAGAGAGAGATAGACCGTATTTGGTTGCTTTCTTATCCGCTGTCTGGAACTCAGTAGCTGTAGCTGTAGCTGTAGCTGTAGCTGTGGCTGTGGCTGTGGCTGTATCTGTGTCATGCGAAAGCGAAAAATATATTTTTTTTTCCCTTTTTGTGAATACAAATTGAGACATTTAGCTGTGCTGCACAATCCCGCCGCTTGTCATGCCCCACAACGCCGCACAACCAGACAATAAGCACATAAATATAAGTTTGTTCATGACTCTCATTCTAATTTCATTTAAATGTAGCCCCCCAAGCTCAAATGCGCTCACTCTCTTTGTATCCCCCTAACACATACACACTCACACACACACACACAATTCACAGTGCCTGGCTGCACTTTTCTCTCTTTCGCACTCTCTCGCGATATGTGGCTGTCTCTGTTTGCGCCAGACGCCAACAATTTTCTATACACCCGAAAAAATTGCAGCCCGCCGGCCATTTTGTTTTTTGTCTGTGTCGATGCTTTTTTCGGCAATTTCATTTATGCCATTGTTCTGCCTTGTTGTTGTTGTTGTTATTGTTGACGAGCTGTCTACTGTCTGCCGCCTCTCGCGCCTTTGCCTTGACGCCCCCATCATCAGCTGGCAAGCCTCGCTCAATCCCCCCCCCCCCCTCCCCTCCACACTGCCAATCCAGCTAAGTCGACGTCAACGTCGACGTCGTCGTCGTCGTCGCTTTTTGTTGCTGTTCTCTGGAGCGCAAAAACGTGTCGTTGTCAATTTTGCTGTTTTTGTTGTTGTAACTTTTTGTTCATGTTCTGTTTGCGCACATATTTGCAATTCTCTTGCTTCTGCCTCAGTCTACAGCATTTTATTTATGGTTTTTACAAAATTTTGTTTCGCTTTGATGTTGAGTTTCTTTTTGAAAGCTGAATATGTACATTTTTGAAGAATATTTTGAAAATTTAATAATTTGATTATCTATTTTGGCGGCACAGGCATTTAATCGGTCCTGTGGCGCAATGGATAACGCGTCTGACTACGGATCAGAAGATTCCAGGTTCGACTCCTGGCAGGATCGCAGTAAAATCATTTTTTTTCTTATTCGTTTTTAATTAGTTTGAGTAAGCAAATTGCTAATTTTGAATATGTTTTTGAAAATGGTTATTCTTGTTTCAGGTTAGCAAAATGAAGAACTTGTGGCAAAGGTACAAAATATAATGCTAGCTAGGCTTTATTTAATGACATACAAATCTATGATTCCTGAAAGACAGTAAGAAAGAAAAATCAATATAAAAAGTAATCAATTATTGTAATTATTATAAGCAAAATATTGATTTGTCGCCCAACGTGGGGCTCGAACCCACGACCCTGAGATTAAGAGTCTCATGCTCTACCGACTGAGCTAGCCGGGCACTTGTCGTCGTTCTAGCCAAAATACAATTTGTAGACGGAGGCCAACAACTATTTACAGAACTAAGAAGCAGATAGAGAAGTATGCAGAAGAATATCGACGCATAGATAAACAAAAGTAGGCAAGCAAATCAAAGATGAGAAAGAAAATAATAAAAGCGCCCACGACTTACTTTTGGATATATACAGATGTTTGTATATACAGTGTGCGTCAGCTTATTTTCAACAGTGTCAAAGGAAAAACGTAATTGCCTGCCATAAAGTAATTATACATTATTTTTCAGAAATTCCAAAGACCGATGGTAGGTACATTTATTACCCACCAATATGAATGGATGACCCAAATAAACTGAGGTTTCCCCACCTGCTAGGTAGGATTATGTAAAAATGTAGCCTATTTTTAGGTGACAGCTTATTTGGATCAGGTACATTGTGGACACCTGGGAGCCATAGAACCCGGATTTTTTACCTAAAGTTGAGTATTTTCGGAATAAATAGATCAATACTTCGTAGTCAGTTTAGTTATATCCTGCATCCCGAGTTCAATAAGCCCACAAGGACTATGGACAAACGGACTACCATTGAACAACGGAAACTCATCCTGGCACACCACAAGAACGGATATTCACATCGCCAAATAGCTGAAATGGTCAATCTGAGCAACTTAACCATGTATAACATCATTCGGTGCTTCGTCGACGCAAATTAGATTGAGGGCAAGGGCTTAATGGCACCAAACCCGCTTTTCACCGAAGAGGAGGATCGGAGGATCATCAGGAAAATAAGGGCAAATCCCAAGCTATCGACTCCAAAAATGTCTCAACAGGTGCAGGATAAAATGGGGAAAAAGTGCTGTGTGGAAACTGTGCGCATTGTTCTGCGCAAACATGACTTAAATGCCCGAGCACCACGGAAAAAGTCCTTTATAAGCGCACCAAATTAAGGGACTAGGATGACGGGTGTCCAAAACCCACTTGGACAAGGATCTGGAGTTTTGGAACACAGTCATATTTGGAGATGAGTCCAAATTCATCATTTTTGGCTCGGACGGACTGAATTATGTGGGGCTACAATCCAAAACTGAGCTGAATCCCAAACACATATGGCAGGCAATTACGTTTTTTCTTTGACACTGTTGAAAATAAGCTGACGCACACTGTATGTATAGATAGGTCGCAAATTGAGGTCACATTGCGTATGCGTAATTTCGTTGACTTCAGCCACAGGTTGAAACTAAATAGCAGCTAAATAATTGATTTAATGTGATTGATTAGCTGACTGAGTATTCTGAAGACCCCCTCTCTTACTCTCTGATTAGTGAAATGTAATCCCCATTGTTGCTGTTGCTGTTGTTGTTGTTGGAGTGCTTGTAATCACTACACATGTAATGCCCCACACACACTCTCCCCTCCCTTCCCTCTAATGGTTGTCTATTGCAATTATATTGCAGTTGCACTTTTAATTACACTTAATCAGTTGCGCCTGCTTTTTATAATTTGTCTTGTGCATTTCATTCACACATTCATTCGCGCGCATTCATTGTTTGATTGTTTGCCTTCTCGCTCGCTCCCTCGCTCGCTCGTTCGTTCGTTCGTTTGTTCGCTCGAAACTACAACCACTATTCATAGATTTCTATTTCATTTCACCCTGACCCACCGCAATAGTTTTCATGTATACCCCCTTCCATTTGAATTTTTTTTTTTTTTTTTTTGTTTTGCTCTCTCTCTCTGTCTACGCCGGCAGCGACTGCAGCTACTAAAACAAAAACAACAACAACAAGTGCCAACTATTTATGGCAAATTTCAAGTGTAGTTTTTGTTGCCGCCGCTTTCTTTCGCTATTCGCTGTGTTTGTGTGTGTGGTTTTTTTTTCGATACTCTTGATGTTATTTTATTTATTTATTATTATCAAGCTTATTTGTCGAAATTTGTATACATATATTTATTTATTTATTTGTTTGTCTGCCTTTCAACTGTTAATGTTTCGTTTTGTTGTAGTCTTTTTAGTTCTTTTCGCAAACAAGCATAAATATATATTAAGTGTATATATTTTATTACCCAACATTACAGGGTATTAGCTTAGCGACGCACTTATCTTAAAAATGCTAGTTTAATTTTTGCTTTTTTTTTGGGTATTTTATTTCTGTCTGCGGTTCATTGAGTTTCAGTTTTAGCGATAAAGCGCGACGCCGGCGCCGCCGTCAGCCACGCACTTTTTTTACGCACACAACTACAACAACAACAAATAACAATGAAACATTTTTGTTGGTGACACAAAAGTTTAGCAAGTGCAAAAAAATATTTCATGCAGACAGATGTGTGTGTGTGTGTGTTTAATGTGCGTGCTGTTGTATGTGTGTGTGTGTGTATACAATGCGTATGACTCATTACGCATACGCCGTGCTGTCTGCGACGCATAAACATTTGTTTGTTCTTACGTAGCGTATACGTAATCGGTGGCAATTAATGAATGTTGCCACCATTCGAGCGTATCACATTTCAAATCAAATAGAAATGTGTGAAATATTAGACATGTTGTCAGGTTAAAGATTTATTTGTTATTCTCATACTCTGTTACGGAAGGTAAACAAAGGGGAATCGACAACATTGTTTATCGCTTACTATTTAATAGCGTAAAGAAGAGAAGTTTAGATTACCGTTAAGCCAAAAATCGAAGATGCCTATATCTATTCATAGATCGCCAAATTTGAAAAACTGATAACCTCCTTCAAAGAGCGAAATTCACGAATTTGAAGGTCATGTTCAATTCCGCCTCCAAAAATCGCGAAATTTTATATCGCTCAAGGTTGGGGAGCTTGTCTAACCCAATCTGAAAGGCTAGAAACTTTTTGGCCACCTGTTATCAGCTGCCAGTTATGATTTCAGAATATCGTTTCAGTTTTGACAAATTTATGTCAGTTCAAAGTCTTTCAAAAGTCACATTTTCGACTATTTTGTATCAAATTTGATTTATTGAAAGATCACTATTTAAAATTGTATTCAATTCTCAGCCGTTCGATAATCGTTTTTCTCCTAGTGTAAAAATCCAAGTCTGCATATAAATATTGTATACATTTTCATTAGCTATATATACATATATATTTTTTGGCTGCCAGTCAGCTCCTTTGCACCCGCCTGATTATTCATTTCACATTTCGTTGTTTTATTTTGTTTTACTTTTATTTTTGTTTTTTCTTGTCTTTGTTCTGGCGTTTATTTGAGTGTGTGCGTGTGTGTGTGTGTGTGTGGCTGCGATTTGAAGAGCTTTGTTTGAATTTGCACACATATGCACATAATATTAATATGTGTACCTATGCATATATAGTATGTATCTGTATCTGTATCTGTAGCTGTATTTGTCAGTACACGTATGTGTTGTACACATGCAGTTTGCTTTTTACTGCTCTTGTTTCGCATATATTTTGTGAGTGTGCTTTTATTTTATTGCCATCTTTCTCTTTTCCTTTTTTTAGGTACGAATTATCAGAATTTACTGCGTCTTTATTGTTCACTGTTTTTTCTTCGACCAAATAATAATATTTGTGTTTGCAATGCATTCAAAAATTTTGTATTTATTCGAGCAGCGCTTAAGACTAAGCGATTTACAAGAATTGAATAAATAAATATGGATGGATTTGTAATATTTGTATTTGTTAATTATTTGCAACTTTAAATCCACTCTCCTCATTACTGAGTGCTGTAAAAAGCTTTAAATTCCACTCTCTTTCAATTTACAATTTACTCACCTCAACTCTTTCGCTCCTCAACTCAAAAGCAGACTAGTAAAGCTTTTGCAATGAGAAAAGCTACTTCTAATTACTGTATTATAATAACTCACAACATTATTCGTAATCCTTTTAACATCTGTCACCTTTTGTTATTCACATTTCCACCTATTTTTCGCAACAAAAACACTCTGCGAGTGCATTGCCTCGCATTATTCCGCTATTAATCATCTGATATACGGTACACACATCTCTATCTAAGCAAACAACAGTTAGGGCCATAAAACATCAATCAAATATCGAGCTAAAAGAAATAAATAAACAAATCTTGCCACCGCCCCCCTTTTTTTGCCCCTCTCCCTCTCTCTCTCTCAACAAGTTGGATTACTTTTAATTAATGGCCTTTGTTTCATTGCTTTGCTGTTTGTGCTAAAACTTTTACTATATATATACACGTATATATTCACCATATGAACAGATGTGTGTGTGTGTGTGTGTGTGTGTATTTATTTTATGGGTAGATTCGCGTATATATTCGTTGCACTCGGTTGCGCCGTTTGTTGAGCGATAAGCGTCGAACGTTTCGAGCTGTTAAATTCATTTCAATTTGAAAGCGAGAGTCTTCAAAGCACATCATGAATGTTTACCGAGTGCTGGCATGTGTCTATGAATGTATTCATCAATGCACTCGTATTTTGTATGAATATATAAATAATGTTTTACTGGGCTTTTAGTTGAAATTATCTTGCAGTCTTGTTAGTCATTGGCATTGCTCTCTGAAATGCCAAAGTTATTTGCTGCAAATCATGTCAGGTGAAATATCTTAGAACTGTCAGGCATTGTTTCTGGTATTACGTATTCGTTTAACGTATAGTATCAGACATTACTTATCTAGTATTTATTGATTATTTAAATATATTCCGACTTTCATTAAGAGGGAACTGTGTTTAATAAGAATAGCTGGTCAGATAAGGTACTAATGACTCGACTAGTGATAATGATCAAGAATATATATACCTTATGGCATTGGAGACGTCTCCTTTAATGCGCTACAAACTTGAAGACAAAATTATAATACCCTCTGGCCAAAAATGATCGTAATGAGTAATAGACCATATTTATAGCGTAAGAAATGAAAATAAATTGCAATTTTGCACAAAATTAAGTGTGGCAAATGCTTGGCAGATATTTAATTTATATAATTTGGTGATTATTAACCAATGACCTTCAAACTCACGTTTAAAGAACGTATTCAAAACCATTACTCATACATATTTACGCATATAGAGAACTTTACTTTCGAAAAATTTGTCTCTCGAGAAATACCATAAAAATCATTCCTCTAAGCTAAACTATTATTCAACTATTAGAAAACAACTAAAAGTAGGCAACATATTTAGCTGCTATAAACTAATAGAACTATAAATTCCATAATAGAGACATCTTTCTCTTGCCCCTTCCTTGTGCACCATCATCTCTTTGCCACCAAAAATGATTACCATAAGTTCTATATCAGATCCATTTCGCTATCTCTTTATCGCACTTTTCACCAACCAACCCCTCCCTTGCCTGTGTCATCAGCTGTAAGATGAGCTCATCATTCGTGATATTAATGTGCTAGATGAGAAGTCATTCATTGATAAATACTAGACACAACACCATTAGGCGAGAAAAAAGTAAAAAAAAAAAGAAAAATAAAAGAAAAAGAAAAATTCTATATATCAATTTGTGTTATATATATATATTTTTTTTGTATGGCATTTCAACTTGTTTTCGCATCATTTGGCGGCCATTTTTTGATGACGCGCAACGCGGCCACAAATGTGACTTACTGTCAGATACATACGTATATATATATATATATATATATATATATATAAACAGCTACAAATACATGAGCACGTGTCGCTTTTGTTTTGAGCTCCCGAAAATTCGTATATTTGTTGTATATATGTGTTAATGGGTCTCTGACCTGATTTAATAATAATAAATATCATGTCAGGCCCGTTTGCATGTGTATGTATATGTGTGTGAGCAATAAATATATACGAACAGAAATGCACAATTTAAAATTGCAATGAATTCAAGTTGCGGTTGAATTTAATGTTTATTCGATTCATTTAATGACTGTTTAAAACCTGTTATAAATAAGCCCTTAAATGGAACTGGCAGAAATTTCAACGAATTTTCTAAACGAAATGGGTTCAGCTTAAACGCATAACTAAAAGAAAGGAATCTTAACTAAAAATGTACTTAATATTTAAAAATTAATTCAAATTTATTGTAGATATTTTATATCTCAACGTTTTTGTCCATTAAAAATAAGCCTAAAAATAAGTCTTAGCCCGAAATGCAATTACTGTCCCATATTTCCTATGGAATTTACGACTGGGTTAAACACATTTGTGGAATTTTCTAAAAATTACACTTAAAATCACACAAAATTCAAAAAACAAAAGCCCGATATTTTTTCGACAAGTATAAAAACCCAAATATACATATGAAAATGAAGAATACATATATGTGTATGCATGTGTAGGTGTAACGTATAAACAACACAGCAACCGAAAAAATATAATAACAAAATTAAGCTAACAAAATGTCTTATCAAGCACTCAAAAGAATAAAAAAAAATATATATCAAGAAATTAAAGCACACAAATTTCAAATTGTATGTTGGAAATATGCGAATCACAAATGTTCTATAGAATAAATATAACATTATTAATTATTATAAATGTAAAGTGAATTCAAAATTCAAATTTAATAATAATTGACAGTGAAGTGACTTTTACAAATTAAGATTCCTTTGATTCGAGGAATCCCCTTAGGCAATCCAATTAGGCAAGATTCCAAATTCTATGTTAGGAGAACAAGTTCAAAGAAACAGTAAAGTGAAGAAGTGTAAAGGTAGAAACCAAAACAAAAACTTGTATGAAGATTAAAAGGAATAGTTAAAAATCTTTAAAAATTGAAAATTGCTACAAATATTCAAATATGGCACAACTAATGTGTAAAAGCTTTTCCAGATTATTTGTATAATTTAATATTTGGTTTTTTTTTTATCATTTTGATGAGTAATGTCGCTATGACCACGCCCACTTGCTATAGAAAACAAAAAAAAACAACCAACCACCCACCCAATGCCATCATAGTTCAATATACCCCACAGGCCTCTTTGCAAATTTCGTGTACAATCAAAAATAAAATAAAAAAAATATGCCAAAAAAAAATAATCAACAGCGTCTGTTTTTTTTTCGCTGCTCGCGTGCATGTGTGAATCTGTGTGAGGGTGTGCATTTGTATGTGTGTGTGTGTGTGTGTGTGTGTGTATGTGTTATGAGGCTGTGTGCGTGACCTTGAAAACGGTTGCTTTGTTGTTGCCACATTTTGGAAATTATCGCGCGTGGTTGTCAGTGTGTGTGATTGAGCGGGAGAGTATGTACATATATGTGTGTATGTGTGTGTGTCTGTTTGACAGTATTGATGAAATGAAAGTCGCTGCTGCTGTTGCTGCTGCTGCTGCTGCTGCTGCTGCTGCTGCTGCTGCTGCTGCTGCTGCTGCTGCTGCTGCTGCTGCTGCTGCTGCTGTTGCTGTTCGTTGTTGTGTTCGTTGACAAAATGCAAGCAGCTAAATTGAAATGCGCTCGCAATTATCGCAGTCGCCGTCGCAATCGCTGCCATGAAATTAATTATCTTTTTATAGAGATGTACGATAAACATTTGCACCAGACAAAAAGCCAAAGTTCGCTGTATTAATTCAAGGCCAAGTGCAAAAATCTTGTATACACATATGCATACACACACACATACACACATATGAGAACAACAACATGTACAGTAATATTGCCAATATGAGCTGAACTGCGAGTGCAAATACAACGCAAACAGCGAAAGCGCAACTGAATTTAAAGGAAACAAGAATAACAACAACATCAGAGGTGTGAGACAGAGAGCGAGAGAGAGAGAGAGAGAGCGAGTGCAATGCAAGTAATGAGAAGAGAGCGAGAATGTATAGAATGTAAATTTATACGGTATATGATAATATTATATTTGTATTCTATTTTCGGCAAATTCATCAATGACGCAAAGTTCTTTCAGTCGACATTTGAATCATGTTCAAACATGTCAAGAATTTGTGAAATACAAGAAAATAAAAATAAGATAACTGAAGAAAGACTTTTTAGTAAACGTTGCTTCACATCTAAATACAATGGCAAAATCATAAAAAACACTTTCGAGTTGTAAGAACTCTACAGCATTGTGGAATCATTTTTTACTTATTAGCCTTAGTAGTTGTTATATTAAAACTCATCTTAATTATAGAAACACATTTTTTTGGTTTATTAAATCGACTTTAAGACAAGTTCTAGTTGAAAATACTATTAAGTACGAATAAATATTGCAATCAAGTTAACTTTAACTTTTATCTTTATGTTTAGATATAAAATTATATAATGAGATATAAAATTTCCTTTTTTACTTTTATACCTTATAATAAGTTGATACAGACATAAAATAACTCCTCCTTTGACATATGCAAATAAGTTCGTATATATATCAAGATCTAACGAGCATATTTTTCCCCCCTTTTATTTATGTTGATTTGATGATTTATCGAAATGTGCACAAATCAATAGTGTTTCACTATAGCCACAATTTGTGGCTGCAGCTTGGAGGGTTTTCCCCTCATCAATGCCAATCAAATGCTGCGCAAAAAAGTGACAATCAACTGGACATAAAATTGTGGCGCCTCAAGGGAGGGCGTTTATGGCAAATAGATCCAAATGCAAATTGAACTGTCACAAAATCCTCAAACAACAACAACAACAACAACAAATAGTTGTTGGTTGTATATCGTGTTAATCCCAAATGATAGGTCTGCAAGGCGAACACCAGAAATCCATTTGTGGACACGTTGCGCACGTAACTGATCTAAAATACCAAGTGGGCGTGGCTTATAACATTATTTATTGGGGCTACGAATGCAAACAGAATAAAAAACACACTCACAGAAAACAACCAGGAAAGGCAGCAGCAAAAGAACATTATCATCTGCATTAGGGACACACAATCATAATCATCCTATTTTAAAATTCACATGAATTTCAAGGACAAACTCGGAGTTTTTTTTTCACTTTTTGGGTTTTGTTTTTTCCGTCGTATGTTTTTTTTTTTGTTGTTTTGCAGGAATTAATTGTGCGGGTTCTCTGCATGTTACGCACACAAGCAAACGTTGCACTTATTGTGCACATATATAGTTCTATATATATGTATATGTGTATTTATTTATATACATGCCTGTTCAAAACAGGAAAGCCAAAAAAAAGAAGCAGAACCCGACACAGCGTCATCTTCTCTTGTGTGCGCTTTGTGCTAATGGCATTTGGCCTATTTATGCTTCCACGTATTCACACACACACACACACACACACACACACACACACAATTACACACACACACATATGTACATCTTTAGCTTGGGATATTAGGTAACGTTTGCGCTTCGCTTTCGCTCCGGGGGTTTCAAATTTGTTTTTAACCCTTCAACTGACGCAGGGTAACTTTTCAATTTTTTTCGTTTAGTTTTTGTTTTTTTTTTTTTGCTTTTTTTGTTGCTCTTCAAGCATTTTGAATCGTTGTCGTCCGTTTGTTCAGCTGAAAGTTAATTAGGTTACAAGCACAGTGGGTTAACAGGGTGTTCCGTTAAGGGGTCGCAGCTTAAGCTTTTGTTTGAGTAAGTTGATTTGTCCGAATCCATGCTGAACCCATTGCAAACTGAGCGCCAAATAATCTTGTCTATTTTGTCGTTTTTTAACCACCCTACAAATTACAGTTAGAAAATCCTACGCTAAACATTCGGCTATCGCCAACGACCATACTACGCTGAATACATCGGTTCTCGTCCGATCACCGAAATTAAGCAGCGTCGGGCGCGGTTAGTACTTAGATGGGGGACCGCTTGGGAACACCGCGTGTTGTTGGCATAGTCCAAAAGCACTTTTTTGGTGAAGTTTACCTTTTTTATTTCTACAATTCTATTTTATTATTATTTTTTTGTGTTTATTTCTCTTACATGTTAACTGAAACAATTTTCAGGTTTTTCTCAATTTTTTTCTCAACGGATGACTAAAAAAATTGGAAATCTTGTTTTAGAAATGTATTTCGACGCAATTTTCGATCGATTTTGTAAGATCGTAGTACGGATTATGTTTTGAATTTAAGATGTATTTTCTCTCTCACTCTATCTGTCTCTTAGCAAGTTAAGGAGGATAACAGAAAAGTAGGCAAGGTAAGATCAACTTTAAAACTCCTCCAACATTTGTCAGTTGTATACAAATTGATTACTGAGGTTTTTAGTTGTTGTTAACTACTTTCATATTCATTCGCTCTCCTTCCTCAATTTCCAATAAGAACTCTAAACACCCTGTATTGCTGCACTCCGATACCAATTGGTTGCACGCGCTTCTTTCTTCCCATATACTCACCACCAGCATAAGCATATTTATATATATATGTCTATATATATATACTCATGTGTAAGTTTTCAAGATCAAGGTCAAGCCATATGTACATATCTATCGAGGCTTATGTACAGCAGAACGAAGAAGAAGAGAAAGCAACAGAGGAGAATCGCAAACATGTGCCCGGCGCACACTCACATACACATACATACGAATACACACACATGCACACACACACACACACACATACAAACAATGGAACTCTGGCAATTTGTTTTTTTTTAACAACCCCTTTTTTTTGTGCAGACCATTTGACACACTAAAGCCAGCCGCGCACGTTAATAATGATAATGATAATGACGATGTTGCCGATGATCAAGTTCTTTGTGGACAATGGGCAGACAAGTGTACCTGCTAAAGAGACCAATAAGAAGAAGAAGAAGAAGCAGCAGCAGAAAGAAGATCAGAAGAGCAACAGCCAAAAAAAAAAAGCAGCTGCTGCTGTCGGGAGACCTTGAACAAAAGTCCAGACAACAACAGCAACAACAACAAAAACAACCGCAGCGACAAATTTTTGCAAGAGACGTGAGATCGGTTTAAGTTCTTTAGTTTTTTCTTCTCTTTTTATTGGTCAAATTCTAAGGCATAATCAGGAAATGCAAGCCACAAACAACAAGCTGGAAACCAGTTTCTCAAATATAGAGAAGCCTTCTGCTTCTTCTTCTTCTTACTTTTGACTGAAAGCACAGACAGCGACTGTTAGGCAGAGAGAGAGAGAGGGCGGAGAGATGGAGAGCGAGAGGGGGAGGGGTAGCCGTTATCATGTTTCAGGCACATGATTCAAATTGAAATTCATCGCTGGAAACCTTGAAAAGCAACAACAACAACAACAACAACAACATTAACTTTAGTTTTGCGTGTCCTGCACAGATTAAGACAGAGCAGTTTATGCTTCTTCTTCTGCCGCTGCTTCTTCTTTTTATTGTTGTTCTTCTTCACCGGTTTCTGGGTTTGGTTCACTTTGGGCCTTTGGGCTTGGCTCTGTCTAGACATTTTTTGGTATGATACTAATTGCAGTCATTGCTCAATCGATCCCATCGATTTTTGGCCACATTTCTTTCTTGTTTTTGTTGCTTTTGTTGTTGCTGTTGTTGTTGTTGTTGTTTTTGATTTGGGTTTCTCTGGAAAGTGCCCGAGGCGAGTTTATTATGCTAATATTTCTGGTGTCTGTGTGCACTCTGGCTGAAATCTGAGGCAAACAATTGGGTGCAGAATTTCTTATGCACTTAACAGTTAAACACCCATTGGTTATATGATATAAGCATGCGATATATATTTACCTCGAAGAGCTCTTTCGAACATAGATAGTAATCGATGGCTTACCTGAAAGCAAAAGTGTTCAAAAGTTGGTTAGAATTTACAAAATTGCATATCGACAGTTTAATATATATATATATTAATATTGACCACAAGCTTCCTTTTGTTCTCTTTACAATTTTCTTATCTTTAATGTCTTGCTCTCCATCTCTAGACTTTCATATCGCTGCCACCTTTCACCACATTTCTCTCAATTTCTTTTGTATATCGCTCAACGATGTTAAATATATATATTTAATACGCCAACTTTTACAATTTTAACCTGGCTTTCAATGGTTTTGCCTTTCAACTTTGTGCACCCGATTTAAAGCCAAGATTTGTGCTTAATTTTTGGCATTAGGTAAGTTGTCACAAGCAAGCGCGCCTTTGATTATAATTACATATTCTTGCCACAAGCTACTCTACTCAAGTTTAGCAATTTCATCTTGTTGACTTGTTATGTCTACCAAGTTTCTCAATCATTATACAGTTTTTTCTCTGCTTCTTTCTTACTCAACCTCAAACTCAGCGCGCTCACATATTTTACCACGCAAAACCTTTTTCTTTTTCTCTAGCGTTTTTTCCATTTCTAACCCAACCCCCAACCACGTTGAAACGTCAACTTTCCGCCGAGTTTGTCGACTTTCCCAATACCAATTCCAATCCCAATTCCAATCCCAATCGAATATCTCGAAGATGGCCGCATCTGTTGTGAACTGCGTCGACCTTGTGGCTGGGCTGGGCTGTCATTAGCATATGTGTAGTGTACATATAGCCTATACACACCCTAAACATACTGTATACGGAATATATAGATGATTAATGAGGCAAACACACACCGACGCATTGGGTGCACTCAAGCTGACCATACATTTAAATAACCAATTGCAGATGCCAGACCAGCACTCTGCTCCACACATACTTATATTTTTTTATACATAACTCAAAGTGCAAACGTCAAGAAAATGTACGCAAAATTGGGCATAAAATCATAGACCAGATGGAGCACAAGCATTTCAAGTTGCTCCAATCCGTCTTCTTCTTCTTCTTCTTCTTCATCGTCTAACTGGGGAGCATTTTATTTGTGCAGACATTGCGCATACGCCACATTGAACACGCAGCAGGCAGAGGGCAGGCAGCATGCAGACCCAATTGCCAGTGAAATTGCAAAAAAAAAAAAAACACAAATAAATAACAAGCCAAAGTCCCGCGAGGAAGAGTGTGCGAGTGAGAGAGAGAGAGCACACTAGCAGATACCCTTTGCTCAGATTTCCTATTCAGATTTATTGTGCCCTCTTCTGAGTCTTATGGCTCTTCCAATCTATCCTGATTCTTACACAAAATCAAGAATTGCATTTAAAAATTGGCATTTATTTTATCGATAGTTATCGATTCGGGAAATGAGTAGAAATTATTGAAAAGTTCACATAAAATATATATATATATTGATCTATATTCCAACTATTAGATTTGTTATGATAATAAGAAGTGGGATATCGATAAATGTATATTTATATTGGATCAATTGATGACATACAAAATGTAAATTAGATTACAGCTGTCTATATTTAACGAGATTACTCATAACAAACTTAAACTCTGTAGATATTTCAAATTCATTGATATGGCTAAAAGAGAGAATGTTCTGATATCGATATTTATCGATTTTGGGAATACAGAAGGTTAGTGAACGAAATAAACTAGAATAAACTACTACTAGATAGACATAAGATCTTCAATTCAGACAGATTTACATAAATAAATTTGAATTGCATTTCGATATTTATCGATTTGTGTGGACTTTACCAATATAGACAAAAGTTAAACAAAAGTTATCAACTTAAAATAGACTCAAAGTTGCCTTCTGCTACAGACTACACTATCATACCCATTTCACACATTTTGTTTAATGGGTATTCCAAATCGAGAAACCTACTGTTTGCCTGTGAACGTCATTGAGTCCCCGTGGCACATTTTAGACATTTGTGGGTCCGCATGCTTAAGTGCCTCTCGCCTGAGCTCATCCCATCAACCAGCACAATCCACCAGACACCATCCACATTCCACATCCGACAAACATCCTTTATTCTTCGTCCTTGTCTGCGTTCGCATTGCGACTAACAGCCTTGGCATGATTTCATTACATTACGCGCTTTCCTTCTCTTATCACTTTTGCTCTCTTTCCCTCCCCCTACCCCCCTCACTCTCTCTCTCTCTCTCTCTTTGCCCCTGTCTCTGTCTGTGTGCCTGGCTTTTTATGGGTCGTTGCTTTTGGGGCGGGCTCCTCGCTGCCCCGTTTCGTTTGCCCCGCCGCGCACCGCCAGACACATCCACTAACTGGGACTGCGACTCTGAAGTGAAAGCGAGAAGAAGGAGACAAGGTTCAAAAAGGACACACGCACAATGCAATATGGCCACGACGCGAAGGAATCAACGCAATGTAGTAAAAAAAAAAAACACTAAACTGAAAATAAAACCGAAAAACAATCGATATTTTTCGGGCCGACAAGCGACACGCGTTTTTTTTTTTTGTGTCCATTTTATTTTAGTAACTCAGTGGGAAAAGCAGCAGTTTTCATGGCCAGGGCCAAAGCTGGAAATGGAAATGGGGCTGAGGCGCAGACTGGAATTGAGGCTGCGCAGGGCGTTGCCTTAAGGGCGGCGAGGGAACAGTGGGCGTCTGGCCGGAGGGAGGTGAGTGGCGCTACCTCAAAGTTTATTGTCTGGGTTTAGCCTTCAACTTGGCTGGCGGCGCGATGCCAACAACCGACGTCGACGGCGACGCTGTCTGGTGACCTTCAACTTTCAACTTTATTGGCATTGTCAGTTAGACCGAGCGCCACCCACTTAACTACCACCTCCTACCTACTCCCAGCTACCACCCACTACGCCTCAGTCCCCGTTTTAATGCTTTGTCTGCTTTGTGTGTGCGCATTTTTGGTAATTTCAAGGCTTACATTTGGCTCATCATTTGTGCGCAAACCCCACTTTTGGGTGTCTGCCATGCGCGACCTTGAAAATGGTCACGTTCTCACGTGAAAGGTGAAAGGCACGTTCTCAGCACATTTATATTTGCTTGCTTGTTTGCTTGTGTGTGCGTATTTCGCTTGAACTCGCATCTAATTCAGTTTGAGGTCTACAAATTTCGGTTTTCCTTGTAGTGATTTTCAGTCACATTTGCCAAATATTTCTATTTCTGCATATATGTATATTCCCAGACACAGCAAACAGGTTAATAAACTGACTCGCAACTCCAAAGACTGTTTAATCCCTTATCCCTTATCCCTTTCCAATTGTCAACAGAATATTACAAGTTGAAGCTCAAGACTTTTGGGCTTGTAAACAGCATTTGGTTAAGAAAAAAGGCAAACAGAACAGATAATACCAGAAAATAAATAAGTTAAAAAAAAAAGTCTGGGAATTTACAAAGCAATGGTCAAGAATTTCAAATTGTCAAACAAAATTAAAAATTAATGAAATTGTAAAGGAAATGCGACTACTTAAGACCAGACAGAAAACTTGTTAACTTGTAAGAGACATTAACAAAAAAAATAAAATAAATAAAATAGTATTGTAGAAATAAAATAAAAAAAAAAGGTAAACTTCACCAAAAAAAGTGCTTTTGGACGATGCCAACAACACGCGGTGTTCCCAAGCGGTCCCCCATCTAAGTACTAACCGCGCCCGACGCTGCTTAATTTCGGTGATCGGACGAGAACCGATGTATTCAGCGTAGTATGGTCGTTGGCGACAGCCGAGTGCTTAATAAACGGTTATATGCCACATATTGGGAAATTGGATTTGGGAATTTCTAAAGTTTACGTTTTTGTAGTCGTTAACAGTTCAGAACATAACACACAAATCAAAGAAAATATGAAATCGTTGTATTTGATGAGTATTTCCAAGAAAAGCAATTGCTCTGTCTACTCCACTAAATATTTCATGTATCTACTAAGTATTATCACCACTATATGTATGTGTAAATAAATCAATTTTCATTTTTCTTGCCTGAATAAAGTATAATTTTAATAATTTCTTTATTCAAATAATTTAGCAGTAGTAACTACAAAGCTTTTGACTGCACTGCTAACTAAAAAGCTCTTAACTCAAAGGCGCCATCTGTGTGAAATTACTGATAACCTTAGCCCGTGCACATAAACGAACACCAGATGGCGCTGCTTGCACAGCTCACGCATCTCTTTCGCACGCACTCACCTGTTTTGCCATTGGGACTGTATGGATCATAGCTGCCAGCTGACATTGGCGATGCATAACCGTTGGACATGTTATAACTGTGATTTTGCGAACCGGGCGACGGCGACAACGGCGGCGCTGAGCTGGGCACACTGCCCGGACTTGACGTTGACATCCAATCCTCAGGCCTGCAATGCAATGCAGTAAGTGTGAAAGAGGAAGGGAGAGAGAACTGAAAGCTTTTTTCCTTTTTTTTACTTACGCATCGAGACGCGCTCGCTTTGTGGGCACAAAAGCCAAATGCCCATTGGAGTTGGAGGAGGAAGATGATGCTGCAACCGCGGCAGCAGCAGCAGCGGCCGCTGCTGCCGACGTTGATGCTATGCCGCTGCTACTATTACTGTTGTTGTTGATGGTCAAGGCGATGACGTCAGGCATGGGTTCGGTTTTAATTGTTGTTGTTGTTGTTGCGGGCGTGGCAGTCGACGTCAACGTCGACGTCGTCGTTGTGGCAGTTGTCAATAGCTTTAATTTATCCTCAACACCATTTGCTCGGGTCAAGGCGGCATTGCTGCTGCTGCTGTTGTTGCCAGCGCCGGCAGCTGCGGCGGCGGCAGCGGCTGCTGCAGCAGCGGCTGCGGCTAATTGTTGTTGCAACAAAATGTGACTGGGTATTTGGGTTGTCTGTTTTGGTTTGCTTTGTTGTTGTTGTCCAGTTGTTGGCTGTTGTTGTTGTTGCTGCTGTTGTTGTTGTGTGGCATTCAAACGGTACATTTTGCCTGCTGCATGTACTTTTTACAAGCTGTGAATTGTTGTGGTTGTTGCTGTTGTTCTTCTTGTGGTGGCGTTTGACAACATGGCCACGCCTTCATGTTGCCTATAAGCATTTTATTTTACATAGTTTGTCAGTTGCCGTATAGCTGCAATGAAAACCCAAAGTTAAAAAATATTTTTTTAAAAAAAATGCTAAAACTAATTTAAAAATGAACAAAAAAGAAAAGCCCGCCCCCGGGTGGACTCGAACCACCAACCTTTCGGTTAACAGCCGAACGCGCTAACCAATTGCGCCACGGAGGCTGCGTTTACAGCGCAAATTTTATACGTACTTCAAACCAAAAGCACACACAAAAGCTTCAGCTGGCAAAAGCCTGGCTATTTACTCAATGAAAAAGTGTTTTAGCTGAAAAGAGCTTTCATTACATTAAAACACTGCTTTGACTGCGTTTCCACTGCACTGCTTACTAAAAAAGCGACTTTGGACGCTACTGTGTCAGCTGCCTCCGTGGCGCAATTGGTTAGCGCGTTCGGCTGTTAACCGAAAGGTTGGTGGTTCGAGTCCACCCGGGGGCGAATTGTATTTTTTTTTTTAAATATTTTGTATTACTTTTAATAAAAATCAATATTTGTAATTGACAGTTATTAATTACTTTTATAGCTCACAGGCTATTAATTTCAATTAAGTCTTTTGCTTTAATTAATTATTGGGTTTGCATTTTATCCACATATTATATTTTGTATGGTTCGCATGATCAAATGTCAATTACCTGACGCTAAACGGGGTCAATGCAGCAGTTTAATGCACCTTAAGTACTCGACGTAATAATTGCAAGTGGCATGCAACCACCCAAACCCATCCCATCCCACTTCTCCCTCTCTCACTCCCTTTCCCTTGTCTTTGCTCTTTGCTCTTTGTTGTTGTGCTTTATTATTGCTAGTTCTATTCTCAAATGAACGCATAGCCACGCCTCTTTTGACATACCACCCACCCACACTCACACACACACACATGCACACAATTATCAATAAGCGCGTGCACACATGCTCAGTTGGAGATGTGTGTGTGTGCGTGGTGTAAGCATATTGACCCAGAATCCTTGATAAGGTCGTCGCTCAACACTCCGACGTTGACCCAATTTTGTTATAGCTTCTCCGCTTTTATATAAGGACATATATCCCAGGGAATTCATGGCAAGCGGGAAGGCAACGGGGTTTATTTGAGTGTGGGAATAGATTTCTTATAAACATGATTATCACACTTGTGGCTGTCGCTGCGGAATGCAACCTAGTTGCAACATTCTATTCACAAAGAAATTATGCATTTTTCTATGCTGGCTCTTTTCTCAAAACTACATCAAATTGACATTGCTCGACTAAGAGTTATGTTTGAATATATATATATATATATATATACAATATACAATAGATTGTAGTTAAGGTTTCTCAAACCCAAATCGAGTCTCCTAGTTATCAAATAGTTATTGGCATTAAAAAATCTACTCAGTTTCTATTAAATTTGAACTGATTATACCCGGCTTGCGTCGTTAATGTAAATACAGGGCATATAGATAGAAATTGGCAAATTGAAATCTATTTATTCAACACACAGTTGATGAAAATAGAATTTATTTCATTTTCTGTTTGTTGCTGTTATTGCAATTGGCAAAGTTTATTCGCCTTTTGTCGCCGACATGTTGCACTTGCACTCAATTCTGGTATTATCCCGAGTAGTAGTAGTTTTTTTTGTTATTTGCTATTGTTATTGTTGTTGTCTGTCTGTTTGTCTATCTATCGTATGACTAAACAAAACTGTCTGAAAACTGACTGTCATCCCTTCAGTGCCCCTGCCCCCTCTGCCTGAATGACCGATGGACCGACGCTGTAAACGATGCATTTCCGTTGCAGTTTTATTTTTGAAAAGCGAGGAAGAAAAGTGCAAAAATAAAACAAACTAAAAAAAGAGAGGGAACTCATCTGCATTGCCAATTGGCGCGCCTCACGAAACAGCTGCAATTTATGCACATTACAATTAGCAACAAAAAAAATGACTTTCAGTTCTTCTTCCTCTCTAATTCTCTTCTCTCTCCCCCATTTATTTACTTTTTCCAGTGCAATGAATTGAATGAAGCTAGAAAAATGGGGGTCGAGAAAATGCAAAGGAAAAACATTTTTGCATAGTTGTGAAAAGTGAATTGAAATGAGTAATTATCATTAGCTGATTGTGCTTAACTAAATGCATGTCTTTAAAATAAATTCTACAGTGAAAAAAAAAAAAATTTATTTATTTAAAATTTAACACCTACTAGATTACTCACCAGTTTTGCATGTCGTCTCGTTTGTCATACAATCCAAATAATTATTGTTTATTTATATTTTTGTTCACTTTTTTATAAGTTAGATTACTTGTCCGTGCATATGTCGTAATATTTCACCAAAATCTGGAAATAAAGGCAATAGGCAATCGGTCAGTCGGCCATCAATCATTCACATCAAATTTGGACACTTTAATATTTAGCTGTATTCAATTTCAAATAATAATTATTCAAATGACATTTAACACACTGTGCGCTATTGCACTGAGAGAGCGTGAAAGAGCGGAGCTCGAGAGTGCGAGCACAAAAACTTCCAGTTACCGAGCCGCGAGAGAGATTGTTTGTCGAGAGAGTGACAGAGAAAGAGAACGCGGTATGCAATTGGGTCTCAGTCAAATGGCAACGCCGACAGCCCCCTCCTCCTACACTCCCCCAGCAAGACACAGACACGTGCATTTCAGAAATTTTTATTGACAACAAAAAACAAAAAAGACACAACGCAGCAAAATGTTTGAATGAATTAATTTCAATGTGCACATTAATTTTTGCATTTAAATGATATTTATGTGTATGTGATTTGATAAACATTATACGCGCCACAATAACTTGAACAACAATAAAACGCACACAATGCCTCCTTCTCTTTCTATTTCTGTCTATCTCTCTCTCTTGTGTCTTTTATTATTGCACTCGCACAGTTTCCACCGTTTCTAGCTCTCTCTCAGAGAGCGCCAAACAACTGCATAGAAATGTCGTGTGGGTGGGCAGAAGGGTGAGAGGGAGGAAGGTAAACGTCACTCTCTGTCAGCATGGCATGGACTGCAGCAGCAGCAGCAGCAGCAGCAGCAGTAACAAAAACAACAACAACACACACATACTGCTGCATTTTCGCTCTCTCAATTTCGGTTCTGCAGCGCTCTCCCAGTAAACAATGCAAGACAACAAATGGAATTGAATTGTGAGTGAGAGAGGGAGAGCAACGTCACTCGCTGGCAGCAGCAGCAGCAGCAGCAGTAGCAACAACAACAACAACACCACTTGGCACGGCACAGTTTTTGTAGTTGTTTAGAAGTTTGCATACATATTTCTAATTTAACACAACACATTCATGTTTATTTATGTATATTCTCTGCTAACTAATAATTTTCTGTTAACTAACATTATTTGAAAATGATTTCAATTGTTGTTTTGTTGCTGTTGTTCGCATAGAACTTTTCCTCAAGCAAATTTGAAGCACTCACACACGCACAAACACACACGCACTCGCATTGATGACAAAAACAAATTCACACACACGCACTTAAACAGGGCATAGAAGTGGGGGGCATGGGGAGCATGCGAGTTGTGTTAATTAAACTAAAATTTGTTTCACTTTACGTTTTGTTTTGCGCTGTTACTTCTAACACACAATTTGTTTCTTTATATGTATGTATATTTTTTTTGTTTTCTGCACTTTTCAGCGATATAAGCGACGCGCAATGTAATTTTTATTACACGAGAGCCGCACATAAAAACTAAAACTAAAAGGCCGCCGTTGCCGTTAGCCCGTTGCTGCTGCTGCTGCTGCGGCTGCTGCTGCTTGTTACTCTCTCTCGCTCTCTTGACGCTCTTTGGCGCGCCTCTCTATCTCTCTCCCTCTCATTCTCTCTCTGTTCTTGTGCGGGGGCGAGAGAGTGTGGAGAGCGCTGCTTGTAATTGTTATTGCTGTGTTGCTTTTGCTTGCGACGCATGCGCTCTGCTCAATTTTTCTACTTGGCAATGCTTTGACTGCTAAGCTGCGCTCAACTTTCGCGCGAACAAACAGCAACAACAACAACAACAGAGACATGCAGTAGCCAAAGCGGCAGCAATCGGGCACTGTCGATATGCTGCACAGTGGTGTGTGTGCAGTGCATTTCATGCGGAAAACTCTTTTGTTTGTGATAAATCACAAAATATTTATATGTAATTTTAAATAATAATATTATTATGTTATTTATTTAAGTATATTAGTTTTTTATATAACTGATCTGTCAATTTGGCATTAGCGGCCCAATGTGCACCATAACAACTTTGAGGCCAGCGTGCGAAGTTTTCTTTTAGATTATAATTAAGAATATTAGTTTTACATTGTTTAGCTCTGATTTTTGGTTGCACACATTTGGCATTTGCGGACCACTGTGCACTCACACACCATAACAACAACTTTGGGGCCAGCGTGCGGAACTTTTCAAAAAACTGGTTTTCGACTTGGGCTCATTGTGTGTGTTGTGCCTGCTTGACTGGCTGGTTATTACTGCTGTTGCTGCCACTTTTGGTTGTGTGTAGTTGTTGATGTTGCTGCTGTTGGTATTCTTTGGTTTCTTTTTCGTTGTGGTATTTAAGCTCTACTTGTTGTTGCTGTGCTTTTGACTTTGTAACACACTTTTTGTGTTGATTTCGCTGCCAACGTCGCCGCTGCTGCTGCTGCTATGTGACTTTTGATTTTAATGCTTTTTTTTTTCGTTAATGGAATTTATGTTTGTACGTATGCATGTATGTAAGTGTGTCTGTTTGTATGGATGTGTTTTTCTTTTTTGCGCGTTTTGGTTTCTTTGTTGCGCTTAGTCGCTCTCTTCTGTCTCTGTCCGTCTTAAGTGCACTAAGATTACGCTGACACTGAGACGCACACGTGTTGTTGTTGTTGCTGGTTTCTTCAATTCGTGGGAATTTGGCATATTTTTAAGTTTATTTTCAACACTTTAGACAAGTGAAAAGGTCAGGTGTTTTTTTGTATTTTTTTTTTTTTTTTGAGTTTCAGGAGTATAGAAAGTTAAGTCTTATAGTACATAATATGACTTAACTGTTGTGTTGCTTTTGTTCATTGTTTGGCGTGACTTTGCTTGGCCTGCATGCAAGACAAAGGGGCATGCACTTAACCTCACTTTACACACACCCCTAAACTAATTGGTAATAATCGTCTATTGAACTTATTAGCCAAGAGGAATCCAATAAAGTGACAGACCCTGTGCAGAAAAGCACAAATGCAAAAAAAGAATAAAAATATCTACCCGGGTAAACTATTTCTATTTAAAGCAGAAATTATTTTTCTTTTTCTTTAATTGCAAATGTTATTAGAAGTTGCAATAAATGCAACACACAATTTGCTCAAACTACTTGCTCCTTCTCCCTTACCAGTTGACCATATTGGCAATGAGTTAAGGCTTTGCACAGAGAAATTGCAAAAACAATTATAAAAATATTTAGCCAAGCAGACGGTTTTTATTTAAAGCAGAAATCATTATTATTATTTTATTTTCATTAATGGCAAACGTTAGTAGAAGTTGCAATAAATGCAATTAAAAATCAAATTCCCTCCCTTTCTCAGCATATTTGCAATGAGTTAAGGCTTTGTTGGCTGATTTAAAAATTCCGAACACTAAATACAAAAAATGCACTTAGTGGGGGACTGAGAATGGGAAGGGAAAACAGAATGGGAATGGGAAGAAGAGTGGATACTGGGACCCCACGCCCCAGTTGAATTTCTTAACACGCAAGCGAATCGCGGCAAACATTTATAAACAGTAGCAACAACAACGACCAAAGCAATAATAAAAAGCGCAAAGCGCAGCAATGACGAAAATGTACAAGCAACAACAACAACGACAACAACAACGAAAACGTCGACGACAACGACGGCAAGTTGAATGACATAAAACATCAACTGACCTTCAACTCTGCGACTGAACCTTAGAAAAAAATGAATAATTTTACACTCGAAACAAACACAAACACAAATACAACACATGCACATGCACTGCGCTATATGCAAATGTAAGCGGCGAGCGGCGCATGCAACTTACAGCAATTTACAATGGACACGCGGACACCGCCAAATAGTTGCGCAGAGAGTGAAAGACAACCGGAGAGAGAGATCGAGAGCACCCAAGCGTGTCAAAAATTACACACACACATACATAGGCGTGTACATATAATGGTGTTGCAAGCGCCAAGCACAACGTCAGCTCTCGTTCCAATGTGCAATAATGCCCAAAAAGCAAATGAAGAGTGTGAGCCAGAACGGGAGCGAGCGAGAGAGGTAGCGAACTAAAAGCTTGCCCATGCACAGTGCATGACGTAAATTACAGGCCTGCTCTTGCACTTGGAGAGAGAGCAAAGCAGAGCAGAGCAGAGCAAAGAGAGCACGGAGAGAACGCACTCAACTACAACTACAACTAATACTTAGTCGAGTATAGTTGAGTGAGTAGTTTTGCTACGGCCTATTTAACGCTGCATGTTTATTTTTGGCGCTCGCGGCAGCGACGCAACAGCCGCAGTAACAGCGGGCAGCAGCAGCGTCGGCAACAGAATTGCATTCACTCTCGTTTCAGTAGATTTTCTTTTTGTTTTAGGGCGTTGTTGTATACAAAAACGGAAGTGTAGGCGGCGGGAGAGGTTTTATTTTGTTTTTCTCGTTTGTCGTGTCAGCGGATGCATCATGTGACGACGAGTGGCAGTTGCATGAGCGCTGCTCTGTGAGAGATGTAGGTGGTGGTGGGTTTTGGGGTGGCGAGGGGAGGAAATCAGCCTGGTATGTGGAATGTCGTGCATGCCATTAACACCTGTGTAAATGACACAGGTAGGTCAAATTGTCTTTTTTTTGGTTCAGCAGGAGAGATAGAGATAGAAAGAGGGCTAAACAGCTGTTGGTTGTGTGGGGGTGGCAAAATGGCTAAACCTCACCCCGCAAAGAAAAATATTTTGGCAAATAATATAAATTTAGATCGATAGAGTCACACGGTATTTGGGGCAACAATTAAAAATAACACGCAGAAGCCTTTGCAAGTTAAAAGCTGAACATAGCTCAGTCATCTCGAAATCAAGCCCAGAATGAACAACAACAACAAAAAATGAGAGCAGAGTTGCAATAGTTTTCACATCTAACTGCAGTATAGACCTGGTGGTCAAAGTTTAATCTATCTCCAAAATAAAAAAAATATTTTCATTAATTAGTTTAATGTAAAGAACAATAGATGATTCAAAAAATGTATAAGTAAGAAGATAAGTATAAATAAAGTAATCAATTTAAAATTTAATTTAATATATTAAAGAAAAAAATCAGTGGAATAAACATGTGACTCTTCTACTATGGCCCATCCAAAAAAGTGTTTTTGGACGATGCCAACAACACGCGGTGTTCCCAAGCGGTCCCCCATCTAAGTACTAACCGCGCCCGACGCTGCTTAATTTCGGTGATCGGACGAGAACCGATGTATTCAGCGTAGTATGGTCGTTGGCGAAAGCCAAATGTTTAGGGTAGAACAAAAGGGAAAAAAATTTAAATATGCAACTTGGGTGCAATATTAGTCAGTCCCTTTTGGCACCTGCACTCGCATGTCAGAATATTATTATGATCCCAAACGGTTATAATTTATTGACAACAATTTTTGGGCCAGACATTTCTTCATGTTTTATGCATGCTGCACATCCACGAATATTTGCAAGCCAAACAACTTTGAAATTTCTTGGCGCAAATTTCCGAGGAGCACCCTCTCAAAGTGTGAACTCTACATGTAGGCAGGCGAGAGGAAAGGCTAAGGACGTTACTGCTTTTGGCATTGAAATGTGAACACGACTGCTAAAAGTTCACAGCTTTCACAAGTCAAGTGCCGCCAAAAATGTGCAAGCCTGAAGTTCCGTCACACCCCCGTATGCCCCGTTAAAGTATGCGGCAAGTTACACACAGCATGCCATTTCCACAACATCCTTGACCCAAACAATGCACCAAAGGCAGGCGCCAAAGAGCGACTGAGGCGACTCGACAGAAAACCTAACGACGCAAAAAAGTTAAGTGCAAATGCAAGCAAAACGAATAGACGTGATGTAATCGAAGGCGAGACGATGCGCAGATACCCTGTAAGCCGGTTGTTGGATTCTTAAATTCGATTTGTTTAATTTTCAAAAATACTTAAATTTGATTAGTCAAAATAATAAATAACTTCTACTCTAGTCCGAAAGTGGTTTTAAGAATGTGGAAAAAGTTGAATTTGAAATTAAACTCATCATCATAAATGAAATAAATAATAAAATAAGAAATGTGGACAAAAAAATCGTTTTGGACGATGCCAACAACACGCGGTGTTCCCAAGCGGTCCCCCATCTAAGTACTAACCGCGCCCGACGCTGCTTAATTTCGGTGATCGGACGAGAACCGATGTATTCAGCGTAGTATGGTCGTTGGCGAAAGTCAAAAGCTTAGCGTGGGATTTTGTGTAGGGAATTCTTTAGCACACAAGCTGATTAGACTCTATTTACTGCATTTTATAGGGGACATAAATAGCACTCAGTCAGTGCCGGCTGGTTGGGCGTTGACAATGACCAACGCCGAGCCCCCCACAGACCGAATGAAAGATAGAGACTGCGACTGCGACTGCGACAGAGGCACAACCAGAAGCAGAGACACAGAGAGAGAAATGGAAAGGTCTTCCACCTGGGCTCTGCCGTCATGGCGACGACGACGATGTTTTGGGTGGTTTTTGGGTGGCAAGGACGCGTGTCTCGTCGCGCCGTTTAATGGAATTGAAAATGCTGCTGCACAAGAGGGGGCAAAAAAAAAAAAAATCAAAATCGATAAATTTCACTCGTGCATTATGAAAAGGTTTTGTTTGAGAAAATTGTTGAGGGTGGGGCTGCGAATTTCAGTTTCAACTCTCTTTCCCTCTCTCTCTCTCTCTCACGCCCTTTGTACCTCTCCTTTTTATTTGAGGGTACGGTCAGTTAGCATGTTATCAAATGACTCGCTAAAAAGTTTTTGCAAATTGTATGCCCAAGTCAAGGCACGCAACTTGAAGTGATATGAAGTTGTTGAAAGCTGAACAGGTTTTTGCCAAGTGAGCAGGACGGGAAATAGGGAATTATGTGACTAAACAGCTGCAGCACGCAATATATAAAAGGACGTAGTGAAAATAACACTTATTATTTCATTATACAAAATGTAGCCACATTAATGTAAAATGTTTCCCATAATAATAACTTTATTTTATAATTAAAATCCAAATTTTCAACTGTAAGTTAAGGAATATATTTTTATTGAAACTGGTTTTGTTTTTTTTTTACAAAAAGTATTACGTTATTTATTTCAATAACTTGCTTTAATTATGAATGCATCAAAAAGCACTTAGATCGCTCCAAGAAAAACAAAAATAGTTTGGAGAAGGCAGCAAAAGCAAAAAAAAAATCAAAGCACAAGTGACAAATAACCTTTAGAACTTTTCCAAGCTTTTATTGGCACAATGAGCTTTAAGTAGCTCATTAGTTTCCCAGCTGATCAATCGGTCCTGTGGCGCAATGGATAACGCGTCTGACTACGGATCAGAAGATTCCAGGTTCGACTCCTGGCAGGATCGCAGACCTTTTCCTATTTTTTTCGTTTTTACTTAAATTTAAGTTAGCCATTTGTACTGAGTTTTAATAGTTTTTAATTGGCTTAAGCTAGTTACATTAAAATATTGGATAATATTAAAATATAATCAACTGAGAATTTAACTGATGAATGCTTTATTTTCTAATATGTTTATTTTTCTAGTATTCTACGAACTATTTTATAACTGCGTTTTACGGCTTAACATTTATTATAGAACCCCGCCTATGTTTAGTATCTCTTCGCGAGTTTGTCAGCAGCCTCCGTGGCGCAATTGGTTAGCGCGTTCGGCTGTTAACCGAAAGGTTGGTGGTTCGAGTCCACCCGGGGGCGATTTCTACTTTTTTCCCCGCATAATTTACATTTTTACAAAATTTCCCGATTACATCTCGCCGCAGCCAGTAATAAACTCGCGCCAAGGTCATTTGAATTATATAAAACTAGTTGGGCGGCGACCCTTTAGCTCAATTTACTCGGCAAGTTGTAGAGTGAGTTTTTTTTTTTGCCTCTTACACTTAAAACTGGCGACAGACATACAGTTATCGCTCTCGATCGTCTTCATAGATATTGCTATTAAGCATTTAGTCACACCCGAAAAAATGGCTTGGGAAAGGAGGTGGGCTTTAGGAGCTTGACTGTGGAACTTGAGGGAGCTACGCTTAACTGTGAAAATACTCATAAATATCTATTAAAATAAAAAATTTCTAAATTTAAAAAAAATCTAAACGCTTGCGATTTCTCATTTCCCATACCGGGAATTGAACCCGGGCCTTCCGGGTGAGAGCCGGATATCCTAACCACTAGACAATATGGGAGACAACTGAAGGCAACTAAAAGGCGCATTTGGACGCCAGTATTGGTAAATATAGTAGAACAAAATATATAATTTAAAATATGTACAAACACATTCCCTATGAAGTTTGGGCACAGCTCAACCTAATGATCTCATAAGAAATGAGCTCAGAACTATCCACACATTTAAATGCTTAGTTGTACACCCTTTAAACTATTTCATTTGCATTCATACAACAAAAATTGTGCAATCAAAGCGAATTTGAACGTTAAATAGTGTGTTGTTTTTATTGTATGTCAGTGCATTAACCGCAATTTGCATAGTCAAAACAAAATAGTCGATCTCCATATAGGAAATATACACAGATACATAGTAAATAACACATACAAGTTTGCTAATTACGAATTCATAGTTTTAATGGACGTATTTTTATGGCTGTGGTGTGTATATATATGTGTGCGTGTGAGTGTGTGTTGTCTGTTATGTGTTTTAAGGTTAAGTTCAGTCATTCGCCTCGATTCATTTGATTTGCATGGCAAACTGAAACGTTTTTAATATTTTCACTATGCACTAGTGTTGCACGCGTAGTTTTGTTATGCATTCAAATTAATGCATTTTCTAAACGTGCTTTTATTCACATTTGCATTCGGTGCTGCTTTATTGTCGTCGTTGTATTCGGTCTTTGTCTCTCCCCTTCTTTCATCATATCTATCTATCAATCGCTTGCCATTGATTCTCATTCTCGCATTTCATTTCAATATTCAAATCACATTTTTATTTTAGCTCCACAGATGTCCGTTTTTTTTTTTTACTTTCTAACAATGCAGTGCCGTTGTAAGTGCACTCGCCGTAAGAAATACGGCTGTCAAGGTTCAATAAAGAATAAAAATCATTATACAGGAGGCAAAAACTGAATTAAAAACACAAAAAAAAAGTTAATACTCGCCCAACGTGGGGCTCGAACCCACGACCCTGAGATTAAGAGTCTCATGCTCTACCGACTGAGCTAGCCGGGCTTGGTGACGATCAGCGGCAACTTTCTGTAGCTAAATTTAATGCCAGGATATCCCGTTAAAGATCGTTCTTTAAATTATTTTTAGAAATTTTCAGCGATTTCCATGCGAACAGGTTTTATTAATATTGGTTACTTTGTATCAAAAAAAAAAAAAAAAAAAAAAAGGAGGGAAATAAATGTAGCTTCACAGCTTTTGTATGATTTGTATCTATAATTAGTTTTTAATGGAGGATATAATTTTGTTTAAGTATGCATATTTATGTATATATATAAAGGAACAATCTACCGAAAGATTAAGGTTTCTTTTCTGATACAATTGTTGAACATTCAGTCAGTTGTCAGTCTATAGATAACATCTAAAAAATTTTCTTTTTAGATCAACATTTTTTAATCAATAATCGTAAAAATCGAATAAAATCAAATAATGTATCGAACTTTACACAAAAATTTAAATGTCAGCAGACTGCGGTCTACAAAGGGAATATAATCTTCGGTTTGCCAAAAATAACTGTTAGTTGGTAGTTGGAATTGTAAATGGAACTGGTATACATTAAGAAAATACATCCATTCCAATTTTCTTTATTGATTCTATTTTATTCATAACTTGCTCAATTTACATATAGACATAGATTCTATTTTAGATACGATTTCCACTGCGATTCCATCTGTCAAAATTTGCAGCGAATTGGCAAGTGCCCGGCTAGCTCAGTCGGTAGAGCATGAGACTCTTAATCTCAGGGTCGTGGGTTCGAGCCCCACGTTGGGCGAGTATTAACTTTTTTTGTTTTAGGTTGAAAACTTCTCAAATGTGTTTATTGTTTTACAAAATGGTTTTTGTTGTTGTTAAATCAAACAACATATATTTTGTTTATCTCATTATTTGACGAGCCTAATATAACCTACCCCAACTTATTTGGCCTTGTGTCTGCTGCAGACACTGCTGTTGCCACCACCGGCTGTGGCATGGAATATGCGAGTGAGTGAGTGAGTGAGTGAGTGAGTGAGTGAGTGAGTGAGTGAGTCAGTGAGTGAGTGAGTGAGTGAGTCAGTGAGTGAGTGAGTGAGTGAGTGAGTGAGTGAGTGAGTGAAAGAATGAGTGAGTGAGTGAGTGGGTGAGTGAGTGAGTGAGTGAGTAAGTGAGTGAGTGAGTGAGTGAGTGAGTGAGTGAGTGAGTGAGTGAGTGAGTGAGTGAGTGAGTGAGTGAGTGAGTGAGTGAGTGAGTGAGTGAGTGAGTGAGTGAGTGAGTGAGTGAGTGAGTGAGTGAGTGAGTGAGTGAGTGAGTGAGTGAGTGAGTGAGTGAGTGAGTGAGTGAGTGAGTGAGTGAGTGAGTGAGTGAGTGAGTGAGTATTTATGTAAGCATGTCCGTATGTTTGACAGGCATTATGCCTGTTAGGTCTAGACTTGAGGCGGAGGTCGCCGAGTCGCCAACAACGACAATAAACACAAACAATTTGTCTGCACAAATAAGCTTCTGCCTTTCATTTGCTTTAGTTATGCTCCCTATTATTACTTCTTTCGTTCACAATAGAATATGGAAGTCTATGCCCACCAGCCTGGCCACTAACATAATATCCTATTCTACTCATAAATAAACTTACACAAGTACTATTTTTAGAAATAGCCTTAAAGAAATTTGGTTGAATTAAATACTTTCATTTCGGGCAATTGATAAATTAACCTAGTTATAAGAGATATTTCCTAAAAATATGTTGCATAATATTTCATCGTTTCATTCGTTATCATTCATCGATTCACATCATGTTTTTTTTAATGCTTTCATCCCTCAAACATAACATATTCATTCCGGAATGCCCGACTCTTTTGCAAGTAGTGCAACCATGAAGCCGTCTGCCAAGCTGATTATCATCTGCCTGCTTGCTCTCACTCTCTCCGTCTCTCTCGCTCTGTCTGCTAGCTGTCTCTTTTGCCTGTCCTGTCTCCCCACTACTCTCTCTATATGTATCTGGTTCCATTGTAGCTCCCTCATCGCTTCAATGTCTGAGTTTCTGTTTCTATATGCATGCTGCCGCCGCCGCTTATGTATTTTGTTTTGTTTCCTTTCGCACATTGTTTCGTTTTAATATTTTATAGCTAAATTACTTATGGCAGTAGCGGGGGCGACTGTTGGACTTTGTGATGGCTGCTCTTGCAAAGGCCCTCTCCTTCAGCCGACCCCCTAATAGACCCTTCTGAAGCAATAAACCCCTTTCTCATTGTTGATGATATCCATCGTTGAGGTTGGCGCGTAATTTTATACACAATTTCCATTAAGGAGCAGCAAAATACGCCGCACAAGAAAACAATTACAGAAAATGCGAAAGAGCGAGAGAGAGAAAGATAGGGAGGGTGTGAGCAAAGCTAATCGAGACTCCAATCTGTAGGCACAGGCGTATGCCTATAAATAAAGTCTAAAAACAAGAAAGAAAAGCAACGTGTCACTGCCACGTACACAAAACTCATACTTTATAGCTACATCCAGTGTTCGCCAACAGCCATCACAAAGCCCGGCTAGCTCAGTCGGTAGAGCATGAGACTCTTAATCTCAGGGTCGTGGGTTCGAGCCCCACGTTGGGCGAAGTTACACTTTTTGTTGTCTCTTACATTTTCATTACTCGTTTATAAAAATAACAAATGATGAAAGGGGCTCTTTAGTATAGCATTTGTCGCTTTCATGTCAACTGGCCCATTAGCTCAGCTGGTTAGAGCGTCGTGCTAATAACGCGAAGGCCGCGGGTTCGATCCCCCCATGGGCCAACTAACACTTTTTTGTAATTTTTTTTTTTAGATTTTATTAAAAGACAAATACGAATTTTGTGTACTTCGGATTTTAATCGCATATTTATATAAGCAATTTAGTGGTAAAATTAAATCGATATTAGTATTTTTAAACTGCATAAAAATAATTTGGTGGTTGAACATATTTAAAAATATTAAAGGAAAAAAAAAAACTAAATTGGCCCATGGGGGGATCGAACCCGCGGCCTTCGCGTTATTAGCACGACGCTCTAACCAGCTGAGCTAATGGGCCAGGTCGAACATCGTCCGATCAAAAGCTTATTTTAGAAAACAATAGTCACAAATGTTTGAGGATCCTACTACAATATTTAATACGGTATTAAAAAAATACTTGTGTTAAGAATTAAAAACAAAATATTATTTTAGTCATCAATTCAAAGCTCTTTCTGGTTGCTTGCTTTAATATTAAATAATATATAACTACTCAATGTAAAGTATAATACAAAGCATTTCAGAAGTAAATTATACATATATTTCTCTTATACATTTTATTTAGACTTAAGCCAAATCCAATAAATGATCATGAAAAAAACATTAGTCTGCCAAATAAATAAAAAAAATTTCCTGGCCCATGGGGGGATCGAACCCGCGGCCTTCGCGTTATTAGCACGACGCTCTAACCAGCTGAGCTAATGGGCCATGTGAACGCCATTTTGTTTGAGGGCTTTATTGGCAAAGCATTAGAATAGCCTATTTATAAATAATGAGGATGTCATTATAATTATTAAAAATATCAATAAACACACTTTTTAATGTCATAATTATTTATAAAATGAAAATAGTATTAAATATGTTTCAACCACATACATTTAAATAGTTTAAGGATCAATGCAAAATAAATACTGGCCCATGGGGGGATCGAACCCGCGGCCTTCGCGTTATTAGCACGACGCTCTAACCAGCTGAGCTAATGGGCCATGTTGACGCCGTTCTGTTAACAGGACTTCCATAAAATAGAGGTTTTCTGTTTGTAGAAATAAACTTAGAACAAAAAGAACTTATGGCCCATGGGGGGATCGAACCCGCGGCCTTCGCGTTATTAGCACGACGCTCTAACCAGCTGAGCTAATGGGCCTTACGATCCGCCGATGAAAACTACCCAAGCTGAACTTCTGGACACAATTAATGAAAATAGAAATAGGAAAGATCATAAAACTCACCTTAGCTATAAGACGAATACTTAATGACCAGCTAATCGAAGGGTATTATTTGTTTAATTATTGCACGCTTACCCGAAAGCATTTGTTGTAAAGAATCTATTAATCGTATAATTAATTGAACGCATCGATTGATTATAATTCTGCAATGACAGAAAGATACACAAAATTAGAATTGCAAAAAAAAAAGAAACATATATTGCATCAATGAAACCACAACGAAAACTAATGAAGAAATAAAAATAAAGCAACAACAACAGGCTGACTGAAATATGTATGCCTCGTAGATACGAGGGCGAGCAGCATATGAGAAATCAAGTGAACTGTGTGTGAGTGTGTTTGCGTGTGAGTGGAAGTGGAGCCGACGCAATAAATTTTCTGTGGTGTAGGTTAGGGCAAGCAGAGCGCTCGCTCGCTCACACACTTGCAGCAGAGCCAGTGCACAGTCAGCAAGAGAGAGAGATGGAAAGGGAGAAGCCTGCAGACAACGAGGCAGCTCAGCTGCATGGCCGACTGCACTAGCAGCGACGCAGACAGCGACGACGACGTCGACAGCGACAGCGACAGCGAGCTTCAATAGGCCGTCGGGCAGCAACTTGCAATTTTACAAGAATGAGCGTAGAAACGAGCAGACAGCGAAACAAGCGAAAAAAAAAACCAAGTCAAGCAATGTAAAGCAATAGCAGTGTGTATGTGCAAGGGTCGTTGAAGGAGGAAAAGCAGGAAAAGAAGGAGGGAGAGGCTGCTACTGTTGCTGCTGCTGGCATGGGCCGATGTCAGGGGCATGAAGTTGCAATGAAAATGAAATTGCAAGCGGGAACCTAGAGACAGACGCGCATACATTAGCAAGTGTGTATCTGTGCGCTTATGTGTGTGTTTGTGTTATATTTAGTTACTTGTGTCTGGTTCTTACTGCATGCAATGTGGCAATTTTAGATATGTATCTGCAAGATACATTCGCAAGACTTCTCTCAGGTCCAAGCAGGCAAGCAAGCACCTAGAACCAACTTTTTTTTTTTTTACTCTTTTTCTTCAGGTTTTCTTTTACTCTCCGTTCTGTTGCGCTATTTTCGCTTTCAACGAAGCTGCAACCCAAAATGGTTGACGCGTCTATTTAATGCTCTAGACAAGTTTCGCAATTGTGCAGGTTAATGGGACTATTGGGATATGCGGGCTTATAAAGAATAGAGAATAGGGCTATAAATAAGGCCTGGAATGTAGCGCTGATTAATGTCGTCTATACGCATGTGTAACCACAGACCTGTAAAAAATAAGCCAATATCGAATTCACTTTAGAAAACTCTTAGAACATTTTTACATTGGAATTTAGTTTGGAGTTTAGAATTGGCACATGAAGTTTTATTTTCATACCTTTTGCACACTCAAAGCTGTTGGAATCGGAGTTAATATCTTTTCAATTTCCAATATTATAACCTTTAGCATTTTTTTTGATAATTTATTTATTTATATTTATTTATCTACATATAATTTAATTCTTCAATTTATTCATAATTGATATTGACTAAAGAGTAATCAAAAACATATTCTATATTTATGGAAATAATGTTACGTTCCTTCCCACTTTCCAAAAGTCTGATTGGAATTATTTTTATAAGCTCTCTATCTATCTATCATTCCAAAAGTCTGAAAAGAACAATATAAATCGATAAAATCACAGAGTACAAAGACATTTATCGTTAATTTTAGATTAATTGAGAAGATCTTCAGCACGTGTTGGAAAACTGGCAACAGATTTTAAAAAATTCGATACTATTCAATTACAATATTCTGACTGGTTTTAGATGTTTGTTATCTGTATTTATTTATTTATTTTTTGATTAAACTTATTGAATAAGTTAAATGAAAGCTGAGCACAAAAAACGCCAACTATATTAATATTTAAATCTTAATACTATTTCATCTTCAGATAAGCATCTGTTTCTATACGTTGGCTTGATGGCCTATTCATTCACAGACAATAGACTTCCTTTTATTACCAGAAAATTTCCATATGTACATTTTTGAGGAAGTTCTCTTTGCAAAGTCGAGAAAACCGCAAATGTAACCAGTGTATAGATGTGCATGTGTGTGTATGTGTAATTTAAACTATAGTTCGGTGTACACAGAGATTATATTCATGTACAAAACTAGAGATATTTAAATATGTACACACTGACGCCGCCGCCGTCGATTTGTTGGCCGGCGTACGTTTGTCAAAAGGGAAGTCAACAATTCTTCTGGCAGACTATTTTAATGTGCTACAACGTTTTTATTTATTTTTATTTTGTTTTGTACTTTTTTATTTAATTTTTTTATTTTTGAATGGCTGGCAGCACAAACAAAACAAGTCGCCAAACGAGTTAACGGAGAAGCACAAGATAGAGATGCCGACTAAAAGACAGCAACAAAGAGCGGGAGAGAGAAAAGAGACAGAGATCAAGTAAGTAAATGGGTGGGAAAGAGAGAGGGTGAAGGCAGCGGCAGCAGGTCGCTTCACGCTTTTCTGATGTTGCCAGTGTGTTGAGGCCTACAGAAACACATGCATACGCAAACACACACACACACACACTCACAGTTAGCGCCAAAGCAATAACATCGTGACCGTCGCATAGATGTAGACAGCAACCAGTGTTGCAGCCATTCAGATTTTTCTGGCTGTAAGAAATTCCAGAAATTCAAAACAGCGTGGTTTTTTTTTTGTTGAAAAACAATAAAGACAAGAAATTTATGTCAGTTTTATAAAATAGAAAATTGAAAAATATTACAGTGAATTACTAATAAATTAATATGAATAATAAGAGTAAATAAAAATACAATAGTAGCTTTTTTAACTTTAAATTGCATTTTTTAGCTTCTGAAAAGTTGGCAACACTGACTAGCAGCGCAAGAGAAATAAATATATCATATCATACACACAGAGAGACTCACACACACGAATATTTTTACATACATATGCAAATGGAGAAACGACAGCTAAACAAACAGCAACAACAACAACAGAAACGGCGTCTGCTTAGCCCTAGCCCCAATCTTTGTGCTTTTCGCTTTTTTGCTTCTATGCCGCTTTACCTTCTCATTCTTCTTGTTCTCGTTCAATTTTCGTTTCAATTTCGTTTCGTATGGTTTGGTTTTGGGCTTTGGCGCTGCTTGCTTGTGCCGAGGCAGAAGCAGACGATGAAAACAAAAAAGTATGTGAAAAAACAGAATAGGCAACTCGGAGAACAAAACGCAAAGAAGCGCAAGGAGAAGAGGAAGCAGCAGCGGCAGCAAATCGTATACATTTTAACATTGTTGCGAGGGGTGGCAGATGGGGGCTATTGTCGGCATTTTTAGCTGCACTTACTTTTAAAAACATTTATAGCCTGCATTTGCATTTATTTAATATTTATTTATTAATGCACACGCACTTACACAACACACACGCACAAAACACGAACTCTCGGCCAACACACACTCCTTTCTATATATATATATATATTTTGTTATAGGCAATTTGTTGTATGTGGGTATGTTTTTTATATTATTTTTTTGTTGGGAGGTTCCTCTTTTTGTATTCGTATTTCTTTTTTATTTTGCTTTTGCTTACGTCGCGCGCACGTTCAACTGTTTAGCGTCCAGTTTAAATACGCCGTCGCTTTTGCGCAGCCACTGAACTGCACACATTGAGTGCCAAAGAGAGACTGAAACAAACTTTTTTTGTTGACGCCAAGAAGCAGTTGCTGCAGGCGTTGCTGTTGCAGACGCGGAGACGACGTCGCTCTGTGGCATAGCGGGAGCGCCAAAAGCGTTACCATGTTAAGTGTGTAAATGAATATGCACTTGGATATATTTATATATATTTTTGGATTTATACATGCATACAACACCTAAACAAATCTGTTAATAAAATAATTGTGAATTAACACCACATTCATTATTATTTTAAATGTTACAAGTAATGTAACATGCTTTAAGTAAATAACACTGCTTGGTTTGTACTGCTTGTGCTTTTCAGAATACAATTAACATTGCTTTAACTATTAAACGGTTTTGTGCTTGTTGGTTTGCGTCGGGTCCTGTGGCGCAATGGATAACGCGTCTGACTACGGATCAGAAGATTCCAGGTTCGACTCCTGGCAGGATCGAATTTTTTTTGAATGTGTAACTTATATTTTCTATTCGTCATTTGTTTATTTAACTTGTTTTCATATAAATTGGTATATTTTACAAGCAACTTTTATTGTTCTACGGTTGAGCACTTTATTGAACTGCTTGGAATAGCGCTTTTTTGTCCGAACGCAATCAGTCGGTCCTGTGGCGCAATGGATAACGCGTCTGACTACGGATCAGAAGATTCCAGGTTCGACTCCTGGCAGGATCGCATAAGTATATTTTATGCCTAAAATACGTGTTTTTGTCTTTTTGTAGAAGCATAAGAATCAGTTTATATTTTAAACTAATTTAACGTTTCCTTATTATTGAAAGTTTAAACACTACAGTTTTCAAGTTGAAATAATAATATGTGTTGTTTGCAATTGAAATAACCACCTCCCATATGGTCTAGTGGCTAGGATATCTGGCTTTCACCCAGAAGGCCCGGGTTCGATTCCCGGTATGGGAAGACATATTTTGTTTTCTTTTAATAACTATAATTAATTCCAATTATTTTTAAATGGTGGAAAATTGTAATTTGTAATTGGAGTAACACTAGGAATTCAACGCTATTAAGCTACAACTAACATCACTACCGATTCTGTCTGCCAACAGTTGCAAATGGCACAAATGCACAATTGCATATTCTCCATTTGCAACTTTCTGCTATTATGCAAATCAGAGTGGATAAGAAGTCGTTTCCTACACACTCGCATATAAGCACACTTCTTCAACAAAAATCATTTGAAGCTGTCACCTTAAATGTCCTTGGTTTGTGGGATTTGCAAACGCAGCTGCCACTTTATCCATTTGTAACTCTCCCCCAGCCCTTTGCCAATGACCACTTTCGATATATCCTCTGTTTAGAATAAGGCGACACATAATCCACATACTCCACACGATGCCACTTGATTTGCTTTTAGCCACCGCAGCTCAACTTTGCCATTGGGTACGGAGGCAACTTCTTCTTCTGCTCCTTCTGCTACTGTCCATGCCTTTTTCAAGTACATCATGCAACAAAATAACACAGCATTTGCTGCACGTATTCAAAATGCATATTAATTCTCTAGCACGTTCTGTGTGTGGATTTTAAGAGCGAGAAACTGCTTCTATGTAGATGAAATAAAAAACTATAAGAAATAAAAAAAAATCGATCCTGCCAGGAGTCGAACCTGGAATCTTCTGATCCGTAGTCAGACGCGTTATCCATTGCGCCACAGGACCGGCGGTGGCTGAATGCCAAATGCTCATTAAGTAGCCCAAGCTTTTTGTAGTTAGTGTACTTATGAATAAAATATGTGCTTACTAAATAAAGTTTGTAATTGATTGACTAATTTGTATTCAAAAGTTATTTAGTTTTATATATGTTGTATTTATTTATTCAGCCTAAGAAAATAATTGGTAATTTACGCCAAATAAAACGAAATTTGTTATTGATGTCAGATTACCAGCAATAACTTAAAAAAAAATAATCTTTGGCTAAAAATTGAAAAAATTCGATCCTGCCAGGAGTCGAACCTGGAATCTTCTGATCCGTAGTCAGACGCGTTATCCATTGCGCCACAGGACCACATGTCAAACATCTGACATAATCGTATTAATTACGGCAAGCATCACTGTCTCAATTTCGTAAACTGCCTTATCGATATGAGGCAAGCAGTTCATTTGATTAAGAAGTAATTGATATATGAGAATAACATTCTGCAAAACAGTTGCTTATAGTTACAGTTACTTATAGTAAATGTGTGTTAAATTGAGGAGGCATATTAACTCATGTTAGCTTAAGTACGCCTCTGTGTCACGCACGTTCAACTCCCATATTGTCTAGTGGTTAGGATATCCGGCTCTCACCCGGAAGGCCCGGGTTCAATTCCCGGTATGGGAAAACAAATCCTGTTGATTTTTGTTTAAGAGTGTCACTTTGAATGCTCATAAAATTTTAATTTTTTTTTGTCGTTTACTTAAATAAAGTTAGTGGTGTCAGAATGATCAGCATTCTTATTCTGCAAAGTCATCGACCGTAAGCGAATTTTTGATAATAAAGAGAAAAAACCGAGTGATGATGACTTGACGATTCGCCGTTTCGACTATAAGTTGTAGGCAAAATCAGTAAAGAACTCAGTCACCGCATACGTTCGAAGCTGACAACATGTCGACTGAATTTATTTTGTTGATCGCCTCGCTGGCGATCGTATTTTATATCTGGCAGCGTCGCGCATTTAGCTTCTGGCAGAGGTTGGGCGTTAAGCAAATTACGCCGTCGCCGATAATTGGAAATGCGAGTAAAGTATTAACCGGTAGAGCTTCTTTCTTCGAGCAGCTTGAGATTTTACATAACACAAAAGGCTTTGAGAATGAACCCGTTGTCGGAATTTATCTGCTACATCGACCCGCTCTAATCATTAGGGATCTCGATCTGATCAAAACTGTGATGATCAAGAAATTTAACTATTTCGCTAATCGCGCGTTGAAAACCGATCCTCATCGTGATACACTGGGCCATGAGAATATATTCTTTATACGCGATCAGCCATGGAAGAATTTGAGGACTAGGTTGTCGCCATTCTTTAGCACTGGCAAAATGAAGCAAATGTATCCACTGATGGCGGAGGTGAGTTTAACAGTCATCATCCACTGCAATGGATTTGAGTTTGAATGTATTTATTTATTGCACAGATTGGCAAAGACTTGGAAACGTATTTGGATAAATATCCCAAGGGTTCGAAGTTGAAAATCAAAGAAGTTTGCGGTCGTTTCACAACCGATCTAATAGCGACTACAGCTTTCGGTCTGAAGGCCGGCGCGTTGATCACTGAAAAAAATGAATTTTTCGAAAATAACAAAGCGATTTTCAAATTGACCTGGCAACGGGGCATGGACTTTGTCATTATATTTATGCTGCCGATGATGGTTTCTTTAATGCGTATCAAACTCTTCCCAAAAGAAACCGCAGAGTTCATGCGTCGCTTTTTCAAATATGCGCTGGATGAGCGCGAGAAGTCGGGTATACGTCGCAATGATCTAGTTGATATATTGCTGGCGATGAAACGTGAGACACCGGCGGATAAATTTGATTTGGATTTCCTTTTGGCACAGGCATCGCTCTTCCAGTTGGCTGGCTATGAGACGAGTGCTTCGACCATGACAATGGCACTCTTTGAGTTAGTCAATCATCCGGAAATACAGGAACGCTTGCACACAGAGATTCGCGAATATTTTGGCGAAAATGAAACCATTGATTATGAGAGCATTCAGCAGATGCCCTACCTCACTCAAGTGTTGAACGAAACGCTGCGAAAGTATCCGATTGTTGCGAATGTGGAGCGTGAATGCGCCCAACCATCGAGCGGAGAGAAATTCACTCTGGCCCCGTACCACGATTTTGAGTTGCCCAATGGTACACCCGTCTATATCTCCACCCTTGCCATACATCGTGATCCCCAGGTTAGTTTTTAGTATTTAATATGTGTACTCATCTAATATTTCTTTCCATTACTGCAGTACTGGCCGGAACCGGACAAGTTTGATCCGGAACGTTTTGCGCCCGAGAACCGAGATAATCTTAACATGGATGCTTATTTGCCGTTTGGCGTTGGTCCACGCAACTGTGTTGGGATGCGTTTAGGTCTACTGCAGGCCAAATTGGGTCTGGCTCATCTACTCAGGAATCATCGGATGATCAAGGACGACAATGCCAAGAGCTCCATCAGGTTCACCACTGGCAGTGCTGTTATCCAGCCCAAGGATGAAATCCTTTTGCAATTTCAACGGATTTAGATTGTCAAAGGAGAGAGATCTTTAGAGAATAACCACTGATAAAGAGAGTAAGTAAGTTAGAGAGATAGGGAGATCCCCAAATTGGGATCCAATAACGGTATCTAATGATATAATTGTACAGTAAGCTATTTCTTTGTTCCTAAAGTCAAATTTGCCGTCTTGTTGGTTTTTGTAATATGGCAGAGTTCAAACGAAGAGTTAAACGCAGTTTGTGATTATAAGTGGTATTTATTATGCGCGAGTGCGTCTTTACTTGAGGAATAATTGTGAGCAACTCACAAATAGAATGCAGAAAGTTAAACACACACAATACAATGTGTGACCATAGCTTAAATATTAATCGATGTAGCGATATTAATCGTTGCCGTTAAAATTCAAACATATTTCAACAATGGTCATAAGCGTTGAGTGTGCAAAAACTCATTCATCTCGCTGCAGTCATTATTGTTTGGTGTTGTTTGCCAGTTTAGACTTCTTCTAATTCTTATTCTTCTACTATCTCTCTCTCTCTCTCTCTCTCTCTGTCTTATCACTCTTTCTTTGAGATCTACTGTATCACAACGCATCAAAACTTGCCTAAGTTAAGTTATTTATAAACTGAAATTTTGTATGCCTGTTTTTTTTTTTTAAATTATGGAAAATCATACAAGAAATTTTTGTTGACATTAAAGATACGTACTGCAAGTAAATAACGCGCAGTAGGACATGAAGCTGAGGTTAATCGGTATGTGTATTAGCAATCACGTCACTAAATATGCAAATGGCTATGAAATTAATGCCATTAGCAACCAATTAATTATATTATATTTATGACAATAGCAATTAAATACAGATTCTTAATCGAACAGAGCACCTGACGAACAAACAAAAAGGTTTCATAGATCATGTCATGAAGACTCATTCAACTTTGTTCGCAGAACCTGACGAAAAACTGACCTATACCACCAGAGTGTTACCAATACCCTACTTCTCTAAGAGTAGAAGTCGAAAAACAAATAGATCAGTTGCTGCGAGACGGCATAATAAGACCTTCACAGTCACCATACAATGCCCCAGTGTGGGTAGTACCAAAAAAGAGCGACGCATCAGGCGAAAAAAAGTTTCGAATAGTCATCGACTATAGGAAACCTAACTCTGTAACAATTTCGGATCGATACCCGATCCCTGAGATTGGAGATTTCATCGCACAATTGGGCGACAATAAATATTTTTCCGTACTAGATCTCAAATGTGGATTTCATCAAATTCCACTCATCGAAAAAGACAAAAACTGCATTCGCAGTTAATGGCGGAAAGCATGAATTCACCAGACTTCCGTTTGGTTTAAAGAATTCGCCATCGATATTCCAAAGGGCATTAGACGACATCATAAGGGATCACGTTGGAAATCTGAAACGAACACGCTAAACATCTAAATATGGTCTTCAGGACCTTAGATAAAGCAAACATGAAAATTCAAATCGACAAATGCGTGTTTTTCAAGGCCGAAATCGATTTTCTAGGTTTCACTATTTCAGCAGATGGTATTAAAACCAATGATGAAAAAGTGAGAGCAATAACACCCAAACTTTCCAACACCCAAAAGCCTCAAAGACTCAAAGACTTACGTTCTTTCTTGGGTTTGTCAAGTTATTATAGAAGATTCATTCGCGATTACGGTAAACTAGCAAAACCTCTCACAACTCTTTTAAGAGGAGAATATGGCAGACTCTGAAAGAATCTTTCCCATAAAGCCAAGGTGACACTCGACAATAATGCAATTAATGCATTCTATAAAATCAAGAGCACGCTCAGCTCGAACGATGTGGTACTAGCCTACCCCAATTTTGAAAAAGAAATTCATTTAACAACCGATGCATCAAATTTCGCCATCGGAACAGTTCTCGAACAAGATGGTAGATCCATTACTTTCATATCGCGTACACTCTCGAAAACAGAGGAACATTACGCAACCAACGAAAAGGAAATGTTTGCCATTGTCTGGGCTCTTCAGAACCTGCGTATGTACCTCTACGGTACCTCAAAAGTAATAATTTTTACAGACCATCAACCCCTAACTTTCGCTCTGAGCAGCAAAAACCATAATGGAAAACTCAAAAGATGCAAAAGTTACCTTGAAGAATATAACCACGAATTAAGATATAAACCAGGAACTTCGAACGTTGTTGCAGACGCTCTATCCAGAAATCTCAAAAAAACTGAGATAAATACCACATCAACACCAACAGTACAGAGTGACGACAGTTCGTCACACAACCTTATACCAGTGGAAGTGCCCATTAACGTCTTTAAAAACCAAATTTTTTTTGTTGAAATCAGAAACAGAAACATACGAATTCAAACTACCTTTTCCTACTTATCACAAATACATAGTTACAAAACCACATTAATCAGAAGACGACTTAGTAAACATCCTATTAAAAAAACGGCTAAGCGCAAAAATTGTCAATGGCTTATTCACTACAGAAAATATTATGGCAAAAATTCAAAACATTTACCCTTCCCATTTCGGGAACTACAAAGCCAGGTATACTCAAAAACAAGTTCAAGATATCACTAACGAAAGCGAACAAATAGAAATAATAATAAAAGAACACACCAGAGCTCATGGGAGTGCAATAGAGAATAAAATCCGAATACTTAAAAACTTTTTCTACCCTAATCTAACGAAAAAAATTTAAAGAATAACCAAATATTGCGAAACTGGCAAAGAAAGCAATTATGACAGGCACCCACAAAAAGGAGAATTACAACCAACCCCTATTCCATCCTATCCAGGTCAAATTATCCATATCGATGTATATACTACAGAGAGAAATATTGTTCTAGCTGCAGTAGATAAATGTAAAAATAATTATAGCTTTCGGTATGCCTAAATTAGTTGTTATGGACAACGAAAGAGCTTTGAACTCCGCATCCATCAAATTCATATTGTAAGCCCAATTAAAGGCAAAAGTCTGCAGGACACCGCCATACAACTCAATCAGAAACGGACAAGTTGAAAGATTTCATTCAACACTAATCGAAATAATGAGATGTGTTAAGAAGGATGAGAGAATATCGAACTTTGAAGACCTAATATTCAAATCTGTTCAGTTATACAACCAATCCATACATTCCACCAAAGGCCACCGCTGACCTAATTTCATCAAGTGTAGCGATCGCAAAAAGGTCGACATAATGCTAAATACGCTATGCGACAGTTTGTGAAGCCACCGCTGACCTAATTTCATGGAGTACAGCGACCTCAGGGTGAGGTGACCGCTGCCCTATTTCCATAGAGTGCAGCGATCGCAAAAAGGCCGTGGAAAGACTTCCAAAGATCACGCCACCCCAGCGACCAGGCCTATAAAAAGGGCGTCGCAGCCAACGAGAGGGAGTCAGTCAGCAAGTACGAAAGCTACGAGGCGGTGAGAGTGCGGAATCTACGAGGGAAGCAGTCCGAGAAGTCAGATGGGACCAAAGGCCAGGTAAAACTACTGTTCACGCCAATTATGCATAAGTGCAACTGTACCCAATAAACCATAATATATATATACAAAATAACGTGTCGCCAAATTTTAATTTTTGTTGTTGTTTAATTAAAAAAGATAGCGGTGTCAGAATGATCAGCATTGTTATTCTGCAAAGTCTTCGACCGTAATCGTAGTTTTAATAATAAAGAGAAAAAACCGAGTGATGATGACTTGACAATTCGCAGTTTCGACTATAAGTTGCATGCAAAATCAGTAAAGAACTCAGTCACCGCATACGTTCGAAGCTGACAACATGTCGACTGAATTTATTTTGTTGATCGTCTCGCTGGCGATCGTATTTTATATCTGGCAGCGTCGCGCATTTAGCTTCTGGCAGAGGTTGGGCGTTAAGCAAATTACGCCGTCGCCGATAATTGGAAATGCGAGTAAAGTATTAACCGGTAGAGCTTCTTTCTTCGAGCAGCTTGAGATTTTACATAACACAAAAGGCTTTGAGAATGAACCCGTTGTCGGAATTTATCTGCTACATCGTCCCGCTCTAATCATTAGGGATCTCGATCTGATCAAAACTGTGCTGATCAAGAAATTTAACTATTTCGCTAATCGCGCAATGAAAGTCGATCGTCATGATACACTGGGCTATTACAATTTATTCTTTATACGCGATCAGCCATGGAAGAATTTGAGGACTAGGTTGTCGCCATTCTTTAGCACTGGCAAAATGAAGCAAATGTATCCACTGATGGCGGAGGTGAGTTTAACAGTCATCATCCACTGCAATGGATTTGAGTTTGAATGTATTTATTTATTGCACAGATTGGCAAAGACTTGGAAGCGTATTTGGATAAATATCCCAAGGGTTCGAAGTTGAAAATCAAAGAAGTTTGCGGTCGTTTCACAACCGATCTAATAGCGACTACAGCTTTCGGTCTGAAGGCCGGCGCGATGAGCACTGAAAAAAATGAATTTTTCGAAAGTAGCTTAGCGATTTTCAAAATGACCTGGCAACGGGGCCTTGTCTTTGCCATTACATTTATGCTGCCAATGATGGTTTCATTGTTGCGTATCAAACTCATCCCCAAAAAAACCACAGATTCTGTATATCGCATTTTCAAATATGTGATGGATGAGCGCGAGAAGTCGGGTATACGTCGCAATGATCTAGTTGATATATTGCTGGCAATGAAACGTGAGACACCGGCGGATAAATTTGATTTGGATCTCCTTTTCGCACAGGCATCGCTCTTCCAGACGGCTGGCTATGAGACGAGTTCTTCGACTATGACAATGGCACTCTTTGAGTTAGTCAATCATCCGGAAATACAGGAACGCTTGCACACAGAGATTCGCGAATATTTTGGCGAAAATGAGACCATTGATTATGAGAGCATTCAGCAGATGCCCTACCTCACTCAAGTGTTGAACGAAACGCTGCGAAAGTATCCGATTGTGGCGAATGTGGAGCGTGAATGCGCCCAACCATCGAGCGGAGAGAAATTCACTCTGGCCCCGTACCACGATTTTGAGTTGCCCAATGGTACACCCATTTATATCTCCACCCTTGCCATACATCATGATCCCCAGGTTAGTTTTTAGTATTTAATATGTGCACTCATCTAATATTTCTTTCCATTACTGCAGTACTGGCCGGAACCGGACAAATTTGATCCGGAACGTTTTGCGCCCGAGAACCGAGATAATCTTAACATGGATGCTTATTTGCCGTTTGGCGCTGGTCCACGCAACTGTGTTGGGATGCGTTTAGGTCTACTGCAGGCCAAATTGGGTCTGGCTCATCTACTCAGGAATCATCGGGTGATCAACGACGATAATGCCAAGAGCTCCATCAGGTTCAGCCATGGCAGTATTGTGATACAGCCCAAGGATGAAATCCTTTTGCAATTTCAACGGATTTAGATTGTCAAAGGAGAGAGATCTTTAGAGAATAACCACTGATAAAGAGAGTAAGTAAGTTAGAGAGATAGGGAGATCCCCAAATTGGGATCCAATAACGGTATCTAATGATATAATTGTACAGTAAGCTATTGTGCAGTAAGCGTTGAGTGTGCAAAAACTCATTCATGTCGCTGCAGGCATTGTTGTTTGGTGTTGTTTGCCAGTTTAGTCTTCTTCTAATTCTTATTCTTCTACTATCTCTCTCTCTCTCTCTCTCTCTGTCTTATCACTCTTTCTTTGAGATCTACTGTATCACAACGCATCGAAAATTGACTAAGTGACAACCTAACCTAAGCTATTTCTTTGTTTCTAAACTGAAATTTTGTAAGCCTGATTTTTTTTTAATTATGGAAAATCATACATGAAGTGTAATCGCAAATTTGTTAGAAAATAATGTATTTTTTATAAACCCAGAAGGACTATTAGAATTCGCAAAAATTAAGATTGCCACAAATATTGTATATTGTTAATATTCCATTACCATCAAACGAAATGTGCACAAATTTGTTACTAGTACCTATAAAAAAGACAACCAAATAAATAAGTTAAAATTCAAAAATATAATCAAATGTAAAAAACAAAATTTCGGAATTCAAGAAAATTGCGAAGCACATAATGACAAAAGTATCTGTTCTAAAACTAAGCTAATAGATCTAAGCACCGATACCTGTATAACAGGCGTCCTCAAAAGCAAAGCAACCGATTGCCAACTGATAAACAGCCAACATGTACCAACATGGAACGATCCTGCTCAACGACTTCAACGGGAAAATAAAAATCGACGAAGAGCCAATGGACCTTAGGGGAACATTCCTCATCCAGTTCGAAAATTCTACAGTCAGGGTTGGAGAAGACCTATACTTATGAAAGGTTATGACATTCGCAGAAGTAACACCACCATTACCGCAAATAATAGAGGCAAAATCAAAAGTCGAGGAAGTACTGTCACTACAAATGTTAAAGGAAATAAATATCGACAATACAAGGGAACTTGAAACCCTTAGAAGCAGCAGTACAACTACAACAACTGTGAACTTAGCACTCTCAGCCACGCTGTTCATCTTATTGATAGCCATAGTCATCCGTTGGATCAAACTCAAAAATAACCCACAACGGATCACCGGAGAAGCTCACAGACAGGAAGACAATTCCCCGGATCAGAATCAAATAATACAAACAAGATTCTTCATCGCGTCCCAGGAAGTCCGCGTTTAAAGGGGAAGGAGTTAAGAACAATTATTCCTAATCATCAATATACCCAAACTCACTGCAATAAATGACATTCGGATCTTGCGCCGTTATTCCTAATCACCAATATATCCAAACTCACTGCAAATACAATAAAGCATAAAGCGGTTCTGCTTTTTTTGCAAAAGCTTTAAAGAAGCCGTTTAATTTGTGTGTTAAGTTGAGCATGCATATTAACTCATGTTAGATTAAGTACGCTTCTCCCATATTGTCTAGTGGTTAGGATATCCGGCTCTCACCCGGAAGGCCCGGGTTCAATTCCCGGTATAGGAAATCAAATCCAGTTGTTTTTTGTTTAAGAGAGTCATTTTGTATGCTTTATAAAATTTTAATTTTTGTTGTTGTTTAATTAAATAAAGTTAGCGGTGTCAGAATGTTCAGCATTCTTATCATTCATCAACCGTACGCGTATTTTTGATAATAAAGAGAAAAAACCGAGTGATGATGACTTGACAATTCGCAGTTTCGACTATAAGTTGCATGCAAAATCAGTAAAGAACTCAGTCACCGCATACGTTCGAAGCTGACAACATGTCGACTGAATTTATTTTGTTGATCGTCTCGCTGGCGATCGTATTTTATATCTGGCAGCGTCGCGCATTTAGCTTCTGGCAGAGGTTGGGCGTTAAGCAAATTACGCCGTCGCCGATAATTGGAAATGCGAGTAAAGTATTAACTGGTAGAGCTTCTTTCTTCGAGCAGCTTGAGATTTTACATAACACAAAAGGCTTTGAGAATGAACCCGTTGTCGGAATTTATCTGCTACATCGTCCCGCTCTAATCATTAGGGATCTCGATCTGATCAAAACTGTGCTGATCAAGAAATTTAACTATTTCGCTAATCGCGCAATGAAAACCGATCCTCATGGTGATACACTGGGCTCTTACAATTTATTCTTTATACGCGATCAGCCATGGAAGAATTTGAGGACTAGGATGTCGCCATTCTTTAGCAGTGGCAAAATGAAGCAAATGTATCCACTGATGGCGGAGGTGAGGTTAACAGTCATCATCCACTACAATGGATTTGAATTTGAATGTATTTATTTATTGCACAGATTGGCAAAGACTTGGAAGCGTATTTGGATAAATATCCCAAGGGTTCGAAGTTGAAAATCAAAGAAGTTTGCGGTCGTTTCACAACCGATCTAATATCGACTACAGCTTTCGGTCTGAAGGCCGGCGCGTTGAGCACTGAAAAAAATGAATTTTTCGAAAATAACTTAGCGATTTTCCAATTGACCTTGCAACGGGGCATAGACTTTGCCATTATATTTATGCTGCCGATGATGGTTTCTTTAATGCGTACCAAACTCATCCCCAAAAAAACCGCAGATTTCATACGTCGTATTTTCAAATATGCGCTGGATGAGCGCGAGAAGTCGGGTATACGTCGCAATGATCTAATTGATATATTGCTGGCGATGAAACATGAGACACCGGCGGATAAATTTGATTTGGATTTCCTTGCGGCACAGTCAGCCGCCTTCCAGATGGCTGGCTATGAGACGAGTGCTTCGACTATGACAATGGCACTCTTTGAGTTAGTCAATCATCCGGAAATACAGGAACGCTTGCACACAGAGATTCGCGAATATTTTGGCGAAAATGAGACCATTGATTATGAGAGCATTCAGCAGATGCCCTACCTCACTCAAGTGTTGAACGAGACGCTGCGAAAGTATCCGATTGCGCCGAATGTGGAGCGTCAATGCACCCAACCATCGAGCGGAGAGAAATTCACTCTGGCCCCGTATCACGATTTTGAGTTGCCCAATGGTACACCCATCTATATCTCCACCCTTGCCATACATCGTGATCCCCAGGTTAGTTTTTAGTATTTAATATGTGAACTCATCTAATATTTCTTTCCATTACTGCAGTACTGGCCGGAACCGGACAAATTTGATCCGGAACGTTTTGCGCCCGAGAACCGAGATAATCTTAACATGGATGCTTATTTGCCGTTTGGCGTTGGTCCACGCAACTGTATTGGGATGCGTTTAGGTCTACTGCAGGCCAAATTGGGTCTGGCTCATCTACTCAGGAATCATCGGATGATCAAGGACGATAATGCCAACAGCTACATCAGGTTCAGCCCTGGCAGTGCTGTGATCCAGCCCAAGGATGAAATCGTTTTGCAATTTCAACGGATTTAGATTGTCAAAGGAGAGAGATCTTTAGAGAATAACCACTGATAAAGAGAGTAAGTAAGTTAGAGAGATAGAGAGATCCCCAAATTGGGATCCAATAACGGTATCTAATGATATAATTCTACAGTAAGCTATTTCTTTGTTCCTAAAGTCAAATTTGCCGTCTTGATGGTCATAAGCGTTGAGTGTGCAAAAACTCATTCATCTCGCTGCAGTCATTGTTGTTTGGTGTTGTTTGCCAGTTTAGTCTTCTTCTAATTCTTATTCTTCTACTATCTCTCTCTCTCTGTCTCTGTCTTATCACTCTTTCTTTGAGATCTACTGTATCACAACGCATCAAAACTTGCCTAAGTTAAGTTGTTTCTAAACTTAAATTTTGTATACAAGAATTTTTTGCTGACATTAAAGATACGTACTGCAAGTAAATAACGCGCAGTAGGACATCAAGCTGAGGTTAACCGGTATGTGTATTAGCAACCAAGTCACTAAATATGCAAATGATTTTGAAATTAATGCCACTAGCAACCAATTAATGATATTATATTTATGCATAAGTATCTGACAATAGCAATTAAATATAGATTCTTAATCTGTCTATCAGATTGCCACGTTCACAATTTATACTATGTGCAAGCGGCAAGCTTTAGATATAGATTACTTAATCAATCAAACGAGTTAGGCTAAGCAATGGATCTAGTTGGTAGTTGCAACTATTGTTCCATTTAACCTTGTGCTGAGTTGGATGGGAAGGTGGAAGAGTGAAATGGAAACTCGTGCGTGACATGGCAAGGATGCCCCGTGGACAATTATCCTTCAGACAAGCTGCTTGCAACCTCGAAGCAAATGTGTCATAAATGTGGTTAGCTGTAAAAACACTTGCTGCAATTGTTGTTGCTTCTCTGCTGCTGCAAAAAAGTTTTTGACGCATAAAAAGCATTCCCTGCCAACAGCTGTGAGTCCTTGTAATATCCCTGTACCAGCTTTGTAGTTGTTCTCATTGTTATTACACACACACACACACACACACTGAAAGCTGGAGCACTTAACACACTTAATACAATTGTCAATTTACTCGTAGCGGAGAGTGGAGAGCCAGGAAGTTACTTAGTTGTTAGTATCCGAACCACATAATGTGGCTAATTTGAGTTGAGTCGCATTTCTCTAGTATCATTACACATTTGTTTGCTTTTGAGAATCGATTGTAAATACAATTTATAATGCAAATAGGCGTTCTCTCAAATACACAAATAATACTTACCTACGCAATTTCGTGACTTCTACTTTGTAAAGTATTTTATGGTGTTTATATAAAAAATTCTATCACGATAAGCATCGGAAACCTGTAATTTACAGCTTGACATTATCATCATTCCATTCCATTCTAAGCATCTGATTTTCGCCAACGACCATAGTATTTTTAATAGTAATAATATCCTATTATTTTCAATTATTCCTTTTTTTTTCTTTCACTTTTATTTTTTTTATATACATAAATAGATTTATTTTTAGGTAAATTTTAAATAAGTGTTTGCTGATATCAGAAAATAAGTTGTCTTATCGCCGACTACAAATTCCTCAGAACACTGTTGAAAGCTTATGTATCTTATCGTTCTCAATAATCTTTGGGTATTCAAAAATTTCGCGTGTTTTCACAAGTAGGTATTAACCAATAGCAAATATAAACCCCTGCTCTAAGCATTCGGCTATCGCCAACGACCATACTACGCTGAATACATCGGTTCTCGTCCGATCACCGAAATTAAGCAGCGTCGGGCGCGGTTAGTACTTAGATGGGGGACCGCTTGGGAACACCGCGTGTTGTTGGCGTCGTCTAAAAACACTTTTTTGATTTTAGCTAACAAATAACTACAACTAATTATTATTAAAAATCATATTATTTTAAATTATTATTTTTTTTACTTCATTTCTTTGTCCCAGCTGAAAACAATCTGATTGGTTACATGGTTACATTTGACTTTAATTATTTGGTTTTTCTGTGTTATACACCTTTTTATATTTAACATTTTTTCCTTCAAATTTGTAGTTTATTAAAATCAATCGATTTGACTTCGTTGGTGTTTTTTTTTTTATTAATTCTGTGTAATTCTGTGAGTAAAGAAAATATCTCAATAATATTGTGTGTTAAACAAGTGATTCACAAGCAGATATTGACAAGTACCAATTATAAAACACTGCTCTAGGCATTCGACATTCGCCAACGACCATACTACGCTGAATACATCGGTTCTCGTCCGATCACCGAAATTAAGCAGCGTCGGGCGCGGTTAGTACTTAGATGGGGGACCGCTTGGGAACACCGCGTGTTGTTGGCAATCGTCCAAAGCACTTTTTTGCTTGCTTGTTGAAACAGAAATCATTTTATTTTGTTACTACTTTTTTTGTATAAGATTTATGTGATTGTAATTATCTTTGATTATAACTTGTATATTTAAAAATCCGTTTACTTCATCATTACAGTTTATAGTTTAACTAAACGGTAGTTGAAGCTCAATTAATTTTTATTAATAGACAAAAGACATTTAGGCTATTACAGTATATATACTTATTACTCTTAACTAAGATAGTCAAAGTTCTGTAGCTCAAATGTATGTAGAAATTCAAACAACTTACTCCAAATTAATTGGAAATTGCTTTTCGAGATGTGTCTATTGTGACAATAACTGGATACTTTTTTATTTCAAATAATCAGCTGTAAATTTTCAATGACTGAATATAAAACTTATGCAAATTTAGTGGGTATTAAATAGATATTATGAAAGCTGACTAATTTGTTAGTCTAAAACTAAAATTAAAATGAAATATATAATTTAAGGCATTCTCTAACTCAAGGACTCTATAAGACACTTCCTTACACATTCAGTTTAAGATTGTTTCCCTTATTTCCCTTTGACAACATTGCCTTGTGCATTTTCCAACCGAATTGCGTTCTTTCTTACGTAACAACATCAAAATCAACGTGGAAAAATGCGGAATGACATAAAATTAAATGATATACTGCATTTAAGCCAATTTACAGTTGACTTGTTTTTAGGGAGGTAGTGGGGTATATGGGAGAGAATTGTGGGTGGGTATTGCAAGTGCGGCAACAATTCGCAATGACTTTGCACTGACCTTGTGGGTGAAAAGGGCCCCAACGAAAGCAAAAACCAAATACGAAATACATTTACCGATTCAACTTATTTTCTCCCCATGTGCTATTGAAAAGTACGCGTAAGTCGCACGCGATATTTATACCCTACACTCGTTGATATGCGTGAACAGGGTATATTCGAGGGGGCCATGTGTATAGACTAAATTAGTGTGTCATTTCAACTCTAATGGATAGATCAGTGGAGCATACAGTTTGTGTGTGTGGAGGAACTAGATTCGACATCGATTTAACTCGTTCCTAACTTTGAAAATTTTCATAATTTCTATACAAGTATTTTCATTACTTTAATATTTGAAATGCGTTTGAGCCCAACAGCTGCTTAGGGTATCTTCTAATCAATATTCGTCTTCTGTCTGCTTAGTATCAAAGTTTTGTTACCTTCAGTTCGCATTACGAACGTATTCATTTTTATTGAATTGCATTGGCAAAAATGCCATCGAACAACAAAATCCACTCAACGACAGACATTTCCAGTTTTCAATATTTGGGGTCTTTTCTTATGCACCTGCGTAGCATGGGATATACATATGAAATAATTGACACAGAAACTACGCATAACTGGTGTGCTGGCTGGCCATTAGTTTTAATTAGCCCCACAGTGCAGTGAATTTCATTCCGCTAGATTAACCATCGTAAATGCCAAACTGCGACTGAGACTCAGATAAAGCTTCGCCTTGAGCGAAAATTGCATGCAAATTGACATTAAATTAATAAACACGCAAATTGCATCGTTTTTTCGTGGGCAGCAACGGGGATTTCTGCGAGGGGGGGAATCTTTAGCATTGCTCTAATTAGCTGGAAACTTTACCCCAGAACCTTGTGTTGCCACATCAAGCATTTCTTAATTAAAGAGAGAGCACCCTCGCTAATGTCTCCTACTTTGACGGGCATTGACTAAAGCAAATTAAGAACAGCAAATCTATTATCGTCAAGCCGAACATTTAATACACTTCCATGTTCATCGTTTTCCCGTTGCCATGTCAAAACTGAAGAGAAATAACTATTTAATAATAGTTTGGCATCTAGATTATAAATGCATTTAAATCTGGAAACTGGAAAATATGGGTCGTTATTCATGTAAAAAAAAACCCATATTCAATGATGGATCAAAATTATTTACTGTGCCTAAAACACATTTTCAACAAGAAATATATATTTATAAATGGTTTGACCACTAGATCAATATTGAAATTTAATCTGGAAACACGATTCGGGGTCGAAATTCTAGCCAAAAAAATTGCATTTTGCGACAATTCCACATTTACACATGCCCTAAATTTGTCACAGCTCAACCGATGGTTTTCTGGTCATAGTCAAATTCTACAAGAGTATACAAAATAGAAACATAAAAGCGCTATAAAATCTTAATGAAACATTAGATTTTGTTGCAGTGATTTGGCAAAGAAACTTTTTAGTCAAGGGGAGAGGGTACAGGAAGGGTCACTGGTTATGTAATGCAAATTAAATGAGTTGCGATTGCTTAAGCAAAACTAACCGCAAGAACATTTGAAAGTCATTTATAAAGTATTTACATCTTCCTTGTTAAACATTATGTTTAATATATTACCTGAGCAAATGCAAAAATTACATTTTTGAATGCAAATATTTAAGCTTAATATATTTTTCAATATGCCATCACAAAAGTTTAAAGATTATGGAGCAAATGTGAATAAGTATGGGCATTACGATGAGCATTTCTTTTCACACAAAAAGTATCTCTTAGTTCTACAGTTATCGGTACTCCAGAGGCCAGTCAATCCATTTAGGGTTATGCACTCGTACGTGATTGTTCCTGGATTAATCTGGAAATTGTTATAGCCCACACGGGTTCCCTTACTTTGCCACATATACTGGCTGAGTGCGCCCTGATTTGTGCCCGAGGTCCAAATTGGCTCCGTATTAAGTGTCATCCGATCAACCGGGTCGACTTTGGTTCGAATAAATGACATTATTGTGTCCTGTTCAGTAGACGACAGAATACTGGCGAGGGTGAAACCATTAGAAGCACAATATTGCTCAGCCTTAAACCAATTCATCTACAAAAAGGAAAAAAGTTGAATAACTAGACAAATGTTAAAAATGTTAAATATTTTGATTACCTGAAAAAGAATTAAGCCGTAATTTACTAATGTTGCATTTGTGTTGTCGGCATAGGTAAAAATGTTAATAATTGGCAGGATTTCTGTATCATTCTGCTGCGGGGCTAGAGGGTCTTGAGTAGTCGTGACATCAGCAGATGCCAGCACCGTGCAGCAGAGCAAACCGAGTAGACCGAAACCAAGAGACTTCATTTTGTTAAGATCCCTACGAGTTGTCTGCCCTTTTATACAATTTACCTATGTGAAAACTAATTGCTCAATGCATCCATCATTGTCATTGACAACCAAATCAATTACTATTAATTGCCTAAGTAGTCAAGTAATTACATTTACACGGCCAGACGAAGGGGTATTTAAACGTTAAGATAAGCGAAAGGACTTTCAAATCACGCTGTCAGCTTGCCATTTATCAGGTACTCCAAAGCACTTCCTAGCCTTCCTGATAACTTTCGACAAACCAAGAACCATAAGCCTAAGGCTACTTTTGAACACCCCATAACTTAAATTGATAATGCTGATCATTGCGATCCTAAGTTACCCAAATTGAACTTATATTCGAAGCAAGGACATTTTTGTGTTGTCATATCTATGTCAATTTCTTATGGATTTCAAAATGGCATCCATTTTATAATCAATGATCAATAATCAATGATGTTGTGTATTTGACCCATTGAACTTAATTGCTAACTGTTAGAAATAGTTCTTTTGATCCTAACACTCAATATCATAAATAAAAATATGCAAGATTTGCCCGGGATTAAGCTACTTCCCGAAAAGCAATAATCTCCCAATGGTATTCAGTAAACCTTATGATCTTCTGGTACTTCTTAAAATGTCAATATAAGCTCGACAAGTAATGCCGATCAAGATTATCTATACGTTTTGGGTACAGAGTCATATATAATTACTCTCAAAACACTCATCTTTCTCCTACGACTATTTGTGCTGTGGGCATTGTCCAAAAGTCATCTTTTGTTGTTTTGTGTGACTAACATTTATGAAATATTTATATCTTCCTAGTTGAACATTATCTTTAATATATTACCGCTTTTAACTGCAAATTAATGTCTTACCAGAGTAAACACAAATTATATTTTTGAATGCAAATATTTAAGTTTAATATATTTTTAAATGTGCCATCACCAAAGTGTGAAGATGATAGAGCAAATGTGAATAAGTATAGGATTTACTAGCATTTCTTTTGACACAAAAAGTAATGCTCAGTTTTACAAGTATCGGTGTACCAGAGGGCAGTCAATCCATTTAAGGTCATGCATAGGGGGGTGTTCGTTCTTGGATTATTTAGGAAATTGGTATAGCCCACACGGGTTCCCGTGCTATGCCACATATACTTGCTGAGTGCTGCCTGATTTGTGCCCGATATCCAAATTGGTTCCTTATCAAATGTTATCAGATCAAACGTGTCGACTGTGGTTCGAATAAATGACATTATTGTGTCCTGTTCAGTAGATGTCGTAATACTGGCGAGGGTGAAACCATTAGAAGCACAATATTGCTCAGCCGCAAACCAATTCATCTACAAAACGAAAAAAAATCTGAATAATTACATAAATGTTAAAACACTTTAAATATTTTGATTACCTTATATAGACTTAAGCCAAGTGTTGCAGTAGACGGATCAGCGGTGTTTAGATAGTTGAAAAGGTTTATAATTGAAAAAATTTCTGTTTCATTCTGCTGTATGTCGTCAGGTGTTTCATCAGCCCATGCCAGCACCGTGCAACAGAGCAAACAAAGTAGACCGAAACCAATAGACTTCATTTTGTATAGAGCCATAAGAGATGTCAGCCCTTTTATACAATTTGCCTGTGTGGCAACTAATTGCTCAATGCATCAGTCATTGTCAACTAAATCAATTATTAATAAATGCCTAAGTTTTCAAGTAAATACATTTACACAGACAGACGAGAGAGTATTTAAATTTTAGAATGAAATTCAGCGGATGTTGGGTCTATCATTTGGCAAAAAGACAGTCATCCAAAAAAATAATTGATTCCTTGAGAGGTAGCTTTGATTTACCAATTGGAAATACTAATAAACTAACATGTATAAACCCTGTAAATCCACCTTGTAACTGTTTGCAGCCTTGTTGAGCAAGGCTAACTAGGGGTAAAATCAAATAGAAAGAAATGATGTAAGGATGCATTGTGTTTGGAATAAGATGAATCTCCTCCACGCTATAAAACGAAAGCTAAGCGTTGGCTCAGCAATTGACGACCTTCGTTTAACGTGCTGTGAAAATGGCCACAAGGCAATGGTGAGCAGGAGCAGGGGGACACCCACCCTCACACTGGAGCACATCCTGTTAGTTCCCCCAACTCCCCAGCATGTCGCATAAATTAAGTGGTAGCAACAGCCACAGCAGCAACAACAGCTATTGGTCCTTTTGCCTTAGAGCCGGAGCCAGAGCCACGACACGCTTTGGCGCATTTATCCTGCGTGACTTTTGTTGTCAGTTTTGTTTTTACCCCTGCTCAAGCATTGACTTTGTCGTCTGCGTACTTTGCTCTCTCAATTTCCTGCTGCTGTAGAGAATTTAATTGCCATTTTTCCAGCATCGCAGCGCCAAAGACAAATAACCAAAGCTAATAGATCATGTCATCTTGTCAACAAGTTTTACAATCTAATTGCGCGCATTCAACATGAGCAAACAGCCAGCGTTTAATTTATACTACAATCGGGAGGAGAGACAACTTTAGCTCAGCGATTGATTTTCTTGAGGATAAAAAAAGTACTTGATGAAAATATACTTCCCTATTTAAATGCCCATCCAATGATCTTCAGCGTTGATCCTTTAAAGGTTTGAGTGATCGTGCCGCCAACTGCCCGGCTAGCTCAGTCGGTAGAGCATGAGACTCTTAATCTCAGGGTCGTGGGTTCGAGCCCCACGTTGGGCGAAAGTATTTTTTTGCCTACATTTTTATTTTATAATATCTTTTGAAATTTAAATGCTTCCACTACTTTTTTTTGTATGCCAAGACAATTTTTCTTAATAATTAAAAATATATATTCTACAAAAAAAATTCGATCCTGCCAGGAGTCGAACCTGGAATCTTCTGATCCGTAGTCAGACGCGTTATCCATTGCGCCACAGGACCCACATCAATTCTAATCTTGTTTGTAAAATAGAATATTTTATATCTTAAAATAGTTTATGCTACAGTAATATTGGAAATAAAAGAATCCAATTTTTGGAATATGACAAGATATTAAATCTTAATCATGCATCCAACATTTAATAACCATCTAAAATATATTATTTGAAATGCTCTTACTTAAGACTCCAAACTTTGTTATCCGTTTAAGAAGTTTTCCCTTCTGTTTGACCTTGCACACAAATGGAACAAGTAACTTTGATGCTTCCTTGGCAAATGCAAATGGCGTGCAATTCAAAAAGAAACAGAAATCATATTATCCATACGCCCCTGCTCACCAGGAAGGAGGAACACTTGCAGCAGCAGCAGCAATTTTTGATTTTATATCTTGCTTCAACCCTCGAAAGAGGAAAAATGGATAAAAAAAAGAATACAAAGATCTGTGCTTGCACATTTCGTTTGTGTTGTCCAATCCCAATGGGAGTCGTAAACACTTTGGACAGCAAACAAAAAAAACAAAAAAAAGAGGAAAGAAAATGCACACTGAGCGGGGAAGGATGAAAAGTTACAGCTAGAAAAGAGGGTGCCACAGTATACGCATCCAAAGTGTGGCATTTGCCAATCCTTGACCCGTCATAATGTCGCCCCCCTTCTGACAGCAAAGTTAAATGAGATATGCTTTTTACATTTTTTCAATAAATTTCCACATTTCCTGGCACCCCAATGCTTCTGGGCACTGGATAACATTATTAGCGCAAAACTTTACCATAAAAATGGCAAACGGATTTGCGCAACGCTTAAAATTGAGATTTACTGTAAGCGCAATTTATGACCAACAAAAAAAATCCCATCGCTGCAAATGTAAAACAAAAAAATATTTAAGGGGAAAAATGCACTTAGTTTTGGGGCTTATCAAATGACATTGATGAATGCACCCTGCAATTAGCTGCAATTTGGGTTTAGCCCTAACAAATGGAATACAAAGCGTTTGTTCAACATTTACAAAATGAAGTCGATTGGTTTCGGTCCTGTTCGGCTGCACGGTGCTGGCATGAGCTGAAGAACCCCTACAAATAGATATGGAACCGATTTTTGATGTACAAAAAATTAAATTAGGCTGCCTGTGCTTCCATCGGATATCATCTAATAAGCTTCGAAAATCATGCCGCACAGAATGAGATAATCACTTTTCTTATAGGTTCCGGCTTATGGAATGAATAAACCGAACCACTCTTCGGCCTCGAATGTTGCCAGTGCCAAATAATGCATGCGGTTTGACACGGGCAAACCTTTCACATATCGCAATTTGAGAACTCAACAGTTTCCTTGCCACACTCCATTACACACAGCCACGTCTACAATATAATATAAAAACATTTATATGATTTTGGTTTATTCAAATATAATAAAATTTCCGATATATATATTTTTAAGGATCACAAGAACTAAGTCTAATGGTTAGCAAAGGTCTACGGTTAAAAAACGCAAAATCATTATAAATAGAAAATGTGTCCTTCCCTTTAAAAAAAAACCCAATGGTCAGTTAGGATCGCCAGGTTCTGGGAACTTCAAAAGTGGTCTTAGCCAAATGATTCTTGATAGATCTAGAATTATCTGGAAAGTTAGGAAGTGCTTTGCAGTCTCTGATAACTCGCAATTGATGGCCCCGACATCCGTTGAATTTCATTTTAAAATTTACATACTCACTCGTCTAACTGTGTATATGTATTTACTCAAAAACTTAGGCAATTAATATTAATTGGTTTAGTTGTCTATGACAATGATGGATCCATTGAGCAATTAGGCTTCACATAGGCAAATTGTATAAAAGGGCTGACATCTGTTATGGCTCTATACAAAATGAAGTCTCTTGGTTTCGGTCTACTCGGTTTGCTCTGTTGCACGGTGCTGGCATGGGCTCAAACCACGCAGGAGATTGATCCAGAAATCCTGCCAATTATAAGCAGTTTCACCTATGTCGACACCGACACTGCAGCTGATGTATTTTATGGCTTAACTCTATTTAAGGTAATCAAAATCCTTATCGATTTTAATATTTGTGGAATTAATCAGTTTTTTTTTCGCCTTATAGATGAATTGGTTTGAGGCTGAGCAATATTGTGCTTCTCAGGATTTCACCCTCGCCAGCATTACGACATCTGATGAGCAGACGGCAATAACGACATTTATTCGAACCAGAGTCGCAACGTATGATCTCATGTCATTCGATAAGGAGCCAATTTGGATCTCGGGCACAAATCAGGGAGCAGTCAGCAAGTATATGTGGCAGAGCAAGGGAACCCGTGTGGGCTATACCAATTTCCTAAACAATCCAAGAACAAACACACCCCTATGCATGACCCTAAATGGATTAACTGGCCTCTGGGGCACCGATACCTGCAAAACTGAGCATTACTTTTTGTGTCAAAAGAAATGCGAATCGGAAGATGGGGAATAATGCACATACTTACTCACATTTGCTCCATCATGTTTATATTTTGATGATGGCACATTTAAAAATATATTGAACTTAAATATTTGCATTCAAAAATATAAATTGTATATTTACTCTGATAAGAAATTAGTTTCCAGTGGAAATATATTCAGCATAATTGTCAACTAGGAAGATATAAATACTTCATAAAAGTTAGTCACACAAAACAACAAAAGATGACTTTTGGACAATGCCCACAGCACAAATAGTCGTAGGAGAAAGAGGAGTGTTTTGAGAGTAATTTTATATGACTCTGCATCCAAAAAGTATATATAATCTTGATCGGCATTACTTGTCGAGCTTATATTGACATTTTCAAAAGTCTCAGAGATCAAAAGGTTTGCTGAATACCTTTGGGAGATAATTGCTTTTCGGGAAAGTAGCTTATTCCCTGCCATATCCTTGCCTATTTTTATTTATGATATTGTGTGTTAGGATCAAAAGAACTAGGTTTAACAGTTAGCAATAAAGTTCTATGGGTCAAAAACACGTAATTGATGATAAATTAGATGCCATTTTAAAGTCCATAAGAAATTGACATAGATATGACAACACAAAAATGTCCTTGCTATGATTATAAGCTCAATTTGGGTAACTTAGGATCGCAGAGATCAGCATTATCAATCTGTTATGGTGTGTTCAAAAGTAGAATTAGCCATAAGATTATTGATATGCCTAAATTTATCAGGAAGGCTAGGAAGTGCTTTGGAGTCCCTGATAACTGCCAAGCTGTCAGCGTGATTTGAAAGTCTTTTCGCTAAATGATAGCTCCGACAATTGAAAGTATTTCTTATTTTATCTTATCTGTGTAAATCTAATTACTTGACTACTTAGGATTAATAGTAATTGGTTTATTTACCTGTGACAATGATGGATGCATTGAGCAATTGGTTTTCACATAGGTAAATTGTATAAAAGGGCAGACAACTCGTAGGGATCTTAACAAAATGAAGTCTCTTGGTTTCGGTCTACTCGGTTTGCTCTGCTGCACGGTGCTGGCATGGGCTCAAACCACGCAGGAGATTGATCCAGAAATCCTGCCAATTATAAGCAGCTTCGACTATTTCGACACCGCAGATGCAGATGCAGCAAATTATGGCTTAACTCTATTTAAGGTAATCAAAATCCTTAACGATTTTAGCATTTGTGTAATTATTCTGTATTTTTTTCGCCTTATAGATGAATTGGTTTGAGGCTGAGCAATATTGTGCTTCTCAGGATTTCACCCTCGCCAGTATTACGACATCTGCTGAACAGGACACAATAATGAAATTTATTCGAGAAAAAGTTGACACGATTGATCTGATGTCATTTGATAAGGAACCAATTTGGATATCGGGCACAAATCAGGCAGCAGTCAGCAAGTTTATGTGGCATAGCAAGGGAACCCGTGTGGCCTATACCAATTTCCTGAATACTATAAAAACAAACACACCCCTATGCATGACTCTAAATGGATTGACTGGCCTATGGAGCACCGATACTTGTAAAAATCAGCATTACTTTTTGTGTCAAAAGAAATGCTAGTAAATCCTATACTTATTCACATTTTCTCTATCATCTTCACACTTTGGTGATGGCATATTTAAAAATATATTAAACTTAAATATTTGCATTCAAAAATATAATTTGTGTTTACTCTGGTAAGACATTAATTTCCAGTTAAAAGCGGTAATATATTAAAGATAATGTTCAACTAGGAAGATATAAATATTTCATAAATGTTAGTCACACAAAACAACAAAAGATGACTTTTGGACAATGCCCACAGCACAAATAGTCGTAGGAGAAAGAGGAGTGTTTTGAGAGTAATTATATATGACTCTGTACCCAAAAAGTATATATAATCTTGATCGGCATTACTTGTCGAGCTTATATTGACATTTTAAGAAGTACCAGAAGATCAAAATGTTTTCTGAATACCATTGGGAGATAAATTGCTTTTAGGGAAAGTCCCGGGCAAATCTTGCATATTTTTATTTATGATATTGAGTGTTAGGATCAAAAGAACTATTTCTAACAGTTAGCAATTAAGTTCAATGTGTCAAAAACACAACATCATTAATCATTGATTATAATGGATGCCATTTTGAAATCCATAAGAAATTGACATAGATATGACAACACAAAAATGTCCTTGCTACGAATATAAGTTCAATTTGGGTAACTTAGGATCGCAATGATCAGCATTATCAATTTATGTTATGGAGTGTTCAAAAGTAGCTTTAGGCTTATGGTCCTTGGTTTGTCTAAAGTTATCAGGAAGGCTAGGAAGTGCTTTGGAGTACCTGATAAATGGCAGCGTGATTTGAAAGTCCTTTCGCTAAATGATAGCTCCGACAATTGAAAGTATTTCTTATTTTATCTTAAAGTTTAAATACCCCTTCGTCTGGCCGTGTAAATCTTATTACTTGACGACTTAGGCAATTAATAGTAATTTGTTTATTTGTCTGTGACAATGATGGATGCATTGAGCAATTAGTTTTCACACAGGCAAACGGTATAAAAGGGCTGACATCTCTTATGGCTCTATACAAAATGAAGTCTCTTGGTTTCGGTCTACTCGGTTTGCTCTGCTGCACGGTGCTGGCATGGGCTCAAACCACGCAGGAGATTGATCCAGAAATCCTGCCAATTATAAGCTTGTTCAATTATGTAGATGACGTCACAACTGCAAAATATGGCTTAAGTCTGTATAAGGTAATTAATATATTTATTATATTTAGCATTTGTTTTATTTTTAAATATTTTTCCTTTTATAGATGAATTGGTTTGAGGCTGAGCAATACTGTGCTTCTCAGGATTACACCCTCGCCAGCATTCCGTCATCTACTGAACAGGCGGCAATAATGACATTTATTCGAACCAAAGTCGAAACATATGATATGTTGACATTAGATAGTGAGCCAATTTGGATCTCGGGCACAAATCAGGGAGCAGTCAGCAAGTATATGTGGCAGAGCAAGGGAACCCGTGTGGGCTATACCAATTTCCTAAACAATCCAAAAACAAACACACCCCTATGCATGACCCTAAATGGATTGACTGGCCTCTGGAGCACCGATAATTGTAAAACTCAGCATTACTTTTTGTGTGAAGTTAAGTGCCCAGAATAATGCCCATACTTATTCACATTTGCTTTATCATCGTTACAGTTTGGTGATGGCATATTGAAATATGTATTAAACTTAAATATTTGCATTCAAAAATATATATTGTGTATTTACTCTAGTAAGACATTCATTTACAGTGAAAAAAATGGTTTATTAAAAATAATAAGGAATTTTAGGTAGGTAATTTAAATACATACTTCATAAAAGTTATTCAATCAAAATAAAAGAAGGTGTTTGGACTAATCCCAACAATACGCGGTGTCACCAAGCAGTCGGGCTCGCATCTAATTACTCACCACATCCGACGCTGCTTAATTTCAGTGATGGGTCGATAACCGATGTTTCCAGCTCAGTATTGTATTCGATATATTTATCCTTTTCAACATATGACTAATATTATTTCGTTACATAGCTTAAGTAATTGGAAGCTCAATTCAACTGCGATTCTCATGGTTACACCCAGCCGGCATTCCGACATTAAAAATGCAGATGACCATTATGGAATTCATGACATTCACTTTTCTGATTTGGATTCACTTGCTGTGGCGCCAATTTGGACATCGGGCACAAATCAGGCAGCAGTCAACCAATACAAGTGGAACATTAATGGAGCCCGAGTCGGCTATCCTAAGTAATCCACAAGGAACCGACTACTATTGAATATTACATACAAAAGTATGTCCCAAAAGAAATTAAAAATAAAAAATGTTATGCCCAACATAGATTTTTTCCATTATTATATTGCATTTAGGGAAAAATACCAGAAATAATTTTCTGAAATTATTTTTTTTAATTTGCAACTACAATTTGTAATTGATTTATATGTAAATTAGTTCCGCAGATCCGATTGAGTTAAACTTTCGTTCGCAAATGAAATAGTATTTATTGTGGCAGTCCGCACTGTACCAGGACTCGTCCAGGCCCATAATCATGCAGCCCTCGTGTCCAATCAAATTCGACTGCGGCTCATCCTTGGACCAGTTTTTATAGCCCAATGGAGTGCTAGTGCTCAGCCAAATCCAAGAGTTCAGATCTTCCAAATTGCTGGCGCCAAGCCAAAAATTTTCAAGGCCCAATAAATGACCTGAACATAGATCGATTAGTTTTGAATGAACTGCAGAGATATGTATTTGGAGTTCTCTTACCATTTTGAACTATACTGCGAATCACCTGCAAGTGCTGATCGTAATTGTTAACTGTGGCTAGAATCATGCCAGAACGATTGCATATTTCATGTGCCTCAAACCAATTGACCTGCAAAGAGTGCCTAATCGTAAGGACTCGTCCTTACCTTCTTGAATTCTATGCTCACCTTGCCAAAACTGACGGTGACATATTTCCCAGGTGTCGCCTGACAATTCCACAGTTGCAGACAACAAATTAGAACCAGTAACCGAAACATTTGGTTTGGAACTCGACCCGTTTTCAAAAGCACTTACCTTTTATAGGGAAGCGATAAAAATCGCATTAAAAGTCGCTTAGAAAGCCATTATTAGTGAGTAGATAAAAATAATCTGTGAGTTTACATTGTTTCTAGGAAAATATAAAATGTTTATGTTTATTCAATAGCAAAAATCGTTAACACTTTACAAAGTTGCTGTGTGTCCCTTAAAATCGACCGCACTTTAGTCTAGTCTTGCTCTAAGTCTAGAATTTGTGTGTGCGGTGTGTGCAGCTCTTCATATATAATTAGTTAAATATATATTTATTTATTCAGTTTCTTTATAGCTATTAGTATTTGTAACTAGCTCTTTACAAAAATTCACATCCAAATCTCACATTTAGCTCTAACTAAATTAATTAAAATATATATATAAACTCCGATAATGGATACCCTAAGTCTGACTGAATATTTTATATATGAAAACTTAATTTATTTGACTTGCGATTGCTTTTTATGAAATGCATATACAGTTAAAGGCTTGTCGAAATACGGGTATTCATAATTAAACTGAACGGAAACTGCAAATATACTCGTAATAGAGAAAAAGTAACACGACTTAATTGAAAAATCCAAATGCTTGCTGAATTCGAATATTTGTAAATCTTAAATCATGAATTACACATGACTAAAATTGCTTGAAAATTGATCAATTACGAACACTTTCTGGAAGGGGCAAGCCAAAAATGAAGGCAATTCATTTAACTACTGCATTTACACTTTGAACTAAGCAATAATAATTAGTTGAACAAATATTAATTTGTGTTTCTGGTCAGCTGCAGCCAACTTAATATATTACACATTTTTAGGGCTGCCAGATCGTTGGATATTTCAAATTTTTAGAGTATTTTTAAAGACTTGCTGGACGGACCGAAATATTGCCATAATTCCAGGCTTAAATAGAGAAAAACTAGAAAAAAATACTTAATTTCAAAGCATAAATGCAGTAAATTTGAGGAAAGTTAAAAAATGAGTTTTTTTTTTGTAGATAAATATGCAATTATTTATGGAATTTTTTAAACTATGCTTAATTACGTGCTGCATTTAGAAAACAGGAAGCGCAAAAGTTTCCAGTTAGTGGATGCCCATCTTTTAGTAATCTCCATATTGATATGTGGGCGGCTGTTGTTGTTGTTGTTGTCGATGCGTCGCTTTGACGCTTGGCTGGAAGAGATTGTGATGGGAGGAGGAGCGTTGGGCGAAGCTGGCGGGAACAACGACGGCAGTCTCTGAATGCGAATGCCGCTGACTGGGCGACTGGGTGCGATTGCGATTGCGTCGCTCCTCAATGTTCGCCGGCCAGCGTTGCTGATGCTGATGCTGATGATACCGTGTCGAATCCTCCGATGACCGTCGGCGATGATAGCGTTTCACCGAGCTGCTGGCCGACGGCACCATCGGCTCCGGCTGATGACGATAGCTGCTGTCGTCATTGCCACTAATATTGCCCGCTGCTTGGCTCAAGGCCAATTGATATTGGCGCCTCATCCGCTCATCCAGTGAGGAGCTGGGCGTGATATCGATCACATCACCATGCGAATTGCGACGAGTGCGTTGCTGTTGCTGCTGTTGCATCAACTCCCGATCGTAGTTCTCGTGGGCGTGTCGCCTCGGTTTGCTGTTTCGCTGCTGATGTTGCTGCTCATGGGCATCCAAGCGTTCGCGCCACTCGGCGGCTGATACCTGCTGGCCATAGAGATCGGGCTGGGGTTGAAATTGTGCGCCATCACCATAAATATTCTGATAGCTGGAGTGACGCCAACCTTTCTCGTAGCGTTTGCGCGTCTGGGCCGCCTCTTCATCCTCCTCAGCCTCCTTGTTGGCGGCCAATTGTTGGCGACGCTGCGAGCGACTCGAGCTGCTCTCCGAGGAGTCCTCCCCAGATGTGCCCAGACCCTGATCCTTCTCATCGCCGCCGTAGGCCTTGTAGGGTGCACCCAGGAAACCCTTAGAACCGTACGCATATGGCCCATTTAGGCCCATGCTTGGATATTGCATGTAATAGGACTGTGCAAAGGGCTTCTCCATCACATGCCCCATCTTCATGTCATCCACACTGTCATCCATATCGTCCTCGGAGCCATCATCACGACCCGTCCACGTCAGCCACGATCCAGGTCCAAAGAGCGACAGCAGCACTGGCAACAGGAATAAGCCATGCATTGCTCCAAAGAAGATGACCAGAAAGACCATCTTGAAGAAGACTAAAAATATATAGCTCTGCGCCAGCAACAGAGCAATAATGCCCAATATCGTCGAACTGGAACCCTGAACAATGGGCAATCCCAGGGAGTGAAGAGCTTCACGGACTCGAGCCTTCGGGCTGCGTTTCTTCGACGACATATACGTATAGCAAATGTGAGCGGTGAAGTCCACAGAGAAGCCAATGCACATGATCAGATTTATCATCGATATCGAGTCCAGATTGACATCCCACAGTGCCATATAGCCAGCGACGCCCAGTTCAATGGATATCACCGAAAAGGCCACCCAAAGTGAGCACAAAATATTGGGTATAAATATGAACGAGATGATCATCATTATGATTGCACCAATAACCATCGCCTGGAGTGAAACTGGACGCACCAGCTCAAATTGATCAAAGAACACAAAGTAGGGATGGAATATGGAGGCATTTAGTGGGGACTCCTTGCATATCCGGCGAAGATCACGCACCATCTCCTTCTCATGATTCGTATCCGTTATGTTGACAGCCTGTATTAGGAATCGGGAGGCAATAATCTGTGATTCATCTTCGTTGAGACGCACGTCCAGGGAGAAGGGATTGCCGGGGAACAGCCAGTGTTCCTTGACAGCATCGATAAACGATTGTTCGTCATCGATAGTCTCATTTAGATAGTCATTATTGCGTTCCATGAACGAGAGGAATGATCGTAGCCAGGATTCGGTATATAACGATGAGGTCACATACGATGTATGCTCCAAAGTGCTTGTTAAATTCTCCATTTGTTCCTGCACCAAGGGATCGGAGTAGTTGTAGGCACCAGCAATGATAACCTGTAAGAAATGAATCGATAAATCAGTTGCATGTATTATCGATATGCTGAAAATGAAACCCACCTGCATTCTGTAGGGAAACTCGCGATAATAATCATCCTCGCGATCGAAAAACTCCACCGAATACGAATCCTCACGTGACAATTTTCTACGCTCCAATCCCTCTTTGATTTGGGTAACGCCATAGCAGGCCCCAGCCAGATAGGTGGCAAAGGCCAGTATAATAATAATCTTGCACCATTTGTTGTTAATCACCCGCGCCAGTTTGTCCTTGAAGAACGCCATCAGCATGTGATCCTTGTTGTCGATGGGATTATCCGGATCGCTGTGATTGATGCCACCGGCCATAATCGCCTTGTAGAGGAAGTTACGATTCTCTGCAAAACAGATCGATTGACAGAAAAGTTGTTCAGTTCCAGTTGCCATTGACCCCAATTCCCAAGAAATTATTTGCTAACTGCGCTCCTCGTCTGTGGCCGTCACTAGTCTAGTTTCTGTGCTCATGATCAAGTTCATGTATTGCAGCTGCTGAATTAAGTTCTTGCCACTAAGCCCGAGTTCAAAGCCGGTTGTTCTGGCCAAGCAACTGGCCAACAAGTGGACCTTGCCAAACGTAATTAGCCAATGAGACAGCTTACTAACGATTAACAGAGTTTGATATGTACTCTATTTTTCTTGTTGTTAGCTGATTGCTGCTTGATTAAAGTTCAAACACAGTGCTGCTGGATTCTGTTTAGCATTTATATATATATAGAATTAAAAGCATAGAAACGGTTTAGAAGAATGGAAAATATCAAGTCAGAAGATTAGGAAGGGGACATTTTTGTTTGGTTTTTGGGTTGAAAACTTTGGTAGATAAACTTTTATCTGACCTTCCTCAACCCCTTCCCAATGTCACTTTGTTAACGGTTCCTAATCTAATCAAGTTTTGTAGGTCAATCAAATAATTTTTCGGAAATAATTTATGATTTAGATTAGAGGCTCATTGAAACTATTGTCTTCAAAAAGATAATAGCACTATATCTTATCTATTGAGCTACTCAAAAAACCTAGTAGCAGATTTTTTGGTAGGTAACAATCTAACTACCGAAATATTTTATAATTCTTTCTAAAACAAAGACTTAAAAATACCTTTATTTGGCACAATTTGACAATCTTTGACTTACCCTTAATCGCCACCGACAAAGGCTTCACCTTGCAACCGAAAATGGCATGAAGATTCTTGCGCTCCCTGTAGCCCGAAATGGCCATGCAGGCGGCAAAGAAGGTGATGTGCCAGATGAAGGTAAAGCAGACGGCAAATACCGAATAGGTGCAAAAGATCTTAACCGAACGAAACGGACTAATGATGCCAATCAGAAATGATATGAAATCTGTCACAGATGTGATCGTTATCGAAACAGCTGCCTCGGACATCATGTGACCCATGCGCTCGTGTACGGGCATTTTGGCAGGTGTTCGTCGCCAACCGGCCAACATTACAAAGGTATCATCGATGCCAATGCCTAAAAATTAAAAAATAACGTTAAAAAATTTATAAATTTATTTGAACACTTAACACTTACCAATCATGAGAAACGGTGCCGCCAGATTGATGCCAATAAACTCAATGCCGCAGTACATGGCCAGGCCAAAGGCAGCCAGGGTTGCCATTATAGCCGAGATGTTGCCCATCAGGCCCAGAAAAGGTTTCGAGCGCACCGCATCACCCATCATGCAGGTTATGACGCTAAGGGGATATACTAATTAAAATTAATAAATTCAAACCTAGTCTTGACAGTTTCGTACCTGAACAAACCCATTAGCATGAAAGTGGAACTGAAATATGGCACTACCGTCTTGGTATTCTTCTCCAGCTCATGATCCAAGGTGCGTGAAGCAAAGTAAGAAACCGAAATGTGCTTAAACAGGCCCGTTGTTTCCGCCTTGCCAACAACTCTTAAAAATGTCTCCTCCCATTCAGCGCCCCTATTGAAATAATTGTGGTGATACTCTTTGATTAAGTTTAAGTTTTCATTTGACTCACTTGGCATCTTGACGCTTTGTATCCGCTGTGACAAAGTAGACCAGCTGGATAGCTGGCACACTTATAATATAGTTATCCTCGGTTAGTTTTGTGCCCCCAAAGAATACGGGAAAGGCGTGCGCATCCCAAGTCACCGGATTAAACATGATCGGAAATGTTAAATTCAGCTGACCCGATTCAATCTGCAAATAAATAGGGATGAGTTATCTTTAAGTTTATCTTTAAGTTCATCCTACTCACATCATCCATTAGCGCATCCAAGTTTAATATGTCATTCTCGAAGCACTCATTCTCCCAGCGTGCACAGTTATCCTTGTAGGTGAATCTGTCGCCATCATAGAAGGTTGTCGCATTCTGTATGAGATTATCCAATATTCGCAGCTCCATAAATATCTCGCGTCGCAACATATTGTCATCGCCATCTTTGGGTATTACAATCACTCGACCAAAGCGACCTGTAAATAGTGGGGAAAGCAACGAATTAGTTATGGTTTGCTTAAGAGTTACACTTTTTATCGTTTTCCTAGTATAGAAATTGGACATGAGGGTTTCTACTTTTCAGGCAAGGCACAATGATTCGAAATTTTATAACAAGCATTTTGGTATGGTAAAATCGTTTTATAATATTTAAAATTTGTTGGTGTAAAATAGATCATAGTTTAATATTACTAAAATGGAATGTAGAAAACAATAAGATAACCTCTTTTGTTAACTACTTTTGGATATTTTGTGCCCGTGCACACTGTGTAGGCCTCCTCCTTCAGTGTCAGCGCCTTCATATCGTGTGTGAAGCGACGTGACTATAATTTAAATCAGTTTCATTTAAGCTTTTATTTTTTGATTACTTATTTTGTATGTGCGCTCATATGCGCGTAATTCACTTCCACGCTGCCAGAGTATTGTAGAAATCGTTTTGTGTTTAATGCGCCATAACAAATGCAGCAGCGACCACTTGCGTCAGTGTTTGTCCACTAAATATGTAAATAATATGATACACACACACACACACACATGTATACACACATACATACATGCATGTATAAATATCTGTCTGTATACATATGTATATCTATTGAAGAAGTCTTTGACTGGCATCTATTGAATGGGCAGCGACGTGCGAGGCAACACGTTGCCATCGCCATTTGATACCCTGTTAAACATGAGCAGAAGGGGTATTATGAAGATGTGAAGGAAGCACCAAAGCACAGCTAAATAATGTTTGCCTATATTGTTGTTGCTGATGTTGTTTCGTTCTGGTAAATACAAATAAACATCAAGAATAACTAACCGCAGCAAAAAGCTCGCTGGGGAGGAGACGCTTGTCTTCCTGTTTGTTCCTGGCCATAGCTAATCAAATAAATAACAAGTTATATAACAATTATGTGTAAGCAGATGAACATAACTGTAAATTGTTTTTGATGCGCCAAAAACAACGCAAAGCTAAACAAAAATACATTGTGAACAGGCAGAATGAAGAGCAGGACAACAACATATTCGCTGCTCTTGCTCTTGCTCTATGCTCGTTGCGACACTCTCCAAATGCGCAGTTAAGTTATTTTTTTGCATTATATTGTTGTCTTGTTTTTGGAGAAGTGTAGTACAAAGTGAAAAAATTGAAATTGTTTTTACTGCGTCTTTTGAAAAGAAATGCACGTAAACAAAATCATAAGAGGATAATTCGCTGCTCTTGCGCATCTTGTTTTTGTGTAAATCTTTTTATTATTATTTATTTCAGTGTGTAAAGTGTAAAGTGAGAGAAATTGATTAAGTGTTGGTTCCGCCAATAAAAATCATCGGAAACAATTAGGGGATTATTATATTGTTGCTACTGTTGGGGAGTGCATTAATCGGGAATTATTACACGGTATTTTTTGGGTATTCTCGATTAAAGCACTTTTGCTGTGAATGAACTTGTAGGAAATCTTTCAGAAATTTTGACATAGGAACCTGGCTGATAATTGGTCCCAAATGGCAACAGATAAAGATAACAATACACTTCAAGTGCCTCGTAAATACAAAATACAGTTGCATATTCGGCACATGCGACACTTGATTATCAATTAAATTGGCTTCATTTGACGACACAAGCATTGAGAATTATAAAAACTATGTTCTGAATTTAAATGAAGCTTCTACGAGATGTGCAAATGCAGAAAACTATTAAAATCGATTTAATTTGCCAACAGAATCAGAATGAATAATTTTTTTTTATTTCTATGTACTTGTAGGTGAATTTATTCAAAAATTTAGACGATGGTGAGCTAGTCAAGGTAAATTAGAGGAAAATGAGTGATAAGTGTAAAATGAATACCAAATCCAAAACAAAAAAGTGTTTTGGACTGATGCCAACAACACGCGGTGTTCCCAAGCGGTCCCCCATCTAAGTACTAACCGCGCCCGACGCTGCTTAATTTCGGTGATCGGACGAGAACCGATGTATTCAGCGTAGTATGGTCGTTGGCGAGTGTCGAGTGCTTAGGGAAACATTATATATCTGTCTATTGGAAATATGAGGTTGGGAATTATTACGTTGCACATTGGCTAATATCGAATGCCTTAGTGGCAGCAGGAATCAAATACAGATACTCCACGATAAAATTAAAATTCCCCTTTGGGTATATAATTTTCTGTTAGTCCTTGTCTGTGATTCGTATAAATAAACAAACAATTGCTTATATATCATTTCCTAATTTAAGAAAATATTTTAGTGTGTATTCGTGAAAAGTAACAATAATGCATTTTTATATGATAAAAAAAAATTTTAATTCAAAAGCAAAACAAAAAGTGAATATTCGTTATATTAAGCGCTTTCCCATACCGGGAATTGAACCCGGGCCTTCCGGGTGAGAGCCGGATATCCTAACCACTAGACAATATGGGATATGACCACCGGCAGCTCTCTAGTTCGATTTGAGCTGTGGGGCAACAAAGCGAACGAAACTGAAAGAAGATGAACGAATGTGGCAGAAAGAGCCATGCAGCAGCTGTTTATTTATGATTTGAAACATTTGCCATTGGAAATGATTATAGCGCCAAACCAACCAATTTATATAATATTCAAGCTGTGTATAATAAAATAAAAATAGCATAGCATAACATAAAACTGAAGCAACAAAATTGATAAACTTTGTTTGCCCGCAAGAGCCTCGAGGCGAAAGTTTGGCTGCACATGCAACTCACACTGTGTTTTTGTTTGAAATCATTTATAATCGCCTCCGTCTCTGGGATTACACATATGTCTGCATGTATTTTTGCTGTGTGGCCAAAAGTACAAGTCAAGCGAAGCGGCAGCTAACTGGTCGTAACCGACTAAATGCGGTCTAGATAATGTGCCCATCTACAGTTAGCTCTCAAATGCAACTCAGTTGCTACCACAGCTGGAGCTGCTGTGGCAGCCCGCAACTTGTCCAACTTGTTGGCATCTTCTTCTTCTTTTTCTTTTTCTTCTGCATTTTGTGTTTGTCAAAACAAAGTTCAACACAGCACAAGACACATATTGAATGAGTGATTAAGTGTTTAATTCGAACGCCACACTCACAAAAATGAAAGTAGCTTTTGGAAACATCTCCCTAAAGTATTTCTACAAGCATATATAAGATATATAAATAAATAAATATAAGATATTTCTAAGATTGTTTTTACATTTACCATTACTGATTTTACGACTACATTAAATTTGTAAGGTACAATTTTTTCTACGAGTGTAATAAAACGGCTACAATATATGTATAAATGAGCACACTGAATATGTTTTAGACCTGGTTGCACATCGAGTGCACTTCTTCTTTAGAACGCGGTCAAACAGATATTTCGCAAGAATCATTTGCTAATCATTTTAATAGTTTCGTATTATTTTCACAAACTGACAACACTGTCTATTTTTCAAGAGACCTGGCGTCACTATTTCAAGTCAGCTGCTCATCAAGTGTGCTCATTATTTTTGATGATTTTTTATGGGACTTTGAAGCGTTTTGTTGCTTTGTTGTTTTTTAATGACTTCACTCGCTCGATTTCGCATAGTGCACACGTTTTTCAATTTGTGCAACATTTGTTTGCGCTATAATTCGCTAGTATTTCAAAAACAAAACAATAACAATAATAAACTTTTACCAATCCCCAAGACTCTTACTACATACGTACTCACTAAATAGCCAACAGTGTGGGCGCCGAGTTTTATGTCAGGCCCGCTCTTAATGGCTTATTTTTACCGTAATTATTAATGATTCACTGAAATTCGTTTTCAAGCGCTCATTTGGATGTCAAACTTATTAGTAATGTTGTTAAGTGCAGCTGAGCCTTGCTTTAAATCGTGCAGCTTTCGTTTTTGCACAGCTTCAACTGCTTAGCGACTAAAGTACAGCCTCCAAACAACAAAATTAAAAAAAAATAAGTCTTATTGCATTTTTAATTTATAAATATATTTCTAATTCATTCAAATGGAAGCGTTATGTAAAATTTGAGCATTTTTGCCATAGAACCAACGCCTCCCATATGGTCTAGTGGCTAGGATATCTGGCTTTCACCCAGAAGGCCCGGGTTCGATTCCCGGTATGGGAAAACATTATTTTATTTTTGCCTAAATTGAGCTGCCGCATTACTCATCTAAATGGTTTCATGATAGATTCCAATTGTAAGCGTTGTTAATTTTTTAACTCAAATAAATTGGCTTGATTTGAAATCGTCTCAGACTAATGTGAACGTGTCTTGAACTTGTTTACTATTGTGTTTGCATACAACTGCAGCTGTCACAAGATGCTTTCTGTTATTTTTGAATCATCACAATGCCATTTGGCAATTTTACATAATTTCGGTTACCTATTGTTGTTGGCTTCGGCTAATAAACCATTTAGTGTAGTTAATAGCGTGTAGAAACTGCTACTTTGGTTCAAGACCCCAATAGCAAACAAAAAAGGCAGTCTTGAACCCAAAGTCGGTGAAAAATTATCCGGGTAATTTGTTTTTGTGATGACAAATGACTAAATTTCGGGGAAAAAAAAACAGACGTCACAATCGCAGTTCGCTCAAGGTGCAAAAAATGTTGCAATTTTTAATTGGATGACTATATGGGGACCCGCCGCGTGGAGTCATTTCTCTTGCCCAATGTTTACCGCAATTATGTGTCCCCTCCCAAGCATGCATATTTGTGTCTATACAGTGGACAAACTTACCGGGCCTCGTAATGCGTCCCACATTGAATCGATGCGTATAATTCACTTTGAAATATTGCTCAACAATCGCACGTTCGGCCTTACCCTCTCCATTAATGGGCGAAAACAGATATTCGGGATCGATTTGGTACTTTAATTGTTGATAGCTGTATAATAAACAAACAGAATAAATATAATTTCAAATTGTTCAATATGTTTTGTTTTGTTTTCAGACTCACCCAGTCATGCAGAGCAGCGTTAAGAGCACTGGTATTATCACAAAATAGCCCGGATGTTTGGCTATGCAAATGCCCAGATGATAAAATGATTTATTTAGTGTCTTATCAACACACGATATACCGCACGTCATCTGAAAATAAGAAAATTTGACCTCAATTAAGTGATTTTATATATCTGACTAAAGTATTTGCTGAGCGACAAACAACAATCAAATCAACATCCATTTGAGGTAAAGGCATTAAAAGCCCAGATCTAGCTTCATTGCGTGCTGTCTATTGAAGGTGAAAGACAAAAGGCAAAGGTAGATTGGAGCTGTTATTATGTATATATATATAGTTTGTCGCTTGTTTGTTTATAGGTAATTGTGGTGGCGAGTCTATTTGGCTTTGATCACCAGCACTGACACCTTCAACTTAAACTTAACACACGCACTGTTTTTACGTCTATTTGTCAGAATGAAATCCAGATACAACAACTTAAATAAATGCCCTTGTTCATTCATCTAACAAAACATAATAATAAAATAAATGACTACCAAAAATTTAAGTTCATAGTGGACATTAACATGATTATATAAGTCAAGTACGGAGGTATTATAAACGACCTAAGTACTTATTTATCATTAGTGATTTTTGTTTTCGAACAAAGAACTTAAAGTTAATTATGTAAAAATTAAATGCAAAATGCAAGCAAAATATATAAGAAGCATAAAATAAAAAAAAATTAGATCCGCCCCCGGGTGGACTCGAACCACCAACCTTTCGGTTAACAGCCGAACGCGCTAACCAATTGCGCCACGGAGGCTGTTGTTCATCCGTTGTCTAATCTCACTTTGCTACTACGCCCAAGCAGTTCTTATTAGAATTATGTTTCTTATTGTTGGGCCCTAACTTCAAGTAAGTGAGAATTCCGATTAGAGGCATGAGCCTCCGTGGCGCAATCGGTTAGCGCGTTCGGCTGTTAACCGAAAGGTTGGTGGTTCGAGTCCACCCGGGGGCGGGAAACAATATTTTGTTTTTCATATTTTTTTTTTTAAATATGCCTTTCCGACTGCCAAAAATTAAGCCGAAAATTGATTATAATGTACATTTTACTAACAAAGAAGTAGGTTTGTCGCTGCGCAATTTGCTTTAGAAAATTACTCATGCCACACGCACATAATAGACATATTTCGCATTATGAATTGCTTTAAACAAAATGCTTACTCTTCTACATTAATAGAACATTAGCATTATAAGTGCTCGAGACAACAAAAAAATCAAAGAAAACAAAAACAATAGCAATATGAATAGAGAGAAGCATTTACAGTACATTAGGCTAGACATGTATAAGGACTGTAATATTACGGCCATGGACTGTTAAATGGGCATCTCTTTAACAGCTACTGTTCAGCTAACAGCTTGTAATTAACTTCCATAATGATTAAAGTGTACTAAAACTATTGTTTATCATGCTAAACGCGAAGTAAGCTACGATTTAATGAGTTTACAGATACCTAAACATGCCACGAGTGGCTGTATCTGTAGCTGTATCTGTAGCTGTGTAACTTTCTATTTTGATCGGGTTCAACGACTACTGACGTTGCACTTTTACCAAAAACTTTGTTACAAAAAAAAATAAAAAACGAATCAAATATATTACAACAGCAGTTTTGTATTTGATACAGTCAAGGTTAGAGCTGTACAGACGGGAGACCAGTATTTTGTTGTTGGCATAACGGTTCATTATGTCAAAGTGATTTAATAAACAAGTTAAACAAAAATCACCCAAGGAGTGCTTGCAATTGTCTCGCCAGTCGCCAGTCATCGTATGTCTTGCTTATGTGTTTAGGAGTCTGCCCTGCAATATTTATATTTGTGTTCAAAAGGCCAGTAAATGAGTTTTGTTTTACAAATATATATATATTTTTTTAGCTCTTATGGGCACAGTTCAGAGCAGGGCCAAAGCACCTCAAGTCCAAGTTGTCTGTTGTACAGTTTAACAGTTTAATAGTTATGCAAATATGCAACACATTTTTGTCACAGTCACCTTTTGGTGACTTTATGTAATTGGATAGTCTTCATTAGCATCAACTGTAATTTTCACAGATGTTTCTGAGAATACTAATATAACATTTTTCATCTATGAGCTAAGCTAGAAATTGCAATTCGGTTGATTTTTGCTAGCAGCAATAGTTGTAATCAGCAGATGCCAAGTCGTAGCCAAGTAACTCAAGTTTTCTAAGCTCTCATTGCAGCTACTAACTAATTTTTCATCATGTGCTTATTTTGTCATCAAGTTTCTCTCAGTTTGTCTGTCTGTTTTAATTATGCTTATAATTAAATCGTTTTTTATAATCCTGCTTTCACTGTCAACAGTTTTCGCTTTTTAATGCAAATATTCTGATTTCGATTTAAACATATTTGACACATATTTTTTTCTCTTAATCCTTAACCCCATTTATATTTATTTATTCAGGTTTTAGGTCAGCTTCACTCTCTTTTCCATACACACATATATCACCAGCCGTTATTTGAGTCTAAATATAGCTTTTCATCACGTCTTATGCAAATTTAAAATAAAAATAAATATTGTACAACATAATCGCATGACAACAGCAACCCAACGCGACATCACCCCCCTCTCCGCTCAAAGCCCTAAAGTTCATTAATGAATTTTACAATGATGTCGCAAGCTTTAACTTCAACTTAAATTTCAGCTTCAGCTTTTGAGTTTTTCATAATCAGCTGACATTAAATGTCAAAATAAATGCCTTATCATGTGATCTGCGTAAGTATGTTTGTAGTTGTTGTGACTAAAACGATTTGTGAACTTATGAAATTGCAATCGCAACAAAGTTTTATTTTTTCAATTTCAGTTTTTCCATTTTTAGAGAGCTAAAAATATAAACAACAACAATTGACACTTTAAGGTAACAAACACCTTGAAATTTTCCCGCATATAAGCGTGCCAAGAAAACAAAAAAATGCAAAAAAATAAATATCCATATATATATATACAAAATACAATATACATGTAAATATATTTGATACTCATTCGGCGGCCGTCAAAAGTGATTTCTGCCTAATTTCTGGGTCTTGGAAGTGGGTCAAAGTAGCTGACGCTACTTTGCTTTATAGCAAAAAAAAAAGAAACAAATTCTAAAACATTTCTTTAACAATTTTGTAGAAAATGCAAATATTCACACATTTGTTATGTATTTTTTTTTTTTTAGAAATTCTTTGAAGTGCTGAGAAAGTTGTCTGCCCAAAAAGAGTTTGTCGCTTAAGTCTTTTGTTTGGGCTCGCATATTTTTTCGCTGTTGTTTTTGTTTTTATATTTTGATTTTGGCTTTTGGTCAGCGCCAATGCCTTTTAACGTCTCATTGTTTATGGTTTGTATTGTTTTCATTTTGGTTGTCTTTCTTGTTGTCTCTTATGCATATTGATTTCATTGAAAGAATGTTCGTATATTCCAAATCTTTGATGTGCCAACTTTTTACTTGTTCCGTTTCTTTTACTTTTTATTTCTATTAGTTTTGGGGTCACGGCAGATCAGATTCAGCTCAAATTGAATTGTGATCTGTTAATTTGATATGCTTGTCAAATGGACAAGTGAACAATGTTTTGCTATTTTGTTCGCTGTTGCGGTTTTTTTTCAGCTGAACAGCTTGCAAGTGCTTTTGCGAGTAAGAACAGTAGACAATTAATTTATATATAAATAATTTATATTTCTGTAAGCAAAAAAGTTTTTCATATGACAAATCATTTTCTGATCGATCAAGAATATATAAACTTTATGGAGTTGGAGACGTCTCCTTCAATGCTCAAATATTTCACAAAAAATTACAATTCGCGCTGTCAAGTTATACTGAATAGGTGTGTGAGAGAGAGAGAGAGAAGGTCTTATATAAGCATGAAGGATAATCAAAATAAATATCCAACCCACACTTTTGATTGCAAATTGCAACTTTTCAAATTCTTCCATGCATATCGCAGCTGATTTAAAAATGAAAAAAAGACCCCCCATTAATAGCTGGATTTTTTTCATCACCTGTAAAACTGCATGCTGACGTAGACGTGTGCGTAGTTGTTGTTGTTGGTGTTGCTTTCTTTTGCAATTTTGATCGTCAATATGTTGTATCACATGGGGTTGCATAACTGAGATTTACCCACTGCAAACTTGCAACGCCTTTTTGTTTTTTATTTTCGTTGTATGCGCAGCCTGATTTTTTATTTTTTTATATTTGCTTTTGCCTACTTCTTGAACAATTTATATAATGTATTTATGCGCGCCAAATTGATCACAAATATTTAATTCAACAAGTTTTCCTTTTCGCCAAATCGCATAAAATCAACAACTTTCACTTTTTTTTTGCGCTATTTTATTGTCATTGTTTTTTTATTTGGCAAACAGACGCACAAAGCATAAATACCAAGAAATTACAAAATCCAAATTAATTAATGCATGATTAAAATATTTTGTTAATGCGAAATTATTTAACAACAAAACAGAAGAAAACTAATTAATATTTCAAATTTTGCCTTGTGGGTGGCTACAAATTTGGGTCAAGCCATTGAAGTAGAACATAAGACGCCGTTGACCTTAGCGCGTGGGCGTAACCCGGCTTAAAAGCCAAACGTATTTATTGTCAACTGCAAAGCCTTTTTATTTTTGTTTTTTGGCAACGGGCAAACAACCTTTTGGTAGTTTTTTTTTTTTTTACAATTGTTGCCACACACAAAATGTTTGCAATGAATCTTAATTAGTTTTGCTTCGAGGCTGACAAAACTAACATTGAGCACTTGAACAACTGAAAAACGATTATTGGCCAGCCGGCACTTGACCAGGTTCTGGCCACTAACCGCATTTCCAAGGCAAAATCTCAAAAGTCAACCCGAACCTATAAATAAAACAGCCGAAATTTAACAAAAAACCACAAAATCGAAATCACTTTCTACTTTTTCTGAGACTTTAAGCTCAGGCCGAATATTTGTCTGACGCATGCGTGGCCATAACCTGAAACTGGGTCACACACGCACACTCGCACACACGCTCACACACACACACTCATACACACACACACACACATCGTTTTACTTTGCTCTCTGCAAACGCTTTCAATTTGAATTTAGCTATTTTTATGCTCGATTTTTGATTTGTTTGACTTTGCATTAATGCACAATTTATTGGCTGCGACTTAAAACGTTTTAATCAGATGCTTTTTCTATTTCGTCTTCTTTTTCATTTAGTTTTAAATTAGATTTCAGCGTTTTGTGGTCAGTGGAGCAGTTGAGAGTGGTTTTAAGTAGCCTAAGCTGAACTGATTGGATCATTAAATGCTTTTTAACAGCTTCAACTTTAGTGACCCATTTAACAAAATTTAACAGCATTCAAACATTTCCGGTATTTGCACTTAGTAGTAATTGGATTTAACATCATTATTTGGCCAATTAGGCACTTTGGGAATGTGGTAAATTACCTCTTTTTTTAAAGTAATTTTATATATTGCCTTCTAACTACAACTTTAATCTACTGCATCTGAAATAATCCCTGTATCTTATAATTATAAATATAAAAAACTATTGTGTTCCTGAAACTAGCTTAAAGATAGTTAAGAGGAATGCTAAATTTCCCTATGACTAACAAACAACTGATCAAATGTATAGAAAGCTACAAGTATGTAATAAGGAGAAGGAAGCATCTTCCCTTTCTGTCCATCTTTATAAAAAGCCGATCTCAACGACTATCAGAGCAAGAGATTTCAAATTTATAATATAAGAAACGCAGATTTTGTTAACCAAAGCATATTTTCATAATGAACACGCTAATATCAGCAAGCCTACTTTGCAGCTATCTCGACTACAACATTCTGGCTTTTTCAAAATTTAAAATCCAATATTTCCGCAAAGTCTCTTATAAACTCTACACTATCAAGACAACGAATGACTGCATCCTGTCCTCCATAGCAGCATTAGATATTTTCATAATGTACAGTTGTGCTCAAAGTGTTGTAGCTGCCATCAATCAGTCAGGTTGACAGCAGGTAGTCCCTAAATTCTCTCTTAATTGTATTCGATCTTTGACTGAATCCACTTATGATTTTCCGGGGATACTTTCGAGCATTTTTCTCTCGCAGGTAGCCAAACGGAAAAGTCCCACAAACTGGTTTCAACCGGTTAAATGAAAAACTATTCAAGTAAAACTCTATTTGATGGGAATACGAGAATATTATTCCTCGCGAACAATTAACAAGTTTGTTTTTCTCGGCACGCGACTTTAGTGTTCAAAATGATTAGCGAAATTGAACAAATTTGCCTAAGAAACTTCAACGACGCCTAGTTGGAAATGTTTGCCAAAGCACTTAACATGAAAGCGCGCATAGTTCCAGTTCCAGTTCCAATTCCAAAGGCAAAACAAATGGTACTCAAGGTGTTAATTTAAAAAGCCGCAAATGAATAAGTTGACCAAGTGTTTGTTTCAAGTGTTTGTTGCTGCTGCCCGGGCAATCAGCCGTTGAAAGGAAAAGTGCCACAGCCTGAAAGATCTTTCTTTATAGAGTGCTGCGCTAAAGTGCCGCTAACGCTCAGTTATTATATGTGCACATATATATGCATACACATTTAGATATATATATATATATATATATATATATATAATATACATGTGTGTGCTGAATATACGATCAGCATTGCACTTTCTTTTTTCCTACCACATTTCTCGACGGTTTCTGCGGCTACGGTTTCGGTTTGTCTGTTTTTTTTTTTATATTATTTTTACTTTTTTTTTATTGTTTTCTTTCTTTACTGGGTTGGTTTTAGCATATGTGTTTATGTGAGTGTTTTTTTCTAGTTTTTTTTTTATTATCTGGTCTGTCAATCCGATGATATATTAAGTTGCTGATGCTGGCTGGAAAAACGCTGTCATAATTGCTCATTTTCTAAGGAAAGTGAACTTGAGAGTAAAAGTCGATGTGATAAGCATAATTAGTTGTATTAGCAGCATATGCTTAAAGAAAGTGCAAGTTGTCGTTGTTTTGTGATAATTACAAAAGTCTCAAGTCTTAGTTTGATATGTCTCTGGGGCAGTGTTAATCGGTGAAATTGTCAAATTATTTACCTCTAGAAGTCTGTTTGATGGACGTACCTAGCAAAACCAAGGAATTTGTAATGGTAAAGACACAGTAGTCTTTTCTGTAGATAGGCTTTGCTACTTTTATACTTTTTCTTTAAACTACGAATCTTTACATTCTTAGAGAATAGTTCTTTGAATACCCAAAATCTCAATTCCCAGTCTTCCCGCAATATTTTACTCTTCTCAAAAATCCTCAAATCTCTATTGTCCACTTAAAACTAACTCAAAATTATTCGTATCTTATTAATGGAAACTTAGCGTATTTAACGCGCTTATAACTGTACTTAGTGCATTGCATTAAATGGCATTTAAACATAAATACACTTGGCCTTTCCATTTCGATTTTCACGTCGCTTTCGGCCTTGAACATAATTGGGCTTTGCTCGAACAACAAAAAAATTGATTAAGACTTGACCTAAGCGAACCGGTTTCGATTTTTTTTTTTGGGCAATTTCACTTGAACTTTCATTAAGCGCAACTCCTTTTTTTTTTGGTTTATGTCTGCGCATTTTTGGAAGCTGCGACTCAAAAGAGAGGAAGTCACATATATATATATTTTTACATTACATAGTCCACAACAAAGACAAACCGGATCATAATGAAACGAACGGGGTTTCGCATATGTGTCTGAGTGTGTGTGTGTCTGTGTGTGTGTGTGTGTGTGTGTGTGTGTGTGTGTGTGTGCAGTTAATGACGTCCATTCGTGAACCGATAACTGGGGGTTCAACTTTATGTAATAATCTCAGGTCGTATGTTCAAGATGCAAACTTATGAAAATTTATGTGTGTGTTTCAGATGTGTGTGTGTGTATGTGTGTGTGTGTATATGACTATTGCCCAATGTTTGCTATTGATTTTTGGACCCGTTGTTGCCGTTGCTGTTGCTCTCTTGACTCTTTCCGCTTCATTTTGAATGCCAATTTGTTGTGGCTTTAAGTCTCAGGTGTTGCTGGCTCTGGCAATGGCCAAAAACCGGAGCTCTAGTAATTGTATCTGTGCTCCAAATTTGATTGCATTAATTTAACTGTCAACATTTTGAGTTGCCAAGCGACAGAGAGATAGAGAGAGAGACGCGCTGCAGAAATCAGACTTGCCACGCTTGGACTCCATTTCAAAGTTACCTATTTAATTACAGTAGTCTTCCATTTAGTAATATAATTAGGTGTGAATTTGTTTGGGTTTCAGTTAGCTTCTCTGTTATTTTCGTATATGGTTTAATAAAAATCTTGATGAAACCACATTCAGTGATAATCTTCTTTAATATGAGTGTCGTAAAAAACGCCATTCACAAATTGCTGATAATTGGGCAAACATTTTGCGGCTTAAATTAGTCAGAAAATTGCGAAATTTGTTAGTTGTAAATTGCAAAAGATTCGAGTTTAACATCTGGTATTCTATTGTGAAACGAATATGTGTGTAATTTTCTTAGAAGTATGCAGTATGTCTTGTCACACATATTTATGAAAATCCTTTAATAATTATATAAATATATATCTTAAAAATGTATTTTATTTTCTCACAACCTTAAGCGCATTGTGGTTTTTTTCATTTTGGGGTGGCGGTTATTGTTTACTGCGCATTTTATGACCTTCTCAATTGCTGGACCACAAAATTCCGTTAGACAATTCGGGAAATATCAACCCCCAAGAAAAGGCAACCCCTCCACAAAACGACTACGCATTTCACGCCAAATTGAAGAGGAACCAAACGAAAATTTAGAAACATATATATGATATAGCTTACCGTTGTAATATTCGTTCGTTTAATATCCAAGTTTGCTCAATTTCTAAAACTTATTCGTTTTTTTTTTAGAAAAAAATCAATTGCACTCTTTTTTGATTCGTGTGTGTCGCATATGATAATAATGATATATTCATACATATATATGTATTTATTATCTATTTATGTAAAATTTGTATTGATAATTTATTGAACACCAAGCACACGCGTTACCTTGTCCGTCATTTTGTATCGAAATATATGTATATATATTTCATGCGCACTTGATTGACCGTTAAGAAATATTCGAACCTTCGATTCGTTTCCAACTGCGACGATTAACGGAGCGAATGGGCGACCGTTGGCTTTGAGACCGTCTCGCGGACTGAAAATGGAACCCCGTTCGTTGTGCTCGTGTCTCCGACTCAGTCTGAGCCTCAGCTTCAGCTTCTGTTGTGAGAGAGCGCAACACACTCTCGCTCTCTCGGGTGCTCAGTGCGCTCAGCACTTGTTTTACTCACCTGTTGCACTCATGTAACGGCTGCTTCTCTCTCTCTCTCTCTTTCTGTTCATTTTCAGCTGTTTGCTGCATTTGCGCACCGGTTTACAATTTTATATTTTTTTTGGGAAAATATCATTTTCCTATACCTGTTTTTCAGCCACAGGTACTAGCTAAGATCCGAGGTTGTTGTTGTTGTTAAAGATGTTGATGTGCTATGCTCTCAAAGTCTGAAGGTCGCATTTTCGCTCATTAATCGCCACTTCGCCACTTTCTTCAGCGATGGCAATCGCTGCTGCGCCTGCGCACAGATTTTATTTGCTCTTGTACCGATTAACGGTGTCATGGTGTGAATTTATTCATGTATAAGCATGTGTGTGTTTGTGTGTGAGTTTGTGTGCGCGTACCTTTCTGAGAGTTTCAAGTGAATTGCGCGACAGAGTGACCATAAATGTTTATAGAACAGACTTCTTCGCTGGAAAAAGCAGAGTGTGTAGGTATGTATATAATCATATACCTATCCATATATATATTTTGTTATATGTCCATATACTGCATCGGTGTAAACTGTATCTATAACCCTTTGCTTGCAGAAATTTGATGTTGTAAAGGTAATTTGTAGCTAGCATTTAAAGAAACAGAAACTAGGGCACTATACCCTTACAAGGTAGCAGAAACAGGAGCTGTTGAAGTCATGAAAAGAATTGGGCCAGAAACAAATTTTACATAGACAAAAAATATGATCATAAAATGAAGTAGCTAAGTATTTTGAATTATAAAAAGAATAGATTAGTAAAAAAATCGAAAAGAAACACAGAGAACGACATAGAAACTACTTGTAAAAGAAAGTGCGGGTGCTTCATCAACTTAAGCCATGAAAATAAATAAATTTGATCTCTAAAATAAAAAAAAAAAGCTTAAGAGCTAATACAAAATGAATGACAAGACCTTCAATTATTATTAGACAATAGTCTGGAACTAGACGGCTAATTTCCTAGAAGCTCACATCCCAAAATAGAAATGCATAGTACGAAATAAATTTTTAAATTCCAAATGTCAGGAACTGAAAAAATGTTCTGGACAAAACTTTTGTTGCACATATCGGTGTGTGAGAAATTTTGTTTAAGAATTCGTCAAATTCTAGTCGCATAGAGAAAAAGTACAAGTGTGTTAGAGACATAAACACAAACACACACACCAACACACACACACATATATAAAAATGTTAGAGCGGAAATTTTAATAAAAGTTATATACAATTTATTTCAAACAGTAGAAAATACACACACACTAACACACATAGAATTATTTTGTGGGCTGCTGCAGAATGGGCAACAAGTATTGAAAGTATTATGTGTATGAGTCCGTTGGGACTGGGACTATATAGAAGGCGATCCACCGAACGAGAGATGGTATGGATACGGTGTGTGTGTATACATATACACCAGAATGTCAGATGAGCACGTTCAACTCGGCCGAGGATTGACGGCCCATTCAATTGAGTAGGTGTATCTGTATCTGTATCTGTATCTATATCTGTGTCTGTATCTGCATATATATCTGTATCTGTATCTGTATCTGTGTCTGTGTCAGTATCTGCATCTGTATCTGTGTCTGCTTCTGTATCTGTATCAGTATCTGCATCTGTATCAGTATCTGTAAATGTGTCTGCGAGAGTAGTACCTACTGTGATTCTGCGATGCTGCGAATCGTGTATAGTTGAATTTAATTCTGTGCAATCAGCGACGTTTAACAAAATTCTATATATATACATATAAATATATGTACTTTAGATTTACATGTGTGTGAGCATGGGTAAATATCGCAGCATTAAGAAGGCGTTGATTGGATTTTGAATGAGACTGCGAATGTGTCGGACCTTAAGCAACATAAACGCCGCACTACACTGAACGAAAACACTGTCACATACGCATGCTGTTTGCTGCTGCTTCTTCTCCTAATTACAGCAATGTGGCAACACTTTTTGCATATCTCAATACCTTTTAAAGTTGGCTGCGGTTAAAACCAATTCGATTCCCACTTTGAATTCCAACTAGAATCGAAGCATTTTTTTTGGCAGTGCTTTTTTCAAAATTTTGATTTAATAAATGCTAATTTAAACTCTTAGAAATGTGTGTGTGTGTGTGTGTGTGTGTGTGTGTGTGTGTGTGTGTGTGTGTGTGTGTGTGTGTGTGTGTGTATGCTGCAGAATGGTACGAACTAATTGCATTTGCTGTGGTATGAATGAACTAAAGGAATTTTTCCCGAATATTCTTTTCCCAAGACGAATTACAGTTCAAGTTCACAAACCACACGTGTCGTAAACTTTTAGTAATTATTTTAATCAGGCTTTAGCCATAAATAAGAATATGCTAGATTTTTTTTAATAACGGGAACTCCCGAATTTGTAAGTAATTAATGTACATTGAGTGCTATCAGCTCTATGTAATTAGCTACTTACTTGATAGCTAATCAGTGAGCGCCCTATCTCAGATCGCACACATTCATAATTATCAATGCTTGTTAATTTGTATTATACTAATAAACTGGCAGAGGGCATATAAATCTGAGCTATTTGTGTAACATATTTATATATTACAATAATTATACAATATATTATTATATCAAAAATTTCTTATCAAATCTTCTGTTTCTAGGCAAATTGAAATGAACTAACAGACGAGATATTTTTGGTTTTGAATTTCAAAGAAATATTTGATTACTATCGCACCTGATTTATTTGAATCTATTATCAAAGTATCATTAATAAAAGTATGCATTGCAGATCTTTATGATATTTATAAATAACTTCGATAAATATCGGTTTTGCAACATGACCAAGTTCATAATACCGAAAATTTTGTGAGCATTCCGAGACTAATGCATATTATCATCGTTCGGATATCAAGGACAAGTGAAGCACCCGTGTCCTTCAATAAGGCACAATCGCAATAATAGGCACACGATCGACACACCATTCGCATGACGACTTTGTTCTTGATGACATCCTGGGGTACGACCGCCTCACACTTCGAGGGCCGTGTCCAGAAGCAAATGTGTTCGGTAACATTACCTGGGAATTACACAAAATACAATCAATATACAACATGCTCTTCTTAAAGATAATTATCCATATATATACCAGAAACTATATAGCCATGATTTACACATTGCAGATTCTGATGGATAACAGTGTCGCCCTTTTTCAGTTTTCTAACCAATGTCAAATCGGTTCTACCTCCCATGGGCACCGAATAGCCAACACTGGTCACATTACAGATCCCATTGTACCGATAACAATCGGTGCATGCATTCGAACCAACTGTTGAGTGTTGTGCAGCGCAACAGTTAATGCCAAATGAATGAAACCGTATTTTGTACTTTCACTTACTGCATAATGAATTCCTTAGATAAAAACCAAATAACAAGACGGACGCAACACTTAAAATTTGAATAGTCATTTCCAGCACAAATAAAAATATATAAAAAACGATATGAAGTAAAACCCAACACAAATAACACAAAAGGAATCAGAGTGTTAGATCGAAACCAAATTTAGGTTACAGTTCCGGATGTGGTACGAAAAGTATAAAGATACCGGTGGAGATTTCAGTATTTGTCTAAACTATTTTACGATAATCGATGCATCAAATTCAGAACAGGAACGTAAACTGAAACCGTTATTTAGTTATTATATAAAAGGCAACTGAATGTCGAAAACAATTTTAAGCCGTAATCTGGAATCGACTCCATTTGAAAGAATTGCAATCTCTTTATTGGCACACAATCTTCAGTTCCCATAAAATGAAGTCGAATTTCCAATTGCTTTAATCACTACACAAAAATGGTGATGATCACAACAAAGCATATAGAAAGAATATATTTGCGATCCAAGACAGAAGATGTGGGTGCATTGCTGCATTCGCAATGTGTGGCACAATCACTGCAGATGCGCTTCATCAGGTCTCTATTTTGCAACTTGTAGTGGGGCACAACTGCTTCACATTTAAACGGTCTCTTCCAAAAGCAAATGTAGTCGATGACATCACCTAAAGAGTACATCAAAGGTGTACATCACACACGAAATGAAAGGCCATGAAAATTACCTGTTAGGCGATATTCTTCATTGATGCAGTGGTCTAGTTTGATATGGGGGATGTAGCCATATGGGCCAGCTCTTGCAACCAACGACTTGTCACCCAGAGCATTCGGGCTGGCTGCCCAACCCTCTGTGTTAGTTTGGCATTCGGCATTTGGAAAGCAATTGGAACATGCATTATCCCCATTTGCGACTGGTTGATTATTTATTATATAAATATATCTATGTAAATATATACACTAATATATCTACTTACAGTTGATTGTGCAACATATTAAAAGTAACCAAAAGTTAAAACTTGCAAATTTAAAAGTCATTTCATTGAAACCCACACAAACAGATCCAAAACAAATGAAAGATATGTCTATAAAATAAATATATAATATATACTCTTTATTGTCGAAGCATGCTGCGTGCTCAGAATACAGAATATTTTGAAAATAATGAATAGAGAGTTGTCATATCTATATAACAACATAATTTTTATTCGATTTTAATAACTATTCTGATTACATTAATTATATTTTCAATTGCATGCCCATGATGAGGCATATGAGGCATATGATTAGTAATTGCTGATTACCATTTAAAATGCTGGACAAAGATGATTTTGGAGCGTTTCCACGACAACCACACCAATATGCACACGATTCACAGATTCGTATTGTTTCATTTTTATCAGCTAGTTTAGTGAATGGCACGACAGCGCCACACTTGCCCTTTTCCCTCCAAAAACAAATGTACGAACGAACAAAACCTAAACAACAACAAAGAAAACAATGAAAATATGACAAGAAAAACATACACTTTGGTGCCAGGGTATCAAACCGAATTTAGATACCGATAAGTGAGGAATTCGCTGGCAGAGTTAGTCTGAGAATTGGTTCTAATTGAGATTCTGATTCTGAATTCTGAATTCTGATATTTAATTACCTTTTATTGCATATTTAGTACCAGTGCAATAAAGTAATTGTGTTTCCAAGTTCTGCGACTCGCTAATGTCATAAACTGATCGCAGATCGTAACGGTTGCTAGTTGGTATAGAATACCCATCAGATTTCACATCACAATACGGGTGAGATGTTTCTCCGCATCTGAGGCATGTATTTTTTTTTAATGCTGCAGATCTTGTACTTCTCGTCTCGGAGTTGGCAGAGCCCGTTGTAGCTGTCGATTCATATATACACATGCATTGTTTAATTAGTCCTAATGATGCACATCTTTAATTGCCTTGACTTACCCACCTTTGTCTACTTACTGTTCAATTCACCCACATTCATCAATAGAAAACCAAATAACCATAAAGAAATTGAACCAAATTGTTTCATTATTGGCAACAAAAAGTACAAATGAAAATTTTGTAAGATTTCCAACAATATGATAGATATTCTTGAAAGCAACTGACATTTCAAACTAAGCAAACTACAATTAATAAATGTGAAAAGTTACTTAAATTTAAATGTGAAACACACGAAGATTTACTCAATTATATTTACAAAATGTATCTGCAAAACCAAGTATTACTACAGGGTGAGCTTTGAGTCGACATGGCGCTGGTCATAGATCTAGAATAAGCAATAAATAGATTTCAATAATCAAAGCCCAGCTTATAATCAAACCGTTAATTGTACCAGCTTTAGATTTAGTCTGAAGATTGCAACCACAATATTTGGCACAAGTTTTACAAGCTATGGGATGCATACGATGTTTATTGACAACATCGCTTCTGGCGGCTACCTGACAACCCATATAAGGGGCCCAGAAGCAAATGAATGTCTCGATTTGTCCTGCAGATGGAGATGGACTTTAAAGCATTGATTGGTTTGGCTTATGATGGCAACAGCAATTACCATTTATAGCATAGCCATCCAGAACACATCGGGCTAGATTAGGATCGCCATCGGTATACGAGGGCAACTTGACAACAATGCTCCCATCGTGGGTCGAATGCTTGAAGGGCGCCCAGCCCGTGGTTGTCATTTTGCAGCGACCCATATAAGGATTGCAATTCACACATTCATTATTGGCTCCATATATAAGCTCTGCAATTATCCAAATTATTCAACTATAATAACTTAAATATATTTCATAATAATATATATTTGTACATATATCTACCATATTTTAAAAATAACATTAGTAAACCAGAAAATATAGTTAGACGAGCGCTTCGATTTTGTAGCATTTTAAGGTTGGAAATCGACTGTATTCTAGGAATGTAGAAACTGACAGAATGTGTAAATTTTGATAAATTCTGTTTGCTTTGTTTTTTGATTGCGGTACTTGATGTGTTCAGTAGGTTAAACCGAATCGAAAGGTTACGTTAACGATTTTGAAAAGCTGACAAACTTCTTTCGGTCTCCGGTTATAGTACTATATCGGTTCCTGTAAACGGTTCTTTATTTCAAATTACAGCATTTATTTCAAAAGAGAAAACACCTCAACACACACTTCACCACATCAAATATAGACTGATAAGAAGCAGCGTCAAGGACATTGTCAATGGACAATCCAGTTTAACAGCAAAAAGTCCGCAGCTGGCATCAAAATGTGTGCTTAATATCGTACATCCGCAATGTCTACCACAGACGATACAAGATATTAACCTGGCCTTTTCATTTTTCATGACCATCTCATTGCCAATCAAATTGCAGCCCAAAACTGGCGACATAGTGCAAATCATTGACTCCAAGTCCTCTAAAGTATGTAATAAATTCAGTTTCATTGAGATACTTGAGATACTTGAGATACTTCACTTATTACCCGTTAGTACGTATTTTTCCGATAGGCATTTCGCTAATTTTGGGTTGTGCTTGTCTTTTGCAATATCGAATGGTTGTACTTTGTGTCGTTCATTTTCGGGAACTTCCATGTCTTCCTTGTTCACATAGCAAATCGGGTCAAAATGATCCGTGCAGTTGACGCAGATGTTAAAGTCTGGAATGGGTTCTCCATTTGACACTATGAATGTCCTCTGTGAACTTTATCATGACACATACTTGCAATTTCAACTTACTGGTTAAAAGGTTAAGAACAAAAAAGAATAAAAATGTACATAAAATTTTCATTATTAAAAGTGGCTACGGTTGATTTTGGGATTAGAAATATGTCAGAGATGTCTACGATTGTCATTGTGAAAAACAGTATGCTTTAAATTTCAAATAAATTTCTATGAATCAGATTATTTTCGGTTAACGGTTCCGGTTTCGAACGATGTAAAGTTTTTCAAAGCTGCTTGCTTTCTTAGTGCCGTAAAAAATCGATATTTATCGATAGTATAAATACTAAACTAACGAACATAACTAAATTGAGCTGACAGCTAATGTTGATTAACACTATATATGAGATTAGCAATCGTGAAGCGCTCTCAATTTATGCCTTTTGTCAGCAGGAAGCATAAATTTGGTCAGGTTCTCTTAGCAACCTGGATCAATCAAAGCCGCACAATCAACGCATAAATTGTTAGTCTGCCCATTTGATGCTCTAAAATGATGTGTTTTTCGTCTTACTATCAATTTTATTATTTGCCTTCTTACAAATTAAGAACTAGAAGAAAACACAATTTTTCCATGAATAATACTGAACTGAATTTGATTTTTTATTATTATTTATTATTTTTTTTTTGGTTGTGTTAAGTCTTTAATCTACAATGAATTAGTTGTCCTCTCTTTCAAAGGATTTTTGTAGCGCTTTTAACCCAGCAAAAGTTTTGTGTAAATACATTTTACTACGTTATATATATAATTATTATATATAGACACATTATCATTGTGTTGCATAGAAAATGCGGGAAACCCGCTTAGTACAAAGCTCAACTTAGAGCCGCAAGTCGTGATAAGGGAGATAACGGCGCGTGAATATTTTTGGAGAGCCGGACGGCCGCGTTATCAGCGTTGTAGCAGCTTTGGGACCACCCAAATATAGCGATGAGATAATCTCACGTACGACAATGCCCATGCGATAAGGTCTGCAGATCGGTTCAAGGCTGTAACATAAGCTCCCGATTTTCAGATCTCAATGGTAATCAATTAGTAGGCACCGATTGTAAATTAGCAAACGTTGACATTTCGTCTCTCTCTATCTCTCTCTCTGTCTCTCTTCTCTCCCCCCTCACCCTCGCACCCACTCTTTCACTCTCTCGACAACTCTCTCTCAGTCTCGGTGTTGAGCTTATCGCCCTGCGCCCATGTCAAGGGCTATCAATGCGCCCTGAGCCGGCTTCTCGGCACCGGCTGCACTAGCTGGCCTCTATCTGAGTTGTCATTATTCGCTCGCATCTCAGACGTCCAGCAACGGTCCCGCTGAGCGGTTGGTCGGACGGACGTACGCACCCAAGTAGTATTATTAAGTAGGAGAAGGAAGAGATTATGTTCCCACTTCTGTTGAATCGCTCCGTTGTCGTGGTCTGCCGCTGCTGTCTGGTGGAGCACCCGCCGCTCTGCCACAGCATCGGTGACAAACAGCAATTGAGCACCGAGCTGCTCGAACTGGTGCCCAATCTAGAGATCAAGCCCAGCGATGTCATTTGTCAGCTGTGCCTGCATCGGCTGCACGACGCTCTCGAGTTCCGGCAGCGCTGTCAGGATTCGGAGCGCATTCTGCGCGCCCGCCACGAACAGGCACTGGATGATGCCCTCGAATGTCTGGAGAGGGAAGTCGGTTGCCTGGAGCAAGCCAAATCCACGTCCATGTCATCGCTAGTCGATCCCGTCGATTTCGGTGTGTATATACTGTTGCAAAACGGAAGTTGAACTGATACTGAAACTAAGACAAGCAAAACAAAAGCACAAATTAATATAAATAAATAATTTGTATTTTTTTTTTGCATTAACTTTTTAAAAAAAGAACTGAAAACTGAAATCGTTTTTAATTTTTCTAGGCACCTTGGATCTGTCGGATACATTTGAGAGCAGCTATGAACCAACAAACCGGACAACTTCCCCCGTCAGCTGGGACTCGGGCATACTGAACACACCATTCCATTTGCCAGCATCGCTGGAACAGCTGGAACAACAGCTGGAACAACAGCAGCAGCAGCAGCAGCAACAACAGCAGCAACAACAAAGCAACATAAATGAAAAACCTGTGGATAAGCCGAAGCGGAAGCGAGCTCCGCGCAAAACAGTGGGAGTGCCTCGCAGTAGGCCGCACAAATCGTTGCCACCTTGCCCCGAGTGTGGCAAGAAGTATACGCGCAACTCACAGCTAAAGACGCACATGTCATCGGTGCACAGATTGGGCGATCAGATCAGCTACGATTGCACGGTGTGCCCAAAGAGATGTGCCTCGCTGCACGGTCTGCGCTATCATGTGACATCGGCTCACTCGATGGAACGTCCATTTGCCTGCGAAATCTGCGATCGTCGTTTCGTGCTGCGCACCCAGCTGATCTCGCACGCTCGCGTCCACACGGGCGAAACGAAGCCGCGCATCTTCAACTGTAATATGTGCAAGAAGACGTGGCCAACGAAATCGGATCTACACACCCATATGCGATCCCATGATCCGGACAAGTCCAAGCGCCCGTTCAAATGTGATAAATGCGAGAAGGCATTCTTTACGCGGGGCCATCTCAATTCGCATCATTTGGTGCACACCGGCGAGAAGCCCTACACCTGCACATACTGTGACAAGTCGTTTCAGAGTATTGGCAATCTCAACGGTCACATGGCTCGACAACACACCAATCTGGACAAGGATCACCAACAGAATCTGAACTACAACAGCTCCCTGGATATGGAAACGTGAAACGAACTAAAACGGGGATTAGAACAAAATATATTAGGTTTGCCTTTCTATACTGAAATTATTCTAATCTCCAAAAAAAAATATTAAAATACTAAATAAGTTTGAGAGCATTTCTACTTGTTTTTTTCCTTTTTCTTTTTTCTTTTTTTTTGTGTATACATAGTACCCGCTATCAACGCCTTTAATCAAAACAAGTGCCTGGCTGTCTGATCGTAAACAAACAGAAGAGAGAGAGGGAGAGAGAGAGAGAGGAGGGGCGTGCAGAGCAGACAGAGCAGACGCTCAGTAAAGATAATTTTGATTGTGGGCCGCATTTGCTTCAATTACAAAACGACCGCCACAACCATAAACAACAACGTGATATGTCATAATTATGGGCCTGACTTGAGGCACACGAAAAAAAAATGGAATAAAAAGAAAAGTGTTAATCCAATTAAGTTTGATTTAACACCGGGAAGTGACCGCTGACTGGCCTAGGTCAGCGTTTCGTTTGCGGACAGAGGAGGCAAAAAGCGAAAGAGCAAACAAGAATGTTGGGAGGCACAGAGCTCTCCAACTGAGTCACAAACGATAAGCGACAGCGGGACGTGATAACCCTGTCACCTTTTTAGGTGCCAGTAAAATAATAATAATAATAATAATAAAATAAAAATGCTCGTTGGGCATTTCTTTACAGCTATTATTTGCATACTTACACTTGCATATTTGTATGGCTTGTACTGCACTTCCTCACTGTCTCAGCGCCCTGGCCAATTAGTCATAAGTCGAACGAGTACGAGAACGTGTCCTCCTATCCCTCCGCGAAGTATAAACCCATGTGTGCGCCCATACATTGACCCAACCCAATGTTATCCCTTATGGTCCGCTAGCAGCCTTTGTCTCTGGATCATCACGTCACTCACAGCTGACGTCGCGTTATGGCTACGTGATCTCTGCGTTCTACTTGGGCTTGGTTTTATTGTTCCTCAAAATAATGCGAAGTAGAAATTTATCGAAATTATTTCCATTTCCCAGAATACACACAAAAGTAGCTTATAATTTATATAATACAATCATTAGTAATAATTTCCTGTTATTTTCAATATTACCATTTAAAATTTCATATTATTTTCACTTGTATAAGTACATAATCAGGCATGGGTTTATTTTTAGAACACTTACCCTGCTGCAAATAATCTGAGTATATGTTGGCCTATCTGGGTTATAGATTCCGTTTTATTTTTAGCATTTTGCTCTATATACGTCTCTTATATGTTCGGTGAATCTCCAATTTTAATTAACCAATTATTTACAGTATCTAATACGATTGCAAGTTAAACAAGTAATTCACAAGTAGGTATTGACAGGCAACAACTATAAAACCCTGCTCTAGGCACTCGACTTTCGCCAACGACCATACTACGCTGAATACATCGGTTCTCGTCCGATCACCGAAATTAAGCAGCGTCGGGCGCGGTTAGTACTTAGATGGGGGACCGCTTGGGAACACCGCGTGTTGTTGGCATCAGTCCAAAACACTTTTTTGCTTCTTGTTGGTTGAGGCACAGCACAATTCTTATTCAATTCAAACTTGCCAGAACTAATTTTCAAAATCCAAATATTTTTGTGAATGGTTTGTCTTCTAGATCAACACTGCATTTAAATTTTGAAACACGATTCCTGGTCGAACTGCATACAAAACTGGCAGTTTATATTTTAGCTTTAATTATTTATACAAAATAAATTTCTTTTCTAAAAAACCAAGGATTAAACGTTCTTCTCTCATTTATTTACACAATAACAACAATCTCTTTTTAGTGAGGAATTTCTCTTATTTCTGGTTGAAGAGCAGTCGACTCAGCTGCGACTGTTGCTGGGCATAGTAGCTCGAGTTCGGCGGCTGCTGAGGGTCCAGAGCTGATTCGGGTGTCACAGACTGACGCACCAGTTCCCTGAGGCTGGCCGAGATTTTGGCAGTGCGAAAACGGGCCTCGTGTCGCCGCTGGCGGGTGTCGACAAATCGCTGCGACTGCTGTCGCTTGCGCTGAATGTCGTGCTGCAGTTGCTCCCGCTTTAGGCGCTCCAGTTGCTGTCGCTCCCGCCAGTGTTCCTCATGCTGCAGCTGCTCCACTTGGTTATCGTGCTGCAGTCGCCGCAGATATCCTTCGAGCATCTCATTGCGTAACTCATCCGCTCGCCTCAAGCGCTCCGTGAGTCGCATGCAGGTGTCCCTCTTCCGCAGTGTTGCATCCAGCTGCTGTTCCTCCTGCTGCAGAGTGACGGCCTCACTGCGTCGCGACTCCTCGTAGCGCCGCTGGCACAGCATCAAATCCCGTTCCAGTCGCATGGCCTGCAAACGCTGCTTAGCCGCCGCATCCTTGGCATCGAGTGCTCCGCGCAGACGTCTCAGTTCCGCCAGATCCCGCTCAGCTAGCGCCTGCAGACGCGCCTTGGTCAACAGATAGTCCTGAAACTGTTTGTCGTGCACCGCCTGTTTGTACTCCTCCAGTTGCTCGCACTTGAGCAGCTGTTGCTCCAGTCGCTCGTTCTCCCAGTACTTGCGCGCCAGCCAGGCGTGCTCCTTATCCGCCGCCTGCTGGCTCCTCTTCACGGCCATCCGATTGAGTATCTTCTGGTCATGCTGGGGCACCTTCTCATAAGCAGCACGCACCGTCGGCGCCAAACACAAATTGGCCATGGACGCACACAATTTCGACTGCGATTCGGACTGCCCCAGCGGCACCAGCGCCATATTCTCCTGAGATCTGGACTTGGCTCGGCTGCCTCGTATCGCCAGCGTCGCCGATGCATCAAGGCCGAAAACAGTCTGCAAGAAATATGAAAATATATAAATAAAATACAAAGTTGGGCAACTCTGCTACGAAATTCGTTGTACAAAATGCCACGCTAAATGCTTGGCTTTCGCCAACGACCATACTACGCTGAATACATCGGTTCTCGTCCGATCACCGAAATTAAGCAGCGTCGGGCGCGGTTAGTACTTAGATGGGGGACCGCTTGGGAACACCGCGTGTTGTTGGCGTCGTCCGAAAACACTTTTTTTTTATGTATTAATGAATTTTTAAATTTTATTTTATTTTGTTGCACAATTATTGTGCATTATATATATCTTAAATTTATATCTTTTATCTTAAATGCCAATAGCCAAAATGACTTGGCTAACTCACCTGCAACATTTGGCAATCTCGCAGTGCGCCCGTTGGCCGCTTTGCACGCTGCTTAAGCTGTGTTGTTGTTGTTGTTGTTGTTGCTGTTGGCTGTTGTTGGGGTTGTTGCTGCACCTGCAGTTGCAGCTCCTCCTGTTGCTCCTGCTGCCTGGACTGACTGCGCTGGCTGCCCGCGCTCTTGGAGCGTCTGGCGCTGGAGCCGCGACGACTTTCCTTTTTTGTTGCTTTGGCCTCGGTTGGCGATTTGGAAGCACTTCGCTGTCTGCTCAAAGTTCTGGGCTTCTTTTGGGCACTCTCGCTGCGCTGCAGTTGCTCCAATTCGCGTATCTCTAGCTCCAGCTGGTGCAGCTCCTCGCGTCCACTGGCATTGCCGCTGCTGTGCGAACTGTAGCAGTCGCAGTGGCAAATGTCGCAACAGCTATCCGCCAGCTCCAGTTCCGCCAGCAGCTGCTGATGTTCTTGCTCCGCCGCTGCTCGACTTTTGCTGCGTCGCTTTCGCTTGGGCGTCATTTTCTTGCATGCATTGCCTCCCCCTTGGAGATGCGGGTCAAACTTCAAACTGGCCCAAATTTCTATGCATTACAATTGCAATTGGCTGGTTGGCGGCTCTCCCTTTGTTTACTTTGTATTTTTCTTTTTTCTTTTGGCTTTATTATGATTTCTTTGGGCGCTTCTCGTCAATGCGCTGCTCGTAAACCCAAATTCCAGCGCAGCTCTGCAATAACATTTTTCCTGCTCAGCATTTTGCTCATTTTGTACGTTTTGTTTACTTTTTTATTGATTGCCCGCTCGTCCCGTTGCCCAGGACAACTAACAGAAAAACAAAAAAAAACAACCAGGGACAGCCAAGTTATTGGAGTTATTTTTGTTTTGACTTTGGGTGGCGCTTTTTGGCAACTAACATTTACCAGGGTTTTCGGTTAGCTCCCCGTTTAGAGCTATTAATGCCGGAAATTAGCTGTGCCAATTAGAAAAAACAAGTGAAAAGTGAAAGCTTCAACGCTGCGCGGCAAGAAATGCAGCAAGTTTTTATCAAGCTGCTAAAACTTCACACACGCAACGCAAATATGCCAGAAAATTTCACCAGTTTTGTGCACTCTTTAACGAAGATTAATATCTTAATTAGAAGATCATTTAATTTTCATTAAACACTTAGGGTCGAACTCATTTCCTTTGATTTGCCACGAAATGTATCGTTTTTGAATGCAGTCATGATTTCTAAATAATACATTCTCATTTCAAAATCCATTTAATATATGTATATATTTCAATTAAATTAATTAATTAATTTGGTATACAGTTGTTTTGGATTTACGTATATATCAGTAATGATAACATTATGCAATAAATAACACACGAAAACACTTAAATTCCATTTCTCCATAAATTCCCATCACAAAATGCACAAACTTAGACATATATATAAATATATATATATATGGATATATATCATCATCATTATCTTTTTCAAGGAATGAATTAACAGTAAAAAAAATCAAGAATTTTCTTTAGCTTATACATGGATTATGTTTACGGAAACATTTTGAATAGGGCTAGCTAATAATTTACACATACACACGCACATAATTTACACCATCAACGCTCTTGTCTTAATACTGACAATAACAATTGGAAATCATATAGACAAAAAAAAATTAAAATCAAAATTGTCACTTTAAAGTCTAGTAAGTAATATTGCTCTTTGCTGTTCAGTTTGAGGTTAGTTGAGGTATGATATATATATATATATATATGTAGACATAAAAAAAAATGACAAAAACAAATGCAACTTTCTGTTGAAATGCGTCTATTCGAAAACTAAAGGTATCGAGGTAAATGGAAGCACTGGACACGACGGCTCCAATTGCAACGACGTTGAAAAGCAGTCGGCGGATGCATTAAAATCACCCAAAGTCTGCATCACTTGGCCCAAAGCAAACCTGTTGATATACGATACAATTGTAAATCGTGGCCAAGTTGACTGACTCTCATTATTATTTACCATATCTTTGGACAATTCGGATCCAATTTGGCCGCATCTTTGAGCATCTTTTCAGCCAAACGCGGCTCGCCGAGCATTAAATGGGTTTCGCCCAAGGCGCGCAAAGCTTCCGTATGATTTGGATTGGCGGCGACGGCATTCAGGAAACATTGTTTGGCCTCCCGCCACTGCTCCAAATAGACATGAATCTGACCACGCTGTAAACAGGATGTTGATTAAACAATTTTACAGATTAGACATCAGGTTTACCCACCATGAACATTATTTGATGAGAGAGCGGATAGATTTGCGTAGCTTCGTGGATGCAATTTAACGATTCATTTGGCTGATCAATTTGCATATAGACATCAGCCAGCAGCAGCCAAATCTGAAGAGTACAAACTCAAATTAATATCACTTCTATATAAATGAGATCTTCCCTGCAATAAACTAACCTCAATTTGCAGCACCCAGGGTCGTCGTGGTCCCGGACGCTGTGTGAAGGAGCTCAGCGAGCTGGCTGCCTCGCTCAAGGCTTGCTCCACGCGCGACACTGCAGCCAGCGAAGCGGCATAGACGGAATCTTGAGGAGGCGACAACAAGTTGAGAATTACAAAAACAGTGCAAATGCAACAACAATTCAAAATGTAACTATAAACATAACGAGTGAAATTGTGTGTTAGATAAAAGTCACAAAAAGTGTATCAAAATTAGAGAATCAGAGAAAAGGTTAGTTTATGAAAATCATGCGTAAGGATGCAAAGTTATAGGCAGGCAAGATAAAAGGGAGAAGAGAAACTACCAGAGAGAGAGAGAGAGACAGAGACAGAGAGAGAAAGAGAGTAAGACCAAAAGAGACAGAGAGAAAGAGACTTAAAAGCAACGCAAAGCGTAAATTGAAAGAAAAACGTTTTATACACTTGCAAGGAAATTTTCAATTTTGAATCGTATTTTCTTAAATTCCTAAGAAATATCGAAATTTCTCCCTTTTTTTTGGTTGAAAAGAAAAGACTCAGTTATAAATTTATTGGATTTCTAGAAATTGTAAAAATTTCTCGTTTTTTTTGTTGTAAAATATAAGAAAAAGGGAAAAATTATAAAGATTAAGTTTTTTTTTACTGGGAGTTAGTATCAAAATCTTTCCTGATTTTATATTCTTAAAAAAAACCTTTAGCCAAATCTTTATGCAAAATCGTCAACAGTAAAAGGTAAAATTCCCAAAATTAAAATCCAATCAATTAACTGTTTAATATAATTTCCAATTTAAATACTTTGCAAGGGTATAATTAAGTGCGGTTCACCGAACTTTCAAACTTTTAATTAAATTCGCAGTTGAGACTTACAATTATGGTTTTTATGGTTTTTAAGAATTTGGTTTTTTTTTTTTTTTTTTTTTTTTTTTTTGAGACAGACACATTCCGCAGAAGTTGGGTAGAGTTACATAGATGTCATAGATGTTTGTATATATATGTATTTATATATAAATGTATGTGTGTGTGTGTGTATATAGAACATATTGATAGGCATTATTAAGAGTCATGAGTTTTGGTAGGTAAAGATTTTGGGATGCGTTCGAAAGGGGCAAAAGAAAACTTACTCGAATCCTTGTCGGACATTTGGGATGAGTGCACCAAGTGGACACCGCTTTTGGTATCCGAATGCTTCTCCTCCTCGCCGGCGAGCTGTGCCTCGTACACATCCCGCCAAACGGCAAGCATATGTTGCACCGTGGACAACGCCGTCTCCGCATCCTCCAGATTCAGCTGCAAATGTGCCTTGACATGCAGCAACTGGAGATTATCGGGAAACTCATGCAGTGCATCCTCGATGACGCCCAACGCCTCACGCGGACGTCGCGACGCAGTCAGCAGCAATGCGAATAGATGCAGACATGGGGCATGCTCCATGCGCAACGCGAGCGCAAAGCGTATGTGACTCAAGGCATCGCCCAGCTGATTGAGCAGCGCATATTGCAACGATAGATAATATTCGGCCAGATGATCGTTGCCATCCTGCTGCACGGCACGCTCCAGTGACTCCAGCGCTAGTTTATTATACGCATCCCGTTCGCTCTTCAATGTGGCCTGAATGGCCAGCTGCTGATGGCCAATGCCCACAAAGAGCTGACTGCGCGACGGACGCAGACCTGGGCAGGATGAAGTGAGAGATTGTCATTAAATGGGATCAACTTTAATATGGATTCACTTGACTCACCCTTCACCTCACGCTTGAGCGCCTGCTGGGCATAGTCCAAGCCCTGCTTGACCGTCTCCAGGCTCTCGTAGCACAGACGCGAGGCAAGCAGACAAGGCAGCGGATCACTCGGCGTCAATTTCATCGACTCCTGGAGCACACGCAACGCATGCGAATGCTTCTCGGCTGCCATCAAACTGAGACCGTATTGTCGCCAGACATGCTGCTCCCCAAAGCTAAACTTCAGTGCCTTCTCGAATGACTCGTTCAGCAGCTGGACGAGACCCCAGCGTATGGTGGCCAGGGTGAGCAGATCATAGACAGCGGTCACATTTCCCATGGCATGTTGGCGAGCCGAACGAAACTCGGGACTCTGGGAGAGCACAGTGTCACGCACCGCCAAAGCCTCGGCAATTAGTAGCAGCAGAATCACCTCCTCCTGCTGGTTGCGTGGCATGAACTGCTGACGCGTCTCATATTTGCGTGGCTTCCACAAACGCTTGGACGACGAACCACCACCAGCACCACCACCACCCGAACGTAAGGTGCTGCCACCGGTTTTGCTGGTGAAGGGCGGTGCATAAATTGTGCCCGAGACACCGCGGAGCAACACCTCGGCCAGCTGCCGAGCGAGTGTCAAGCGCAACGATTGCGTTGCAGGCGTATCAACAGCATTTAGCATAATCCGATAACGTTCCACAGCCAAATGCAATTTGCCTGCCTTAATTAGCACAATTGGGGCACGTTGCAAGGCCGTCTCCAGTATGACACCCATGCGTCTGTTGCTCTCCAATGTGGCGCTGCTGCTCGCCATGCTGCTGCTGCTGCTGATGGCAAAGCTACTCGTCGACTGTTGCACGCCACTGTTCACATTGAGTGTGGAGCCATGCGTCGAGTTGTTAGACGAGTTCGAATTGTTGCTTATGCAAAATATCTCATATTCCTGCAGATAAAGCAATCCCAAGTCCGAGGCACGCTCAAAGCAGGAGATCTAGTCGTAAGAATTGGACATTTATTATAGTTAAGTATTTATAGATCACATTTGATGCGCTCACCATGTCCGTATCCTTTTCGGCCTTTTTGAACTTGGACGTGGGCTTGGTGGACTGCTGTTCCAAGCACAGACCCTTAATCGCATACGATTCGGCCAGAATCTTCAGACTGCGTCTGTTTAAATAAATAAGAGATTTTTCTCGAATTAAAATATATTCATTTGTATATGCATAAGAAGATAAGATTCTCTGGAATGGAGAAAATCGGATTAGTCGACCAAAATGTAAAGAATTGCCTATGAAATTAACTAAAAAAGTAATTATTGTATTCACAGCTACTTGCTACTGTCCAGGTGTATATATATATACATATAGATATATATCTTCACTTACAGGGTCAACACTTGTTCGGCCAGCGTATTCAGTTCGGCTTTGACAAAGTTCTCCAGGCTCTGCTCGTATTCGCCGCAGGCATAACACAATTTGGCCAACAGCAAATAGGCATCCAAAGCGACGCCCGCCTTTTGGCCACTTTCGCCCAGGGCCAAATTGAGATAACGTCTCGCCTCCGATAAACTGCTTTTGGCGCGACCAAAATTCGATTCGGCGGCCACCGCATGCTCCTCCAAATAGCTTTCCAGACGCGCTTCGCCCACCAGAAAGTTTGCGAGGCTCTCTAAAAAAAATAGTGGGGGAAAGAGGAGGGGGGTAAGCAAATACTGTATTAACATGTCATTGCCATTCTCTCTCTTGTTGAATTTACCGTTTTGTGGCGATCCCGTTTTGAGCTCATCTGTCAGCTCGATGACGCGTTGCCATTTGCCCTTGCTGCGGCAATTTTCGATTAGCGCCTCGCCTTTGGTCGCATTGCGCGTTCGATTGGACATTCTTATCTAAAGGGAGCACGTGACCACGCACACGCTTTCGCTTCAGTTTTCAGATTTTCTTGTTCCAATTTTGGGCTCTACAAAATTTATATTATTAATAATTCGATTAACAATTTTTCGCAATACACGCACACAACGCGACACACACACACACACATGTAAGTGTGGCTAAAATGAGCAGCGTTGCCACCCGTTTCGATTTCAAGGTTAATTGTAGAGTGCTGTGCTCACTGCTTATTGTTACAAGTTTTGATTACGCCATATTAGTGTTAAATAAAATACAAGTTCAGCAAATTCAAACTTTCTGCACTTAATACTCACATTCAATGTACACACACAGTAAAACACATTAAACTCATGACGTCAAGCTCTCTCTACAACTGAGTTACTCAAATGAATGTGCGCAGAGAGTTACCTTATAGCCAGCGCCATGACAAGGCTGCCACTGTGCAAACAGCTGATTGCCAAGAGCGTGGCATTTTAAGTCATTTACACTAGAAATATGGTAGTTTCTGGTACTTTTTGTGGTAATTTTTACCATGTACTGTTCGGTCACACCGTTTGCAGTTGTAGTTCTGTTATTGTGCGATACGCACGCGTTTGGCTCGAGTTTTCAGCAAACAAGAATTTAAAGCAAACAGAAGTGCGGCATTTGTGAAAGCAAACAAAAAAAGAATGGTATTCAAACGTGCTCTGTTCGTAAATTGAACAAAACTAAATGAAGCGGAACTAAGAGTGAATGAGAAGTGAAGTAATTATAATTCGAGATTGCTCTTAATTGGTAGCCATAAATTGTATTCGCTGGCCTACAGTCGTTTAACTAACGGTAAGCTATTAGCGTCTGTTTATATTTTGTAATTTAGCTAAAAGCACCAATACATGCGCACACGCCCCAAAAGCGCAGTGTGACCAATCGTATAGTGTATCTGTGCGCGCGTGTGTGTGTGTGTGTTCGAGTGCCGCCGTTTTGGCTAACGCTCAGCTGTTTAGTTAGCTGTTGTTGTTGTTGTGGACGCCGCTACAGCGACACACGCAATCATATGCATGCTTGCGTGTAACTGTGCATTTGCCAGTGTGCGTGTGTGTGAGAAAGTGAGAGTATTTGTAACAACTATATTAAATGCAGCACGGCACTCACACTCACCGCACACAAGCAACGCTCTTTCTAATTGGAAAGCTGTCATACAGTCAAATGCTTGAGCTTTTGATTTGCATAATTTTACTGCTCTCCTCGCTGACATCTTGTTCAAGTTCAAATTGCAGTTGATTTTTTATTTTCTGCCAATTTTACGCTCTATTTGAGCAGTATCAGAAAAAAACAGCTTTCAGCATTTATCGCGTGTCTTGTCAATCGTTAAGTTAATTGCCAAGTTTATTTATTTTTTTGCATGTCAACTGGCCACATGGTCGCCCCACATTAGCTATTCATTGCATGCCTTAACAATAAAAATAACAAATTATTACATAAAGCATTTAAATGCATATATAAAAGGCACAAGCAAATAAAAACTCATTAAATTGCAAAAAAAAAAAATAAAAAAAAAAGAAGAAAAAAGCAAGCAGAGCGCGCCAAATTAAAATGCCAAAGAATACAAGAAGAACGGCAACGCCACCGTTTGCGTTTGGTTGTGTGTGTTTGATTGAGAGGGGAAGAGAGCAACAGCAGCAGCGATTTTGCATGCTTATGACGTAATGACAATAATACAAGGCAAGCAAGTGAGAGAAAGAGCGAGAGAGATGTAGTGGAAAGTATTAAAATGACAAATAAAGACTGCGCACAGTGGTGCGCTTCTATGCTAACAACTGTTGAATCTTTAAGTGTGAATGAGGATTAAGACGCTAAAAATACAAATTAACAAATATGCACATAATGTATGTATGTGTGTGTGCATAAAGTATGTACTAATGTTATTAACGAGTTGTGCACAATGAGAGACATAGAATAGTTTGCTTTTCGAAAATGTATTTAAAATTTTACAGAAATAATTCTGAATGCTGTTGCTGCACTGTGCAAAAAGCAACTCTCATTTTGACTGTTGCTTTGCTCTGCACTGTCAGCAGGTGGCTGCAATGTTTGTGTGTGTGTGTGTGTGGTTGGGTGGGGGAGGAGAGTGGAACAGACTTCAATTGTTTGGTGCTTAGGGGCGTCATAGCGGCCATTACAGAAAAACATGCATGCTGCGCTTAACGGTATATGCTCGCCTACGGTTGCCCTCAAGCGCAGGCGAAGATGTGGGACACAGAAAAAGTACAAGAACTGATGTGCGGCAGACTGGCAGGCTGGCAGTCAGTCTCTGCATAGCGTGTGCTAAAACGTTTGCGAATCGAAACATGTTTGCTCGCTCCTTCTCCCAATCTCTTCATCTCTGCTGTATGAAACATTTGGTTTGTGAAACGAACATTAGTCAGCCACGTTTTTAAACTGTGGTCGGTTGTTGTGACTGCAGCTGCTGCTGTGCTTTGCTCTGGTCTTGTTACCGTTTTCGTTGTCGTCAATTGTGCGCACATTTCTTGTGACTTTTGCGTACACTTGTTTTGTGCGGCGTTTGTTTACATTTTGTTGTCACGTTTTGTGGCTGGAGCGTTTTTTTTATTGCGTTTAGCATATATTTTTATTTGCTTGCTACGTTTGACGTTTGGGCTTTGCGCATTTGTGTTTTTATTTGCTTGTTGACTTGTTGACAGGTAGTTCAGCTTTACTCTCGCGCTCTATCTCGCTCCCTTCCACCACCTCAGCCACTCATTAAGATTATGTCCTTAAGTGCAGCTGTTCTTTGAATTTGCGTTGGCTTTGCTTGTATACCCTGTAAACCATTTTTAGAAAAGGTTAGCACAAATGCAGTAGAGTAAAAAAGATTATAATCAAATATAGAGTAGAAAAGATTATTATCAACTATTATTATATGAAAATATTACTAATTCTTAAACACAAAATTTAATATCATTACAGTAATGATTCATTTACTATAATTATATTAAATTTCGTGTAGAAATTATATGATTGTAGATTATATAATACACATATCATCGACTAGTCGAGTATGCTCCACATTTAGTTATTTTCCATAATTTTTTTTCTATGCTTTACCTGCATTTGCTTTTCAAGTCACGCGCTCTCTCTCACTCTGAAGTCTTTAAGACACGTAACTCTTTATATTTTGCGCATCTTTTTATGTGCTTGCTTTGTTAATGCTGCCAAACAAGTCCTCTGTCAGTCTCATTCTCTCGGCTTAGCAAATTACAAGGCTTTAATTTCGTTTAGTTCCTTTCTTTTTGTTTCTCGGTTTCTGCTTTTGCTCTTTAATCTACACTTTTCTAGCTATAGTTGACCTCCTTTTTTGTTGGAGGATATCTAACGACCCCCTCCCCCACACACACACACTCCACGAGTAGTGGAGAGCAAAATTTGCTGATTTTGTCTTCAATTTCTTAGGACTTTTGTTGAGATATTTTTTTTTCCGATTTTTTTTTTATGCGTCTCGTCGCGTCTCATCTCTTTTCGTCCCGTTTCGTTTCGTCTGCCCTTTGCCTATTTCTTCAAACATCATAAACATGGCATACATTTTACTTATACACGTGTACATATGTATGTACGCGTATGGATGTATTTATGCGTATGTGTGTGTGGGTATCTGTATATATATGTCAGCATCTTGCTTTCTGTTTGTAACGACCACACCCACCCACCGTGTACCGTCCCCTCTGGCACCTCTTCACCAACACTTTTTATTGCATACAGCGCGACTATCAATAAAGTTCGATTTCTCTCCATCCCCGTGTGCTCCTGCGTATGTGTGTCTGTGTGTGTAAGGCTCATAAATCAAGTTAAACTAAACAAAAAACAAAAAAAGGAGAATGACCAATCATGTTTGATGGGTTGACGTTTAAATACCCTTGCATTAGGGCAAAATGTACGTTGTTATTTATTATTTATTTAACACTACTTATTTTGAAATTAAATCAAACATCTACAAAAAATAAATAAAATTTGTTCTGCAATTATTTGCATCACGTCAACGTGATATCTTTTTATAAATGGAGTACAGGGTATTGGCTAGAATAATAATAAAGGCAGCAAAACCAAACAAATAAATTTATGTTTGGCACTTCTTACATCGCTTTATGCCAATATTTCTGCCAGCGCCCACCTTCTATATCTTCTCTATGATCACATCTTTCCCGACCCGCTCGCACCCATTCGGCTTCTATTAGAACAACGAAAAAGCGCTGGCAAAGCACACAACGACAGCAACAACAACAACAAGAAATGATGACGACGCTTCACTTTGACGTCGCTGCTGCTGCTATCTTTTTTATACAACTATTTATAACAGCAGCAGCAGCTTACTCATCCATACATACCTACAGTTACATATGCTTGGCTTTCTGTGTGTGTGTGTGTGTATTACATTTAAAGTTAAAAACTTTTTGTTGTGCTTTATTGCTTAATATTTCATAGTGCCTTCCCTTCAACCAACACCTTCCCTATATGCTGTCAATAAAAAAAAAAAGTTATGACACCCCTTTTTTCCCCCCATTCGTCTTCTTTTGCTCTTTCACATTCAATTTCTTTTGCAATTCTTTTGAACAAGCTCAATTTTGTTGTCGTTGTTGTTGTTGTTGACTTAAAGTTGCCATCGACTTAGGGTGTGAAAGAAGTGAATAGAAGAAGGAGGAGAGGGGACGAGTGATGAGATATTTGTAACTGAGCTAAAAACTTTTTATAGCTTTACAATTTTTAATAGCAATCTATAGCTTTTATTCGTGTATATAAAGTATTTGGACAATTCAAGTTGCTTACATTCCGTGTGTGTGGCTCATTCATTATTCGCATACATAAATTTAAACAAAATGAAATGGAATATTTGTTTTTTTCCCCCACATTTTTGACAATTTTTTACTTACTCCTCGCCTAAAGTTTTCCATTTTATTTCTAAATAAATGACATCAACAACATTTTGTACATAATTTATAAGAACAGAAAAACAAAACGAAAACAGTAAAAACAAAAACAACTACGCGAAGAAACATGAATGAAAAGCAGCGGAAAACTAAAAATACGAATTTATATGCAAAACACTTTTAACTTGCTTGAATTTCTAACATTTTTCGCCAGCTTCATTCCTCTATGTGTGTGTGTGTGTGCTGTATCATCTGCATACATATTTACATATATAGTCTTCATTTGTGTATGTGAGTGCTCAAAGCTCCCACTGAGCAAGCAAGCCTGCAACGATAAATGACATTTGACTGCGTCGGCGGCATTCGTTCGTTGCTCGCCTATGGCTGTCTCTATGGCTATGTGTTTGTGTGTGTGTGTGTGTGCTCAACGCTCAGTTGCCGCCTTCCATCTCCCATTTGTCCCATTCAGACCGCAGTTGTCGCCCCACTTAGCGCTCTCCCACACAGCAACGTTTTTTTTTTTGCTTTTTATTTAGTTTGCTTGTTTTTTTTTTGTACTCGCATATTCATTTGCATTTTTATGCGTCGACGTCGTCGTCATCGTTGTCATCCGCTGTTGCTATTTTATTTACTCTACATATATTTGTGTATGTATTTCTCTTGACTCTTCCTTAGTTTATCTTTATTTGTTGTCATTCTTTGTTGCAATTATAGTTCTTATGCTGCTTAAGAAACACTCGTATATTACATATTATCGAAAGATATAAAATGGTGCATGAAATGCATGAAAGTGAAACGCATTAGAATTGACACATTGACAGCCACCTGGGAGGGAGGAACGAGATATATTGTATTTAAATGAAATCCTTTTCATAAATTAAGTGCATTCTACAAATGTCAAATTGAGTTTATTCGATTTTCTTTTACACCTGTCTTCGTTTTTTTGTATGATTGCAATTTATAAAATGATATGCAGAATTAATTACCGTGCTTAAGTGCCAATTAATATTAATTAAAACTGAATGAATACTAACAACTACATTTACAAAAATAATACATTTACACATATATGCACGCACACATACTTATGCATATATTTGTTTATTTGTATGCACTTTCATAGCAAGCAACCTTTGTCCGTCTTCGTTTTGCACATAATTTCACTTTGAATTTTTGGTTGCCAAACGTAATTTACCGCTGTTCCATTTCGTTTTCATTGTGCGCTTGAAAGAGAGCTAGACGATAGCAAGGCATGGTTTGGCAAGGGGGAGGAGAGGGCGAGTAGAGCGTGTTTAGAAATTTCAGCAGCAGCAGCAGCTTACTGCTTTTACTACTCGCTTTGTTTTCCGCTACTGCTAGTGTTAGCTGTCTGAGTCTGCTTGCTTTTGCTTGTGCCCGAGTTGTCTTTTGTCTTGTCTTTTGCATAGTTTTTAATCCACGTTAGTGCATCTGTCACTGCCGTTGCCGACGTCTCTGCCGCTGCCGACGTCTGTGCCGGCGTCGCTGCGCACCATTAGCGAAGAGCTTTTGCTGTTATTCTGTTTGGTTTGGTTCGGCTCGGCATTGTTTTCCATTTGTGCTCACAAATATGCCAAAAAGAGACAGATGGATGACCTTGACGCCATACAAAAGCAAGCTGCAATAAATAAGTGGACAAACATACATATAAATATATATATCAATATATATTATAGGTATTATATCAAAATTAATAATTGAACAAATAATGAATAAATTAAAAAATACAAATTATTAAAAAATAAAGTTTAATCTATAAAATTTTATGTGAACACATTTTTTTCATGTGTATTTAATAACAGATCGTGACACTGCATTTATGCCTCACATCAGCTGTTGTTGGCGGCTGGTCAACGAACCTGCGGCGCAGCAATTGCTTTGTTAACAAATAACAGCAATAGTTGTTAGTTTTTATTATCTCAACAAATTGACAACAACAACGACTATCAATAGCAATGAACTGACAACTGAGACTACATGCGAGCGAGCGCAATAGTCATGTCATGGACATTTTTAACTACCGACACCCAACTGATGACTGCACCGTGGTGCAATGTGTGCTCTGCGACTAAACAGAATTATTAACTAAAATGATTGCAAAAAAGCAAAGCCTTCATTTTCATTTTTGGGCCTTATTGGGACATTTTGCGATGCAATCGACTCTATTAACATGCGTTACACACATTTTCAATTTCAACGAAAACCAACAAAAAAAAGTAAAAATCAAAAGAAAACACAGACGCACAACACACATGCACAGATGCGGTCGCACGCACTTAAACACATCCACACGCGCAGCAACTAGAAATAAGCTGGCAAAAGCAACCCGTGAATCGGCCGACGACGAATTTGAAGTTGGAGTCGCAACAATGCACAGTGGTCAAAGCACAGGCAAAAATGAAATAAAAAAAAAAACAAAAGATATTTGTTTATTATAATTATTTGCAAATTCAAATTAGCTCTTCTGCCAAAGTGTACCGTTCAATTAATTTGTAATCAATATTTTCATTTATATTCCGCTGCTATGTGGCCCACTGTGTGACCCAACTTCGTCGTTGCGCCGGCAAGTCGACGACTACAACTACATCGTTGTTGAGTATGTGTGTGTGTGTGATAACTTTGAGAACGATAAATTGTGTTATGCTGGCTGCCGTCGAAGTCGACGTCGTTCGTTCGTCTGCTTTTTCGTTCAGTCGTTCGTTCGTTTGCATGGGAAAGAAAGAGCGAGCGTGAAGAGAGGGATGGAGTCCATGGGAGGTGGGGAGAGTCTCACTGCAAAGCGTTTTGTCGCCGCTCGCATCAAATTCGTTTGCATTGCAATCTGTGTTCGTCGTCCTTCTTCAGCTCTTCGCTTCTCTCCTCTCATCATCCTCGCTGCACTTGTCGGCTTATGCGTCTGCTTGGTTCACCTCAGCCAAAATCTCTCCATGTGGCAATAGCGACTACTAACTGAGTGTCGTTCAATGTGCGCTTATCACATTATATTGCTATTTATGGTTTTGCTTGCAATATTTCCTTTTCTTTTCTGTTCTTTCTCTTTTTTCACTTTTCGCTTTGTGATAACATAATACGTACTACGAGCGAATACATACATAAATACACACAAACATGTAAACTTGCTGTGAGCTGCGGTTATTGTTATTATTGGCTAGTGTGTTGTTGTTATTGCTGCTGCTGCTGCGACAATTCTTTGCTGAATTTGAACGGAATGTATGCACACTGATTCGAGTTACACTTCTTTTTAGATCTACGTTAAGGCAAAATATTTTCTAAATCTCTTTATGAAACTAAAATTTGGTGCTAAAGTTACATTTTTATTCCACAAATAAAAGTTTTAAAATAAAAAAAAATTCGTATCATTCTCATTGTAGTCACACCGTGCGCTGCTGGCTTTTGCAGCTTTCGCTTTTGTCGTCATTCGCTCGTTGGTTCGTTTGCTTGTCAATAATGCAATCAATTGAGTAGTTTGATTAAAGAAATATTATTATTGTCGGTCATGCATTGTGGATGTGTATGTGTGTGTGTGATTTTCTATTACACTTGATCTTTTATTGATGTTGCATTTTGTGTCACAATTGCGGTAGCTTCTGTTGGGGTGCGGGGGAGTCGGGTAAATGAAAATAGCATGTATATTACATATAAAAACATATCATTAGCAAGGATAATGTTACTGTAATAACTACTCGTATTTTATTATCACGCCAGTTTGTTCAATAAAATACAAAATATACAAGAATTTATTTTATTTATTTACAGCGCTCATAATTCCAGACCCAGTTTTGGTTGTTGTTTTTTTTTCTTTATTTTTTTTGTAGAGGTCTTCCGCAAACAGTGATTGATAACGGTAAGTAAACTTTTATATTTCACAGTAGTGTTGTTTCATTTACTTTATTGACTTTGCAACGTTGCAAAAAATCAACACACTTTTTTTATGTAACATTGCTCTGCCGTTTTTTAGCTCAAACAAAGTTATATTATCCCATCAATTGTGGCAGCTCAGAAAAAATAAATAAATCACATTTAAAGTGGTTTGAAAAAATGCCAGAAAAAGTTCAAACACAACGTTATCAAATATTTAAAAATAAAAAATCAATAATTACAACAAATATCGAATTAAATTGTAATTGATTTCAAATTCACACAATTTTCTTGCTGGCGGCGTTGCCAGGCATAGTTTGCAAATGACATTTGATGGCTGCACAAATGGCAAATAACGGTAATAATTAACTTTGTGAGACGTGTAACGAAATTAGATGAAGCCCAATTAACTTGATACGTTGTTTATGATCAGCAGCGCCCAATGTGAAATGTGCCATAGGTAAAATAGACGCACACACACAAACACACACGCACACAGGAACTTGAAACCTAATCAAAAAACTTTTGCTCCATTACCCGAAAAATAATCCAATTAGCTGACACACGGTAAAAAGGCATAAAATAACCACAAAAATTATTATTGCGAGCAACACGTAGAAAAGGGGGAGTTGTAGTTGTAGTTACGTGTTTGTGCTTTGTATTTGTGGTCATAATTCATAATGCATTTTCGTATGCAGCAAAGTGCAACAATAAAAGCATTAGCAACTGGAATAGATGTCATGTTGTCCTGGAAGCAACAACAACAACATTGTAGACAAAACCACCGCTGCGACGCTTTTGGCACACAAATCTCAATTTAAAACAATCAAATGGAATGAAAAACCATAAACCAAGTGAAAAAAATACAACAACAGCAAAGCAGTCCAACAGCAGCAGCAGCAGCAGCAGCTACAAAAAAACAACGCAAAACAGTAAACAAACGAAATATGCACAACTACATGCACACAGACAAGTGGTGGTATATATATACACACACACTCACTCGGAGCACAGCAACTGCTGGCGATGGCGCAATACAAATACACACGCACACATACACCCATACACAGTCTTATTCACTCACACACTTATAAGGCTAGCCTAGCCTGTTTGTTCACCACACTCCAGAGCGTTGGTCTCGCCGAAATGTCTCACCATCTCACGGACCGACCGTCGTCTCGTCGTGCTCGCTCTCCTGTCGGTCGAACGGTCGGTCGTTTAGTCAGTCGTTCTGTCGCTCAGTCAGTCGTTCGGTCGCTCAGTCAGTCGGTCGGTCGTTCGGTCAGACGCTGACGTTTCGTCATGTTCTCATGTGTTCCAGCAACGTTGTTTCATTCTACAATGCAAACGTCGTGGCAATGAAACGTTTCAGTTTCTGTTTAAACGCGGACGTGTGCGGTATGTTGAAGTAAGGAGTATTTTGAAATTTATTTCTCTGCTCAACAATCATATGTGAGCGGCAAACACGAACGCGCAACACACAGCAACAGCAGCTGTAAAAAGGCCGACGGCAAAACACACAGTCGAACAAGAAGAAGAAGGCAGCACTAGTCGTGCGTAACCAAAAAAAAACAAGTGACTAAAGAGCAAGACACGGCAAGGCTAATAAAAGTAAATAAACAAAAAAGAAAAAAAAGCGCAGGCAGCGACAATTGGCCAGCAGCCAAAATTGTGCTATTTTCTTACACATAAATACATGCTTGTAAGTATACATATATATATTGTTCGTGTATGTGTTTACATATATATACGTAGTAAGCGCAAGTGTCAAAAAGCAAAGCAGCAACAATCTGAGTTTAAATAGCGCACAACCAACAACAACAACATCAGCAAATTAAAGATATTCGGTGTATGCGCTGCTTTGCCTCTCTTCCTTTTCTCCTCTTTGGCTTTTGCAGCAACGACATTTGCACGCATTGCCTGCCAACATTATTGTGTGCATAGTATGTTGAGTGCTATTCGAAATGCCTGAAATTCGATGTTGTTCAATGGGTGGAGCACGCGGCGCACTCTTGCGCCACTGTGCATGCAAAATAAAACGTATGGAAATGAAACGAACGGGCTAACGAGCACCAACAACAAGCCATGGAAATACTATAAATAAGTGCAAGAAATTCTTTTTTTTTTTTATCAATAAACGGCAAAAACTTAAGTCAAAAAAATTAAAGAATTTTGAAATGAAATGCGCATAATTTCGGTTTACTTAACTGATTTATTTAAGTCGTATATGATTATAATTAAATCGGGTAGTTTCAATAGGTGTGCGTGTTGGTGTGTGTATATGCCTAACGGGCCCCTCAAACAGTTTATTAACTAAGTTCGTGATTAAAGTGCTCGTCAGAAGCGCTCATTAAAAAGAGACCGAAAAAATTAAAGTGTAGCTTAAAATTGATGATTATAATGATGATGGAATGTGATACCTGATAGTATTTATCGTGCTTTTTTGCCATGCATCACTGTGCACTTTCTAATTGCTGTGGATATGTTCGCAGGCTTGGCGCCACATGAGAGTATATTGTCTACAACCGTTGCCCCACTTCACATGACTCCAGAACAGAAACAGATTTGATCTTAGCTGGTATTTGTCTTAGTGCATTTGAACTTATCTGGTTTTTCTCTTGGTGCATACGTACTTATTTTTAATTAAATTTTTCTAGCTTTTTTTTAACATATCAATTGGTAAAAATATTAATTATGCCGTCAGATAGGGCAAAACAGATGTAATTAATTTTGTCCTGTGTTTAATTATATATGTAATACATAATTGTAAACCAATAAAACAATTTTCATAATTTATTTGCCGCATAATTAAATCAGAATCGAGCCAAAAATCGAGGACAACATTGTTGTTGTTGAAACGCCTGCTCCATCCCCCCATCCACCCTTTTCGGTCTCGGTGAGGCACATGTTTGGAAATCGTTAAAATGTCTGTTGGCAATTAAATTTGCATAAATTAGACATGCCGAGCGCATTTAAAGCACGCGTGTGCAACCATTAAAAAAAATGCACAGAGGAAAAATCCGTACATTTTATTTTTTGGTAGTGGTAGAGAATGAAGAGCGCAGAACAAATTAACTAATATCGTTCTTATTGTTTGGTTTGTTATTGTCTTTAATTAATCACAACAAATGGGAAGGCAACGGCAATTTGCACATCGTCGAGCAAAAGCAATTTTAATGAAGTAGAACTAATTTCTAATTAAAAGCAACATTACAATGCAAAGCAAAATAAACCAAACTAATTTCAGACAGTGAGCGAGAGAGAGAGAGAGAGAGAGCTAGAGAGGGAAACCCAAAAAAAAAAACAGAGCATCAGCAATGGACTGGGAGAGAGAGAGAGCGAGAGAGAGACAGAGAAGAAGCTGTTTAGCGGTGGCAGCGGCAGCGGCAGCGACAGCGGGTAATAACGAGTTTAAAGCTCCGCTAGCATGAGCACAACGCACAAACACATACACACAGACAGACATACACACAGACTGACATACACATACAGGCACACATAGAAACCAGAGAGACGACAGCGATGCGAGCACAGACAGACAGACGCGAAGAGATTCTCACATGCCGTGGCGTGTAAAAGTTCTGTACTTTTATGCTTTTATTTTGCCAGCCCCAAAAATAATCGCATTATGATAAGAAAAAAAAGAAGAAAAAAATGCACAAGCCTCGCTCTCTTCATCTCTCTCTCGCTCTCTCTCTCTTTTTGTTAGTGGTACGCAAAAAAAAATAAAGGTGAAAAACACGGTGGAACGGTGGAACACAATGTCAGCGCAGCAGCAGAGTTAGGGCAGCGCTGCAGCCGCGCAGCTCTCCGCATACAATTTATATTTGCTTTTAATGCTTGTTGCTGCTTTTTGCTGCTGCTTGCAAACAAATAAAACTGGTTTTCAAGTCAATTAAACAAACCAAAAAATTACAAATACAACAAACTACGAAAAAGAAGAAGAAATAGAAGCAAAAGTAGTAGAAGAAAACGTAGATGCGACAGCGTTATAACTTTTTTTTTTTGATGTAAACAGCTGTGCCAGAGTTCGAACGGACCTCTATTTGCAAGTTGCTCTCGATGCTGATTACAATAAGTAACTGTAAACCAAAAACAATTTCTTCTCTTTTTTTGTATGTTAAAACTTTTATGCAATCAGCATTGTAAGCTCAAAAAATTAATAATAATACAAAAAAAAGGGCAAATAACACGCATGCTAAATTTCCTGGCATGGTAAATCGACAAAATGCTTTCAATTTAATTAAATGGCTTTAAATAAATCTGCCTCGATTCAGTTTGCCGCTTGTATTTATGCATATGTCAGACTAAAAATCTCTTCATGATAATTTCAATTTACCAATGCGATAATTAAATAGGGGAAAAAAATTGAATTCGACTGCAGAAAATGCCACAAAAACAAAAAACAAAAAACAAGGCATTTGAAAATAGAAACAAGTCAAACGTCGAATGTAAAATTGTGAAAAGCTGAAAGCCGTTGGCAAATATGTCATTGGCAAACAAAGAACATTATTGAAATGTTTGCAAGGGTTGTTTCTTGCTTTTGGCAGTTGGCTTTTAAGCCACATATAGATTGTGGTTTAGACATGTAAGTTAATATGCAATAGTACATGTCTGTCTATAGGGAATGAGTGTGTGGTCTACAAGCTAATCGATTTTTGATTGCCCAACAAAAAATATTTTCAAATAGTTGCGTGCATTTTTATATACATTGCATTCTATTCTAACAATGTGTTAATTAAAATCGTGGAAAATCCCAAATGGATCGAAGCCATGATTGATTAAGAAAAGCAAATATTAAATTGTTTGCTGTCATTCCAATCAACTTGAACTTTTTGAACAAGCTTCTTCTTTTACTTCTCCATTGTCGTCATTCTGTCCTCTGCTCCTCGTCGATTTGAAAAGAAAGCTATTGTTTAATTTGAGTACCTCAAAATGCTCGGGATTGTCAATAAATTTCAGTCTCAATTTGACAATTTGCACATTTGAATACCTCCGTGCTTGATAATAAGGAACAAAGCCGAGGATTAGATACCCTTACTCTTACATAGATATGCTGATCAGGAATTTATACATACTTATACTTCACTCTTCTACAGAACCCCCAACTTATGTTGATATAATTGCCATGGACATTTCTAAACGCATAATGCTTTATATTATTAAATCAAATAATTCAAAAGATATGGCCAAACAATTGCTGTGAACGTTGCACAAAATAATTTGGCTAAAAGCAAATAGGCGAAACAAAAAAGAAGGAAAATCGAGGAAGAAAATAAAATCAACATAAAATTGACCAAGGGAGCGGAAAAAAAAACGAAATGAAGGAGAATATAATCTCTGTGTTGGGGGAGGGGGCTGGGATAAACGCAAAAGCTCGAAAAATGTCAGCGTTCTCTGAGCCAGGTCAAGATTTTGGGCTCAATTATAAAGTCAGCAGAAGTTAAGGCAATAAAACTGGAGACTACAGTTCATTTAGTGTGCAGATTATGTGATTATTTATTTATAATTATAAGAGTGAGCACTTACTGTTATACTCGTGATTACTAAGTGGTATACACTGGTATATAAATGTCATATACTGAGTGCAGTTTTCCTTTTTAGGCTTTAGGCTTTATGCTAAGAGTCTCAATTCATAGTTCGACTTATAAGTGAGCATTAACTGTTATACATGTCATTACTGAGTCTTATACAACCATATGCTTTGCTATTCTAAATACCATCTGCAGATGTTGCTATGAGAATTTATACATACACTTAGTTGTAAGTCAGCATTAACTGTTATATTTGCGATATTACCATGGCTTTGATATTCTATATAGCCTCGCCAGATTACTCTACGACTAGGCTTAGTATATTATTTCCAATCCAAATGAATGTTATAGCAACAAGCCGTGCGACGGCTTTATCAAATGCAAGCCACAACCAGTGCCACTACCACTGGCGCAGAGCAGAGAGCCCTATAAGTAAAGTTTTCCCATTTTGTGGGCTTAAATCTAAATGCCGTCTCTATTATTTTTCGACCATTGGCTTGTTATGTTTAGCTGCTGCTGCTGCTGCTGCTGCTGCTGCTGCTGCTGCTGCTGCTGCTGCTGCTGCTGCTGCGACTACGTCAGACACAACAAAAACCTGTGCATCAAATAAGCCCAGCCAATTTATTTTCCATAACAACTGATACGACGACAAAAAAAAAATGTATATATATAGAAAATACCAAACATACGTATAGAGGAAGTACACAAATTTGTTATGCGGCGGCTGCTGGTTGCCCTTCAACTACACAACAACAACAACAACGACAGCAGCAGCAGCAATAACAAGAACAACAGGAGCAAAAATAATAAATACAAAAACAACGAAGAACCCTGGCCAAATTGGCACAGCAAGCAAGTCAACAGCACACCCACCACCCCTCCCTCACTCTTAATTTTGTTTTTTTTTTTTTCTCTGTGTACTCCATGGTTTTACCAAGCTGTCAGCCCCCCACCCCCTCTCAGTGACTGCCTGGGCTGATTTCGATGTGCATTACATTCATGTATAGCAGACATATCCATTGTTCACAGCGCGCCTACTCGCCTGTAATATTGTATAACAGCCACTACAACAACAACAACAACAGCAACAATAACACCAACTAACAGTATCAAGTACAAACCAGACACAAAAATCTGAAAATGCCGACCCATGCAAATTTTGAGGTCGAGTTTTTTCTTTTCCTATGTAAATGAAGATGAGAAATTTTACTCTTCTCCTCCGCTTTTATTTATGCTCTCACTTGCTGTCTGCCTTTTGCTCTCTCTCTCTCTCTCTCTCTCTCTCTATCTATCTGTCTCTCTCTCTGTCCCTTTTTAACTCACTTGCTTTCATATTCTAGGTGGCATATTGAAATTAATGTAAATTTTTTCATACACTTGCGCCTTATTGGTTTTTGTGTGCTTTATGGATGAGTTGTAGTGTTTAGGGGCGGAGTATGGTAGGGAGGGGTAAAAATGCGAAACTGTTGTTGTTGTTGATGTTGTTCTGTTATTGATTACTCTGATGATGTTGATGATGGGTGGCTGTTGAGAAGTTGATTTGATAATGAAATGCCGAATCGTTATTTTTTGATATGAGAGGCTCAAATTGGCTCAGGTGAACAATTTCGTTTCTCAAGAGCTGCGTAAATAACAAGAAATAAAAGGACAACAAGACAGAAATTGGCGACATAATGATGATTAAAGTCTTTTTTTTTTTGAAGAGATATTTAATACATTGATTGGGGTGTTATCAATTTTTTGGCCTTTCTCTCTGATATTTGATATAATTTTTGGTTTACGACTTTATCAATTTGAGAATAAATTAAAAGTATTCAAGCAGAAATTTATAATACCTCCGTTCGATTTTTATACACTGATACAGAAGTTTTAGGAGTATATTGGTTAGGGACTTGAAATTTGGAAACTGGGGAACTATGAAATCATTAACATCGATAAATGCAAAAAGTTAATTTTAGAGTTAGCTTCCTTTAAAAAGACGCACATATAGTTTAAACTGGATAATTAAGTTTGAAAGGTAGCAGACTTCGTAATCTTATAGCTTTTGTTATCAATCTGTGAGTACCCACTGATTATTGGTAATAACAATTTCGGGGCAACCCCACATGCTGTTATCAGCTCTTATCAGCTGGTAAAAACGAAAAAAGATTGCAAACATAAACTTGTGCGTAATTGTAACAATTTCATAAATAAATAACGGATAAATTACAGTGAACATTGCCCAAATTTACAGACGCTTAATTGTCGTTAAAATTATACCAATTCACTCACTCAACAAAATATTCATCAAATTAAATAAACAGCAGAGAGTGCCGTAAAGTATTAAAAGGGACACACACACAGACGCACACACACACACACACAGACACACACACACTCTCGCACATGTTAAAACACGCAATTAAGCGTACACAAGCCAAAGAGAGAGAAAAGCAAATGGAAAAGCAAAAGCAAAGAGGTGAAGCAAAAGTGCGAAACACATTTTGCGGAAATTGTTGGTTTGTAATTTGAATTTGCGCCATTTGCATTCAATGTGCGCTGGCTCCTAAATGAGACACAATGAATGTGTCCTGCGTGTAACCCAATACATATATATTTCTATGTGTGTTAGTATGTGTGTGTGTGTGTTTGTGTGTTTATTAGCTTTTGTAGCGGTCCCCAGGCGCCGTCTCCTCACACGCAAAGGCCAACGCAACGGAACGCGTCTGAAAACGGAAACGGATGTCGGCAAGTGTAGACATATTTTCTTGGCAACTTTTGCACAACTTCTCTCCACCCTCCCCTAACACCGACGTCTACCACTAATGCTCGCTCCAACATCCATAACATTTATTCAGCCTCGCTGTCCCATTTCATGCAACATCCCCCACCTCATCCCGCCTCATCTCTTATGGTGTTCAACTAGTTTGCAACTTGCTGGCAAAACTTTTGTTGTAACGTCAACTCAATGAGCGGGAGCTTTTTTTTAAGGGCCCCAGAGGGGGTGTGGTTGGCTGCAGGGGGGTGTGGTATAAAGTTTGTTTACTGCTTGACTTCGTTTGCGCTATATGCGAAAATGAAGTAGCTTGACTTTTGCAACGTCTTCTGATTTTGATTCTTTAGGAGGCAGGGCGGGCCAAACAGAGTGTATTAAGCTTAAGGAGGAGGAGAATCCTTGCAATTGTGTCACTTTAAGCGGATTCCGCTGTAAGTAGCTAAAACTACGACAAGAGCGGAGACTAATGTAGGTAGTAACTTGTGTGTGTGTGTAAGTGTATGACTTTTGACCTGGCTAAAAATATTATGGTCCAAAGGCTCGGCGTGACACTTCATGTGTAACAGGAATTATAAGTTCAGACAGCAGTGCTAATAAGCTAAGCTGACAAAAAAAAGAAGTTATGTGCATTAACTAAACTACAATAAAAGGAATACTTGAAAACCTTTCCGTTTTAGTTTTTTTTTATGTTACTTTAACATGCATGCACCCTGCCCCGTTGGACAACTGACCAACTAAATCGACTGGCACTTGGTCACACTTTATGCACTAAACGGCTACAAATCTGCACCCAAAGTCCCATTACACGGCTTTATTAGACCCCGGGATATTACGTAGCACACATATAGTACAAACACACACACACACACACACACACGCCGCCAAGTCCAGTTCTCACAACAAGCACTCATAAGGCAATAAATTCTGTTCATAAATATGAACTACAACACACACACACACACACACAAAAAGAACTTGTGGCAACAAAATAAAAAAATGAGCGTATATGAACAAGCAAATGGTGTATTATTAATGAGGCGTTAAACCTACACCCCTCCACCCTTCCACACCCGGACACCCACATAGAATCACCTATTTTTTTTAGTAGAGTGCGTGCATTTAATATGACGTTAGTTTAATGAGCAAAATTAATAGTTAATAGGCGCACTGTGAAGAGTGTTCCAAACCCATATCCATTGACTGCCACAAGAATTTCAACTCAAACACGGACAGAACCGTGTTCGTTGTGTATCTCCTTGAATAGGATTTTCTAGTTAAGGTGAGGTGAGATGAGATGAGGCGAGTTGAGGTGAGATGCGGGCATGCATAGCTCATTCCGGCCACACGTCTAACATTTTGACAATTTGACGACGACGGCAAGACCATTTTCCATTTTCCTTAATTTTCCTTCATTTCATTTTCAGATGTGTGTTTTTGGTCTGGCCTTTACAACCGAGCAAATGTTCAGTTTGGTTTGCGGTTATTAAAACATACACACATTTCAGCCAACCATACAATTTTCACAATTTGTCCTGTGGCGATGTCATAAAAGAAGTAAGCAAGAAGAAGAGAAGCGATCGACGAGGAGATACCCAGAACTTAAGATAGATTTTAGACGGAGGAACATGGCTAAATTGACTTAACTGCCGATGTTGATCAAGAATACATATGTACTTCATGGGATCACAGATGCTTCCCCATATCTGTTGCATACTTGAGCACAGTATCAGCACACCCCTTGTCATATTTGAAATGGGAATAGGGTGTAAGCAAGTGGCAATTTCCTGCACTGTTGTGGTTTTCACATGCACATCCAAACTAAATCAAATTATTTGCAGTGTGGAAAACACAAATCTTATGTGAAGCTAAATTCAAGATTAGTTTAGTTAAAACAAATACTCTGCAGCTAAGCGTGTAAAATAGAAAAAGTTGAATGTTAGTCAAATATTTGTGATTTTCAATGAAAAGTTTTATGGATTAAAGTTTTGCTGTCTCTGGCAGAAACTCTAATGAAAATCGCATTCCGCAAAACGAAAAACTTTGTGAAAAAGCGTGTTTAACTTGTACAATGAGATGCTGCGCTGATAACTGGGTGGAGAAATGATTAATGGCTATATTTGTCAAACGGAATCCATTAGAAGTAATTTATATGTGTGTGTGCATGTTGATATTCCAATTGAAGTTCATCGTTTCTTGGCATTTATTATGAAATTAACACAAGCAGCAAATCCAGCAAAATTGCTGCACAGCTTTTCTTGTGAGTTGTTTTCGTTTCGTTTTCTTGAAAAGTTTTCGCCTGTTGTCGCTTCTTTTTCTTCTCTCTGCATTCTCTCTTCTCTCTTTTTCCATCATAGCTTTGCATTGGCAATGAAAGTTTATCTATTACTGTCGCGAAAACTGTCGGTTGCATAATTAGGCAACAGCTCAGAAGTCATGAACTTGGATTTACACGACTATATATATATATATATATATATATATATATGTATTCTTGCAGTCTATATAGCAGAGTGTGTATGTATATATCCATGCATGAATGTTTGCATTATTATTCAGCGGTTTTGCTGCTGTCCATAAATTGTTTGCCTGATAATTATTTCGCCTTCTCTCTTTGAGCCCGAAAAATGGCATCATGTTTTGGTTATTGCGGTAACCGTTAATATTTGATTGCCATTTGCGTGTGCTAATTTAAGTTGGTCAACGGCAAGTGCAAATTATGTTTGTGGTTTATCTGTATTGTTTATTGCCAGAGGAAATCGAATCCAGCTAACTAAAAGATTCGATTTTCATAATACTTTTGCACCATCTTAAGTATTGCGCAATCGGATGAAAATGTTTTTAACTGACTTTGGGTCTATATCAAATATGTGGAAAACTGATAGTTTTCAGCTGGTCTACACTTGATCAGCTTCAATAGTCGAGTCGAGTCGAAAATAAAATTGAGATTAGGGTACTTTGACTTTAGTCGGCAATGCTAATCAAAATTGTGAAACCGCACAAAAGATATGAATAATTGGCTTGCCAACATATTTTTTTATGCAGATAAATGGAACACTTCCGAAGCACATTTTTAGTGTGAGTCAAATTGAAATTGGGCGAAATGTTCAGCTGGTTTCATCAACACAATTGCCAATCAATCAGCACGAATATATTTCATTCATTCATCGCTTCGCAATCGCAAAATATCATTTCCGTTTCGGCCGGCAACTGAAAGTGGTGTAAAAAAAAGCAATGCAAAATGCATATTCCTCCATTGCAGGCCCATCAATATCCGTCTCCCTTTTGCTTAAATCGACATGCTTTTGGGTTGCATTTAAAAGCCACTTTCCCCAGTTTGATGGACTGATTGATGAACTAACTGACTGACTGACTGACAAGCTGGCACTGATGAGCAGCTCGCTCGCATATATCAAGGTCAGCTCAATACAAAATCGCATCGCTGCCCAAGCACAGAGTGCCCAATGTAGTGCACATCGAGCATTAGCATTCAAGTGGCCATTCCAAATAAAACCCAGCCAACCACCCCCCCACTCACTCCACTTCTCTGCCCCTTCAGTGCTAACCCCAATTCGACTCCCACACTCGACGACGACGACGAGGATGGCGGCCCTCTAACAGCTCATCAACACTTTTTGCGAATTTTGCACCACACTAAACCAAAAAAAGTTAAACGCTTTTCGCGATTCGTAAAACTTTTGCGCACTTGTTCTGTGCACAGCCAAAAAAAAAAAAAAAAAAAAAAAAACAGATAATACGTATTTTACAATAGATGTGTTTTTTAACTGGGCTAGTAGCGAAGCGTAGTTGCTCTTGTTCAGCTAATAAATAGCAGCTACAAAGTCGCTACTTTATCATCTCTATTTGAAATATGGTTGCACGAAGAGTTTCCAGAATTATCGTTGCAAATGATAGATTTATCGCTACGAATTATAATTAGTTGGGTTTATTTTATAGATAAGAAAAGTGAAAATTATACAATTTCTACTCTATCAATCGCAATCTGCCAAAGAACTTTGCTCTTTGGTAGCATTTATCGATTAGCCATAGAAGTTTAACTTATATAAAGCTAATATTCTCGACTTTTTTTTTTCCTGTTTTTGCTACGTTACAAAACAGTTGACAAACATGCAACAACCTTAGTTTTTTGCTTGGTATAGCCCCAATTTTAGCCAATGCGAATTTCTCGTTGCATTTTTCTAGTTTTGTGTAATGGCATTCGTTGTTGTTGTTGTTGTTGTTGTTGTTGTTGTTGCATTTGTTGTTGCTGCTTGTGCTGCTTGTTGCGAGACTTTTTGATTGGAAAACTTGTGCATTGAAGTGAGTTGTTTGCTGCATTTTTATTTTTATTTTTTTGTTGCTTTTCGTTTATTTTTTGTCTTCTCTTGCCACTTCCGTGACGTTGCACAGCTAATTAAAATGCTGAGGGTTAAAGTTCATAGACGTGTGAAAATTGACAGTTTCGATTGGTTAACAAATTGATGCAGTGTGTACGTATGGGTGTCTGAGAGTGAGTATGTGTGTGTGTGTGTGGCATATTTGAAGTTGACTAAGGGGCATCTGTTTGATGGCATATTCAGTTCCCCCCCCACTCTCTGTCTCTGTCGTGCCCATCTGTAACCATTGGAGATATTCAATTGAATTTGGCAGCCCTTGCCAAACACCGCCCATTCTGCTCCTGCTCCTGCTCCTCCCCCTAATTTGTTGACGTCGTTTTGTTTGCCAAGGCGGGGTCCTATCTGATATCCTTGACTTGATTTGGGCCTTGGCTTTTGGTTATGTTTTGCTTCGCTTTGCTTTGCGTTGCTTTTGCTTTTGCTGTGTTCGCCTCTCTAAAATTGTCTCCTTGTATGGTTGTATCATTAATTAAGATGCACACACACAAACGCACCCAGGCGCACAGCACGAGTGACAGGCAGAGAGAGAGAGAGAGATAGACAGAAAGAGAGAGAAAGAGAGTGTGTACTAAATCTCAGTATCAAGTCAGGTTGCGTTTTGTCTATGAAAAGTCAGTTGAGGGGTTTTCCACTGCTTCCTTTTTAGCTGCCTCTCCCTCTTACACTCTCTCTCTCTCTCTTTCACTCTCTAGCTGTGTGTTTTTGTGATTATATAACACACACACACGCAGACACACCCACATGCACACCCACATACACACACTCATACACAAATTACTCTGGTCGTATTTAATTTGCAATCAAAAATGTCTTAGCAGCCAAATTTTAGTGGGTGTTTGCATGTGTATTACTGTGTGTATGTATGTGTGTGTTATTGCGTGTGTTTTTGTCTTCTAGCCAACTTAATTTAATTTAATCAGCTTAGTAATTAGTCGGCTCGTTGTTTTGCTGTGCTCGTTGCAACATTGATAAACATTTTGACATTGCCATCAAATCGGCTTGAGGCCTGTAAATATTTAATGCAAATCTCTCTGGCTTTCGCTGTGCGCATAATTTTGTCAGTCACTGTAAACAGTTACTGATAACTAGACTACTGAACTGGCCAAATACATATATATACATACAAATATACTCGCAAAACAATTGATAGAGCTTGGAGCAAAAAGTGTTTTAATTATTGATAACTAGTTTTATTTGTCGTGTTGGGATTTGGCCATTAAATAAATGTTTCTCATTTAAACAATGATCTTAATTATTTATAAATAATTATTGTAATTGTAATTCTATACGCTTTTAATGAAGTTGTGCAATGGCATGTAACAACAGATATAGACAGAATGAATTATATATGCCTGATCAGCATTAACCAATGGTTCAAGCTGGGGATATCTCCCAATCGAGCGCGCCCGTTTACCGCATTGTAACCTGTTTTATTTTTGTAAACCCCGTAAATAATATATATATATATCTGAGTTCCTTGTAAATGTTAAACATTATAATTAGCAAGAGATTTTCAATGATTTTGTTAATAGCGCATAATAAATAGAAGCTTAACTCACAATTAAAATATTTATTCAGGGTCATCATTGTTGGTGTCATATTTACATAATAATAGCACTTTTCGCTTTGACTGTAAATTCTTTAAATGCTGTAATTGCTAGTCATTAGTGTTAACCATTATGATTCAATGCTTAATACACAATTAAATTGATATTTTTAATTTGGATAATTGCATTCATTTCGCAAATCCCTTATAATGCATCTCCACTGTACTGTCGAATTATTTACGGTATTCAGTTCATAAATTGTGAGATTACAAGGCAACAAATTGTATTCAATTGTAATTGACACAATAGAATGCAAATTTAGGACTAAATAAATTTCAAATGCCATCAAATAAAGACAATTCAAATATTATATAGACTTTAGTCAGAAGTGTGTGACCTTCGTACACTGAAATTGAGAGAACGTATCAAATGGCAAATGGTAATCAAAATAATAACCGAAATCAACAAATTTATGCCCAAAAGGAATACGAAGCAATCAATGGAAAGCGCCGAACAGATGCGGCCCAACAGTTACCAGATATAAACCCCTACGAAAAAATAACAATAAAAGCGAACAACAATTTTCGTCACGCCGAAAGCAATTTACTCTTGCGGAGTCTGCAAGACTCTGCGAATATAATGAAGGGGGGAAATTTGATCCGTGTGTTGTAACTTAACCTATAACTTAACTTATTGATCTTTGTACTATATCACAAAAATATTGCGTTTATGGATGGTCTAAAACTGTTCACAGCCATAACTTTGTCGGAAGTGAGCCGATTTTCTAAAGCGATATAGTTTTGTGAAGGGGTTGACCTCTAGAATAATGTTGCCTTTAAATCTGTAAACACGATTCTGTGTCCAAACATTCTATAGCCATAAATTTGCCAAAAAAAAAAAAAAACAACAGATTCTTAAAAGCGATATAGTCTTGATAGTCGTTAGGGGTTCTAGATCAATGCTGCATTTAAATCTGGAAATCGAATTCTTAATCGAGATAAATGTTTAATTTTCTGTTTGCCACAGGTTCCATGACTAAATTATGATGCCCTCAGTAAGGGTATGCACATAAAAAACAATGGCAAATGGCTACAAGCAAAATTAAGCTAGTGGGCTGAATGTGGGCGTGGATTTCAAGTGGTTTTATGTTTTTATATATATATATATAATTTTTTTGCTGATTTTTTTGGTGTTGATAATCGAGATCTATGGCGTTTTTGTTGCCATGTTGTTGTTGCTTTTGCGTGCGGCAAATACAAATGTAGATGAAAGATAACTAAAGTTAATTGGCGAAAATGTGTTGAAATAGCCAAGAGCAAAAAGCAAAGAGTTAGTTTGTTGATTTCTATATAGATGGTTGGGCTCATGCTCATGGCTCCATTGTTGTTGAACCTGTCATAGGTTCTGTGCAACCCATTGACCCCAATATTGGCTATTTATCTCTTGTGTATGTTTTGTAGTGTGTTGTGTGTCTAATTCGCTTAACGGCGTTCAACTGTTGAGTGTGCTAAAAGCTGAGATGAATTGCTTTTAATCGCTCAACTCACAAAATGTCAGCCGGATGAGTTGCCATAAACTTAAAGAACTCAGTTTATTTATTTTTATTGTCCACTCTGCAATTATTTTCTAGTTGAGTACGGCACTCGAAATATCAAATTGCTCTGCTTCGAATCGTACTTAAAAGTCTGTAAAATTTAAGTGTAGTCAATTTAGAGAGATAGAAAGAGTTTGGCAGCAGAAAAGTGGCTAACTAAATCAAAAACTTTTAGCAAATAGTATTTTTCTGTCTGTCTCAAAACCTATTCAACTATTTAATAATTGAAGTATACAACTTGTATCTTTTCAGGCGAATACTTGAATTATACTCCAAAAATTGCTCAGCATTCAAGAAGGTAAGTTGCAATCGAAGCAAATCTTTCAGCTTTAACGCATTTAAAGAATCATTGCGTTAATTTTTAAGGGTTTTTGGGAAATCGCTTCAATCGCATAATTGTTCATTCGGTCGGTTTAAATATGTTTTTCACAATTTTCCACACCCACACCTCGGGCAATATTTTTGCAATAATATCAAACAATTTGCAGCATTTTCAGTTTGATTTTTATTTAAATCCCTATCTGCCAAGCGACGCGAAACGGGACGGCAACGCCGCCACACATGACACATGATAACAAAAAAGAAAAAAAATCAACAAATATATGTATATGTATATGTATGCCACGCCCCCATCCCCCCCTGCGCGTCAAGTGCCGCCCATTTGTGCTCTATAAATTTGAAAGAGTTCATATGTTTGTGAAACGCCTGTGCAAACAAATGTCGACAAAACAAGACCAAAATAGCAATAGTAGAGTAAGCTCGACTAGCAGATACCCTAGACAGCTGTTAAATATCGAGTTAAATTGCTGAAAGTAGTTTGTTGAATAACGAAAATCGGCAGTCTTAATGAAATCTATACAACTGATTAACAATAAGTTTAGATAGAGTCGCCCGTCAATGCTGATCAGGAATATATATATATATACCCTTATGAGGTTGCAGCTGCTTTCCTCTGGCTGTTACACACTTTCTCACAGCTTCATTATAGCCCTTTCAAGCATGCTGAATGGGCTTAGGGTATAATAACATAGACAGCATGTGCAACCAATGTGTGTGTTGCTGTAGTTGCTGCTGTTTCCTTAATTGTTTTTGTTGTTGTTGTTGTTGTTGACACAATTGAGCATCATATTTATTATGGCAGCGGTTTCACAGTCCCTCACTCCTTATGGGCAGAATGACATTGTGGTCAGCTTGAAATTATACGTTTAATTTATATTGATTTTTAATCCTTGATAACGGCGAAATGAAAGTTATTCAATTAGCAAAATGATTACAACTCTCTCTCTATCTCTCGCTCTCTCGCACATACTGCTTGTGCCTTACTAACTGTTTCTCTCTTTCTATCGCACTTCCTTGAATCGTTTAGCTGTATTCTTTCGAATTCCAACAAATCGAACATAACTGTTGTAAAAACTGTTTTTAGTTGTTCCTTTTCATCTTGTGCAATATTAAATGCTTTGTCACATTTTCTGTTGACAATTGTTTTGAAAGAGCATTTGAACTTCGTGACAAGCAAAATAATGTATTTCTTTCAATTTTTTGCCGGTGTTTGTGTTAGTTACATTTTTTTTTCAACACTTTGTATTTATTTACATGAAATTGTTGCCATGCATTGCTTTGCACATGTCGCCGCTTCTGCCCGACCAAAAAATAAACATTTTCAACATACTGTTGAACACATTCAACATTTCTTCTGCTTTCTATTGCTATGTTTTCTATGTGTGTGTGTGTGCGTGTGTGTGTGTTTGTTTGTCGTTGTGTCGTATTTAGTTGTATTTCATTTCATTTGGGATGGGGGGAGGGGGGGTGTGTTGGTTTGTCTGGCTTTGGAATTTAGCGCAGAGCAAAAATATTTCATTATCAGCTTTCGATGTGCAGAGAATTTTGTACAACAAAAATTCAGAGGTAACATGTTCAACATGACCTCTCAACCTGAAAGCCATTAGAAACACGCACATATCCTTTTTCAAACGCAGACACACACACACACACACGCGCACACACACATACACATACGCATACACACACACCTGTCCTGTGTGTTGACGGTCGAAATTGTGTTGGCTGGCTGCGAAAAGCAATTTTCCAATTTTTCTGAGCACACAAACATAACGCACGCATCAGTCGATTTTCTTCTTCTCCTCGGCACTTTTCTCTCTGTGTGTGTGAGTATGTGTGTTGTGCGTGGGTGGTGTGTGGGTGTGTGTTTTATGTGTGTGTTTTTGTTTTTTTGCACTGCTTATTTTTTTCCACCTATTTGGCTTCTGACAATGGCTCGACGTTATAAGCACCTTAGAAATCAGTTGGGCAGAAAAGAAACAAGCAAACAAGTTTTGATCCCTTGCTAATTAAAGCCGACTGACAGATGCTCTGTAAAGTTTTGCTCAACAACTTTAAATGAACTTATATACTTTAAAAGTTTGAGTATTTATAACAATATCTAAGAGTCTCTATGTATATTCCAACAGAAACAGATGTGAGACGAAGAGATACTCTAGAAAGTTCAAGTTATAAAAGTAAAACACTTTTAAGGTAGATAATTGATTATGCATTTAAATAAGATCATAATTAAAGATGCTTGACAATCATTCGCTACATTTGTTAACTAACTTCACCTGAAGCACATATAACCCGTTAAGGCTGCTTCATAAAGGGTATGCACAAATTTTATATGAAACAAATATGCAATGTTTGCGGCATTTTCATTACCATTCGACCTTCAGCATGAAGCACACCAAGCTGGTTTTCATCTTTCACAAATATGAAAACAAAACGAGTGAAAAACAAATGAGATTTTCTTTGTTATTATGTGAAGTGTGTGTGTTTCTCGTTTGTTGAGCTTTTGAGCATAAGAGTGAAAATGCTTCAATAATCAGCTTATGATTTATGCATATTGCAATCAACTTCTAAATGAATTCGATGTGTATTATATATTTAGGGTTCCTATTCGATTTAAAGTCAACTCGTCCTGACATTATTTGCCAAGCCTCGCCTCTGCTGCACACATTTAAATGAATTAATCATACTTGTGTATAATAAAGGCCCATTTAGTCAGTTTTCTGTGTGACTAATCAAAAGAATGCCAACACAGACAGACAGACAGACAGACACTAAAATGATTAATAATTGATTGACAGTGGAGAAATGTCAGAAGCTTAAATGTTGACGCATAACAACTAAATTTAAGTTGATGAGAATAACAACAACTAAAATGATCAAAGCAAGCATTGAAGCAAACTTTGTTGATGATTTGCATTTAAAGCTGAAAGCTCGAAGAACTGGTTGCATTATGTAGTCATCTGAGCAATGTGTTGCTATATCATCATTCAAGGGTATATAATCTTCGAGTTAACAAGCAACTAACAATTGTAATTAACTAGATGTCATGCCCACGCCCTGCTGGCTGGTCGGGTCTGGTGCTCAATCACTTAAAGTGTGCACAGGCAGTAATAATGACAATAAAACAATATTTACGGCAATTTATCTAAAATTCTAAAGCTATTCCGATAACCATGGCAACTTCAGTTGGCCCAGTCCTAGTACCACACACACACACACACAGATACACACACATAGTTAGTCAAGTATAAATGAAATGCCCCCAAACTGCAAGCGGGCAATTTTGCAATTGCTGCACACTGAGCGGCGCAGAGCACAAATAGACGCAACACTCGACACTCAAAGTGGTTTTTCCGCTAGGCAATGCCAGACTAGAAAACTCAACCAGAGAATGGGCTGCGGGCTGTTTTTGGGGGGGGACGCGCAACAACAACAAATTGCCGCCAAACTGTTGTTAAAACAAAAAACGAAAAAAAAGAAGTAAATCGAACAAAAAAAAAAAACTTTGCTTGACTGTAGTCTAGTTGCCACCGTCGTCGCCGTCGCCGTGGTCGTCATCCCCAATGCCTTCGTGTTGTGATAGAAAGCAGAAAGTCCGTGGCATGTTTTGCCGTTGTTGGCCTCAAAAGTTGAAGCAACAAGAACAACAACAACAGCAGCAACAACAGCAGCAAGAAGCTAGCCAGAAGAAACCATTTGGAAAATATAATCAAATTTCTGCTTCTCTGCCACTCATTTAGAAGACCGACGCTGAACCGCCAGCAAACACACACAACTCCATCGGCTTCTCCTCTATGAGTTGCTGTGGTCTTCTCTGTTACAGATTATTACGTATTCCATGCATATTTATGATGTTAACTTTTTCTGTTTGGCTTATTCCCTGTACACACAAACAAAACGAGTAACTTTGGTTGGCATTAATCAATATTCAATCGAGTTTTAAGCTTTGGCGTTTGCCTGTCTGTCTGTATCAAATTTATATTAATTAAGTATTTAAACTTCCGTAAGTGGTTTTTTTTTTTGACAGAGTATCTGCCAGTCAAGTAGATATTTGACATATTTTTTTGTTTATTTCGCGCATTTGTTTTTTTTTTTTTGTTTTGCTGCCCCATATTGAAATAACTGAAGGGCAGGCCGCACCGTGGCAACGTGTGAAACGATTCGCTCTGCAAACTAAACTCAAGTGGCATTGAAAACTTTTATTTTCTTTTTTTTTGCTTTTACTTGCCCCACAGCTGTATTCATACATACATCCCGTGACATTTGATGTAAACAGGCGACGAAGTTGGCGACTCAGCGATTAGCCGACCTTAACTTTGGCAGGGGTTGTAGTTGGTGGGTGGGCATTTACCCTTACAAGCGGACCACCCATCACACCTGCAGCAACTTATTGCAATTAATTAAGAAACATTAACAAAGTTTGGGGGGGGGGGGGGAGTACACACAAATAAAAGGTCTGCCCTCTAAATGTTTTCAAAATCGGTTCTGCTTATTATTCATTTAAAATATTATATTTTTTGTCGACATTAATTTAACTCAAGGATAACCAAAGACTCGAACTCGAACCCAAACCCCAATCCAAACCCGATTCCGCCGATTCCCCCGATCCCCCCGATCCACTCGGAGCACACTCAGTCACACAATACGCCGGCAATTAAATTACACAAAGCTTTTTTCGAGCAGAAAAAGGTCTCCTTTTTGGTATAGAAAAAAATAATAATAAGAAGAATGACAAGCTACTGAAAATTTACAGTTGAAGGCATTTTAGGGTGCGTATATATATATATATATATATTTGTGTATGTGTGTGTTAGGGAGCTACAGTGTTGATGCGCTTTGTGGCAAGACTGAGTGTGCGTACGCATGTAGCATGAATGATAAACGGCTCATGCTGGAAACTTGTGAAAGCTTTTTGGTATTGAGATGCTAACTGGTTTGGTTTTGCTGCGAACAAACGAGTTTCTTTGTGTCTTATGGCATTATTAATAGATGTATTTTACAGATATTGACGCAGAAAAATGATACACTCCAAATAGGTGTTGCGCCGCTGCTGTCGAAAAGGCAGCACAACTAACTGACCTACATGAACATGCAACTCCATTACTTTTATCCAATCATAATTAATTGTACAAATAGAATGCTTACGCATGATTTATAGCATGCAAAACGTGCAGCTCCCAAAGTGGAAACAACTTGAACACAAATATATTGAGGGAATTATGCCAGGATTTATGCATTAGGATAGATTGTGAACAAATCGAGCGAGAGAGCGAGAGAGGGAGAGAGAAAGATAAGTATTATGATAAGGAATATGAATGTGAATCAGACCAGACCATAACTGAAACTGAAACCGCAAGAAATTTGCGAAATCAATGCCAGAATTATAAATGTTTTTTTAAAGCTATACGAATTGAATAGCGGAAATTGATGTGCAACCATTGCGTAAGCTTTAACGAGGGAAGCTTTACACTCTGCTCACCGGAACCGGAAAGGAAATATAATAAAACTTGACATCCTGAGACCACAGACTAAAACCATCTGCTCTTTATCTATCCTTACCAACTGTGAAGTGCTGCTAATTTGATTTACTTTTTGCGATATTTATAAATAAATAAGTTGTGCTGAATTTTGCGACGACTTTCAATCAATTTTCATCAACGTAAGCTCTTTGTTTATTAGACCTGTTGAACGATGGAGCGCAGCTGCCACTTGCAGACCAACTCCGCCGACAGGTTATATTTTATTTTTTTTATATTTATTTTATTGATAAGCGAAAATAAACTGTACACTTAGCAGTTTATAGTGCAATAAAGATTTGAATTCATGACGCTACACTTCTCCAGCGTAGTTGATAAGACTTGACTGTAGTGCGTTTGTCACCAGATAAGGCAAATTACAAAAACCATTTACACATGGCATGACAAACATTTTGAGTTAGCAAGCAATTGAACGTCACGCTCGAGTCTTTACTGTGGACGTAATTTGGTTGTTTTCCTTTACCTGAACCTTTTTTTTTTTTATTTCATAAATCATGCAATTTGTTACCTTTTTTTCAGCCTGTGCGTTTTTTGTTGTTTTTTTGGCTTGACCATTTTCATAATTTCCCTGAGACGACGACGACGACGACGCTCATTTTCATTAATTTGTCACTGTAATTTTCATTTCGCTTGCTGTGATTGCTTCCTCACCTTGCTCACTCTCTCTCTTTCTCTCTGTCTACCTTTCTCTCTCTCTTTCTACCTTTCTCTCTCTCTGCCTGTTTATAAATCATCAGCGAAGCAGCGAGGCGCTCATAATCATTCAATGTGCCGTGCAAAATTATGCAGCAAACAGGCAGCACAGCACAGCACAGCACAGCAACTGCCTGCCTGCTGCTGCTGCTGCTTGCTACTGCCACATCTCGAATATCTCTCCACCTCCTCCTCCTCTCCTGTGACTGTTTCTTCTTCTTCCTCTGCAACGTCAAGCCTCGTTTTACCTTGTTGCTGCTTTTTCTACTCACATTTTATTTAGCTTTATTGCTGTGACTAGCAAGTTTCCGCATTTCTTTTATTGTTGATTTTTACATAATTGATTAACGGGTCTTCGCCCAGTCTTCTTCTTGCCCGTATTCATCATCAGCCGACTCCGATATAATCCAATATAATCGCAGTCTTCAGTTTGGACAGGCTTATTAGGCAGAGCAGGTCAAATAAATTGCAATATTGATTGGAAAACGACTGTTTTTGCAGTTGAAAACAATGTCGGAACAAACTAGTGACTCCATTATACCCTGTATAACGACTAAAAGGGGGTATTGTAAATAATATAAATCAAGTAGATAAACTTGTTATCAGACATCAGTAGAGTACGATGACAAGTTTATTAACGAGTATCTCACAGTTGAGCCGTTTTTTGTGCATCATCGCAAGCCAACAATTGTTTTTGTGTCTTTGTCTGATTTGAACTTTGAAAGCATTTGTAGATTAGACGGCGACTGCAACTGCAACTGCAACTGCATTTGACAAGGACTGTAATTTTCTTGCAACTGAAAATTGAGAAAACTCTTGTCCAAAAAGCAAAGGATGCAACAAAAGCGAGTTGCAAGGATGATGGTGGGTGGATGGGTATCTGTGGGTTAGTTGAGACTTGGGTTTGGTGGGGGGGACCGATGGCGACAAACTTTTCACAGAACTTAACCGAAGAACTGACAAAAACTGACAAAGTGCAGTCGGCAAATAGTATTTTTTTTTTTTTTTTTTTTGTGTTCTTTCTCGTTTTTGTTTGTTCTCTAAAAAGTTTTGCTTCCCCTTTTTAGAATGCTTCTTTTGTGGCATGTTCGGTTGTAATTTAATTTCTTTTCCCATGGCAAATGTGTGAAATTTTAAATTGCAATAAAATTGTATTTACTACTGAAATTGAAGACACTTTCTTTACTTATGTTCGACTCGCTTTTTGTTTGACTGTTTGTTGCTTGACTCCACTGAGTGGGTGGGTGAGTGGGTGAGTGGGTGAGTGGGCGGTGCCTGGTGGTTGTTTGGTGGATTGGGTTGATTGCAGCTGCGCTTGAGCATATTGCCCCGGGGAGGATTATGGCCTCTGAGGTGATGTGCAGCAGCGCATGTTACACTTATGGCTTATTAATGTACCTGCCCCTGCACCACAAGCGAGAGAAGCTGGCAAAATGACGACAACATCGATGATGACCTGCTCTACGCCATGGACGTGTGGGAGGATTGTGAATGGGGGGGAATGGGGGACGAATGCCAGATAAGTGGCAGTTGGTGTTGGCATTTTGACAGCTCGATTGGCAGCGGGGCACATTCCGAGAGAGACGTGATGCCCTGGATGGGTGGGGAGGGAAGGGTGTGCACGGGGTCTACTTAGAAACGACTCAAATGCTTAAGTGCTCCATTTAAAGCATACAAAAAACGAGGTCCTTTTGGATTTTAATGGCTTAAGAAAAGGGCATTAAAAAAACCAAATATGGAAAAACTAAAGAAATACCTTTTTTTATCAAAGAAACATTAAACATTTTGATATATTTTTTAATAGAATTAAAAAGATGTAGAAGCAAGAAGAAGAAACAAAAACAATGGCAAACATTTATCAAAGCGCCGACGATCTAAAATGGAAGCAATTTGTTTCCATGCTCAAACGTCGAAATAAATATAAATTATTTCCGCATATAACTCACAAATAACAGCCTAATCTACATAAATATTTATCATAGAATAAATCAAAAGCAAAACAAACCTTAAGACGTGAGAAACTCAACGTATTCAACTCGAGCTAAACACAACAAACGATATTGCCAACACAAAATAAAAATAAGAAGAAGAAAACAATTTGCCAGCCACCCCCGAGAAGTAGATTCAAGTAGCTGGCTTGCTTGCCACCGTTTATTGTATTTTAAAATGGCGCAATAATCGAGAATATATATATATACATATATATATATATCGTATATAATATTAGCTGGTTGCATATTTTAAATATTTCTGTGTGTGTGTGTGTGTGTGTGTGAAAATTGAAGTTGTGCTTGGCACAGATTGTCGCTGGGCGCACATTGTCATCAGGCTGTTTGTAAGTCCCATAAGGCTCGAGCATTAAATAACACACCAGGCGTAGGTTGCATATGCCCCTCTCTCTCTTTCTCACTCTTTCTCTCTCTCTCTCTGTCTCTAGCTATCTATCTATCTCACTCGTTGTCCTCTTGCCGTTAGGTGTTAAGCTGTGCTTAATAATGACGCACATTACATATGCAATGCGAGCGAAGCTGTCAGGACATGACACCAGCCTGACTATAACCTCATGTCCAAGTGTGCCAATGTGTGTGTGTGTGTGTGTGTGTGTGTGTCTATGTGTGTGCCTGTATGTGTGTGTGTGTGTGCTCCTTGCAAAAACAAATAAATGTGTTGCCATTTGTTTTTCAGCGGCATATTCTCCTGTTTCTCTACCTTTCTATACACCTCTCTCCCTCCTCTCTCGCTCTCTATTTGTCTTCATATATAGCAGCAAATTTGTTGCACACCCAAAGGACTCAATTTCACATTTGAAACACCTGTGCCGTGTGTATTTATACCAAATAAACAAACAGAGCCTGCACAATGTGTGGGTATGCTAAGTCTTCGCCTGAATTTATGACAAATTTTGTATTAAATTAAATCTGATCTCGGCGCTCTTTTTGTTGTTAATTTAAAGGACATTTGGCAAATAATTCTTATGCGTAATGTTTGTGCACCGAAATTAGCTTAATATTAATGCAAAGTTTATGGGATGATTACTTTTGAGGCTTTTGCTGCCTTACATAAATATAAACAGCTCAACAGCTGTGGCACCATTTGATTTACAGTTACATTTACAGTCAGCCGGCTGACGAACCGGAAACGGAAGTTAGTTGGAAGTGTAATGGAAAATCAACATGATTTCTTGAGGTCTCTCCTGCAACCCAGTAATCGGAACCGATATGATTATTAATCAAATTTATACAGGGTATGCCATAGTCTTGGCAAACCTGCTCAACGCACAACGAAGTGGGAGTCTCACCACAGCTTCATCATCATCATCATCACCATCATCACCATCATCATCATCATCATCATCATCATCAGCATTATAATTTGTGTTGAGGGGATATTTTTTGAAGCAGCGCTTAGCAAGTTGCCACTTGTGGCAGCTGGAGCTTTGTGGCAAATGAACTAATTTGATTTACATGCAAATTACATTTGGGCCAACTAAAAACAACTTTCTCTGCGGAGCCACAGGACCACAGGGGTTGTTTGTGGGGGTGGGAGGGGGGGTTCGGTGTTTAGGGTAGGGGAGGGGAAGGGTGTTATAGCAAGGACGCGAGCGAGCGCGCTCATTAAAAATGTTTACAAAATTAACTAAATTGACAATATCCGTTGGTGGCCACTGCACAAAAACTCGAAATAAAAAAAATTGTATGAAACTTGCAGAAACGGAAACTGCGGCAACTTGCACGCAATTCTTCCGCCCACCCCTCTCGCTCAAACTACTGCCCCCCCGTCACTGCCATTCTACGTACCCCCCTCTCTCGCTTTCGCTGTCTTTAAGAGACTCGTTAAACCATTGCTTTTGGCCCACATTACTGGCGGGGACTGGCTTTGTTTTTGAGGGGAAGCTGGCTGTGGCACGCTCAACGCAACGCAACGACAACGTGCCGCATATTTAAATTTTAATTAAAATTTAGCTTGTGCGACACGCGTTCACCTCTTCACACCCCCCACCACCACCACCTCCCCTTCCCACAGCACTCTCCGTGTGGCCAAAAGCCCAAGGCTGCTGCTTCATTCGAAATATGCAAATAATAAACAAAACAAAAAAAAATTTGCCTCTGCTTTTCTTGCTCTGATTTTGGTTTTTTTTTTATAGCTTTTCATTGTTGGCAATGTAAGTGAGTGAGTAAGTAAGCAAGTAAGTCAGTAAGCAGTAAGTAGTTTCGTAAGTGGGTATGTGGGGGGTAGGGTAGTGGTGGGATGGGATGGGGGGTGCGTTTATCGTATTGAGGTTAATAGCTTTATGTGCTGCGCGCCACAACTGTATTTGTATGAATCCTTCATGGCTTGACTTTTCACATTTACGTGCAACGCAAAATGTCCTTTGTGTGTGGTCACTTGGCAAACAGCCACCCGGTTGCAAGGTCGCTTGTGCCTCTTTTATTTACCTCAGACTAAATGCGTCGTAGATTATTAATTGCCAGCTATTTTTTTAACTCTCGGCTATTTGCAGCTCACAATTGAATGACCTGCAAATTGTTTGTCTTCATTTACAGAACAATAAATTATTACTCAAAATTGTTAATACTTTTTCATAACAAAATTCTTCTTCTGACTGGCTGTGGCTCAATCCAAATTAAATTCCTCTTTGTCAAGTTTCCTTTTGAGCGTGAGTGTCATTTAACCTTTGCTTTATGCATCAAATTAAAAGCATTCCCATTGCATTTGTGGCAAATTCCAAAGTGTTATGTATCTAGTTTATTTTTCATTTATGCTCTCTTGCATTTCCATAACTCATCTCGAGCATTTTCTTTGGGAAATACTTCACAATTTTGTTTGCGGATATAAAAATGTATAATTTGATTGTGCAGCAGATTGTTTGGCTCCTCCTGTCAAGCTTGCTGCTTTCAGCTGCTTGCCTCTTCGTCTGTCTGTGAGAGTGGGTGATACTTGCTGTGCTATGATAGTTGCTATGCCTGCCAGCTTTAAATGGAGCGCAGATAGATAGATACAGATGCATGCAGATACAGATACAGATACAGATAGAGATACAGATACAGATACAGATACAAATACAGATACACTAACTTATGCGTAGTTATGCGCCAGACCACGCCCCCATCCACTTTGACTTCTAAAGAATTTTGCTTCATGTATTTTGTACAAATGTGTTTTTCTTTTTCGCTTTTCTTTGCATTTCTCTGCACTGCTTTTTCTTTTTTGGCATAAATCTGTTTTCGACTGTTTGGGAATTTGCAGTTGTGGGGGAATATTTTCTTTCTTTTTTTTTTTTTTTTTAGGCTATGATGCGTATACGAGCAGTTGTTGCAGTTGTCGTTGTGGGGGGGAGGGGTATTCTGTGTTCGAATTGTTGCTGTTGCTGCCACCATCCACAGAAACCGCCGCCACGAATGGATAGCTAAAGGATGAGTCTCTTTTCTGCCAGCCAGCCAGCCAGCCAACCAGCCACATTTTGCCGTGCAAATATTAATGCACTCACCGCAACGACTCGCTCCGTGTGTCAAGGGATGTGCACGTGATTTATGCTCGTGTTTTTGGGAGTCAGGCCCAAAAGCTAACCGGTTTTAAATACTATCTGCTATAAACGATTTTACTGCGTGTTTAATAAACATAAGTCGATTTAGCCATCCCAACTATTGTAATAAAATATAGAAATTGTTTAGGTCAAACCAAAGCCAACTCAATTATCACTTTATCACATTAAAAACGCCACAAGGACAATTGCTTTAAGTTTTGTTATCTATCGAAACTCGATTGTGCAAACCAATTTAAACCAAAATGAAGTTGAACTCAATTATTATTCTGGCTGATTAAGAATTTTCTTGCATTCATTTGATAGTGCCTTAAAGTTGTTATCTATCAAAATTATATATCGATATATATCAATTAGTAACACATTTGCTGCTTCTTCCTCATTGATCATCCTCGTGCATCTCTAACTGTTTTTAGTCCAACAAAGTCGTTTTGGGTCTGTGTCAGTGGAATGGAAAGGAATGAAATGAGTTAAGTTGCGTCGTCTGCTTGCTGTTTGTGTTGGGTTAGAGGAAGAGAGAGAGAGAGAGAGAGAGAGAGATAGCTAAAGAGAGAGGGGAGCGGAAAAGTGGTGGGTTATGGACTATGTATGTCTGTGCTCAATTTTTCAAAGCTCGTTTGTGTCGTTCGTTCGTTGGTTAGTTTCGGCGTTTCGTCGTTTCGTCGTTCCGTCGTTTCGTCGTTCCGTTGGTCGGTTGGTCGTTCGTTTGGTTCGTTCGCTGCCTGACTATGCAAATAATGAATGCAAAATATTGCTGAAGTGTGTCTGAGGCGAAGAGCAGAGAACTAGCAGCGAAAACAAGTAATGACTGGAAGGTGAGGTGAGAGGAAGGACGAGGGGGGCTTGCAGGATAGTGCTGTGTAAAATCTGCTTTAGAACTTTGAACTTTCTCATTAAGTTTTCGGTGTGTGTGTGTATCTCAGTCTGCGTTTGTGTTTATTGAGAGCTTTGTGCTTAACTTCCTATCGCTAATTAAATTTTCAATTAATTTTCAACCATTTTCATGTCAATTTTTTCTTTTTATTTCTACTTGCAGTTTAACACACAAAATTACACACACACACACACACAGAGAAGCGGAAGTATAAACTCGCAGAGGAAGTGGAAAAAAATCTTTGTCAGCAGGATTAAAAAGTGAACAAAAATTCCAAGTGATGCACAACGGGTCGTATGATTAATGGGCGCCTAGCAGAGAGTTTTAAACACAAAAAAAAAAAAATAGCAAAAAAAGACAAATACAAAAACATTGAATATGTTAAAATACATGATGTATCTCGGTGGATTTAAACATGTGTGCTTCAATGCCGGACTCATCTCGAATGCAGGAAAAGTTGCAGGTTGAATTTGTGCAAATCCAAACTGGCCGAAAATATGTGAAGAAATTTAAAGAATTTACGAAAACCTCAAGCGGATAACCATAGAAATATTTAAGGTGTATTAAAAACGATTCTTAATAAAGAGTAAAGTGTGTACATAATTTATGTAAGAAAGGGAAATATAAACTCGACTTGAAGTCGCTGTTAAAATGCATATCAATAAAAAAAACAAATAGCTGCTCGGACGCAAACATAAAAAATGCAGTAAATAATGTAAAAGAGCTAAAAGTGTAAAGACAATATTAATATTAAAAACAATTTGAATAACAGCCACAAATAAGGTGTTAAGCTTGAAACTTCAAACAAAAAAAAAAGCAATCAACTTTTAAAATAAAAAGTGATGGAGAAAACGGGTAGCGTGAGCAGTCCGAGTCCGAGTTCGAGTGAGTGTCGCGTTACCAGATCGAGTATGACGCCAACGCTGCGTCTGCAGCAGAGCCCCAGGCGTCAACAGCAGCAGCAACAGCAGCAACAGCAGCAACAGCAGCAACAGCAGCAGCAGCAACAACAGCCAATTGATGAACAACAACAACAAAAACAGCAATTAAAGGTTAAATCACCGCAGCAGCAGCCGCTGGCAACGTCATCGTCGACGCCGACGCATCATCAATTTCGTGCGCCGGCACAGCAACAGCATGCGACAAAGCACAAGAACAATAACAACAATAATAACAACAACAACAACAATGGGGGCAAAGCTTGGAGCAAACGTCAGCACAAGACTAGCGGTAAATACAATGCGAGCGCCTGCGTAGGCGCCAATGCTCAGCAGCAACAGCATCATCCTTCGCATCATCATCAAAATCATCATCATCACCAGCAGCAACTGCAGCAACAGCAGCAGCAGCAGCATCAGAACAATGGCGGCAGCGGCATCGCTGCTCAAGGCTCTGCCGGCGCTGGCGTCGGTGCGACGGCAGCCGCAGTTGCCGCACACAAAGCGGATCTCGAGAACATACAAAATATCAAAAATCAAATCGCTGCTCACGTCAGCGGCGGCAGCGGTGGCGCCGTCGGCGTCAACAACTCCTCGCATCATGGCAACAGCTCGCATCACAGCTTAGGCGGCAGCGCTGCTGGCGTTGCGGGCGCTGGCAGCGGCGGCGGTGGCGGTGGTGGCGGTGCTGCTCACAATCATCATCATCATCACAGCCACAATACGCGGCTGGCGCAGACGGCGGCATCGAACAACGGTCTGCTGACAATGGAAGCCAAGCTGGGTGGACATGGTGGACATGGCGGCCTGAAGGGACAGCAGCAGCAGTACAAAAAGATGTTGACTCACAGGTAACGTAACGGAGCGTAGCGTAACGTCATGTTAACTAATTTAGCGTAATGTAAAATAATGTTAAGTGATTTATGGCAACTCTACGTCACGTAACAAATGTATAAACGTAGCGTGTGCAAGGTAATTATTTATGCACGTGACAGAAATAGTTGTTTAACTTTTGTGATGATAACTTATTGTCTTCTTGTGCATAATATTTAATATTTATGCTTAACACACCGTAGTGAAAGGAAATGAATAGTAATAGTTATCATTTAATAATAGTCTAATATCACGTAACGAAATTTAATTGCGCGTAACTTAACGCAACTTAACAACTTAACGTAAATACGACGTAATGTGTTCTACTATATATGTAGCTGTGAATGCCCTTAATATTTAATATACAAATAAACATTTATCATATATATTACTGTCTCTCTCTCTCTCAGGGGTCATCACCATCATGTGCTGTGCGCTGGGAACAATGCGAATCACACTTGCTGCTTGGTCACTGGTTGTAATGGTGGGAGTGTTGGTGGCGCCTCCGGCAAGGACTCGCAAAGCAGCAACAAGGACACCAGCTCGCTTAGCGGCAACAGTAGCATTATTTCAAGCAACGCAGCAGCAGCCGCCGCCGCAGCAGCAGCTGCAAATGCCGTTCATTATTGTTGCGGCCGATCGAAATTCTTTTTGCCAGAGAAACGCTTGCGCAAAGAGGCGATTGTGCCGCCCACGAAATTTCTGCTGGGCGGCAACATATCGGATCCGCTCAATCTGAATTCGCTGCAACATGAGAATACGTCGAATGCGTCGTCGAGCAACAATACGCCGGCGACGACGCCACGTCAGTCGCCGATAACGACGCCGCCGAAGGTGGAGGTGATAATTCCACCGAATATTCATGATCCGTTGCATCTGCTCGATCCCGTTGATTCGATGGAGTACGAGAAGCAGCTAACGTCACCGATGAAACGGGGCGGCATGTTGACGCGTGGCAGCAGCAGCCAGCTGCAGTTGCAGTTGCAGCCGCTGCCGCAGCATCATCGCCAGCATCGAACACGCAAGAATCGCAAACGTCGCCGTTTCGATTCCAATAATACCTCGTATGCTGGTGACGACGTCGCCGGCGCCACCGTCATCGTTGCAGAGGGAGGCGGTGGAGCAGAGGCAGCGTCGACGCTTTCGATTTCACTCGAAGATTCGACGACCACAGCAGCAGCAGTGGCAGCAGCAGCGTCAGTAATTACTACTGCAGCAGCAGCAGCAGAGGCAGTGTGCGCAGCAACAGCAGTAGCAGCAAATGTCGCCGCAGTCGCGACAATAGAAGCTGCATTAATAATAACAACAACAGCGGCGTCACCAGTGGCTGCACTGAGCGGCACTCTGCTGAGCGAGGCGGCAGCGGCAGCATCGGTTGAAACATTGGAATTGGCACAGCAGCAGGCGCATGTGCGCTCTCGCTCTCCGCAAGCGGCAGCGACGGCAATGGAGGAGACAACAACGCCAGCGTTAGCGGCCGGCGCACAAACGCTCTCTCCTCAGGAACAAATGGAATGTAACGCAATGCAGCCGGCAGCGGCGTCAACGTTATCTCCACAGCAACAACAACAGCAGCAGCAACATGTGGCTGCTGCTGCTGAGCCGTCGTCAAGTATCGACATGGCAGCATCATTAGACAGCAGCAGCTCAGCCGACTTGCTGGTCGACGCAGCGACAGTCGCTTCGACGACAACAGCTGCGGCGCTGGCTGTGGCGTCGACGCTGGCCGATCGTCGTGCGCCGGCCAGTCGTGATTTGCGCTTGGATTTGGACAGCACGTGCTACGGTGTTGGCGGCACGGGTCTGAGCTTCGCTGCCAGCGTCGGCAGCGGCAGCAGGAAACGTAAAATAAGCGAGAGCAATTCACAAAAGAGCAAGGTGAGTGACGAATAGGAATTCGGAATTGAAATGGAGGAATGGAATGGCTTGTGTCGAACAAGTGCTTGCGTGTGTGGGTGTGTGTCTGTGTGTATGTGTTTGCTTATTAGTGTGCGTGTGCGTGTGAGATTGGGCTTGGGCTTCGACTCTTGTTGTCGTTCTTGTTATTGTTGTTTTTTTTGCTTTTGTTGGGAGCAAGTCAATCGTCTGCTTTGTTTTGATTGCTTTTGGCTGTTTTTACATTTGTGTTTTATTGCTGTTGTTGCTGTTGTTGTGTTGCTCATTGAAGCGCTGCTTAGATTCAGGTTAGGGGGTCAGGGGCGGCAATGAAAGAACTTTTTTTTTTTTTGGCTGGAGGAGGGGGTAGCCTAAAGCGATTATAAAACTATGGGTAAACAGTTTTACAGGTTTATTTGTTTTAGTTCTTGTTATTGTTATTTGATTTGCTTAAATTAGAAATATTTTCATTTTATTAAAATACATAAAATATATATTTAAATTGATTTAGAATGTAAATTAAATTGAGTTTGGTTAAATCATTAAAAGTGATTTATTAATTATTGTGTCTTTTGCATTCAATATGGAAAGCTTTATGCAAAATTAGTAAATTGCAATTTCTATGAATAAGATATGAGTTCCAATCGTTTATATGAATAAAACGTTTAAATCAAGGTCAAAACTGCAATATCTATATAAAAGTCAACAAAATAAAGATTATTTTTATAAGTTTGTAAAGTTAAATTGTTAAACCAAGAATGTCAATTTAAATTTAATAAATTCAATAAATATTTGCTTTACCACCTCTTTAGAAATTCCATCGTCATGATGCCATGGACAAGATTGTTAGTCCTGTGGTGCCACAACCTGGTGCGTGGAAGCGTCCACAGCGTCAGTTACAGCCGAGTGGGGCACGCAAACCGAACACGCGACGTTCCACATCCTTTAGCGAAACGGAGCTTCTGAGTCCCATCGAGGAGTTGCCACCCAAGCCACTGCCTGAGGGTAAGTACCAAATAGCTTACTGGGTTACTTGCCCCAACCGAAAATTCACAATTTGTTGCTTGCAGCAGTTGTGGTTGAGTTGCCACGCGATGAAACGCCCGATCAGTGGGAGCAGGGAGTCGGAAGTCCGTTGAGCGCCATTTCCGCAGCCAAATCGCACACGGCCGGCGAACCGGAAGCACTTGCAGCAGATGAACCGGCAGCAACAACAGCACCAGCAGCAGCAGCAACAACAACAGCAGTTGCAACAGCAGTCGTTGCAGTTGCTGCAGCAGCAGCAGCAGTTGCCCCAACTGTGGTTGGCTTAATGCTCGAACCCACTATAATTCCCCCGCCACTCCACAAGCTGCCCAAATTCCGGGCGGATGGCGTCAAGTATCGCTACGGCAACTTCGATCGCTACGTGGACTTTAGGCAACTGAACGAGTTCCGGGATGTGCGGCTGCAGGTGTTCGAGCGGCATGCGGAACTGTTCCAAAACAAGGACATCCTCGACGTGGGCTGCAATGTGGGTCACATGACCATCACGGTGGCCCGTCATCTGGCCCCCAAATCCATACTTGGCATCGATATCGATCAGGAGCTCGTCTCGCGTGCTCGCCGCAATCTGTCCATATTTGTGCGCATACCCAAAGAGGAGGAGCAGGAGAAAGTGGCCGAGATTAAGCAGGAGGACATTAAAAAGGAGCAGCAGCAGCAGCAGCAGTCACATTTGGCCAGCGACAAGTTGATGGAGTGCGGCGAGGAGAGCAATGCAATGCTGCACAAGAAGACGCGACGTGGCAAGAAGCGACGCAGGGCGCAACAGCAGCAGCAGCAGCAGCAACAATTGCAGCTGCAGCAGCAGCAACAACAGCAGCTGGTACTGCAACAGTTGCAACACCATCATCATCACCACCATCATCCCCACCATCATCACCACCACCATCATCATCATCATGATCATCATGATCATGATCATGATCATCAGCTGGACGTGCAACAGCAGCTTAAATTGGATTCGCTGCTCGTCAAGCCGCACGAATTCTTTCCCATCTCGTTTCCGCTCACCTACGGCGGCATACCCCACCTCCTGCTCCCGCCCACTGGCAAATCGCCAGCGAATCTGTTGTTGTCCTCGTCAACGTCGTCGTCGTCGTCCAATTGCAAAAATCAATTCCCGCAAAATGTGTTCTTTCGGCGCACCAACTATGTGCTGAAGGATGAGGCGCTGATGTCGCACGACAGCCAGCAATACGATCTCATTCTGTGCCTGTCGGTCACCAAGTGGATGCATCTCAATTTCGGTGATGCCGGCCTCAAGTTGGCCTTCAAGCGCATGTTCAACCAACTGCGACCCGGTGGCAAGCTCATACTCGAGGCCCAAAACTGGGCCAGCTACAAAAAGAAAAAGAATCTAACTGTAAGTTACTTAAGATAAGCTTCTTACCACCAATAATAATCATAATAATATATATATATATATCAATTATCTTTAGCCGGACATTTACAACAACTACAAGCAAATTGAGTTCTTTCCCAATAAATTCCACGAGTATCTGCTCAGCTCGGAGGTGGGCTTCAGTCACAGCTACACGCTCGGCGTGCCCAGGCATTTGAACAAGGGCTTCTGCCGACCCATACAGGTGGGCCAAAAAAATGTTTTATCTAATCACTTAATTACCTTTTTGCTATTTTATCAAATGTGTGCTAATGTCTGGGCGGATTTTGGGCGTGGAAACTTTTTGTGAGCCAATAGTTTTTACATAAGCATTAACTGAGTAAAAAAAGTTGTTTTGTAATTGGTTTCAGCTCTGCTTTAACTGCATTTAAATCGTGCAACACAATTTGTGGTTGATATTTAAGTTAACTCAATTCCGTCTCGAAATTCAAATCAAATCTTAATAAAAAACGATAAACATAACTTTGTCAAAAATGAAACTGCAAAAATGATTCCTGCTCAAAATGCAATATTTCTTCTTGCTACACTCGAAATAAACTATTAGTTAGTTAACAACACCCCCAAAAATCTGCCCACACATTAGCCACATTTTTTGGCTAATAAACTATTTACTAAATTTGCACAAAATGATTGAATATTTTACAGTTGTACGCCAAGGGGGACTATACGCCCAATCATGTGCGCTGGAGCGATGCGTATTATCCGCAGACGCCGTACGAGGCATATCGCGGCATCTATGCCACATTGCCGGCGGGCGTTGGCCATCGGGCGGGTGGCGGCGGCAGCAGCAGCAGTGCCGGTGGCAGCCAGAGCGGCCATGCGCCCCTTCATCTGCATCATCTGTTGGGCAGCTCGTCGCGCTCGCAGACCTACGATACGCCCCAGTATGCGGGCAGTGCTTCGGGATCGGCGAGTTGCAGGCAGACGCCGATGTATCAGCACACGTATAATCCGCTGGAGACGGACTCGTATCAGCCCAGCTACGACATGGAGTATCTGAATCATATGTATGTGTTTGCATCGCCGCTTTATCAGACGGTTTGGTCGCCGCCGGCATCGTTGCGGAGGAGCTCATCGCATACGCCTGTTTTTGGCAGTGTACGCGAAGCGGAACTCGATGGGGATGGCAGCATTGGCGGCGGTGGCAGTGGCGGCGGCAGTTATCATCGGCATGTCTATCCGCCCAACGATGACACCTGTTCGCCAAATGCGAACGCTTGCAACGCATTCAATTCGATACGTGATGCGGACACGGATGATTCGAATCAGCTGCCGGGCGGCAGTCGACGGCATGTGTATGCCACAAATTGTGGCGAGAGCAGCTCATCGCCGCAGGTCAACCATCACGAGGCCAGCTCCGATGCCGATGTCGATGCACTAATGGACGATGACCAGAAGACGCTGGCTGCGGGCAGCGGCGCCACCTACTGTGATCTGTCGGATGCATAAGCAAGCAAGCAAATCAACCAGAGATATCGCAACTAATTGTGTCAAAATGCAAGAGGAGATCTACATACATATATATAATTGTCTAGATATATACCTTAATATATATATATATATATATAACAATTTGTAAACCAAGTTAATACGCTGCTCGCTGCGAAATTGGAAACTCATTTGTAATCTAATCCAACTTATTAGCCATAAGTCCAAAAGTCATCTTTGGCCATTGTTTTAAGTCTCAATTTGTTATACTTTTATTTATTGACTTTCATTTTACAACATTTTTTATGTAGAATTTTTAAAAATTAAAGTAAATTTTAACTTTTTTATGCTTATAATTGATCAAATATTACATTCAGCAAATATAATGAAAAAACTTTCTAAAAGTGAAGTTTTCCAATTTTCAAGCGAACACTGTATTGAACAACTAATATAAAAGATGTGTTAAACTTGTTCATTTGATTTTAAGATATATATATACGTATATATATATATATCTGGGAAATCGAATGATTCATTGCAAACGCATTTGTTTTTAGATAAATGTAAAACGCAAACGAGACGCTTATGATTTTTTGTAACATGAACTTGCATATATTTTTTATATGTAGTAATTTAATGGAAGTACATACAATATATATATATATATATATATATATATATATACATACAAAATACGTATACCTTTATATAGAACTTATATTTGCTAAACAAATTTTCATTTGCTTAATACACATTTTTTTTTTTAAATATTTATATAATTTTTCGATTATTATTCTCTTGTTGGCAGTTCAAATCTGTATTTAAGTTCAAATTTTAATGTAAGTTCGTTAAGCAATACACACACACACTTACACACACACACACACACATTTACACACATTTAATGCAGTAGCTTTATAAGCAAATTATATGTGCTATATATATATATACATTTATATATATATATATATATATAGGAAAACAAAAAGGAAACAACCCGTATAAAATGCAACTATTTTTGATTAACATATTTGGAAAACGCTGCAAGGGATCGCTGTAAAAAAAAAAACAAAAAAAAAACGAAAAAAAACTAAAAACAAATAAGAAAAAACCATTCAAAATTCAAAAATGTCAAAAAGCATACAAAATACAATTTACTACATTTATAAATAATATATATATATATATATATATATATGCTTAAACAATTTATGTAAAATTAAAATTAAAACGAGAAAAAATACATAATGTATGTAGTTTATAGATTAGAGCATTAACACACATTATTTTTTCTGAGAAAATGAAACCAATTTATAAAGCTATAACGAAAGAAAAAGAAACAAAAAACAACTATAAAATAAACATCATATTAAATGAAGCAAAAGTCGCCACAAGTTGTCTTATTCATTTCAAAACCAAAATAAACACCCTGTATGTAACTTCAATTTTAACCGTGCTTATCATTTCAATTATTTCAAAGCAACTCTTATCGCAATTCTTTTTTTTAGCTGGTTATTAAAATGAATTGAAGGAAATGACTTCCATTTTTGAATTAAATATTATAGCACAATATGAATTCAGATATAACCATGGGACTGGCATATATTTGCTGATCTTGGGCATTTTTTGTCAAGCACTCTAGCAAATATTTGCTGCTTTTGCTTTAATTTATTTTTTGTCACAAGTCAATGATCTATTTCATTAATTTACAAGCAGTCTCGTGCCACTGTGTACATCACTCAGCTGTTTGATCGCCATTACGTTAACTCTCTCTCACGATCTCTCTTCCTCTGCTCACAAGCTTGCGCCTTCCAGGCACAGACTGTGTCGTCGAACTGTACAAAATTGCAAAGCTTGAATTAAAAACTGTGCACTTGGCATAAATAACTTGGGCAATTCAGTGTCGGACATAATTAATCAAATCATAAATGGCTGATGAAACACCGAGCCACACGCTAAAGACGTTTTGCTCAGTGATCTTTCTCTCTCTTGTCTTTGCTGCGGCTGCCGATGCCGCTGCCTTCCAGTGCTCAATTCCAGTTCTCACAGCTCTCTAGTCAACAGACGGCACGTTTTTTGCTTGATTCAGTTATTAATTTGACGGCGACGATTGAGGCGGCCACGGCGACTGCGCTCTTCAAAGCAACAAGCGAGCAACAAGTTTTTTCAAGTTTCATGCCGAGAAAGTTCAAAATCCTACAATAACAACAAGTTCGCGTCCGTATCTCAGTTTTGTGTGTGTGTCCTTGTGTGTGTGTGTGTGTGTATGTGTGCCGAGTGTTTTTTTGTGTTATTTTCGCATCACAACAACAAAAATTGAACAGCAATTGAAACTTGAAGTGAATTTTCGCAAATTTCGTGATTATTTGACTACGGTTTGATCCACTCCACATTGTTTTTGCACTTGCCAGCCAATTTGTGTAAAAGAAGTAAAAAGCTAAGCACTCAATAAAATACACTTGTGTGTGTGCGTGCGTGTGTGTGCAATTGAGAGTGGCTTGTGCGTGCGTGTGTGTGTATGAGTAGAGCTACATTAATAATAAGAAACACAATAGCACATGAGAAGGAATTAACACACACACATGCAAACACATATATGTATACATGCATACATAAATAACGTCATAATCATCAATTATTGAGGCTTTGGGCATATTTGTATTACAAGTAAGTGATTTTTTGCATAGTTCTTATTTATATATAATAAACATATTGCTTAGCATGTAAATAAATAAATGTGCAGTTCAACAAATTAAGCGATCCATTTATTTGTTTATTATTATTTTTTTCCCGCTTAATAGCCTCAAAAATACAGGGTTTTTGTGTACAATTGAAAATCTACTTTACACTGTTCACAATAGCAAAAAGCACACATTGTGAATGAATTGGAAAACAGAAACTTTAAAAGTTGGATAGACTAACAAAGTTGCTCAAATGTGCATAAACAATACGAAAAACAACAACAACAACAATAGCAACGTAGAATTATGGCTATAACTATAGAGTCTATAGTAAACAGTACTCAATGCAAAATTATCTTATCTGAACTTTGACTGCAAAAAAAAACAGACAACTTTTGTTAGTAAGCTATTCAGCAAAGAGCTTTTGCTATTGAGACTCAATTAATTTTGATTAATTCACTTGAATTAGAGTTGATTAATGTGGAATGTAAATAATTAATATATATATATATATATATACATATATGAGGTATATTATGGATATAAATAAAGTCTTTCGTAAAGATACAATTTTAAAATTAAGAACGTGAAACTATTTACATATATTTCATAAACAAATTTAAAAAACAAAACAAAACTAGCGACCCTCAATTATGTCATATTTTTTGTATATATATAGTAGAAGCTATTAATGAAATATTGTGGCCTATATTTAAATGTTTTTCAGCCTATGCGAGATTCTCATATTTTTAATCTGATATATTTTGTTTGTTGATTATAGAATTTGAAACTGACGCACTTTTGTTATGATGAAACGAGCCTTTTGTTATTGTTGTAGTCTTATCACAGATATAATTATAATTGCGATTTCGTTTTTCGCCAAAGGGCACAACACAAACAAATTGTCGCATTTCGTGTAAGATTGAATGAGAATAACGAGTGTTGATTACACCAATTGGATAAGATTACACAGCGCTGACAACACTCACATGTGTGCGTGCGTGTGTTTTTATCTATGTTTTAGCATATGTCTGAATATGAATCATGCGTGAAACGGTTAACTTTGCATATGAGACAATCCTTGTGTGTGTCAAAAGTGACAAATGTTGGAAAATACCCCTTTTTAATTTGCCAACTTTCCGTTGCAGATCGCTGTGTGTGTGTTTTTATTGCTAATTTTTACGCCAAACTCGTTTCAGCTGTTCTCTCTCTATTTCTTTCTCTCTCTCCCCTATGTAAGTTATGCGACCTTGTAGCTCTCAAAAGCTTTAACAACTTTGCAAATATTGTAAAATGCAGGCAGATTATTAATCTACGCTCACTTCCGCGGAACCCGCATATAGTGACTTCCAGTGATTGGCAAAGCTTCCAAACAGCTGTTTGTGCTTATTTGCCAGCCAGTAAATCCAAAACCTACTCTCGCTCTCTCTCTCTCTCTCTTACACAATTCAACGCGAGCGCTCTTTAACCAGTTAACGTAACGTAAACGTTAACCGATTGGCGTGCTGCTTCGGCCACGAAAGCTTTGGCCATCGTCGGTTGTTTTTAGTTACTATTATTAAGCAAAGTGACGGCAACGTTAACGCAACGCTTTTGGCAACGCGCTCGCAACTCGAAACGATCCGTTGATCGTGGGCGCGAATTGGGAAAAGGGGGCTGGAAGGGGCTCGTGCTTCGCTTATCGCTGTATGTGAGAGTGTGTGTGCGTGTGAGTGAGTTGTCTTCATTTCTGCGCTTCGCGTTCTTGTTGTTGTCACAGGTAGAAAGAAGTGGCAAAAAAGAAAACGGAAAAAAACGAGAACAACAACAAAAGCAATCGTTTTTTCTTACTTCTTCTTCAGTGTTTTATTTATTTTTAATGGGACTGGTGCGGCGACGGCTTCCAGCCAACGGCTCTTCTCTTGAAAGCTTGAAAGCTGTAATTTCCGTTAGTCGCTGACCGAAAGTAAACAATGGCATATTTCATATTATTATTATTGTTATTGTTGTTCTGATTATTATCACACGCGAAGTTAAGACGTGTTGTTTTCAATCTTAAAATTATGCACGGCATGCGTGCACTTATCGTGAAGAAAGATACAAAGCCATCAAATGGAATTTTACATTATACACTTCCCACTCCCCCACCTTCTCCCTGGCTCTAAAATGTGGAATGTGTAACAAGAGCAAAAGGAAAATAATGGAAATAATGGATATAATTACATACACACACACGACTACAAATACGAATACGAATACGAATATTCGCTTATTTCCAAATTCTCTTGTGGCAAAAAAAAAAAAAAGCGAATAAAAGAAACCAAAAATGTATGTTGTGCAAAACTTTTATGGATAATATTTCAGCTGCACAATGTTTTACGAGTGCAATTAAAAATATCAACTAAATATGTAAATTTATTTGTGAATAATACAGTTTAAGGCAAACTTCTTTTAAAATCAAGGCTAATCACAGTTTAAATTTGAATATTGCCAAATATTCCCTTTGACTGTATTGTGAAATAAATGATGATTAATCAAAAATGATCACACTGCCAGCTTAAGCAAAATAAAAAGACAAGTTGTCTGCAGTAAAATGTATTTTTTTTCTTGGAAAGCTGTAAAAACAAAAATAAATTTTTAAAAATAACAATAATAAAGTTAAAAATTCTAATAACTATCAACAAATAAGCGCGATGTTTCAAAAATAATACAAACCAATTCGCCATGAGCCAATTTTAATCAGTCGTTGACACCAATAACAAAAAGAGCAGAAGAAGATGAAGAGAGAAATAATTTTTAAATGTTTTAGCTATAAAATGTGTGCATTTATTGTTTAATTAGCTGCTGTAAGGCAAACAATGACAACAATAACAACTGCAACGGAAACCTCGTAATACAAATTAAAAACAAAATACAAAATGAATTTCAGTCAACACCAACAACAAATCGCTTACCAAAAAGAAAAAGTACCAAATAAATACGTAAACAAAGAAACAAACAAAACGACGTTATAAAAAATGTCCCAGCCAAATGTACCAAAATTACCGGACGCTGTGACCGTTGAGGCGCAACAGCTGCAGGATCCAAGGCATGCGGCGTTGACGTTAGATATGCCAAATTTGTCGGTGCAACGTCATCGTCGTAGCATCTCACAGCTGATGGCCAGCATGGGTAATTTTTTTAAAGTACCAACTACACTGTTGCTATGTCCCTCAAAATCCCTGTCTGTCAAAGGTCTCCAAAATTCCCAACTGACCTACTTATAAAAAGTCCCAGTTAAATGTCCCAAAGTGTCTGTTAATGACTCTCAGCTGCGCGCATGCTGACGATCAGACAACGTAATCACAGCTGATGGGTAATTTATCTGGCCGCACCCCACACCTGTTTCACCCCCCTCTGCCATCACTACAATCATTTCAAGCTTTCAGTTTGCCTACGTTTCTCATGGTCTCTGTCTATATCTAGGTCTGTGTTTTAACAGTTGCTTGTCTGTTAACTGTGTGGAGTCTGTTGTCATGGTTAGATCATTGGCAGAGCTGACTGTGTCTCCATTTCTGCTCTGCGTCATGCGATAAAAAAAGCTTCGCTATATTATTGTTATGTTAGACCAGTTTTCAAATTTCAAGCGTCTCTTGTTGAATTTCTAGAATCGTTTTTACTGCTTACTGCTGACCGGTTTGGTTCCTTAGCCGGTTTGTGAAAGTGAAAAAGAATTCGAAATGACACCGACTCCAACCACTGTTATTTTTATTGTATTTTTTTTGGGTGGGCGTGAGAGGAAGATAGAGAATATATTAAAGTATATTTAGATTTATTTGATTGTTAATATATTAAATATATATTTGCCAAGTTCCGTAGACAATAGCAACCCCACGAGAACAACAAAAACTGCTCAGCCGTATAATTCTTATCAACAATTGTCAATTATCAACGATTATAGTGCCATAAAAACACTGATAACAGGAACTTTGCCAGTATTTTTAGAGTATTACAGAGCCTATTTCGCAGTTTAACTTGATAAATTGAGGCAAGCTGAACACACGTTAACTGAAAATTTCGTTTTACTTAATAGCACAATTGTTGTTGCTTTCAAAAACTCAATAAGTCGAACCTTGAACAGTTTGACTTAATATATTTTATTAAAGATTATCTTCGCTGTTAAATGATTAACTTCAATTTATAGTATAGAAAAAAGTACTTAATACTTGCTTCTACTTAGTACTTATTACTTCCTGGCTAGTTCATTTTGTATCTATAACTTTTTGCCTAAGCCACAAATATAATATAACTTTTAACAATAATTTTTTTGTATAATATTTGTAACCTAAGCTAAACTTTGGCATTACGAGAATGCAAACTAAAATTGTGAGAACTCTATAATAAATGTTTACACTCGATGATCTTTGACATTTTCCACTATTAGCTGTAGAATATTGAATGTTTACATTTGAGAAACATTTCAATATATATTGATTAACTAGCATAATTATGCATACTTATATATATATGGTTTATTTACATTACAAGTATATATATAATTATATTATATATGTATTTTATATATTATATAACCCTGCTATTTTAATTGCTGCTTTCGCCTCACGTGTTTGCGTGTTTGAGACATTGACTATTTTTTTTTTTTTGTATTGTTAAAGGCCGGCCTCCTTGTCTAATTAACGGCACTTCATTAGCCAATTATGCATTATAAACAATTGTAACAGGAAGTTTCGATTTCTTTGGTAGACGGTCACATCAACGCGCATTGAGTTGAAAGACCCTTTTGATTTGAACAAACAGCGCAATATCAGACATTATATATATATATATATATATGCATTCATTGATATCGGTCGTAACAAATGGCCAAATTCTTGTTATCGATCTGAGTCACGGCAATGGAATTAAATTCCGTTTGCGTAAATCAAAATCTTTTGAAAATGTTGCAAACATTAAATATTCTCACATGCAAACCCAGAACACACAAAAAAATAGGAAAAAACTTTTGACCTTTGTCAAAAGACCAGTGCAAAAACAATAATAATCATCATAATCATCATCATAATAATGATGTTGCCGTTTTGCGGTTTTCCTTTCTTTTCTTTCGTTTTTATCAGACATTTTTCGGTGGCTAATTGTTTGCTTCCCATTGTTTTTCTTTTTTTTTTGTTGGCTGATAATAATTTTCTTTTTTTGGCTCTTTTGGACTTGTCGCAGTGTTTTTTAGCTGCAACTTCTTCTTGCCCATTCTTATCGTACGGACGTGCGGGGAGCACAATTAAAATGGGGTCTTCGTGTTCCATCAGTTTTGTGGCCAGAACACTTGGCGCACACGGCCAACAGTTAACAGTTAACAGCACTGTGCTAACGAGCATTTAGCAACTGTTTAAGCAACGAAAGTGAACAAAATGCCCGCTAAAGAGCTCCTCAAATATTTATTTAATTGACAGCTAGCTTATTATTAATATTTTTAGGCACATTCGACAAAATTCGAGTGCCCCAGACCAAAAAAAAAAAAAATAATCGTATTAAATAATCGAATGGGGTTTGGGTGGGGATTAGCTGGCTCTCAAATTGATTAGCACTTTGCAATATATATTTCCGATTATGAACATTTGATTGTGCACCAAAACTAATCGCATTAAATAAACACAGAAGATTTGGGTTTGCATTGTTGAGCTCCTCCAGTTTATTAAACGTTTTTCGTAAACGTTTCACTGGCAGCTGGCATTGCTATTTATTATTGTTTCAGTTTCTTTTTTGCCCACATTTCTTAAACATTCTCTTTGCCAGCACTCACGTAATGAGTTATTATTGATGAACCTTTCTTGGCAATATGAAAAAACCGTCGAATCTCAAAAGTTAAAAGACAGAAGCAAAAGTATTGTTTATTTAGACATTTCAAGGCGTACATTGAACCCGCCTCTGACTAATGACTAATTTTAAACTTAATGACACACACAAACCGAATACTTAGAATAATTTAACTTTTATTCACCGTTAATGCCATAAGTGTGTAATCTGTAGAAAGTTTCGTTGTTGTCATAAATAATGTGGGCTCTCCAACCTTCAATTTGAGTCCACCAACTAACTTTGATAGCAATCGTTTTGACCGCGCACGTGCCCCTAATTAAACTTGACAACATTTATATATAGACATATATATATATATAGACACATATATGTATATATATATATATATATACATATATTTCATAATGTTGTGTAGTCCCAAATCCCTCAATGCCAGAAAAACTCAGCGAGCTCAACAAGTTCAATTTTTATTGCTGACGAACTTGAACCTGAGCCGCTGAAAAAACTAGCCTTGCCCAGCCAGGTGGGGTGGGAGGTGTTGGGTGTTGCCCTTACACACCCTAACATTAGATAGAACATTTCGACCGATAAGATATATTTGATAAGATCATATGACTAAGTTGCCTGGGCACCCTAAGGCATTACGTCTATGTGTTAATATTTGCCCGCTCTTAACTATAGACTTTCTGAGATTACTTTCTATTATTAGATTATTTTTATGGGTTGCGCTTGCTTTTTTGTATTTTTATTATTTATAAACTGGCGCAAAAGTGTTGTAAAATATGAATTTATCTAATAGAATAAATATTTAATGCTCGAATTATTTTTAATATAGTTATTGTTGCCCAACAAAGTAGACTCACAGAAGAGCTATATGCAACAAATATCTCCATTTCTGGCTTTGTATAAAAATTACGAATAGTTAACCATATTTATGCGTCTAGTTAGTCCCTTCATCAGTTATCGGTTGAGCCAATAGATTTCAGTAGTTCGAGTCGTATATCAGAGAAGGGCAAACAGAGAGCAAAGTCCGTGCTGTTATCGCACACTATATCTGCCAGTCCAAATATCTATCAGATATGCAAACACACACATATATATATATATATAAATCATAGTTTAGTCAACTGCATTGATTAGTGTCTAATAACAGAAATCATCCATCAAATTAGATATAAAAACGACTGTTTACAATCCAAAATAAATGGAATTTTCATTAGTTTTTCGGCGTTCTGATTTGTCAGTCAAATATATATATATATAAATATATATATATATGTGGCTTAACACGATTAGTGTGCAACTTTATCGTGCATACTTTGCCAGCTGTCTGGGCCTCATTATGCTTTAAGTCTGCCTAAGTAATGAGGTACAAAACCACAAAAACATTAATTATTTTGTGTTCTACTCGTTCTTATCAGTACACGCACCTTTATCAGCCTGGCATATTTATGGTACTTTTGCGTGCGACAAGCCACAGTGCCACATGAATTCTTCGACTTTTGTTGTCCGATAAAATTCGAAGGCAAAAGCCATTTTATAGTGCTACATGTGTTTCACTGCTTTTTACACTTACTTCTAGAGAAATACCAGACCCTTCTGCTCTTATCGCGTTTTTTGTAATATAATATGGCATAAAAGATAAATTTGCTGAAAGTGTTATGAGGGTACATTGATTGCACACTTGGGAGTGGAGATTGTATAGTTTTTATAAAATTGTATTTATTAGCCAAAGAATAAACTAAAAATTAGGGTATTTAATAGTCATGCTTTATGGAAATAGTTTCAATGTTTATTTGCTGCTTCTGTGTAATTGAACAAGTTGGTTTTTCTTGAGAAAATTGAAGAGCTCTTCAAACACACCTCCTCACAAACAAATTGAACCAAATTCCAGTAAAGAATTCCTAAGTAATCCCTTGTCAAACACAACTTGAACGCTATCAGCACATAAAATGTTATTATATATCTAATATATATATATATATATATATAGAGAGAGAGAGAGAGTGTCAGTCTGACTAATAGACAACACACATGCTCGAGAACAGACAAGTCAACAACATTTAGTTGAAACAACAAACGCTCAATGTTAACTAATTAAAATGGGGCGCAACTCGCGAGCGAAACAAAACGTTGCAAAAACCACTTCAAACAGTCGTGCAAATAGCAGATAAGCTATATAGTTTGCCACCACTACTGCTACAAAGTGGGTGGCATACTCCCTCTCTCTCTCTCTCTCTCTCTCTATCTCTCTCTCTCTCTCTTCCACTCCCTCTCTCTCTCTCTCTATGTATTTCTCTCCCTCTCTTTGGGGATATAAGGTCACGTTTGGTAGTACCCCAAAGTAACCCAAAATGTATGAATAATTGAAAAAAATATATACGAAATTTGCCAGAACTTAACCAATTTTCAAAAGCAATCAATTTTGGATCATGCTACATTTATAGGTCGAAATTTGGGTATCTATATATATGCCCTTGTAATAGATATGTAAGTTCCATTTATGGGTCCACACACAGTTGTGTGAAAAATCACTTTAATAAATTTCGAAAGACGTTTCTGGGTCGAAATTTTTGTACAAAATCTATCCTCTAAATTGGTAAGAATCTGTGCAAGCCATAACCTTGTCAAAAATCAAACGATTTTCAAAAGGTTTTTGATTATGTTTTGGTCTCTAGAATAATGCTCACAACTCTAATGGATTAATGCTACATTTAAGTTAGGTCTCCGAGTCTTATTTGGTAATATTTGGAACTATATAATTTCAGGGCATTATTAAAGTCACAATTATTACTATATTTTGCAGTTGAATATCCGACGGATGATGCCTATAGACCGAGTAATTATGGCGGCTATATTAATCGCGGCTATGAGGATTTAGATAGTTCCTACTACTTTGCACAATACTCGGATATGACGGATGCCAGAAATAGTGTGGCACTGCCGCCCTATACGCCCGAACTCAAGACCGATCCCGTTGTGGACACGGATGTGGATGGCGATGGGGATGCGGATGAGGAGGAGAACTACGATGCGAATGATGCCGAACACCATGATGATGGCGATGATGTGTTCAAGGACCGCACAGATGAACAAGAGGAGACGGCACACAATAGTCGCTGCCTGCCCGAATTTCAGTTCTCAATCGTCGATTCGGAATACGATGAAACGCTGGCGTTTCCCGATTCCGTCACCATTCTGTCAACGGGCGGCGATGAGCCGCGATTTGTGGAGCGCAAAGAGACCGACGATGACGACGAGGAGTTCGACGATGAGAACAGTGTCCAGATACGCCAAGATATACAGTTCACCAGCATCTATGAGCCCGGCGTCAAATTCAACTCGTTTCAGCGCAAAGTCTTCATTCCGGGCAGGGAGATTCATGTGCGCATCGTGGACACGGAGCGGAGTGTGACGACCCATCTATTGAATCCCAATTTGTGAGTAGAAAACGAAAACTGAAATCTAAATATAAATTTATATGTGTATTTATGTGTGTGTTGCAGGTACACCATTGAGCTGACCCACGGCCCCTTCAAGTGGACGATCAAGAAGCGCTACAAACACTTCAATTCGCTGCATCAGCAGCTGAGCTACTTTCGCACCAAGCTGAAGCTGCCGTTTCCGAGTCGAGCGTTGAAGGAGAAGCGCACCACGCTGAAGGCTTCGGCCAGTCAAATGGCCGATGAGTCCACGCTCAAGGATCTGTCCGCCCACACCAAAGTCAAGCAGTCCAGCACACCAGCGACCCACACAAATAATAATAATAACAATAATAATAATAATACTAACGGTACTGCAGTTGCGGCAAGGATTTTGAGTCCCGCACATGGCTCGATCCTGTCGAGCCTGACCTTTCGACGCAGCCAAAGGAAACGCAAGAAAAAGAAACGAAAACTGCCTCGATTCCCAAATCGCCCAGATAGCCTCATCACTGTGGAGCACTTGCCCGTGAGGATCAAGCAACTGGAGGACTATCTGTACAATCTGCTCAACATTAGTTTATATCGTAATCATCATGACACGGTGAGGATAAAAATAAAATTATATGTTTATGATCCATAAATGTTTCCCAAGTCTGAAGATTGTATTAAGTGGAATTATTAAGTGAGGTTTATAAGACTTCTGAAAGGATACTAACTTGGGTAGAACTTAATGATTTTGTTTTTTTTTATTGTTTATTATTTATTATTATTATTATTTTATTGTTTATTACTTTCGTTTCACAGCTCGACTTTGTGGAGGTGTCGAATGTGTCCTTTGTCTCTGGTCTGGGCATCAAGGGCAAGGAGGGCGAGATACAGAAGCGAACGGGTTCGACGCGACCTGGGCAGGCTGGTTGCAACTTCTTTGGTTGCTTTCAGCGCAATTGTTGTGTGCGCTGCAACTACTTCTGCTCGGATGTGGTGTGTGGCACGTGGCGCAATCGCTGGTTCTTTGTGAAGGAGACCTGCTTCGGCTATGTGCGGCCCACAGATGGCAGCATACGTTCTGTGATCCTGTTCGATCAGGGTTTCGATGTGTCCACGGGCATCTATCAGACGGGCATGCGAAAGGGGCTCCAGGTGCTGACCAACAATCGCCACATCGTCCTCAAGTGCTGGACAAAGCGCAAGTGCAAGGAGTGGATGCAACATCTGAAGCGCATCGCCAACAGTTATGCACGTGATTTCACGTGCCCCAATCCGCATATGTCGTATGCCCCGATGCGGGCCAATACGCAGGCCGTGTGGTATGTGGATGGGGCACAGTATATGGCTGCTGTGGCCGATGGCCTCGAGGCAGCCACCGAGGAGATCTACATTGCCGACTGGTGGCTCAGCCCAGAGATCTACATGAAGCGGCCGGCATTGAATGGCGACTACTGGCGCCTGGACAAGATTCTGTTGCGCAAGGCCCAACAGGGCATTCGGGTGTTTGTGCTGCTCTACAAGGAGGTCGAAATGGCGCTGGGCATCAATAGCTACTACAGCAAGTCCACGCTGGCCAAGCACGCCAATATCAAGGTGAGTTGTGGTATTAGAAGAGGTATTTCTAGGATCTGGAATAGGGATATTTATTATACTACCCTTAAAGAGTTCCTTAGTCTATCGATTTAAGCACTCTAAACTAATAGATAAATTCCTGATCTATCTTCAGGTCATGCGTCATCCGGATCATGCGCGTGGCGGCATTCTGCTGTGGGCGCATCACGAGAAGATCGTTGTGATCGATCAGACTTATGCATTTACGGGCGGCATAGATCTGTGCTATGGCCGCTGGGATGATCGGGCGCATCGCCTGACCGATTTGGGCAGCATCTCGACCACCTCCGTGTCGGAGAGTTCGCGACGCACGCCGACCTTCCAGTTCAACAGAGATGACGAGGATTCGGCGTTCGGTTCACGCAAATCCTCGCGCAATGCCAACTACGGAACGCTGTCCAAGGAACCAAAGGAACCGCGATTCCGGCCAGAGAGTGGGGAATCCAATGCAATGGAATTGCGCACACTCAAGCCGGGTGACCGTCTGCTCATCCCGGAGCTGTTGTCTGCGGCGTCAAGTGAGCTCAACATTGAAGATTCCACAGCGCTGGAGGGCATGAAACTGAATACACCCGAAATGGAGCGTAAGAATATGCTGGATCGTTTCAAGGATAATGCCATGAAGGGTGCACGCAAGGGCAAGGATTTCATGCAGCGATTAACCACAGATAACTCAGCGACGGAGAAGGGCAGCGATCAGGAGGAGCAGGAGGAAATAGGAGCAGCGGGAATCTATTCCATAGATACAACCGATGGCACAGCAGCCACAGTGGAGGCTCAACAGCAAACGGATGCTGCCACATGCTCGAGTGCGGGTGGAGCAGCAGCAGCGGGAGCGGTAGCGGGAGCAGCGGAAGCGGTAGCAAATGCCACTGCTCCGAGCACCCAAATACAAAGCGAATTCTATGGCCAGGCAAAGTATTGGTTCGGCAAGGACTACTCCAATTTTATACTCAAGGATTGGATGAACCTCAATGCGCCGTTTGTGGACATCATTGATCGGACGACGACGCCACGCATGCCGTGGCACGATGTCGGCATTTGTGTGGTGGGTGCATCCGCGCGCGATGTGGCCAGGCATTTCATTCAGCGCTGGAACGCGATGAAACTGGAGAAGTTGCGGGATAATGCCAAATTTCCATATCTGATGCCGAAGAGCTATGAGCACATTCGACTCAATGCACACTTGCAACAGTTGCAACAGCGCCGGCAGCAGCGTGTCACGTGTCAAATGCTGCGCAGCGTCTCCGCCTGGAGTTGTGGCTTCATCGAGCCCGATCTGGTCGAGCAGAGCATCCACGATGCCTACATTGTCACCATAACGAAGGCCCAACATTATGTCTATATCGAGAATCAGTTCTTTATCTCCATGCAGCTGGGCATGAATGTGTCGGGTGCCCACAACAATGTGCGCAATCAAATCGGGGAAACTCTCTACAAACGCATCGTGCGTGCGCACAAGTAAGTAATATATCCAATATATATATATATATATATATATATATATATATATGAGATTCGATTCTAATCTATATCTTTGTTTTAGGGAACGCAAGCGTTTTCGTGTTTATGTGATAATGCCGCTGTTGCCGGGCTTCGAGGGCGATGTTGGCGGTAATACGGGCATTGCGGTGCGTGCGATAACCAACTGGAATTATGCGTCCATCTCCAGGTGGGTTCTCACCTAACCTAAATCTATAAATGCTTAAAGAACACAACTAAAGTACTCTCTATACATCTCCCTCTCCAGAGGTCGCACTGCAATTTTGACCCGTCTTCAGGAGGCTGGCATTGCCAAGCCGGAGAATTATATATCGTTTCACAGTCTGCGCAATCATTCGTATCTGAACAATACACCGATTACGGAGCTGATCTATGTGCATTCCAAGCTGCTAATTGCCGACGATCGGGTTGTCATCTGTGGATCGGCGAACATTAACGATCGCTCAATGATCGGCAAACGGGACTCGGAAATAGCAGCGATTATCATGGATGAGGAGTACGAAGATGGACGCATGAACGGCAAAAAGTATCCCAGCGGCATCTTTGCCGGCAGACTGCGCAAATATCTATTCAAAGAGCATTTGGGTAAATCTCCGCATTAAAATCTTTATCTATATACATACGTCGCTAAGATCCGTGATCTGTTTAGGTTTACTGGATTTGGATGCGGGGGCGTCGCACTCTGATATCAACATAAGTGATCCTGTCTGTGATCAATTCTGGCACAATACCTGGCGTCGCATCTCGACGAGAAACACAGAGATCTACGATGAGGTATTCAAATGCATTCCAACGGATTTTGTGAGGACATTCGCCAGTCTGCGCAAATATCAGGAGGAGCCACCGTTGTCCAAAACTGAGCCAGAAACGGCCGCCAAGCGTGCCACAGAAATTCAGGTGGGTTCACGAAAACGGAGAGGAAACTTGAGTGAAGATCTACATAGATATAATGATGGATCAAATAATATGTGTAGAATACTGAAAGAAGATGGGCTTATTTTTAATTAATTGAAAAAATCTCTTTTATCTAAAGATTCACATAATATAAAAAAAAAACATTTGTATTTTTCAGGGTCATCTGGTGAATCTGCCGCTGGAGTTCCTCAATAAGGAGGTGCTTACGCCGCCCACTACCAGCAAGGAGGGCCTCATACCTACCTCTGTATGGACATAGTCTGCCAAAAGTCTTTAAGACGCCATTAGATACAGTTAGAGTTAGTTTTGGTAACTGTTTAGGTTTACTTTCTCTATATATATAGTATAGGATAGTATATTATTATGTTTATGATTATGTTTATGTTTATGTTTATGCAACCCACCAAAATGCGCTTAAGTTTCTCAAGTTGCTGTTTGTTGCCAAGTCACATTTAGTTTGAAAACTGTATTTTGTAAATATTTGTTCTTCACTTACAACTAGTTAATTTATTTTTTATGGTACATCGACTTTCCCCTATTAAATTTAAGATTTATATTGTTAGTTCTTATAATGTTTAAACAGTATTCTAGACAAACTAAAGCGCTATTCTATTTTTTTAACAAATGTTCATTAAAGTGATGGAAAGTACGAAATACTATGTATCAGAGTTTTTATTATATTATAATTAATTAATTTATAGTAATTATATTATATTTAAAAGGAAAAGAAAATCCCCAACAAATGTCCCAAATGATCTGTGAACAAAGAAAATCCCATGCGCTCTCAAAAGCTGATTGCTGCGAGCGCGACTGCAAGCTGACTGATGCGAGCGCTCGCTGTTGTGCACAAGTATTGAATGTAGTATGCGAGTGGGTGTGCTGTTAAATGTAGTCTGTTAACGTTGCTTTTTCTGTTAAGTGAATTATCTTATACATTTTTGAATCAGTGAATGAAAATCGGGACACTTCAAAAAGAGCTTTACTATTTAAAAAATGCTGAAGTAATTTATCAATTAAAAAATCATAAGAATCATGTTCAACTTGCTTGAAGAATAGACTAAATGTTAAAGAAATCAAACAAGCTTTTACTACAGTTCCTCACTCAAAGCTCAGTTTGTCCTTCTCTCACACTCTATCCCTTTCAGCATTGCATTTGCAATTTTTTTGGACTTGCAGTGCGTTTTCTATGCTCGATCGGTGAGGTGGCCCCGCTTGTCATGCGTCGTTTCTCTCCCGTTAGAAATCTTAATTAGTACTGCACAAGCAAAAGCTGGTGTAATAAATGCTGAAATAATTTATGACAAGTAAAATTACCATTACAAATGCTAATAGATCAGACTAAAAGCTAAGGTAATCAATCAATGCAGAGTAGCAAAATAAAAGAGCTTCGTCACAGTTGCCCTCACTCACTCAATGCTCAGTCACAGTTCTTCTCTCCCACTCCCCTCTATCCACTCTACATTCTCTGACCTGCAGATTTGCACTTGCAATTTTTTTTGTGACTTGCAGTGCGTTTTCTATGCTCAATCAGTGTGGTTGCGTCGCTTGTCGCGTTTCTCGTCCGTGTGATTTTACATGTGTGTTGTGTGTGTGCCTGTAATAATTATTTAATATCACGTTCGAAATTGAAAAAACAAGCAAAAAGAAGTAGTTTAAAAATTTGCAATGCTTTGGTTACTCATATTCTGCACTTGGCAACTGCACACACAAAAAAACACATTTTTCCTCTTGCATTTGTTTTTTGCTCTACGAAAAATATAAGACACAAAGTCAAACGGCAAACGGCAATGCAACAACAATTACAACAACAACTATAAAACAAGTTCCGCTGCTCTGCTCATACATACAATGACAGACATTGTAGCTCTCTCGCTCTCGCTCTCTGTCTATCTCTCCCTTTCTATCTCTCTCTCTGCCAGAACAGTTGCATCACAAAGGCTGAGCAGCAAAAGCCACTCACATACACACACACACACACAAACACACTCACTTCTCATATAACGTAATAAAAGCACGTGTTGGCTTTGATTTTTTTTTTGTTTGTTGTTGACTTTGCTTGTTTCTTTTTGCTTTGCTTTTCATGTGTATTTCGTATTCATGACGTGATTTGCAGTGCTGGTAAATGATTGAGTATGTGTGGGAGTGTTTGATAACAACAGTTGCGCTGCGTTTGTTTGTGCTTCTCTCTCTTTCGCTCTCTCGGTGTAGCTTGCGTTTTGTTTTGTTATTGTATTGTTTGCTTTTGCCTTTGACTTTGCTTAATTACCGAAGTGAATTTATTATGCGAATTTTGCGTGGGCAACAAACAAAGCTGCAAATCGTAAAAATAAAGAGTGGGTATTTCTTGTTATTGTTCTACATGATTAAGGAAATGCTGCATTTTAGGTGTGTATTCAATAAGAATAAGAATGATAAGACGACAGCAAAAGCAAATGCGCCTGGAATGTTTGTCGAGTCTAACTGTCATATTTGAATCGAAAATGAATCATAATGGATTGCCAATTGGAATTGCATTGTCAAAGTAAATGAAAATAAATGAAATGGGAAATGTTATTTAACATTTGAGTGAGCAACAAAACAATACAAAAATTTTAAACTAGAAACAGAAAATGCACGTAAGAAAATGTGTGAAAAAAGTAGTTAATAATACTAAAGCAAGTTTATCAAAGCTTTAAGAAAGAAAAAAATATCAACAGTGAATAAGAAATAATTAAAAGGAAAGCGAAGGAGATGAAACTTTTTGTTTCGCCAAATGAGGGGATATTGTGAATTGGAAGAAAACAGAGGTAAGCTAAACAAACAGTTATTAATTTATATGCATATTATTATTGGAAAAAATCCTGGAAATTGGAATGGGAGAGAAATGAACTCCGTAAGTAAGTAAGAAAAAACTTTGGTTTTTAATAATTTTATATTTTCCAATTCCTATATTTAATAAAACCCGTCACAAATTTAATTTCCTCTCAAATTTTATCCATTACAATTTTGACTGCTCCACTTGTTTATCAACTCTTATTTTAATTGTGGTCTCTTTTTCCCACGACGCATGTATCAACAGGTAATTGAATACAATATTTTACAGTTAGAGTTGGGGCAACAATTAAACTTCAGCGAAAAAAAACAAATATTGAACTTGCCCAAAAACATGAAAAAATAGCTAAACAGAAGACAAAAACGGAAAAAAGAAGCGTGTGGGCTTGTGGCGCAACAAGCAGCAGCAGCGCGGCAGCATAAGCAGCCGTCGTACAACCGGGTTCCCTATAGACCCTCTCCCCCTCCCACTCCCCCTCCCTGTAGACCGTCTCTCGCTTCTCTCTTTGCTGTCTTTTGAGTATGCCAAACCTGCTGCCGCTGCACAGAAATCAAAAGTGAACATCGCATCGCTTGCATATTCACTCTTTCCACTCCCCACTCTTCTCACTCATCACATTCTCCCCACTCGCCCCACTCCACACACACACACACACACACACTAGCAATTTGTTACTCGTAATCGTAGTCGTCGTCTGTCGTCGTCGTCTTTCGTCGCTCGTGCCTTTTGGCAACGAAGTTGCGGTCGTTGCTCGTTCGCACGCTCGTTCTTGTTGGGTTTCGCTCGTTTCGTTCGTTTCTTGCTGGCCAGCTCGGTTCTAGTTGGCCAAAGCTCTTCGGCTCGACTCGTATCGGTTCGGCAGCGCCCCACACCATAGCAAAAAACACATCGTTTCGTCGCGACATTCAGTCGCAGGCAGAGGCCAGCAGCCAAAGCAACGCAGCGTAAACGAAAGAGACTCAAGCGCGCAGTTTTCTCGTCGAGCTTTTCTGTTCTGTTTTTTTTTGTATTTACAGTTGCCAAAGTTCGACTTACATTTTTACATGGCAATTAAATCGAACAGCAAACGAAGCGAAAACAACAACAATAGCAAAAGCAACAACATCAAATGAGTGTGCTGCTTTTTGACTTGATTATTAATAGAACCGCCGCAGATCATTAGACAAATCGGCCCCGGCGAACGCAGCATTGATAACGTCTGTGTGTGTGTGTGTGTGAGCGTGTTAGAATGTTTGCATATGTGTGTGAGTGTTTGTATAGGAATGCATTCGATTAGATTTGTTTGTTTGGCATCGTTGTTAAACACAAAAAAAAAGCCTGATTTGTGACATTTGTTGTTTCCACAATTTTTTGGTTTCTGTTTCTCTTGCGCGTTGTGTTTCGACAAACAAAATAACAAAAAGTAAATACAAAATAAAACTCAAGAGACGCCAGAACCGGTTAACTGTGTGCAAAGCTTGCAAAAAACGGTTTTTTTTTGTGTGCACTGCAAATGCAAAAAAGGAAACAGTAACAACAAAAAGCGCCGGAAACGAATTAAACTCATAAGAAAAAAATTAGCTGCCATTCATAATATGAATATGAATACATTCACTAAATTATTATGATTAACGCAAACAAAATAAAAATAAAGAAAAATTGCTAAACAACCAAATCTTCCAACAAATATAAATTGAATTAAAAAAGTGCTGATCAAGTGCAAAGTTGAAATTAAAAGAAAAAATAATACAAAATGGGTCACATTAATGGAAAAAATTGCCTAAAAATGAGTTTTAAGCCATTTTTGTGTTAAATTTGCAATAAAATATAGCCGATTGTAATTCGAGTGAAGTGCAGTAAATTAAGTGCCAATTAAATTTGAGAAATATTTTTGTGCAACGTTTGATATTTTTTTTTTATATTAATATTTTAAAAGCAAATGCGCTAGCTTTAAATCTATAAAAGTATGGATTTCGAAGAGTGAAAGAAATACTAATCATAATGAATAAATTCATATTTAAACATATATATGAGAAAAGCTTTAAACTGTTCTATTTTTTGACTCTATAACCTTTTGCATTGCTTGAAGAAAATTATTATTATAGTGTTTCATACAAATATAGCTGATTTTTTATAGATCTTATGTTTCTACAGATATTCTCAAACTCAGTATTACACTTTTCAACAGATTTTCTTATCATTTTGCATTTTTAACAGTTTCTAAAAAGACATAAATCAAAGAATAACTAAATAATGCAACATGAGCAACAATTTTTGATAATAATATTAATAATGCTTGACACACAAAATAAGTAACATTTAAAACAATTGCAAGCAAAACAAATGCGAAAAGGGCTTAAAAATAGAATAGAAAGCAAAAACCGAAGTGAACAAAAATGTGTCGTAAGCCAAACAAATGGCAACAAACTACAACAAAATAAACAGCAGAAAACAATTAAAGAGAACGTTGCAAAACAGTTGCAACGAAAATAAACAACGAAAGAGGGAAAACAAAAAAGTGCAAACACAAAGAAAACAAGTTTAACAAATAAACAAAACAAAGCTAAAAAATGTCAGGCATACAGTCAAAGGACACAACAGCGATAAAGACTAAAGAAACGGCTAACGAGCCAACAACAGCCACGCCCACAACAACAAGAACAGAAACAATAATAAACACCCAAACACCAACAACAACAACAACAAGCACAATTGTTGCAAAGAAAACTTTAACTTCGAATGCGGCTTTGTCATTGTTTGATCAGCTGAAGAACGGCATCAATTTGAACAGTTTGACAACCGCAACTGCAACTGCATCTGCAACAGTTGCCGCCTCAATTCCGCTTGCACCACCCGCTGCCCCACCGCCAAACATTGAGCTGAAGCCACCGGCAAGCAAACCGCTCAAGCCATCCTTTAACACACCTTTAAACAGCAGCAACAGCATTGGCATCGTACATGCCACCAAAAGGGGCAGACAAACAACAAGTGCAACTGCAACTGCTTCAAATAAAACCTCGTCAGCAGCATCACCTGCCAAATTGGATATCAACGCTTTGCGATCTCAGCTCTATCAGGGCGCCACAAAGACTGTAACACAAACAACAACAACTGCCAGGGGAGAACGGGGAAGAGGGTCTGCCAATGTGCAACAGGGGGGCACACAGAAGAATCGCTGCCTCGATCGTTACGATTCATCAGAGTCATCAGACAGGTGAGTTAAAGGTTTCAATAAATAAAAATTAAAGAAAAATAAATAAATTATTAATTAAAATGTAAAATGGTTTAATATTTATAGCTAGAATTCGGGAAACCCAGAAAATATAGAAATAGAAAGAGATTAGTTGAGTTGAGAAAAATAAATGAAAGACGAAACTTTGTTTTTTTAAGAGTTTTAAATAGTGGATTTAATTGTTATTCCCACAAACTGACAATGAATTTCCGGATAAATAAAAATTGGTAATTCATTCCTTAGTTAATGAATATATATTTGAAAAAGTATTTGAAATGCTTACATTAGGAATTTTATAAGCCCGCGTAAAGCCGCTTATTATCTGCTAGTCAGCATTATTTCCACTTCTGTATCGAGCTGAGACTTTTTACCTTATATTAAGTTCAGTAATTAACATTCCTTTCACATAAAGATAGTAATTTAAGGTAAAGCTTATAATTAATTTGCTGCTGACCAAGAACAGGCAGAATAACTCATGCAATAACCTGTTAATATGATTTCCAAGTTGTGCCACTTAACGCCTATTATAAAAAAAATTAAATAACTACAGCAAAAGAAAAAAGGGATACAAAATTCTTTGATGGATGATAAATAAGATGAACTTAGACAGCTGATATTTGACTTGCCACAAAATGTATCTTAATATATCTTAGAGACTTAACGCATAAATTCAGCTAGACTTGTGCTAAAAACGGAATTGCCACAATGTAGCCAGAAAATGTTTTCTATTTATTTTTTTTGCTGACAAAATTCAAGCTAAAAACAGAAATACTAAAAATATATCATAAATATATATACATGCATGTATCTGTCAGATACTTTGGCAAATGCACAAGCAGAGATACTTGAATTACAATATGATTTATCAAGTAACTTGTAAGCATTGAATTTCAACACACACACACACGCACACACACACACTGGGGCTATTAAGCAATTTTGATAATTTATCTGACGGATAATTGTGGCCGAGTGCGCTAAAAGGCGATTAAATCAATGTATTTTTGTGATTTTTCTTGTTTAAAAAAGCGGCACGCGCAAAATCGCAAAATTACCTCGTCAACTGTGAGAATTTATGGTTAACAGATATTGTGTGTGTGTGTGTGTGTGTGTGCGCGTGTGTGTCGGGGTGTGTGTTTGTGTGTGTGTGTGTTATTGTTGTATCTATAACCGCACAATGCCAACTAATTTCCGCTCATTAAGAATGCGCAGCAGCGCTGCTGCTGTCGGTCGTCTGTCTTTCTGACTGTCTGTCTGCCTCTGTCTCTGTTGTGAGCATGCAAGCGCATGCAGTTGTTGCATTTGTGTATCTTCAAGATACGCAAAAGCATGCGTTCATTTATCAGCAGTAGCAGAAACAGCAGCAGCAGCAGAAACAGCAGCAGCAGCAGAAACAGCAGCAGCAGCAGCAGCAGAAACAGCAACATTTGTGAATTTATGGCGCGTGGGCGCAACAAGCTTCCTGCTCAGATACAAATGTATCTGCGGCTGCAACTTCAAATTTTGCATTTTTATTTTGACTGTAATTATTTTATATTCAAGGCGAATTGTAAATGTATAAAAATGGTATAGAAAGTTCATTACTAGAAGTGAGTATGGCAGATGCAAGCTATTATGAAGCCATGCAATATATATGTATTCCTGATCAGTGTCAGTCAGTCAGTAGAGTCAGTCTATGATAACTAATCGCGAATAATCTACGACTCTAAGCTGCAAACAGTATCGGATTACTAAATCATATGGACAAATCAATATCAAGATCTAATTACCATATTATATGGCTGCCATCGGTCGTTGCATGAATCCTGGTATCGAAAACTTTTTGTTTACTAAGAAATCCCAACCGAACTCAGCTAAAATGTGTATTATTATGCTGCTTATCTAGGCCAAACTTACCTAATATTCATTTCAACATGCTTCTCAAAGTCAACAGCGTTGTATCATTTAGCCACTATTTCATTTAGCTTTCGTTTCGACTGAAAGAATGATGGCAGAGTATCTAAACTTCGGCATGCCCAAGCTAGCCATTCGAACTTGTTTCTTTCTGCATTCTAATTAATTAATTGTTTTTGTGGCTATTGTTTTTGCTGCATGCAAATCATGCATAAATTGAACACTCTACATTGTTGTTGTTGCGTTGCTGTTGTTGTTGTTGTTGTTGTTGTTGTTACGTTGTTGTCGTCACCATGTTGAAGTTCGGTGCTGTTTCGGTTTCGCTGGCAAACACGCAACGCGGACGCACGCATATCAAAAGCCATAATCTATCTCTGCTACCATAAAACATATTGTATCTCTTAGTACGCTGTCTGCTATCTTTGCTCTCTTCCTCTCTCTCTCTCTCTCTCTCTCTCTCTCTCTCTCGTTGTTGTGCTCTCTCTCTCTCATTTCATTTCGTTTGTGCTCGGCTGCGGTCGTGATTTGCGCTCGTGTTTCGCTCGGCTTCGCTCGTCTCTGTCGGAAATAATTTCAACTTTTGGTCGTTGAACTCTTTTTGATTTATTTTTTTTTTTTTTTTGGTTTCACGTCGCTCACAAAACATGAAAACATTTTTTTATCGTTCATTGCTCATTTTTATTGTTTTTTTTTTCGGTTGTACACTATTTTTTGCAATTTTTTGCGCTGCATTACATTTTATTGCGCATCTTTGTTGCTCTTATGCTTAAAGTTTGCATTTATTTTTTTTGTTTTGGGGCAGGAACTTTTTTGTTTTTCTGGTCTGCTATTCAAAATTTTGAATATCACGAAAAAAAAACCCGTTTCTTGTCGATGTTTGTATATATAAATATTTTATTTATTTTTTGTTAGTGTATTTTTTTTTGTTTGAATGTATTCATTAATTGAATTGAATATTGATTTATGTATTTTTCAATTATTGTGGGATTTATTGCAGCACAATTACCATTTTTATGATTTATTTAACAGAGTTCTTATTGGTGTTTAGAAAAAACGACTGGGGCGCAATCTATAAAGTAAATTAATTTAATCTCCAGAATTATCAGCAGTTTAACAATTGATTGGATTATTTATTACTTGTTGCGCACAGCCGTAATGTGCTAGAATTACATTTAGTCTAACAAATGGCAACAAGTATGTTAATTTCAGCAGATATTTGTTTCAGTTGGTGTGTTGGATATTGCATTGAAATGACCATGAAGGCGAAAGTTATTGAAATGGATAACTTTGATCATATTTTCATATAAAACAAACTATTATCAGCAGACCTACTTTATCAGCTCTCCCAGATGTGTTCTTGCATTTCAAATTATTTGAAATATTTGTAGAGTAAAAAATTGTATTTCAAATTAAACTACTTTCGTGGTTCACAAGATATTTGAACCGCTTTGGGAGTTATATAAAAAGTGGATTAAATCTCACTCTTATCCATTTATTTTATATTTCCTACAACAATAACAAATACAATAAAATATTTAAGGCCAATCGAATGTCATCTTTGCATCTTTTAGACAAGATTCTTTGGCAATTTCAACTTTAGCATTTTGCCTGCGAATTGCAAATTGTTGCAACTTGGCCTTCTGCAGCAGCATCTGTTGCAACTGTTGCTTGCAATTGCCAAGAACTGCAGATATTAAAATTGAATTTTAGCTTTTACAATGAATACATTAAACCGCAACAATTAGTTGCGGCATGTGGAACGCTCGCGTTGCATTTTGTTGTCGTTGAAGGCAGATGCGAAATTCGTCTCACAGCAAAACATTTAATTTTAATTATCGCCCATAAAGTACCAAAGAAATAACAATCTTGACTTAACTTAACTACAGCATGTAGTCATAAGTTTTTCGTGTTTTTTGTTTGTTTATTATTTTTCATGATAATCAACTTGTATTTTGTTGTGTTTAGCATTTTAAGTGTGCTATTGACTTGGTACAGGTTTTTCCACATTTCCATGCCACACACAAGACACAAGACACTAGACCGACTCCAAAGCAGCAGCAGCAGCAGCAGCAATCCCCAAGTGCGACCCACTGCTCCAATGGCGCGCAGTTTTTCCACAGTTTTCCACAGTTGCAAGCCAAATGTTGTTGTTGTTTTTTCGTTTTTCTTTTATTTACCCATTGCCAGTTGTTAGTTTATTTTGTTTTCTTAATGCTTTTTTTGCACAGTCATGCCACAGCACGCCTCAATTGTCGACACAACACTCACACACACGCACGCACACACACACAGAGAGATATCGATGCAGATACAGCTGCAGTCACAGATACACATACAGCTGCAGTCACAGATACACATACAGCTGCATTCACAGATACACATACAGATACAGTCACAGATACAGATACAGATACAGTCACAGATACACATACAGATACAGTCACAGTTACAGATGACTGACAATACTGATATTGTGTAATCGCCCACGTTGATTTATCTTGTTTAAGTGACTCCAAACGCGACGCCAACTTCGACGTCGCATCGTGGAAAGTGTAATGTAATAATTCGCAAATTGCAATTGCAATTGCCATTGTTATACCCTGTAATCCAAATACCTTGCGTTTGCCGGCTTTCGAGTGAAAGTTTTCGGCTATCAATTTTGATTACTTTCATTGATTGATCGATTAACATTTTTATTTTGATTTTTTTTAGCAATAATGCACAAACAAAGAGTTAATATGATTACCGATTTGAAGTCAAGGTCAATTTGTTGGCAGACTTTAATCAATATTAAAAATGTATCAAATTTAGCAAAAAGTTTATTGCTCTCAAAAGGTGTGAAATTGTATTAAATTGATATTAATTTGTATATCCCACACTGATAAATAAGTTGTTTGAGTTGAAGTTCAAGTTTTTGTTGCTAAATGAAACTCTCTCTTTCTTTCTCTCCCTCTCTCCCTCTCTCTCTCTCTCTCACTCGCCTAGACAAGTCTGCTTGGTTTTTCCATAACTCCTCCCACCAAAAGACAGGGCATCTTGTTAGTCGCTCAAGCCTTTCTTTGCTGCAGTTGCAACTTGTGCATTTGAAGTTACAGTTTGCTGTCGCTTCTGCTGCTTGCAACTGCTACTACGTGCAACTGCTGCTTGGAACTCGTGTATATTTAGTCGTGCCGTATTTTGGCTTCTTGATGTTATGTTTGCAATTTTTGGCATTGCATTTGGCATTGTTTTCATAGCAGTTGCATTGTTTGGCAAACCCCCAACTTGAATTCAACTTGTTGTTGTTGTTGTTGTTGTTTTTGGTGTTGTCGTTTTTCGATTTTTTTTTTTTTGTCAACATGCAGCTGCACAAAATAAAATTGAAATTATTTTTGTTTTGCTTAAGTTCAAACTTGAGCTCCGTTTTTGGTTTTGTGGTCATGATCATGACTCATGTCATAGAATAATGGAGTGTGAAATGTGAATGCATAGTTTGATTTATGGATTTAAGAATATTATTATTAGAATTATTTTGAATTGAGTCCATTTTGTTATTCTCTTGAGTATTTTTTGCTTGTTTTATATTTATGAATATTTTATTTCAAGTCAAGGTTACTTTTAAAGTTGAATTTGAAAATTATATGAATTGAATCATGGCTTCTAAATGCTTGTTCAACTGTTTTTTTTAAATATTAAGTTATCTTCAGTTAATTATTATCTGCTTCTTAGTCAGAAGTAATCAAATATTAGCCAAATATAAACTTTTTGTAAAATATTCCCAGCTTTTGCTTTAACTAATATGTAAATCATATTGTTCATATTTTTCTTACTTCCGGAATCTGTACACTTTAAGCCTTTTACCTTGTCCAACACTTATTACACATTTAATAGAGCTCCTCATACGAGAGCCTGCCACATTCTACCTATCTACCTCTGCGACGCCTTCTATTTTAACCCACACAAATGTTTTGCAGCTGATTGCCCCGTGGGCAACTTGCAACTGGGACTTGGCTCGCCCACAGCTTTGCGTTGAAAGCGATTACACTCGATTACCAAAATGAATATGTTGAGTGGCCAACTAATTTGCTGCAGTTTGCAACGAGCTGCAACAACAACAAGAACAACCACATTAAGCCAGCATTCAGCTAAGTAGCCAAAATGCAAAGGCCTCAAAAAAAGGCAGGCGCAAAAGTTTTCTGCTCTATTTTTTGACCTGCGCCGCCCTCATACATGCATACACGCCGCCCTATGCATGCGACTTGCAACATGCCAACGCGTTGCCAAACACAGTCTGCCACGCCCCTCTTAACCGAGACACCGCTCCCCTCCCTCCATCTCTCTCTCCCTCTTGACTCGACTCGCCGCAACCGCTGAAGTTGGCCACATTGAAAATGTGCCTTGGTTTTTGTATCATTTTCTATATACACTATCTAAAGGGAAGTATTATAAATATTGAAATTTGAGTTCGCTTTTGTTTATAATTTATAAACATTTTTAAAACGAGCAGCTTAAGCTAGAATTTTATTAGCTTTAGACATGAGATTTTAATGGAAATTCTAAATTATTCTAATTACTCATTATTCAAGCAGCTTAAAATATGAATAAATTTCATGTTTTATCATATTTTGTTTTGCTATTTTTTATGTACAACTTGAGTTATTTTGTGCTTCAACTTAAGCTAGATTTGTATTAGCACTGGACATGAGATTTTAATAAAAAATATATTTGAAATTATTCTAATTACTCATTATGCACTGGAAGTATGAAAAATTGTGATTAACTGAAATAATTTCTATTTTTGCTAGAGTATTGGAGCTTCGTCTTAATAATTATGAAAATAATAAAATACTTTTGTATATATTTTGTAGCTTATCTTTTTTTCTAACAATTTTTTCCGGCCTGTGTGCTTTTCTTTTTCACTGTAATTCTTTTTTATAGTCTGCTTGTTGTTGTTGCTGTTGTTGTCGTGCAAGTGTTGGCCGGCCCAGTGCACAGTCTGTGTGCCCCAATACCCCCCTGTCCCTGCTTTTGGGGCTGCCTTGCTGCCTCCTGCTGTCAGCCCTTTTGCTTTGGCCCCTATGCTTTTCTTTTTTTTTTCCACTTGTTTCAACTGCGGCGCATTCTTTGCTTGCTATTTTGTATATGCATATATATATATATATATTTTTAAATATATATATTTATTTATCTTTTTTATTATTATTAACAAGAACAACAAGCAGGAGCAGCTGCTGCTCGCTGTGTGTGAGTGTGTTTGTATCTGTGTGAAAAGCAGTTTAAACACGAAATTAGAGCCTCTCCTCGCGCTGAATGCAACTACAACTCTACTTTCCCAGCTCGCTGCCTCTCTGCCCCTTCCGCACCCCTCTCCCTGTCCCTCTCCTCCCTCGAACAGCGCATTAAGTCGTAATAAATGCTGCCAGCCTCTGTTTTGTACATTGACCTCAAAATAAAAAAAAAACGAAAAAATACACCCGCCCCCTGGTTGCAAGCATGCCACGCCTCTTGCGGCTGCTGCTTGAGTCTTGTTTTGTTTGGGATGCTGCCACAGTTCTTGTTGTTGTTGCTGCCTCAGTTGTTGTTGTTGTTTTGTTTCGTGCACATTTTACTAAATAGCTTCTATTTACGTTCCCGGGAAAATGCATTCGCAATTGTAAAGTGCAGAAATTTGTTTTTGTTGTTTCGTTACTTTGTCTCCAGTGCAACAAAGAGTAGAACAATGCCCCAACTAGCGGAGTGCGATGGGGGCTTGAGGGGAGGGAAAACACGTGCACGACTTTTTTTTGGGCGGGCTATGAATCAAAATAGGCAGCAGCTCCACTTAATATAGACCACAGTACTCTGTTGCTCTTCCAGATATATTTACAAACGATTTAAGTTTGATATTTATGTTCTTTGGTTTTTTGGAAATTGGATTTGGAGTGCAGCATTACGGAATTCCTCGAACAGTGCCAACGAACCGGGCTATAAATAATAAAGAATACGTGTTTAAATTTGTGTAGTATTATTATAAAGTTTGTGGCGCAAAATGATTTTGATTTTTGTTCATCTTAAGAGTTTGTGCAACAAGTTTTGGTCATGTTGGCAGATTGAGGAAACGTGTTCAAACTTTTAACCATCTATTATTGATAAACTATTCAACAACATCTTCAGCAGACACGTTAAGTTGCACAAATATAGAAGAATTTTTAAACAACAGTTTTCATACATTCCAGAAATATTTATTCATTATAAAAATATTCAAATTTTACACACATTTTACTTCTTTCAATGTAAACTCTCGCTTTAAATTGATTTTTGAGTGCTTTAAAAAATGGCTCAGTTTTTGTAAATTGCTCAACTCTGATATTAACTGTCGCTTTTGATGGTGGTTCGCTCTTGGCCAATTGGTTCAACATAATCCAATTAAAGGCCACAAGCGCGCCTGAAAGTGCTGCACAAAATGTCAGCAGTTGAACAGAAAAACTCACATGGGAAGCTGATTGAATGCAGGCAGTGCAAAACTGAAAATGACTTTTGGCAAAGACTTTCGTTTAAAGAGACCAAAATGTTGAAAAGAAATTGCAAATGGTAGATATAAAGAAAGGAATCTCCGTAGGAAAGGAACTGAATAGAAATGCACAGCAACAAAAAGTTAGAATGGAAATGGCAAGGAAAATGCAGCAGGTAAATATTGGAAAATTAAATTGGCAGACCATGTGAAATTGATAACTTCAACTGTAGATTTAATTTTCACTTTAAATGCAGTGTTAACTTTGAAATGCATACGAAAAGGAAAGTATGAAAATGCATATGAGATATAAAAGAAAAGAAAAGCAAAGAAAAGCAACGAAAAGCAAAGAAAAACTTTAATTAATAAATGATTCTATTTAATGAACTCTTAGCTTTAGTTCAGCTCGAAAATTTGGCTTCAGCCTTAATTAAATGAATGAAGAAAAGTGAAATATGAAAATGGGAATTGTGTAAGAAAATGAATGCTGAAATTAACAAATTTGGCATGAAAATGATTTGATAGACTAAAACTGAAGCTTAACTTAAAATACTTTGCTTTAAATGGAACATTAGCTGCAATTTTAAGATCTAAATTCGTATAATTGAAATAATACTAGTTGTGGCATAGTTTATAATCCCGCCAGCAACTTATGCAACATATTTGTGTTGAGGGTGAGCTGGAGGTGGTGGTTATAATGTCTACATTATGTGAGCGATTAAAACTGTGATTCAAACTCTTGATTTCTGGCATTTTGGCAATATTTGAAATCATAATTTATGCACCGTTGGCCGTTTTATGTAAATTGCCAGGCAGCCAGCTGGCTAAAACTGGCCAAAAACCTAATGGCATTCTAATGTTGGCCACCAAAATCAAAATCATATTAGCCATGCTTATGTGTGTGTGCGTGTATGTGTGTGTGTATATGAGCTGCCACTATTCTGGCCATGTTTTGCTTTTGGCTTGTGCACATGACAACAAAAACAGCAACAACAACAACAACAACAACAACAACATGAAACGTACACTGGAAATTTTCATTAATTATAACGTCAGTTTCGCGGACGCTTTGCATTTTCGCCGGGCAGACAGTTGCAAACACACACACACTCCGTACCCTCCCCGCCCCTCTCTCTTGTGGCTGTCCACTCTTGATGTGCAGCTGAAACAACAGCAGCAACAACAAGTTATATTCACCAATGCAACGGTAAATTCACTGCACCTCCCCAACGCCCCTTTATGGCCGGACACATTGCGTTCCGGACAAGTGATGGCCGTTGGCGAGGCTCTTTCATTAATGCATACCCTGTACTCATGGCATGCCTTGCAAGGGGGTAGCTTGGGTGCAGCAAATGCACCAGTTGCAGCTAGACCAATTATCTTTGATAATTGTTAACGGAGGTATAATGAAGAATGAGAGAATGGTGAAATGAATGAATGAGATTCGAAGCAAACTAAAAGGGAGAGAAATACTATATTATATATAGCGCATATGAACAATTGGTTGAAATATATGATTTGTGTAACATTTCAAGTGAGCTTTACTTGTTGAAGGGTTGACTCCAGTCTTCCAGGCTACACAGTTGTAGATAGTTGATTTCGATTTGCAGGCATAGCTTATATTTTCTATATATATTTTCTGTATATATTTTCTATTTATATTTCACATTTTATAGGGCATCAGTTAGTCGTGCATACTCAGTGCCGATACACTCTTGTTATTTTTTGTGCCAGCGAAAATTAGTCATTAACTTTTTAAGCATCGACTGTGGACAAACATGGCGTATGAGTGATGGGCATGGCGGTCTACGCCATGCCACTGATTGTCTGATTGTCCACCTGTCTGTCCGCCAGTCTGTCCGCCAGTCTGTCTGTCCCTCTGTCTGTCCGTGTGTGTGTATGTGTGTGGTAAACGATAAGGCCCCGTCCGACAGTCGAACTCAAATTCGCGGGCAAGTGGCAATTATGTTTGCCGCTATGTCAAGCGGATTTTGAAGTTGCAAACGATATGCGGCAAGTGCAACATTTGACTAGAGCTGCCTTTTGCTTGTAGTTACAACTGTCGTAGTTATAGTTGTTGTTGTTGTTGTTGTTGTTGACAGTCAGTCAGGCAATGGATATGTGTTTGAGTTTGAGTTTGAGCCGGGAGGCTATCATTAACTTTATTGCATGCGAATGAGGCAAAGTTGATAGCAGCAGCAGCAGTGGGCCTTGGCTTGCCTGCCTGGCCTGCCTTGCCTGCCTTGCCACAGAGTCTAAACTCGTTAAGTGCAACCAGAAAGACACGCTTCAACACTGTTGAACATTGCTGCACACTTAAGTGGCCAGTGAGCAACAATGTGCAGAGTATAAGATCAATTTCATGTAGATTCTAAGTTTACTCTTACAAACTATCCAACAGACTCGGAAACTAATGTTCCGAAATTTGTCTTTGGTTTAAGAATGTTAGCGGATTTTGTGTAAACGAAATTCACTTATAGAGTTAAGTTTTGTAGCTATCCAACAGACTCTGAAAAGAGAATTGACATCGTTTGAGTTTTGACCAACTTCCACCAGTTAAATGTTAACTGAAATGAAATTCGTTTGACAACTTATCCGTTTTCTATTTCTATGCCTCCTTTCACTGGCTTTACTTTAAAACCAAAACTTTTCACTCTAACAACTTGAACATTTAACATTTGTTGCTAACCCACAATTCCATTTTGTTGTAATCTTTTGAACTTTTTTCTTATTCCTCATTTGGCTCTTTCATTTCCGTTTTGCTCAATGCTTTTTCATTTTTCTTCTTTTCTTGCTTGTTGCTGTTGTTCTAATTCTATTTCAATTTCTAGGCGCCCGTTGTTAGCCAATTTGCTGAGACCGTTTGGCGAAATGGCAACTTGACATTGACCTTGACTGGCCGTGCGTGCTACTTAGCCGCTCAACCGACACAAACAACACAGACACAAACAGCAAACACACACAACACACACACACAACGCACACTAAGCAGCTTTAAAAATCAAAAGTGTAACTGAAAAGCTAAATCGAATTGCAAAAAGCAGCCAAGAAAAGCACAAATCATACAGTTAATTTGTGTGAAACGGGCGAATGAAAATTGCCAATAGTAAAAACTTGGCAAAACGAACTACAAATGCTCTGCAAAAAAAAGTGCATTTCCGTATTGATAGATACATTGAAATGCAGTCAAAATATGTTTAAAATAAATCAAACAAAATCACTTGCAATAAATTTACAACTAATACCATTTCAAACGCATGAATGAATAAACACTGAGAAAGGCAGTGACAGTGGAAGGAGACAAAGCACACAAACATATAACATATACCCTACATAATGAAGACAATAAAACCAAAGCTAAAATGGTTTTCTATAAGGGGTATATAGTAGAGAAGAGTGTGTTCAGAGAGAGAGAGAGAGAGAGGGCCAAGAGCAACAAGCCATTATAATCGGCTTATAAAAAGCTACAGTTTGACATTTGATCAAAATTGAATTGTCAATTGTTGCTGTCACCCTTTAAAGCATTGTTTGTGTGTGCTTGTGTGTGCTTGTGTGTGCTTGTGTGTGTGTGTGTGTGTGTGTGTGCGTGTGATTGTGTGATTGTGTGATTTACCATTGATTAGAAATAAATTGAGTTTAAAATGTTTAGTTGACCAAGCGACCAAAAAATCGTTTGAAATTTATTGCTTATGTGCGTGAAATTAGTTTGCGGTTTATGATTATGGGGATTGTTTATTATATCTGGGGCTTGCCAAAAAATTATTATTATTACCAACATAAAATAATGAAATTGTATTTGCCTAAAATAAAATTAGCAAACAAATAAAGAGACTGAGAGAGAGAGAGAGAGAGAGTTGCAGCTAGATTTATGAAACTAATTAAATTTTAACCAAAATGCAATTTCATAAAACAAAAAAAAAAGCAATTTAAAAAATGCCAACACAAATATTGAGCAGCATAAATGAAAAATGAACTACAACAGCCTTTAAATAACTAAACTCTGGTCACACTAATGGACTGTAAAGCTGGGTTTTTTTTCGCTCGCTCTGTTCACACCCCCCGCCTAGGTAAATGCATATCTCCCACTTAAATTCGCATATAATCAGCGGGTTCTGCCTTTTTCACACGCTTGCCGCCGATTGCCGCGTCATAAAAACGGCAACACAGCAATTTTTTCGAGTAGTGGCAATAGAGGCGTCTAACAGTAGCATAATTACTATAATATTGACTTATGGATTCCCAAACGACGATTCAGCGTTGTCACACTGGTTGAGAGTCACTTTAAATATCTGAAATTAGATTTCGCGAATAATTAAATATTATTCGTAGAATATATTTTCATTCATAATATATATTTATTTATTTCATTGATATGTTTATTTACTTTTTTTTTTATTATTACAAGTATTATTTTGAATATTTCAATTCAATGTGCACTGCTTACACTCTGAATTTATTGAAAATGGTTTAACAGGGTATATTGAAGTAGTTCCCAAGCAAAAGCAACTCCGATATTATAATGTGTACATATGCTTGATCAACATCAACAGGCCAGTCGATCAAACCATGTCTATAGAGATATATACATTTATAAATGTTGCACAAAATGAATGATGACAATTATGAAACTCCAAACAACATAACTAATTAGCTAGATAAATATCTAAAACATGTCAGACCTGCACAAAGTAAAGACGTCTGTTTAGGGTATCTAGCCGTCGATCTGTCTCTTTTTTTTGATGGAGTCTTTCATTGATTGGGTAATTGACAACGACAATGAAGGCGTTGCTTATGATTACATTTTGTGGTATTTTTTTTTCGCTCTTACATATTGTGTGTTGCGTGTCGCTTTTCATTGAAATGTATTTATTTATTGTTATATTTTTTGTTGTTGTGCTTATTTGTTCTCAAGCACTGAGAGAGATACTTGTTAGCTTTGGTAGCTGTCTGTTGCCCACTTATTCTCCAGTGGAGTTCTCGAGTCGAGCGCCTTAATTGCTAGGCATCGAAATTGTAATTAACGTGGAGCCGAGTGTTGCGAGTCAGTCTCTGACAGTTGTCTAGCTGTAGTAGTGGTAAATCAGTCAAGCAGTCAGTCAGTCAAGCAGTCAGTTAGTCAGTCAGTCAAGCAGTCAGTCAAACGAGTTCAATATTTACTGCTAACCTGGCCACAGCCTCTGCAAACATTTGCAAATTAACCTGACAAAATTGCTAATTAGCTTTGAGCTTGAATAGCGCCTGGCAGCCAGTTGAAAATTACAGTGGAAACCGAGAAGAGGTGCATATCTGAGATATATATATAATGCTAATTTGAAAAGTCAACATTTTGAGCAACTTTTATATAGCTTTAAGCACACAATCTTAAATGCTCAGCTTAATTTTCATATCTTTTTCTTGTGTTTAAATTGATTTATTTGAGTCATTTGACTGACAATCATAATATTGAATATATTTTGTATAAATAATGATAAATTCAGTTTAATTTGAGTCCAGCTTTGGATTTGACTGATACATTCATAATTGTGAATGTATGATTTATTAATAATGTTAAATACGTTGCTGCTTTTCATGCAAGAAGTTGCCGCAAAACAAATTTGCCCAACTACGCAAATGAATGGAATTTGAAATGCGAGTAATTGCGACGCGGCCAGCGGCAGCCACAAAACACAAATGCACAAAACATTTAATTGTATTTAAAATGATTTATAAATATATGCATACAAATGCAATTATTAAATAATTATACGCTATAATCAATGCTGTCTGACAAGGGGGCGTATTGACTATTGATGTGCACCTCAGATGTGGCAGTTAGTTGTCAAGTTGAAATGGAAGTAATGCAAAATTAAAATGCATATTACGAGTTGTATATTTTAGATAGATTGCATCACGATTTACAGGGTAACATTGTGTCCATTATTTTTGGCATAATTGTTTTAATTTATAACCTCATAAAAATGAAAACGTCAAGAATATGTCTAAAAATGATTTTTGTATTTACATATGTTGCCTGCCGGCCAGCTTTAAGTGCATTTTAATTAAATTTTCATGTTTAGTTCATTAGCAATTCAATTTGCTGTTTGCCAGCAGAACAAAAAACTCAAACAACAACAATCAAGCGCCATAAAAAGAAGGTTGCATAATTGCAACTGCAACTGCAACAACAAGAATTGATTAACAGAGCTTACAACAATAAAACTGTTGAACATTAAAACTTTTGCCATAATAATTGCCATCAAATAATTGCTTAAGCCTTCTTCTCTGCACATTTGTTTAGTTTCTAACAGATTAGCTAACGTTCATAATTGCATATTGGCTGTGGCAAGCGCAGCAAAAAACGAATCTAATTGAGCCAAATTGAAAGTGAGAGTCGCTGCCTCAAGCCTCAATCAGACTTGTTGAATGAGGCATGCAAATATTGAAGCAAGTACAAACTAATTGAACACTTCAGACCGGAGTGTGGTCAAAAGGGAAGGACAACTTATGATTATACTGCATCTAATTAAGAAGGTGTGCTTCAATAATACTGCTAATATGTTTATGAGCACTCTAACTAGCTACTTATACACTGTAAAAAAAGATATATAAAATTTCATAAAAGGCACTTGGTTTTTTCGCTATAAAATTGAAAATAAAATCTAAAATCTATCATCTATCATCAAAAGTCTAAAGCAATATTGAGAGTAACGAAAACTGCTTCTCCCCCATGTAGTTGAGCATTATTTTTCGCAGTGTGCATAACTGATAATGAATGTCTGGCATTTGCGCTTAACTTTATTGGGTTCATAAAATCGAATGTTTTTTTCTTAACCAAAATCTCCAATAAACGTCATAAAACGCACTTCAAGCTGAACGCTGCTGCGTATTCAGCGGCCTGTTGCATGATGATGTTGCTCTTAAACTATTCAAAATTAAATTCCAAACAACAACAACAGCAACAACAACTTGGCAGCAAGCAAACTTGACGAGCTCTTATCAACATGCGATTTTTGGCACTTTTTTTTTTTTTGGCTGTTTTTTTTATGACGTTGACGACGCTGCCGACGCGCCATCAAGCGAAACGGAAAGAGGAGTGGTGATATGGGTGAGGGGAGTGCGGGGAAGGTGGCTAAAACGGCGACTATCATGCTGTGTTGCTTGTCCTGCTCCTGTCTGCTGTCTGTCTGTCTGTTTGACTGCCTGTCCGTCTGTCCTGTTGCCTGTTTGTGGTTCTTCTATACATTCCTGTCTCATTTTCATGGGCCATTTACGTAGACAAAGAAAGACGCGCAGCGGCATGTTTATGTATCCGTAAGATACATTTTAGCTTGACGTTCCGCGACGTTATCTCTCCCGCCCTCTTTCTCTCTCTCTCTCTCTCTCTCTCTTGCTCTCTCTTGCTCTCTCTTTCTCCTTCTCTCCATCTGTCAGACTAAATGACTGCATTGGGCTATATACTTATGTATATATTTATATACGTCTACTCATTTATATGTTTTTTTTTTTTGTTTCTTATTTTGAAAATACCGGTTCACTGCAAAAACTTGCAAAGTTTTATTTGTTTTTTTGTTGTTTTTTTGTTTTGCGATGTGTACAAAAAATTTGATATTTCTGCTTTTGACTTTTTATAGCCAAGTGCATTTTATGCGGGGCATTTTAATTTTGTCACAAATTAAGTATATGTGACGTGATAAAGTAAAAGCGTAAATTATTTTATGAAACTCACTTTTACCGTTTCAAAACTAATCAAATGTCAATTTTATTATATGTTTGTCGGCACATGTCGCAAAAAATCAACAGTTAAACAATTGTATTGATTAACTGCCACAGATTATTTGAACTTCCGCCACAAGTTCTCGTAGACTTGGCCGTATCATATCACAATATCATTTATAAATATATATTTTATATATTTATAAAAATCTTATCTTTGTCTCACAATTAAATTCTAAGCAAATTTACACAATGTGTGCATTATTATACGCATAATATTTTACCAAAAATCAAAGATATCTGTGTAATATATATTATAACTGCCATTGGAACGATCGGTCAAAAGACGAGTTCATGTAAGAAAAGCTTTTTTCTTTAGGAAGCTTATCAGACCAAATTTTCCAATTATGCTTGGTACTCACATTTGCAGCAAAAAAAAATTCCAAAAATATATATATATATATATATATATATATATATCCCATAGGTTCTTAAAGTCTTCTAGGGTATCTAATCTTCGTCTTGCCCGAGGAAGCATTTCTTACTTGTTTCTTGTCGTATTTTGCTTGCTTGTTTATTGCAAATGCCTTAAAACTGATCAAAATGCCTTACAGCTGAACAGAGCAGGCATACACAAATAAATACATATATATATATATATATATAAATATTTGTATATACTTAGTTGTATAAGGAAGCAGTTCTCTTACAAGTTCCTGCCAAATGCGCCTCGCTGCCTGCCACAGAAGAGGACAGCGTTGTGCCACAAATGCCTTTTGGTTTCTGGCCAAAAACAACAATCGAGCGAAACTGTTGTCATTTATAAATTTATATATATATATATATATATATATATATATATATATATATTTAATTAAAAGAAACACTTTAAGGATTTAGTACGTTGAGGCGTGCTGGAATTTCATTTCTTTCCCTTTTTATTATTTTTCCTTGCTTTCTGCAGTTTAACTAAATTTTTGTACAATTTTCTTTTTATGGGTTTTGCCAAACAGTTGGGACGTGGGGCGTGTGGTGGGAGGGGCAAGGGACAGTCTTGACACAAATGTCTAGCGTAAATCAAATGCTATAAAACGCCTATTTGCCATGTGGCAATTTGGCCATTTGTCAGTCTGTGTCAGCCAGGTTGTCAACGCCTTTAACTTGGCCTACAAAACTTTTCAAAACGGTTTTGTATTTTGTTATTTGGTTTTTTTTTGTTTAACTGCGCTCGTTAAATCTTACACACACACACACACACACACACTGAGACGACAATGCCGAAAAGTTCAACGCGCCCAGAAAAGTGTCAAGCGTCAAAGAAAAAGAAAAAAATAATAATCAACAAATATTTATTTAACTTTTACTCGGCTTAATATTTGTTTATACGGCTTGTGTTTATCAAATGTTTGCCAAGACATAAAACTAAAGCAAACACACGAGTCACACATACACACGCACACACACACACACACACTCAGGAACACAGGGAGCACAAGCTGTTTAGCCCCTCTCTGACCCGCCCACAAAAAAAAAAAAAAGGTTGCATAAGTTTGCCTTCGGGCGATATGGCGTCAAAATTCTTATCGTTGCTGCACTGACTCGGCGTATAAATGTTATTTATATATATTCATATCATATAGATTTATAATTTCTCAGTAATTTCTATATGTGTGCTAATTGTTGTACAACCAGTTATCAATGGGTTTGTGGATCTGTGCTCTGCTTTCGGTTGGGCAACTACTCGTGACGCATTGTGGCATTGGGGGCATTGAGGCATAGAGCAAATGTGTAACCCAAATGCGACCTGATAACCTCATTTATTAGAAATGACTAGTAAAACCAGGGAAATCATTTGTGTACTTATGCACTCTGATAACAATTTATGAGAATCGACGTCTTATCAGTGGGGGGAACAAAAGTTAACATTCTGTGTTAATCAATTGTGAAAGGTCTGTGGCGAATTCGCTTGTGGGGAGTTCGAACAAAGTAACAAATTAGCCGCATAACAGCAGACACTCCTTAAAATTGACAAGTTAATAATTTCCATAAAGCAAATGATGGACTTAGTTCTTTAATAATCCAATCAAATCTCTTTTTTTACCCTTAAACCATGAATAAGTGGGATAGGTATAGATTCTAGTTCTAGTTTTGTACAAGTATGCAACACTATGGATCTCATAAATTATATATATTCTTGATCAACTTCACTAGGCGTATCAATCTAATCATATCTGTCTGCCTGTATAAGTGAACTAATCGAAGAGACTATAAATTACACACACATAAGTTTCAGGTTCATTTTAAATTGATCGATTTGTGTGTACACCCAATCGATTACCGATAACATCAAATATTTTTAGAAGGCCAACACAGGATATCTCCAAGTCGAGCTCACTCGACTACAGCATTCTTACTTGTTTTTTTGTGCGCTTAAAATCGGTAATTTATTCAGTTTTGATAAGTCATTAAATTACAGTAAAATGAGTAAAGCTTTTGCTAAACGAGTTATGGTTTTTATGCTCAACATTTATTTCCACAAATTAGCATAATGCATTAATTTATGGCTAATCAAGGCGACAACAATCATATTTGTTTCTTACGCTCTATAAACATTGTTGTGGTTTTATTTTCCAAGTGGATTCCATCTTGTGCTTCGAGTTCACACTTAACGTCAAATGTGTCGACAATTTCTGCTCAATTCAGGCGTCATTTTATTTCATTTATTTTTGCCAACTTTTTATTAATTGCTCAAAACATTTTCTTGTATTTGCAGGTACGTTGAAATTTCCACCATTTTTCCAATTTGAAGTTGCGAGTGAGTTGGCTTATATATAAATAAAGGTTAAAATATATTTATTGCTAATATTAAAAAATGTTATTGTTCGTTACACAAAACACATCAGCTAATACTTAAAGTTAAAGATTTGGAAATGTATTTTTTCCCCTTAAATGAGCCATTATCCTTTTAATCATATTTAACAAACATTGTGCTCAATATCGAAACATGTGCCAAAACAATCTAGCCAATTAGAAGACGGTAATTGCTGGTTATGCTTTTGGCCAGGCTAACCCCTTGTAAGCCTTTTTGTTCAACACAGCGACGCTCATTAGCGCCTCAATTAAAAAAGCACCCAAAACAATGACAACATATTTTATATATGCAGACAAATATTTAAATTTTTCTCTCCTTTTTTTCTACTGTATCCTGCCACATAGCCTTGACATATGTGTGTGTGTGTGCGACTGTGTGTGTGTGTGGGACAATTGTTTTTGACACAAAATGATTTTAATCATAATGTCATTAAACACGCAACTGTCAACTGAAATATTCAGTGAACATGGCTCGACAAGGGATAGTCCAGTCCACACACACAAAGAACACACACACACACCAAACACAAGGCACACACACACACGCCCAGAGAGAAATGTCCCTTAACATACAACCCTGTCGTTCCCCATAGCGTAAAAGACAGCGGCGAGAACAAACGAGTCGGCAACAGCAACAGCAACAGCAACAGCAACAGCAACAAAAACAACAACAACAGCAACAAAAACAACAACAACAACAACAGCAGCAACAAAAACATCAAGCTTGCCACATGTGAAGATCTCACACAACTGATAATTTGTGTCAGTTAATTGCCGAGGCTTAAACATTACAAAACTTTTCCTCTACTCTTTTTTTTGGCTCATTGTTAACATAATAAATTAATTTTTACTTTTGCCCTTTGCCCCCCCACTTGATTCTAAGCGGGGCGTCACTTTGCTCGAGTTTTTGGTTTCGGCTATCGTAAAAATGTCCAAATATGAAAAATGCCAACTTCCGTTCCCAGAACTTATTATGTTTGAGCTGCTGGCCTCTCATAAAATAAATATATATATATATACTTGATCGGTATAAGGATTATTTCTCATTATTTATTATAAATTAACTTGATATATATCATATTTTCTTGCAGTATATATATAGCCGATATAGGAAATATATATGATAACAGTTTGACTTCTTATCGATTCCTTAAATTCCTTATCGATCCTAAAACAAAAATAACTAATCAAAAATTTGGCTGCTTCGTGGATCACACAAACATACAAATACAAATGCCATTCAACATGCAAGGGTATTTTCGAGTTCATTACACCCCCCCAACTCTTTAATTTTGGGTTATTTGTGTAATGCTCTTTCGAAATGAGTCGTAACGGTAATTGACGATACTTTGGCAGCCAATCTGAGAGATCATCGAAGGCGGTGCTACGGTAGTTTCCGCCTTGCCAAGTCACGCGACACATCAAAACCAGGGAATACAATTGAGGAAGCCATACAAAAACAAAACACGAAGAACGGGAAGAACAAGAAGCAGAAGAAAGAGTAGAACAACAGAACATAAAAGAAATGGCATTTAGGATATGTTCTCGACGACGTTTTGTGTCCAGTTTCGCAGGGCGTTGACCAATGCAATTAAAGCAATGACGATTGACAATGACGATGACAATGACGATTACGATAACGTCGATTATTAAGCTGCAGTTCAAAGTTAAAGTCGCTGGGCGATGATGACTATGTAAAATATGTGATTAAATACGTGCAGAGCTCTCCACTCAATACTCTATACAAATATATATATATATAAATTTATACACGCTGTTGCAGCTCTCTCTCTCTCTCTCTCTCTCCTCTTGTATCTGAGAAGGGTGGGTTGAACTCTGGGGGGTTACTCAATTTGCCACAAGTTGGCCGGCGTGGCAACGCCCACGTTACGCTTGATTAAAAATGTGCAAGAACAATAACGGACGCCAGCAACAACAACAACAACAACAACAAATACAGTGGACAAAAAAGGCAGTCACAACTTGTTGTTGTTGTTGTTGCTTTTGCTGTAGCTTTTTGAAGGGTTGCAGCAGACACGTTTTCCTGTCGCGCTATTTGCCTTGATGAGGGTGCTGCTGCTGCTGCTGCTGCTGCTGCTGCCAGCAGAGAGATAGGCAATTTTCTTGTATTGGAAGGGGGGCTGAGGGAATTTTTTTTTTTGGGCATTTCCCAGCGATAGTGTCGGCTTCGGTGCATAGATGGCGCCAGTTGTACTGAAAAGTTAGGTTTGATGTTTGAGAGTTTGAATAGAGAGTGAGAGGAAAAATATGTGGTGAAGAGCTGCAGGAAAAGTATTTAAATTGAAGCAGTGGAAATTTTGAATGTAGATATGTACAAAAATGTACAGGGAAGTGATTTTGGTGAAAATAAATATATTTTTAAAAGGTTATTTGAAAGTTATTATTATTTTAGAGTCGTAGGCTTTGCATGTATGCATTATTATAATATATTATTCTGTAATATTAATTTAATAAGAACCTATATTCGAAATAGGAAATAGTTAACTCTTAAAGTCTCTGAAATCGGTCTCTTGATGCTGATCAGAAATATATATTCTTTATGTGGTTGGACGTGCTTTCTTTTGCCTGTTACATAATTTGGCACAGCTTCATTATATTCTTGTTCCCATGGATTTTATGGATTCAGAGAAATGCTTAGCATATTTTCATATCTGTATTTTAGGAAGAATTATTTCAAGGATGAATTTCTCATGCATTAAATTCATTCATAATTTTATAAATGCTTTAATAAAGTTTTTCCGCTTATAAGTCAATTTCACAATGCTCCTGTCAACCACTTACAACATCATTATTACACTAAGTATTCATCGATGAAGATATGCCCAACTGATAGCATTTATCAGTTTACCTGATGCCCAATAATAATTTGGCTTAAGACATCTGTTTACACGTAGCACTTTCAATTTCAAAAGATCAACAAGAGGCAGCAGCAGCAGCAGCAACAACTCATGAGAAGTGAGTACAAAATGCCACTCGTCGCACTTCTCTTCATTTTGCCACACCTCCACACACGTACACACCGCACACACACACAAGAAATGTACAATTTGTGTCATAAAGATGCAGTAGTAAATGTATCTCATGGCTGCGCTTGCCTTCTGGCCATGTCCCCCATCATGGCTCAGAGCATCCTACTGCCATAAATGTTTCAAGAGTGCGACGGCTGCTGCTGCTGCGCATCTCTTAATCCCTCATCATCATAATCAACTGAGCCAAAAAAAGAAAAACAGAAAAAAATGTGTGAAATTCGTGGAAACAGCGTGAAGAGTAGCTAAAGACGGAGTTTGGAATCGGAGTTGTCCGATTGAAGAGTCTTTCGTGTTGGGCTTTTAGCGACTTTTGTATATATACGGATACATTACCAGACTCTAAAATGTCTATGTGTGTGTGTGTGTGTGTGTGTGTGTGTTTGTTGTGTGTGTCATGTTATTTCGGGCAGTTCTTGAACTTTGCCAATGTCATGGAAGCAACAGCAGCAGCAGCAGCAGCGGCAACAGCAGCAGCCACTTTTGGGGGCCATTGCAGTTGGTCAGGTATTTTAGCGGCAGATACATTTGTATCTGTATCTTTTTACCTGTATCTTTGGCACGTCTACAAAAGAGGCCAACAACAGCGGCGATGACGACGTCTACATGTGTTTTGTTGTTGTGTTTTTGTTGTTGTAGTGTTTCGTTGTTGTTGTTGTTGTATATGTTATTGTTGTTGTTGTATATTTCATGGCTTTTTTATGTAGTCGCCCCGTGTCGATGTCTCAGTTCCCAGTTGTTGCCGTGTGGTTTTAGGTTTTAAGTTTGTTTCTCTCTCTCTCTCTTGTCTCTCTCTTTCTTTCCCCTCTCTTTGTCGCTCTCTCTCTCTCTCGCTCTCCCTTTTTTAGCCCTTACTACCTACCTGAAACTGAAACAGAGCCGAGAGCCTGCAACACAAACTTTTAGCCTGCAGATTTTGCCCATATGCCTCTTTAAACTTGTTTCAAATAATTTCAGACTAGACGTGCATAAATCTACTTAACAACAACAACAAATAAAATACAAAATATACTTAAAGCAGCGCACAAAGGAAGAGGAAAGACACGAAGAGGGGAGAGAGAAGAAAAAGAATGAGCAAAACGAAACGAAACGAAAACTTCAAGTTCGCGTCTAAAGATTTTGGCCAGGGCTTTTCTTTGTTGTGTTTGTTGTTGTTGTTGTTGTTGTACAAGTTGCCATGCTAAATAATTAAGTTAGCACTTTTGTGTGTTGCGGATTTACAACTCAATGGACAACCATGCAGCTAGACAGCAGCAGAGGTAGCGAGGGGCGTGTCAAAGTGGGCGCAAATGTTGTGTGTGTGTGTTGACAGTTTCTTGGTAAAAGCCAAGCAAAACTTTTGCTTTACATATGTCGCCTTGTATCTTTATCTACATTGGGCTCATCTCTTGGGTTTCCTATGAAAAAACATAATATATATATATGTATATATATATATATATATGTTTTTATATATACATACAAAAGGGAGATCCAAAAAGCCAAAGCTAGTTGTTTCTGTGGAAGTTTTGAGCGCACATTACAAATTCACCGGAATCCAATTTATTGTTGCTGCAGCCATCAGAGGAAGCCAAAAACGTTGTTTCTCTGTCTGTCTTTCTGTCTGTCTGTCTGTCTGTCTGTCTGTCTGTCTGTGCGGCTTTTCCAGCTTACGAAGCGAGGGGCCATCAAATTTTGTGTGTCGAGTGTGGTAAAAATATGTTTCGGCTTTAGCTTTGGCTTTGACTCTTAGCCAGGCTTTGTTTCTTCACCTGCGAGTCGAGTGCAAGTGGAGCTAAGATAAACCTGGCAGCGCCTGCTGCCAGCTGCCTGCCCCATCCTTGTCCATGAAATGTGGATTGAGAGGGAAAGTTATGAGAACTTTGTCAGTTTAAAGTCTATGATAGCATTTAGTCTTTTATATAAATACGCTCGTAATGTGATTTTCTTGAAATATATCTAAAAATAGTTCTTAAAAATGTGAATTACAGAATAGGGTGCAAGTTTGAAATCGATTTAGTTTGGGTCAAAGTAGTAACGAGTTTATGAAAAGAATTTGCCTTATGTATAAAAAACCAAGAAATCAATTTACTATTTTATATAGTAACTTTATATTCACTCCTATATGGAAATTAATAGTGAAATTTGAATGTCTCCGGGCTAAAAGGGTGTATGGTCTTGGCCATGCCTAAGCTAGCCATTATTTTCTTTTGTTAAATATGTTGCTTTAGTAGCATCGCCAATCGATTTAACTAATTAAGTTTTGTATTTAAATTGTGTAACATAATTTACAATAATCTTTGGCCAAATGTGCGCTGTGCCTGTGTCTGTATCTGTGTCTGTGTCTGTGTCTGTGCCTATAATATTATGGCCATAACAAGCTATCACAATTACTTATGCATATGCTGTAGCTGTAAAGCTGTAAAGCTGCCGTCGGCATTTTGCCTTTGAAGTGTACACGAAGTAAAAATTATGCAAAATCAGCGAGCGTATTTTGAGATCTTACAACGAAACCGTTCGAATCGAATGCAGCCATGCAAATTTCCACTCTGGCTTTTGAGTTCTTCGTTGTTGCTCTCTCTGAACCGCTATAATTCACACTGCTCCATTGAGGCAATCGTCGATACCTGTTTCAATATGTTATCATATATACACACACACATATATACAGATATCTGGCTTAATGCACAACACTTAAGCACAAGTTTATGACAATCGGGCAAGTTAACAAAGGAAGCCTTGTATTGACGAAACCCCATTGTCAGAAAGGTTCCCTCTGCTCTGCTCAGGTTGCTCACAAATGACTCATGCCAAAGAATGCAATTCTTGTGTATTGGGTTGATAAACTGTTGGAGCCCTCTCTGAAATGGGTAGGGCTCCAAAGATTGATACAAGCAAAAGGTATTAACAAAGCAAACACATGTCCCAAACATATATATATATATATATATACATATAGAAAGTTATATAGTATGTGCTGCGAAATCAGGCAGCGTTGAAATATGTCAGCTCGTTCAAGTAAATTTATTTAAGGAAACTTAATCCTTAAAGTGTTGCGCTTGTAACTGAAAGATAGAGTGACGATAATTTAGCTGTGAGCTGATGGATAGCTGAGTGAATATAGAACAAGTAAGAGAGTTGCAGTCGAGAGAGCTCGACTAGGAGATGCCCTGCTTTAAGTCCTCATGCTCGCATTTGCCGCTGTTTAATTTGCTAAGTATAAATAAGCGATTTCACACTTGATCAATTTTATATCAAGTTTTGTTCATCGTGAGTTTCACATTTGAAAAAAGCTCAATTTCTACTTGTTCTTTACAAAAATGACTTCAAAAATAATATTAAATTGCTGCTGCAGAGCTCAAAATAAGTGAAGCAAGCTGTTGCTGTTGCTGTCGCTGCAGGGTTTTTCACTTGAACATATCAGCTTTTCAGTTTTACTGTATTTTCCGCCCGCCAATTAACTGTGAAGTTGCCAGCGACCCTTTTTTTTCCAGAGTCGAGAGTCGATGGAGTCTTACACTCGACATTTAACGCTTGGCGAGGTAAGAAAACCGAATGCCCAAAGCCGAAACCCGATCCACATGCCTTCAACGGGTAATTACCGGTCTTACAAATGTGCCTGCTCATATGTAGATAGATACACATACATATATATATATATACCGATAGGTAGATAGTAGTAGTAGTATTGTAGCCTGGTGGATGGCATGTCTCTATAATTTATGACAAGTACAAGTTTAAAGCGTTTTGTGTTTGTGTATTTTGTAGTTTTCTTTCAGTTTGGGTTTTGCAAGATATTTGGAAACAAATTCAAAAGCGCATGGCGTGCTGTAATTATACATAACGCTAAAGTATCTGCCAGATACAAGTCTCACTGCCCCGGAGCCACACACTCACAAAAACCTATTAAAAAGGCAAAACGTTAGTTGTGGGCCTGAGACGCCTGCAAGTCGACCCCGATGTTGTGGCAGCAAAGATGTGGCAGTGGCAGAGTCTGCGTCACTGACAAACTGCTGCTGCTGCTGTTGGTAGTTGAGCCTGACTTCTGCCAAAGAGATACAGCTACATAGATACATAGATACACACACACACACACACAAGCTGACACTTAAATGCACGCTGTGCGGTAGTTAGCGTAGCGAAATGAAAAAATTACTAAAACTAACGTAAACTAATACATATACATATATATCCATATCTAAGGCAGGGGGTGGGGTGGGTTTAGCAGCAGAATCGTGGAAGGGGCATGGTGGAGGGGAGGGTATTCTTGTTTTAGGGGTAAACCTGTTGAACGCATGAAATTAACATGAGCAGCGAGCAGAGAGCAGCGAGCAGAGAGCAGCGAGCAGAGAGCAGAGAGCAGCGAGCAGAGACTTGGACTTGAACTGGAATATGAAGTTGACTTCCTGGTTGAGCCCATCTCTCTCTCTCTCTCTCTCTCTCTCTCTCTTTCAATACACACCCATCTCTCTTTCTCTGTCTCGCTCTTTGGTTAGTTTTAGTTCTGCCTAACCATTAACATACATAATTGATAGCTTATACTAAAAATAAATAAGAGTATTTAATATTTTGGTTTGCGGGCAAACACAAAACTATGTTTTTTTTCATTATATGTTGTTTTTTATCTAGTTTCTTGGCCTGCAGCCATTTTAAACTATTTACATAATGTTTATTTCTAAATATTTTTACAAGCGCTGTGGGCCAATTTGATCAAATGATGCTCCAAAGGTTGTGTGTTGTATTCAACTCTGGAAATACTTATGCGGGTCGGAATATAGTTTTTTAGACATATTTTGGTAAAATGCATTTAAAACTTGAGCTTTAAGAGTGAATTTTTATTACACATTTGCATGCATTTATTTAAGATAGGGAAATGTATATATGCAGCCGGTTACTCAATAAATAAAGTTCGTTAAACTAACTTTTTAGGTTTTACCTTAACTATCATAAAACATTTTCCAAGAAATTCATATTTGGTTTGGCTGTGTCTAAAGAACAACCAGATTCCATGCGGAATCTTAAACAGAGACTGAGCTTGTTTCATATACAGTCCTTCCCTAATGGAGATTGATTGATTGATGATTGATGTTGCTCTCTAACCTTTCATATTCATTCTCTTATGCACACTTACGTAGCTTTTCTGACGTACTTAGAAATATTGAAATGATTTCATGCATATGCATTCATCTAAAAATAAATAAATGCCACAAAAATATCGTAAAAGTCGTACACATTTCACAACCATCTCCCTCCCACGCTGTGTGTGTGTGCATGTGTGTGTGTGTGTCAATTGCAATAATTCGCGGTTGTATTTTTAATTCAATGAAATTGTTTTCATTCCATTCGACACTCGCCAATTGCGATCATTGCCAAGTTCATTGCCCAAATGCAGCCAACGGCGGCAACCTTCAAATGTCGAAAAAGATTTCTCGTTTTCGCAAATTGACAACTCATGTCAAGAGAGGTGAATAATAAGCACTAACACCTCCCTCTACGTCTTGCCCCGCCCCCCCCCCCATGCAATTCGCTGAGTTTCCGTCTCACCTCGGCGCAGCCACCCGCAATAAATCTTAATTCTTTTTCCCCTCACCGTCACCTGGCATGCCAACAATTTGAAATGACACATCAAATTAAATACGTTTAAATGTGAGAAAAAAATACAAATACAACACACAGAATGCAAAAGCAGCAACAACTTGGCCAAAACAAGTGTATAATGGAAGCGAAATAAAAATAAAATATTTGCGCTCGAGAGATTTGCATATGTGGGAGGCTGTTGGTGGGGAGAGGGGAGCGAGCAGGAGGAGGAGCTGCATGTCAGACACTGAGTGTTATTCACCTTGAGTGTGCTCCAAGCTCTTTTCTTGAGTGATGCTCGTTTGTCATTTTATGTAGATTTTTATAAGAATTTTATCTTTATCATGTCTGCAATTGGATTTAAATAAAGTGAAATTAAATAAATTTGCTTTGGTTATCCACAAAATATTTGCTCAACTTTAAATAGAAAATTGTCTAATAGATGAAAAGAAGACAACGATAAAAATGATCTCACTCAAAACTCATTATGCCCAAAGCAAAATATAAGCACTATTTATATAGTGACTATAAAAAAAATCATTTAAGATAATGCAGCTGTTTATACAGAGATTTCTGCATTAGCTAACAGAAAAAAAAACGTGTTTTGTAAAATTATTAAATACATATATATATTTTTTTTTGTGAAGTAATTTGCTTTGGGCCATTAAATGGAACTATTCGGGGTGTTAATTGGCTGTGTCATTGGCGCAATTTTTTTTACTCAAATGTGTTGGAAATTATAAAACTAAATTTGATTGCTTCCCACATAAATTAATACGCAAGAAAGAAAAAAAAAACTTAATTAAGCTAATTATAAATTCACTTTCAAAACACACGCAAAATAGAAGAAACACAAACTGGACCAGCGAATAAATAGAATAGGGCAGCAAAAGCAGAAGCAACAACAACAACAACAACAACAAAAGAAACAAAAAATAATCGTAAACTTTCATTGAGGCAACGACTCTGTGACAATTGTCGACCGCAAAAGGTTGCGGGAGGGAGAGGAGGGAACTGGAGGAGGGGCGAACTACTGTATTCAGAGTGGAACCGGCACTGACAAGTGCTAATGAACTACAACAACAAAAAGGGGAGCAACAACAACAACGTAGGCATTTCGTAATAATTGAGCGAGCTGAAGATAAGCGCAGGTGTGTTTGTATTTGTAGCTGTATATGTACATAAGTGTGTATGTGTATAGCTGTAGCTGTATTTTTGCGCTCTCGCTCGCTCCTTCGCTTGCCGTTTCACTATTGTTGAAGTATGCTAAAATATGCTAAACGATTCTTGACTATCACCTCCCTTTTCGCTCTCTCTCTCTTCCTCTCTGTCTCTCTCTCTATATATACCTCTATTTTACACACTTGTTATTCCTGCTGTCCCAGCGACCTTCTCCAGTCTCCCCTCTCTCTCTCTCGCTATCTCTCTCTCTCTGCTAACGCCTCTCGTCATGGCCAGCTCATTTGGGCAAACGAAACTCGTATTGAGGTAGTCTTGAATATTTAGCGCGAATAGCGTCAATGAAAAACATGCAAAAAAGCGCACAAAAAAAAATAAAACAAACCTCGAAATAGAAATAGAAATTGTTGAGGCGAAAAAAGTCGAAGAGTTTGCAACAATTAAAACAACATCAGCAAATTTGCTATAAATTTATGTATATCTCCCAAGAGATTTATTGATAGACGGCGAAATTTATGTAAACGGTTGACAGTTTTTTTTCTTCTTAAGTGTGTGTTATTTTTATGGCATCCGGGGACACACGAAGACGTGTGAAATAATTTCAAATGCTTGGCGACAAAGTCTTCGTATACCCTGTTGCCGTAGATATAAATTTTTATTGCCAGCTCTGTACACATTTATTACGAGTTCTATTTTATATTTTTAGTATGAATTAAATGAAATAATGATATAGATAAAATCTTAAGTGCATTGCAATCATTTAATCCGAGTTTAGGATTAAAACTTTATTAATTAACAAGTTGGGGATATTTTTTTTTTTGGGCTTAGTCAATATTATTTCTACCAGAGTATTAAATCTTCAACATTACTCAAGAGGTCTCATTTTTTTTTTTATTATTAATTTGATTATGAGTAGCTCTCAAGTAGTTGAATATATTCATATATAAGCTATTGCATCCGCTAATTAGCTGTTGATTGTGCTAAATTATGCATGGCTGGATAGCGAGAGAGTGCGGGCCGGGCCATAAATGAATATAATCTGTGGATGGATGGAAGTGCATACAGGAAGCCATTAGTTATTTATAAAGAAGCATTCATCAGTGGCAAATGTTTGAAAATGTTTTACGAAATAAATATTAGAATGAGATTTACATATGCATATAAATAAAGCAAGTAGCTCAAAAAGCATAATAAAAACCGTTTGCATTTCCGCTTAAATAAAAGATAGGAATGCGTCAGGCGCCGTTAATGGCCCGAATCAGAGACATAGAGTCGGAGAGAGAGAGAGAGAGAGAGTGTGTGTGAGAGAGAAGGAGCGTAAAAGTGCACAGAGTTGCCAGATGCCAACAAACTTAGCTCCCCCTTCCCTTCCTCTTCATTGGCTGCACTTTATAAATATGCATAAGTTGGTCACGAAGAAATGCTTGGTTTGGGGGGATGCGGCTCATAAAAATGCAATAAAAAAAAGAATATATATATATATATATATATATATATATATATATATGAAATCAAATGAAATTAGATAGCGCGGCATAAGATAAGAGCAAGAAGAAGAAGAAGCAGAAGAAGCAACTGCAGCTCAAATTTATAACGACAACTCAACTAGGTGAAATGAAAAATTAAATTAATGGATGGATGGCAAACGCAACTAAGTAGAAAATTTTTACGTGAATTTCTCTAGTTGCTACTCACTTCCTAGTTGCCAAGAAGCGTGGAGTGAGGAGTGTGAGGGGAGGCAAGAGAAAGGAGGGGCAGCCACATGAAGCACTGGCTAATTATTCATTCATGACATGTTGAATGCACACACACAGACAGGCACACACACACACACACACACACACACTGTCCGAGGCAGACTAACCAATGAGCAGATGAGTGGCGTGGGGGGGGGGGGGGCACTGACAAAAGTTACCTCGTGAATAAACACACACGCACACACATACACTGTGGGCATTATTTACAAAAGTTTTGCAGCACTTGAGCGTGTGCGTGTGTGTCTGTGTGTGTGTGCTAAAGTATCTGACGGATACGCATGCACACACAGACATATTCCCCCTGTGTGTGTGTGTGTGGAGGCAACAGTAGCAGTTAAAACTTGACTGCTGTTCTCATTGTTGTTGTTGCTGCTGCTGCTGCTGCTGTTTGTGCCGCAAAAACAGCATTAAAAGAGCCTCAAGCTGCATATGCAGCTCAGTTCACAACCTTTGTGTGTTATGTGTTGCAAGTCTGCAAAAGTCAAGTGCAAATTGCTATTGTTTGAGATGCCACAAGTGTGAATTGCGAATTGTGTTTGAACTTAATAAACAAGCATTTGCCGCATTTGACCAGACTCAATTTGAATTGCCCATAAACAGCAATTATTATTTATAGTTATTTACATTGTTACCTGGTTTAGGGCAGTAATTCAATTATTTCTGAGGCTTACTTTTATTGTGTGTGTTTTCAGCTATTTTTGCTGATCAGCCTGCTTACAGCAAATTTCAATTGTTTGAGAAGCCAAGCTGTGAGTTTATTTAAGCATTTTCAACACTTGCCTCAGTCAAACTTTAGCTGATTGAAATTGCTCGTTAATTTGTAATTAAAATTACAGTTGAGACTGTAAGACTGAATTTCTCGGCAATTTATTATTTATTTATTATTTATTATTATTATTTATGTTTATAATGAGTTTCAATTTAGTTACCAAATTTTAAATCATTTAATCGCTTAAGCAAAGTAATCAGAGTTCTTTGTCTATTGACAATAGCTTAGTATAGGATGGTATGGGTTTGTAATGGAATAGTATTCTAACCATATATCAATTCCTATTTCTATTGAGTATGTCCTAAGGCAGTCAAAAGTTGTTTAATATACTCCATAGAAATATGTTTTTATATTTAAGTATACTCTTTTTTTATGTTCCTATACTTAACTATTCATTTTGGCATGTGAATAAAACTGTTGCTCGCTTTATTTGTGTGCTGCGTACTAGCCTTGAGCTTTGTTGCACGTTCCTTCATCAGTGGAGCAAACAGAGCCACAAATCCCTGCCTAGTCAGCTTGAAACGGGTTGTGGCTGCCCCCAGCAAATAAGACGCTGATGAGCTGCCTTCCTCTTCTTCTCATCCGCTCTCCTGTACTCTTCCTCTGCTGTGCCCCACCTGTCACTTGGCACTGCCAGTAGTGCCTGCTAATAGCTTGTGTTGCCGTCGCTACAAATTAACTTTGGCTCCGTGTTGCATTGCAATGTTGCAATGTTGCTTGTTGCTCAGCAAATTACACTATTTTTCACTTGGACGCCGTGTGAATTATGCAAAAAAAAATATGAAAAAAAAGAAGACGAAAAAAAAAAACGGATGTTGCATGTGTCTCGCTTCGGCTCTTGAGAGAAAAACTTGCACACACACTCGCGTGGCGGGAAAAAAAACGCGGCCAGGAAATTTTTGCAACAGGAAGCCGTAGAGGGAAAAATAAAGCAAAGAAAAAAAAAAGCAGACCTTGTTAGAGTCGGCATCTCTGCCAAGGATAAGAGCGCTTAAAGTCGCACATTTAGTGACAGTTTGTTGGATTTGCATGCCAACAACAACAACAACAACAACAACAACAGCAACTGCAGCAACTAAAACAACAACAACTAAAACAACGACAAATGCGACAACTGCAAACGCGGCGATGCAACAACGTACATACGTTGACATGGCAAAGTTGTCATGATTAATGCGTGTGCCACAAGCTGTGCTCCAGCCCAGAAGTGGCGGCAGTTTGTATGAGACATACACACACACACACACACACACATACACACTTACAGCTTTGCTAACGAAAAGTGGGTCAAAATTCTTTTCCAATTCAAAATGTCGTTAGGATAAAGTCCAGTGCAGCGCTTTGTGGTTGCCACAACTGTTGCAACTGCTTATAAATACATTACTAATGGCATTAAATTATAAGAAGAATTTTATTTTATAATTAATTTTGAACTTGTAAACAATTACTTCTCGCTAATGTGTCTATAATCAATTGTTTAAGTTGTATTCAATTAATTTAGAATTTAATTGAATTAAATTGAATTGAATTAAATTGAATTGTTCCTATAAATTGCTTTGACTTTTAACACTTTTTTGTAGAATTGAATAAATTGCATTTAAAAATCAATTTTGTAGTTTAATGCAATTAGTTTATACAGAGCTTAATTATTATTATTATTATTGTGTTTAAACTTTGTTCGCAATTCTTTCATATTATTATAAAAAATGCGCAGTTTTTCAAAAGTTTTTGAAAAAATGTGAAATTTGCCATTTTTTTCAGTTTGGCCAACCGCTTGTGAAACTCTTTTGTTAACCTGTAAATTCTCAGGATTCTGCTATCGCTCGCATCGCCTGTCAGCTTGCCATGCGACACACACACACAGACACACACAGACACACACACACACACAATACACACGCACACTCAGGCGTTTCCTTAGAGCGACATTTAATACTTTTGTTTTGTGCTTAAAGGCTTTTTGGTGGCCGGCTTAAAGGTTTCGTGCCTCATTACATTAGAGAGTTGGCTGCAGCGATTATCTGCTATGCGGAGTAGATTTAAAAAGGCAGACTCGCAGATGCAGATACATTTTTTTGTTGCTGTTGCTGTTGCTGTTGTGGTCGGTGTTGTGCTGCGTGGCGTTTAATGAGTTACGTAGGGGCCAGCCAACTGCCATGGCAACTTTTGACATTTGGCCAGACCAGTGAAAAAAAAACAAAAAAAAAAAAACAGTAAATTAAATGCAGCAGCAAAAAAAGCAAAAGAAAAAAAAAAGGAAATTCTTGTTGGCAGTGCGTGCATCGGGACTTGGGTTTGAGTTGCGATGGCAGCTCACATGTTTGGCTATGGGGCAGCAGCAGCAACAGCAACAAAGTGGCAGCAATTGCATGCAATTGCCGAGTCACTGGCCCAACACGGTCTGCCACACCTCCTCCCCCTCTCTCTCTCTCTGCTCTCAGTCACAAACTGGGCATTTGGCATGTGTGCACAATTTGAATTTTTTAATATTTTTTTCATTTGCAATTTTTTTTGTTGCTGTTTGCTAAAAGGCAGCGCATTAAAATTTAAATTGCATTTCGCCTGACGCGTGTGCTTTTTTTTAATTCTTATTTTTTATGCCGTTTTTTTCTTTTTTATTTGCTGAAAAAAATTCTGTGTTATACAATGCGACGATGGCGGCAGCAAAAAATATTTACCAAATGCTAATCAGTTGGCAACTGTTGTGTGAGTGCACATATTTAATTTTTATATAGACCCATGAATCGACTCGGCCCCACACCCCACCACCAAACACTCTTCACAGTTGTTCAGCTACTGCACACAAAAACTGTTGCTGTTCACACAATTTTGCGCTGGGCCATTTAAGTTTGTCATAAATTTGGCAACACTTTGCGGAAGGCGTTTTTCGAAGGCATCTGAAATATTAGTTTTTACAGCAGAAAAATAAAAATAAAAACAAGCAATGAAATTTTAAATTGCTTAAAGCTAATATAGTTTACAAAATTATTTATCTTTATCTTTGATATATTCTTAACTGATATTTAGTAAAAATTCTTAGTCAGTTTTTATAATTTGCCTAAAACCAAAATAGAAAGAATTTCTATAAATCTTGGAAGAAGTCTGCTATATAACTTTACTATTCTAATTTCTTAAATGTTATCTCTTCATAAAATGCCTTCCACAATATTAGGTCCTATTTGCAGGGCATTCGAAATTCGTTAGGTGTGTATTTGCTGCCTGTTTCATTAATCAAAGGCCGAGTTCAATGAACGTCAGAGACTTGAGTGTCGGCGTGTTCAAAATCTGCCATCTAATGGAAAATATAGGGTTTTAATTAATAAATGCACTGATATTACGTATGTAAGTTTTATACAAATTTGTAAATATAATTTTTTTGTGCAGTGCAGCCAGCCGGCGTGGAAGTTATTACATAACAGCAGACAGCAAACGGCAAACGGCAAAAGGCAAACACGAATGCTTTTAACTGAGCATCTTCATAAATATTTATGTAGCTGTGTGAGCTGCATCCGTTAGATACTTTTTGCCAGGCTTTGCCTTTGTTTTGATTTGCTTTGCTGCTCATTGCATTCCATTGTAATAATATTAAGTGTATTAAACGCTCGAGGGCCCATCAAAACCAACGAGACGTGCGCCATTTCATGTTTATTTGCAATAATTTTGCCAACGGCCGGCAAAAGGGTTATTTTCAATTATGCAAACAAACAACTAAGTGGACAATATGTAACAAATACTTATCTCTTACTCTCTCTCTCTCTCTCTCTCTCACTCATTCTCTGCCTTCCTTGCACTCATTTGAGGGATAACAAAGATGCAACTGCAATGTGCCCAACAACTTGAGGCAGTTATCAAAATTACGATAGTTGTCATGATTTGCTGCAAGTTGAGTTGGTCGCATTCTGCAACTGATTTGTGTTTCCTACAGCCATTTTGGCCAATTTACTGCATTTGTTCGAATAAGCCAAGCACAATGGCATTAATTAACAAGTTAGAGTGCCATAGTTGGGAGAGTTCGCATAAAAGATACCCATTATCAGAGTTCTTACCTATTCCAAGTTCTTAGCTATTTAATGCTTGGAGAAAATGCTTCCGGTTTGCTGGTGTTTTCTTGGGTAAACATGCACAGATGGTTTTCTTCAATGTTTCTCATGCGACCTTTATGAAATGTATACAGCTGATCAATAATAAATAAATGCTCAAGATTGTGCCTTTTATTGCTATCGCTAATCGATTTTTATCGTTATGCTCAGAATTTGGGAGAGTAATCAGTAAAATTGAATAACCTTGAGCTGGTTCTGGTTCAAGAGAACTTATTCTCCAAATTTGAAGATTTATAGACTCGAGAGATCGAGCTGATGCTGATCAGGAATATATATTTGAAGTGGCCCGAGATGCTTTCTGCTGCCTTCGATTATATTTTTAATTGTATATTGTTATCTAGAATCGATTTACTGGACTGCTTTCCCCTTAAAATACCCATCAAAAATGAACAGTCGCATTAATCTTTCGAGTATTGGGTTGCTTGATGATAAGCAAACAAAGTTAATAACTTTCTTAGACTTGCCTCTGTTGTTTTCTCCGCACCCATTTTCCACTTATTAATCGATTTTAAATATTCATCATATGCAATTGATTTCTCCCCTCTGCTCTCTCTCTCTCTCTCTCTGCAGACATTTTCGATTAGCAATTGGAATTGTTGTCAAGCAGCTCCAACTGCACTTGTCGCTTATCAAAATAAGTGGGGGGGATATGAAAACAATTTGAAAATGCTTCTTGGGTTGTCATTTGTGTTTTGTGTTTGGTCAATTGAGATCCTTGTGCTTGTGCTTGTGCTGCGTGGGTCTTATGTGTTTGCTTATCGGACTTTTCACTGCTTTCCACTTAACAGCTCAATGCACTTGTTCCGCCCCCTGCCCCCGGTCCCTGCCCCTCCACTCCCATCTGTGGACTCGTATCAATTGTAGGCTTAGGCTAGGCATCTTTTGACTGGGCCCCGCGGCATTTGGCGTAGACAAACATTAAAAACTCCCTTCATTGTTTATCTAACAAATACAGGCGTTCGTTGGCTCGCTCGCTCGTTCGTACGTTGCTGTTGCATGCCCCAATCAAGCAAGCACAATGTTTATTTTGATTTGTATCTGCCCCAGCCCCCACACCACCACTCCACCACTCGCATTGTGCCTTAACTAAAACTCACTTATCAACGGGAGGAAGGCCCACATACGTTGGCGCGTTGTTGGTTCATAATTTTGTTTATTTAATTTTTATGTCATGTGCCCCGTGCCTCGTTTCTCGCTCGTCGTTCGTCGCTCGTCGCTCGTCAAGCGGCGGCAGCGTGTGGGTTTTGTTTTGGGGCAACAACAAGCCAGCCAGCCAGCCAGCCAGCCAGCCAGGCAAGCAGGCATTCTCTTCTCTCCCCTCTGGTCACCACATCCGCCATCCATAACTCCAGCGTTGAGCAGCATCCACAAGCAGCAGCAGCAAGCAGCAGCTAAAAAGCATTTTCTTTGCTATTGCTGCTTGCTCCTGGCATCAAGTTGTCATGCTTCAGTTGTTTGATTGCCTCTGCTCGCTTGCATTGGCCCCAGGCGGCGGCTCACCTCGTTGTGCAACCCCCCTTCCCTCCTCCTCTTTCTCTCTCCCTCTCTCTCCCGCTCTCTCTATCTCTCTCTCTTTCGATCTATGTGTGCCCCCCTCGGTCTATCGTTCTGCTTAGATTATATGCCGCGTATTCCCCAGCCGAATGCTGCTTGTTATATCCACAAATATACAAAGTACACACACACACACAAACGAATACACACACACACAAATGCGTTAGACAATTTTATTTTCATTTTCCATTTGGTATTTTTTGTATACCCTGTTAATCACAACAGCGGACAGCAAATGGGCATTTAAGGAAGAACTTTCTAGCTACCGGCGAGATAAATCTGGAATGATCTTTGAAAGCGGTATAAAACCAGAAGGAAATTAGGTGCTAAAACTGTTGATATCTTTATTGAGATACTTTCCTGGAATATAATAAAAATGATAAGCTACTGATAACTGGAAGTAAGCGACAACTCTCCTCTCAACGATTATATTATCTTATTTAAATTATGATATAATTGCAAAGAGATGAGTTTTTGCAAATAAAAGATTAAATTTGATTAAAGTTTATTATTATGATATAATCGACAATAATATCTGAAAAATCGTTACATAATGTTTATAATGTTTGCTATTTTGTGGCTGCCTTTTTTGTTCTCATTCCAAATAATTCGTTTTCGGATTATAAACTAAAGTATTAAAATATTTATTTCATGATCATTATCATCTGTATTATGGGGAAAGTTGTTGTTCTGGTTCCCTTAAACTCTCGAAAACAACTTGGCTAATTAAGAAACAATTCAAAACAGCTTACAGGGTATCTGTCAGCGTGCCTTTTACTGCAACTAAGCATTCTTGTCTGAATTTTTCTTTTTTGGGGTAATACTAAGGTTTTTTTCTTCTGTTGCTTTTCTAATTTTAAAATCGTCTTCGAAATGTTGTCTGGCCGGGTGAAGCTTCGACTTTGCCTTTGGCTGTGGCTTGGGTTGCGAACAACGTTGTTGTTTACGGAAGTTTTTTTTGTTGTCGTCGTTGTTGTTGCTGTTGTTGTTGTTGTTGTTGTTGTTGTTGTTGTTGTTGTTGTCATCGTCGAGTGCATTGCCATGTAGTCATCATTGTCGTCATCGTCATCATCATCGTCTACGTTCTGTGTATCTATGTATCTCTGTATCTTTGTATCTTTTGCAGTTTGAAGTCAACTTGTTGTGCAAGTCAATGTCGTTCTTGTCATGCCCCGTGCCCCGTGCCCCGTGCCCCAGACTCCGACTATGACTTCGAATCTTCTGTCGACAGCGGCAAACTTTAATTTAAAATCTATTAGACAGACTGAAAGTTGTTGCTGTTGTTGGTGCTGTTGTTGCTGCTGTTGTTGCAGTTGTTGTTGCTGTTATTGTTGCTGCTACTTTTGCTGCATCGTTTGTTATTAATTGATTTCCTTATTTAGTTGAGCAGCCAGCAGCTCAGAGCGCACCGACGAGGCAGCTTTGACGCAGTTTGTCTAATTAGAATGTGATTATAATTAGTCTGGCTAAAGTTTGCATTCTGCGCAAAGATTGTTGAAACAACTTAACCCAAAATTGTTGCTATTCAACTAAATAAGCAACGTCTGCTTCTCTCTTCGGTCAGATCTGTGTCTGTCTGTCTCTCTGTCTGTCTGTCAGTCAGTCTGCGGCTTTTTAGCTCTTTGATTTGTTGCCGTTGTTCAAAGTGAATCGGAAATGGAAATGAACGTTCAACACTTTAACCATTGAGAGCTAGTTGCATAATGATTAGAAATGCGATAAGTGCATGGTGGCGACTCTGAGTTGAAGTCTAGTGTGCATTGACTGAAGTGCAACTGCAACAACTGCAACAACCGACAGTAGATTGAGTGTTGAAGCCTTTTGCGTGTTTGCTGACAACCAGCTGGAAAGCAAATTGTGCCGCCAAAGAGATCAAAGAATCGTTTCATGGCCATCAATAGCAATAAAGAAAATATTATGTTGGAAATACTTTCCATGATTACAGTTTGTGCAAATTGCTGAACTCTACACAAGCAAGAATCAAACAGAGAACGCTTAATCTGTCGCGTTATTAAAAGTGTAATAAAGCAATCAAGTTTATGGTCAGAGATGCAATCTTTTGCGGCTTCTTTTGATTACTAAGAAATATTAAGTGATTATTAAGTTAAATAATTTACATATTAAATTAAGGAATATTACATTTGGCTAAGCATTTCAGCTAGCAACTATCTCTAAACTACAAAGCTGAAACTTTTTTAATTACTAACTTTTATCACCTCACCAATAGAAAAAGATGTTCTGTGTCAGCTAAACAACTGCAGAATAATGGAAGCCATTTAGTTTGCTTTGCTACCAAACCTGGGCCAACTAATCATTAAATTTAACTTAATATGGCTTTCCCACATTAACCGTTATAGCTCTTATCAGCTGGAGGGGGAGTTCTTTCGTAGCGCAGAGTGGGAGGTATTATGAACAACATGTTGTAGCGTAAGTTTTATTCTATTTGAAATTCCCCGTGGCAAACGAGGCGTGCCTCAAACCCACTTACAACTTTGGTGCACATTCTCGCACATTTTACAACGCTCCTGCCCCTCAATTTGCCCCTTTACCCCTTCCCCCTCCCCACCACTGCCTCCCTGTTGCTCAAGAGTGCCCCTTGTTTTACAAGCTGCCCATTGCTGGCAGTTTGCAATTTTCACAAAACAATTTCCATTACTACAACTTTTTAATGCCCCCACATTGTGGCCCTCCGCCCCAAGCCCCGCCCCGCGTCTCATGTGTTGCCACTCAATAAAAATATGCTTTATGAATTAATGAAAAGAAAATGTTGATGCCAACAAAAACAACAGCAACACACAGCAACAACAGTTAAAGTCGCTGCGGGAGAAGTCGCTTTAAACGAGGCTCGCGATAAGCATCTTTCTGCCGGGGCAAGTCTCCCTCTGTGTGTGTTGGCGTGTGTGCGTGTACACTCGGAGAAACTTACGTGTTGAAAATCCAATACTTTAAATGCGCATAACTTTGCTCAAACTGAAGCGATTTTCATAAGCTGTGGCAAGGTTTGAATTCGAGATGAAAACTACTTGTGTATCAAAATTCATTTATAAATTCAACTTTCAAAAGAGTTATAGAGCGATAGACCAAAACTTTCCGCAGTCATTACTTTGTAAAAGAAAAATACGATTTTCGAAAGCAACCATTTGAAAAAGCATTTAATTCTGTGTCGAAATCCTTCATAATTTCCAAACCAAAAAATGAAAATGGTATTCTAAACTTGCAACAGCCAAGAGCTGTGTCAAAAATCAAACGATTTTCAAAAGCCATGGATTTTGTTGACTGGAAACACAATTCTGGGTTGAATTCCTTGCATAATTTGTACTCTAGAAAAACTAAGTCGATTCCAAACTTAGCGCAGCTATAACTTTGCCAAATCTGAACCGATTTTCAATACAAATGCCCATTTTTTTTTCAGTAATTCAAAATCGAAATTTGCTTCACTTATTTTTGTGCATTTTATTTTTGTTTATTTATTTATTTATTTTTTATTTTTTAAGACCACATTTACGACTTATAAAGTTGCCTTATTCCTTAAAATACATTTTGTTTAAGGCGCTGCTTATTGCTTAGGCTCTCATCCAGGGCAGATGGAGCAGATGGAGTATGTTTTCCAGTTTACAAGCTCATCATCACCGTCCGTCCGTATCACAATCAGAGGCCAAATCGAAGAGGGACCCACATTGTTGGCTGTGTAATTATTGCATGACAGGCGATATCATCATGCATATATAGATGGATGCAGCCACAGACAGACAGACAAACAGAAAGACAGACAGACAGACAGACAGACATGTTGATGGCCAGGGCGTACTCCAGTTTAGATGCCCATTTGCTTGACCAACAAAGCAGATGACTTGAAAACGGAAATTGATTTCTGGCATACGCATTTTGCAATCTGCAAAGCGGAAATGATTGCATCACCTAATGCAACCGACCACGTGCCGCACAAAGACACAATCGTGAGTGAGAGAGAGAGAGAGAGATAGATCCACAGTCTGCGTTCAGTTGAATAGAGTCGCAACTTGTACTTGCCACTAGAGTAAGGGGTTTACTGCTGCAGCTGTTGTTGTTTGTGCTGCATGCAAATTGCGTCAAATTGCATATTTCCGGTGGTCGTCGACGGGGCAACGCGTAAATATTTTATGCTTCATTTTGTCTTGGCCTAGGCAAGTGAATTATGGCTAATTATAAAGAACAAGAATGCAGGGTTATACTGCCAGAGTGAGTGCTTTAGTCGGCAGTGATGGACTTGGCAGATGCCCTGTAGACAGCCGGTAGAGTAGAAAATGAATGATACCCTGCAGATAGTTTGGAGTAGAAAAGAGATGAATAACTAAGTAAAACATAAAAAGTGCTGCTAAAAAGTATGGAAACATTTCTTATTCCAGACTGAAGTATTTTGCTATTATTACTTATGTTTTTTTTTTTTTATCGATATTTATCGATTTTGGTTTAGCAAGTAGTTAAATAAATATTGAAATGGACTTGTACTGCACTTGCTAAAGCAGTCTTAAAGTCCCTAGATCGACAAACCTGTCTATATACTTCATAACTATATACTCAAGACGTCCTTCCCTTGAATATATGTTTACTTTATGGATTCAAAGATGTCGCCGTTTCTTGCACAACTTTTAATGGGTATTGAGCATTGGGTATAATAAAAGTTGGCTAGCAAAACGCAGCTCAAGTCAACGAGTCGCAGCACAATGTTCACGTCCACATCGACATTCACGTCCACTTCCACTTCCACTCCCCCGTCCACGTCCTCGTGCCCCTTCTCTTGCCCATTCGCCAATGTTGTCCTCGTCCCTGGCCCTGACAATTCATACCCCTAGGGCGCTATAATGCGGTCGACGTTGGTCGCCGGTCGACGTCGCCTGTTTGTTTGGCCACACTTCTAGGGTTACAAGTCGAAAAATTCGTTTGCCGCATGCCGCTCTTAATTTATACCTTGCCTCACTACTCTACTCCCCTGCACTCCCCTGCACCACCTATTACAACACTACACTATTCACAGTCTCATTGTTGCTGTTCGTTTGTGGTCGCTCTTGGGTTTCCCTTTCAAGTTGGCTGCCCTCTTGGAACATCAGCGCATTTGATTTAGTGCACGGTCCTCGTAATTTAGATTTGTGGTCGCCTAGCTATTTGAAGTAGAGAAAAAAACAAGAAGAAGAAACATGAAGCGCGCTTGCAACCAATTTCTTTGCTTACTTCCCCTGAAATCGGCTAGAAATTCTGATGATTTTTAATTTGCTTCACAGTCGAGAGTTTAAGCTCAAACCCGGATATAAAGTAACCAAAGCCGCCCGCTGCTTAAGCCAAATGTGTTCTTTCATTCATGGGTGAAATGCCGAGATTCGCAGCTTAAAAGATATGAAGTTTTTCAGGGAAGCGATTTTGCAGTTGTCAGTTTCATTTCGGATATTTAATTAAGTTACTTTTGAATATGGGAAAAAGTCTTTCCAAATTGTCAAATCCTTCTCAATTCTTTAAACGGTAAAAGTTTATATATCTTCCATAACTTAAACTAAACTTAAAAATAAATCACGCGCAGTTCAGTGCAAAGACCCATTGCTTATGGCCAGAAATGCATTCCATTTTGGCAAACTTATTTATTTTAAATGCCAAATTCTTAGATATTGTGCCTTAATCCAGAAATTAAATCCGTTTATCCGGGAATGCTATTAGAGTAGAGTGTACATCAGCTGGCTTTGCTCTTTGTATTACTCACAAGAGGAAAGCTGACATTGCGTTAAAATCACAAAGTTTTTGCCTAGCTCAGCTCAGCTGAGATATTCATTAGACAATAGCCCAATACCTTCGGTAAACAGTGTGGCCAGCCGAACAAACAGTGGAGGAGAGTGTGTCCACTTGAGTCTCAGCTTCGCTGGAAGTCCTTCAGCACTTCCTGGGCAATTTCTCGCAACTGTTGAAGTTCGTTCAACTGAATGGCCCAAAGTCAAACAAGACAAAACATTGTCAGTCACAAAAGGCCCCCCCAATTAGTCATCATCATCATCACTCACAATAGACCAAGGGAAATACCTATACAGATACATATATATATATATATATATAGCGAGTTGAAAGCGATACAAACATCTCGCTAATTTCTTGAGCAAACACAAACTTCCTTTAGCTAATCTACATAATTATCATTCGCTCCTTCCCATATCTCCTCTCTCATTCAACACCCCTCTCTCTCTCGCTCTCTCTGTCGCTCTCATTACAGGTAAGCCGTGGTCAAGCAATGAGGCATGTTTCAGCCTGAATGCGTTAATGTGCTCTAATTTGCAAGCGAAGATGCAGTTGCACAAGTATCCGATAGATGTGGCAGAAATGGTCGCTTGTCGAGGGGGAATAGTATTCCTTAGGCCCCTCTTTGACTCTCTGATTCCCCGCTAAGGTGGCAACAGGTAACACTGAAATTTAACCACTCTATTTGCATTTCTCATTATGGGACTTTGGCATGTACTCGTAACGCTGCTGCCAGTTGGCCAGTTCTGTGTTAATGACCAGTTTCCCAGTTGCCAACTGTTTCAGCAGCGTGTGAATTATTTCGCTACCACTTTGAGGTAGGCAAGGAATATTTATATATATAAATATATATATATATATATAGGGGTCTGATAATGCCCGGGAGCCAAGTTTAATGAAGTTCTCAAGGAAATGTTGCTGCGGCTGCTGATGAACTTCCTTAATTTAGTTATTGCTGCCTTGACAGAATGACAAATGTACTTCGGAGAGGGGGAATTTAATGATGTAGGCGCAGAGGGGGCTTAGGGGTTTGTAATGGACACATAAAGTCAATTAACAAAGCTATTTATATATATATATATGTATATAAGTAACGCTTATCCATTAAATATTTGTAAGTAAGATATTCACATATGTTGGCTAATAAGTAAAAAAGAAAAAATCAAATAAATAAATGCACACATTTAGAGTTATTAGCGACAATTAAATATTCATATTTAATTTCAATTATATTTCATTAATTTCAATTTTGTATTTCGCAAGATTTTCATGACATTTAGCTAGCCAAAGCTGATGCCAATTCCACAATGCCACAATTCACAAAATAAGCGCAATATACTAATTGCATGTGTTGTTGTAATTGCACATATAATCCCATATTATTTATGCATCAATTATATGCTCAACATATTAATGGCATTGCCCTGCCCTGTATTTAATGCAAAACTGCATTATTCCAATGCCTGCTGGCTCAGCACATCAAATCTTTTAATCTGGCCATAATTTTTAACTGCTCTGCACTTGGTTTGTGTTTGTTGGCAGCATAATTTGCCAGCAATCAACAAGCAGTCTCGGATCAAAAAAGTGTCGGCAACATATACAGCATACACAGCAACAATGTACGCCACAAACCAAACAACACACACTCGCACACACACACACACACACACACAGAGATGCCTCACTTAACTAGCTGGGATCAGCTGACAATATGCTCTGGCTTAACTGAGAACAACTTGCAAGTTCTAAGCGGCTTGCACTTGCCTTCAAAACTGCTGCATTGATGCACAACAAGAACAACGACAACAACTAGACACAAACAACAACAATAACAACAACGGCAACAACAACAACAACTGACTGCTGCCGTCAACTGCAACACGCATAATCAACACTTCATCCTTGGGGTATTGGCCCTGTTCACTGCTGCTGCCTGCTGCCTGCTGCCAGCTCCTTGCTCCCCGCTCCGCTCCCAGTTCTCAGCTGCCTGCTGTGGAGACTCAGTCGAGTTAAGTTTAGTATGGTGTTTGGCTCTGTTTTATGGCCAGCGCACCTAAAAACAACATCAACAAGCAAAAATGTTGAGGCATTAAATTTGCCAGGCCACTCAATACGCTGTTTGTTAACAAAAATTGAAGAAAACCTTGATTTTAGAATGGTATTTGGCAATAAGTTTGAAATGACGAATTAACTCAAGATAGTTTAGCTTATTTTAAGTCTGTATGAGTATGGAATACACGAGAACTTTAAACATGAGATTCTTAAACTTAGGGAAATATAAATTCTTGGCATTTCAGATGTCAATAATATTTTGGGTCTCTTGTTTAAAGAACTTTATCGATAATCCTCAATATATATCGATATATTTCGATCAGATTTCCAAATTAATTATCAAAAGAATTCCAAATTACTAATGTCTTAATATTTTTGTTGATAGTTATGAAAAAGCTGCAACATTTGATTGATTTCTTTAATGTGGACTTCTCAGAAGAATCTTTATATACTAGCTCGCTCAAGACCCTTTCCCTTGTGGCTACAGTGTATTTAAAGGCCACAACATTAAAGCGCACACAACATTGTCCATGTCCATTTAAAGAGGAGAGGCAACACCAAAAGTCCGTGCAGCGAGTGGAGAGGGAGTGTAGGGGAGAGGCTTACAAGCGGAGCTCATTGCAGCACGGTAGTTGCAGTTACAATGTCTGTGTGTGGTGTGTGTGTGATTGTGGAGGTCAATGACAAGGCCCAAGACTCATACTAATACCAATAGCAATGCCAAGCCCAAGCCCAGACCCAGGCCCAAGCCCAAGTGCCCATATGAAGCATGAGCCCAAACCCAAGTCCAGGTTCAGGTTGGACAAAGGCAAGCCTAAGACTTGCCAGCCAGCCAACGAAGCATGCATACTAAGCGCTAGCAGATGGAGAGAGAGGGGGGGAAAGGGAGGGATATACATTGCAACGGCAGCTATGTGTGACCATTGGCCAAGACCTACTCTCTTCCCCTCGCTCGCCCCTTAACTGAATGCATTCGTGCGTATGCGAATGACGACGGTGCCAGTTAACAACACGATTTGTTATTGTTGCTCCACACACACACACATGCGAGAGGGTTAAATGAAGAGAGATAGAGAGAGAGAGATGGAAGAGGGGTTCGGTTGGAACAGTTCCCGAAACGAACCTTAAGGCTAGCAACCTGCTGCTGGCTTTACTGAATTTATTAGCAGTCAGTTGCCAGCCAGTGCAGCAGCTACCAAAGTCAGACAAACAGACAGACAGACAGAGCAGAGACTCCCAATGGGAGCAGATGGAGAGAGAGGTATGGGGGAGGGTCGCGGGGGTCTTAGATAGAGGTACTAACCAAAAGCGGGCATTGCGCCGCATGATGCACCGCATTCCTCGGCAATCGATGAGTAAATAATGACCAACGCAACGCAACCAAACTGGGGCGTACCCAAGGGCAGGGGCGTAGCAGAGAGGGGGGGTAGCTGTAGCTGTAGCTGTGCTACAAATGAGGGGGCAGACATGGCGTGCGGGTCGTCGTCATTGTTGTTGCTGCTGCTGCTGTGGCTGCTGCTGTTGTTGTCGTCGTTGTTGTAATCACACTCAGCATGCATTTCAACATGCTGGCTGGCTGTGTTGTGTGTGTGTGTGTGTGTGTGTGTGCTGTGTGTGTGTTGTGTTTGCGCCTCTCAACCCGCCACCCGCTACCCGCTTCTCCTCTGCTCCGTCCACATTTTGTGGTTTCTCGTGGCACTGGCGCTGGCGCATATTAACGCCTATTGTTGTTGTTGTTAGCTGTGCATTGGGGCACACAAGCGCCGCCCCATTATAATTTGAGTTAATTACGTATTTTAGCTATATAAATATTTCATTTATCATTACTGCATGCACTCGGCCAGAGCACCCTCCAGCCGTACACCCCCTAACACCTAACCCTTAGACTGGTCCCCAGTGCAAAATGCAAACAAATTCATAAAATTTTGGGCTGCAATCGCAGGATGAACTTTGAACCTGAAAACACTTTGGTATTGTTGTCGTTGTTGTTGTCGTGGCCAGCACGCGTAATTGAATATGAATTCATAATGGAGGCCAGTTTCGGCGCATTGTGTGTGTGTGTGTGTGTTGTGTGTGTGCTTGTAGTTTAAATACTAGTTAGGGATAAGGGTTGGAGCTGGCTAATAGAAGGGGTTGAGTCAACGCTTTGTACAAACACTTAACAATCGAATTATATGCTTCGGGTTTATATACTAAATATGTGTGTGTGTGTGTGTGCGAGTGTGTGTGTGTGTGTGTGTGCGAGTGTGTGTGTGAGTGTGTATGCGAGTGAGTGTGTGTGTGTGTTCTTTTGAGCTGGGCAATCTTTGAGTGGTCTCCCGAGGCTGTACCTGAAGGGGGAGTTAGTTAGCATCGTGAATTTCGTGGAGTTGGTGTCGACAAATTGGCAGAGTCTGTTTGATTGGCTTTAAGCTCGAAGCCCTTAAATAAATCAGGCATAAAGATTTTTAATGGGGTTGTTCGTATTTGGGATGGGATGGGATGGGAAGTTGCCTTTTGACTTGGATTTAGATAACGAAATCAATGAGCGATAAATCGCTGAGCAGAGACAGTTGAATGCCAGATAAGCTGATGAAGAAATGAACGAGAAAGAGATAGAGTAAAAGAGAGAGAGAGAGAGAGAGAGAGAGACAGGAAGAGGGAGTGAGAAATACGTTTAGAGAGAGAGAAAGGGAGAGAATGGAAAATATGAAGAGAGAAGTTGTTAAGGAAAAGAGATGGAGAAAATAATTTCTATCTGTATATACTTATGGTTTATTGAGAATCCATTAAGTTTTAGCCATGTTTTGGTATACAGCAGATGTGCTCTAGATTCCATTACGATTCAATAAAGTTGGCTAACAAAATTTGGTCAGTTTTTGCGCTTCCTAATCAAAACTTTGCTTTTACCTGCAGAGTTAGTGTGTTGCCAAACAATTAATCTCGCACCGACTTTAACTCGATACGCAGTTCTTTCTACCAAGTTGTGTGGCTTCACACACACACACATGTAAGCTGTCTAGTCATGGCGCCCAATCCATTAACTCCCTGGGCTGCCCCTGCTCTGCATCCAGTTGTGCCCCCTTTCCAACTTGCTTGTTGCGGTAAGAATTCTGTAGGAGTCCTGCTGCCTGCTGCCTGCTGCCTGCTTCTCCTGCTGCTGCTCCTTGCTTGTACGCCTGGTCAAGTTTAACTTATGTTTTGCTTCATTATGTAATTATTAGTTTGCGCAATGAACCGTTAAATGTTTGCCATGCAACAATACAAACATCTACATATGTATATCTGTAGCAAGTACTGAATTATTCAGCTGGTTCTGCCTCTGTTGTTGTCGTTGTTTATGTTAGCAATTAGAAATTCAACGCATTCCCCCCCCCCACCCCGAAAGATATTACAAGCAAAAGCTAATTATAAATGTTGCCAATGATATGCAGACGATTAAGTCTCAAGTTTTGCAATTATTGTGTATTATTTCAATTAAATTCTAGTTGCAGTAGAAATGTGAAATCGAGCACATAATCCCAACTGACACACATTTCAGCAAACACTGGAAGCCCCCTCATAACCGATAACCGATGGCAGCTGATAACTGATAACTGATAGCTGTCGCCACTGATAGCAGGTGGACAGTGGAATCCATTGTTTAGTGGGCTTATCAGGCGACCAGCTCTTGTCATCGGTGATTAATTCAAACACCCTAAAACGTCAACTCATATTTCATTTTGGGTTTCGTTTTTTCGTCGCTGTTGTGCTTGTTGAGTTGCTCGGAACCCCCAAGAGAATTTCCTTCTTTTTTTTTTGGGGGGGGGGGGGAGGATTTTTAGTATTCTACATGAGCATTGAAAATTTGATGTAATTTTAATATATTTTATTCATTCCCTGGCACTTTCGCTGCTTCCATATATTTTTTTTACTTTGCGTTGCGCATATTGATGGAAATTCGATAAGCCTCTTCCACCAACTGGGCGATAACAGCTAGCTGACAATTGTGCTTGCCTGGGCATCCAGCGCAGGGAGGGATCCGTTCAACTTGTAGTGTTTGTCTTGCGAGTATTGGGAACACACGTCCGACAAAAGGCTCTCGGGGTGGCTTTAAAAGCCATTAACGGTAACCAAAAGCGCCAAGTTTGAGCACATGGTAAACAAAAGAGAAATATATACACATATAAATGTATATATAAGTCGACGAAGGAGGGGACTTAGACTGTCAGTCAATGTGTGCCAGATATTTCGAATATCTAGATACTTACTTTAGCAAATATTTAAGTATCTATATATCTGAGAGTGCTACGGAGTACTCTTTGCGGATTAAACATATATGTCTTTGGGATCTGCGCTTATAAGTTCCTCAACTCTTTTCGAAATATATTCTCTTTAATATTTGATTAATTCCATTTTTTCTTTAATATAAATTAAAATATGTTTTTGTGCTGGCAAATCAGATTATAGAAGATTTTTCATATATATATTTAAGTATGTGATATAAATCTACAACTCTTTTAAAAACAAACTGTTATGATTCTTTTCTTTCTTTTCAAGAATAATTTTCCATAAATAATTTATGGATTCAGAATTTTTTTTTCTCCTACGAAACTTTTGCAAGGAAACTTTTAAGCCATATATTTCAAGGCAAGCTGAGCTGAGCCGTCAAGCAATTTGTAATCCGCAAATTTAAACCCGTCAACATTTCGGTTGGTTGACTTGATGGAGTGGTATGGGCGGAGGGAGGGGGGGAGTGGGGTGTATCCACTACCTTATAACATAATAACGTTTTTGCACTTTGCGAGACAAGCGACCTGCTAAAAGTTCTTGCTTCATTGCGTCGCTGGAAGTTCAGTGAAGCATGAAAGCGCTTTTCGCACTTGCAACCGCGCTGTCTGCTGCCTCTTTAACCTTTTACTTGCAGGCGGCTTCATCTTTATCCACAAGCCACCCAATTCCCCCTCTCACACACACACACACACATACACACACCTCGTCCCCTTTCTGACCATAACAGCACGTTGACATTAGCCTTACACAAGCTCTCGTGAGCTGGTTGTCATAAACTTTTATTATCATTACACTTACGTTGTTCTCTTGTTGCCTCTCTGTTGCCCCTCCCACTGCCCCTCCCACTCTTGCCACCCATGTGACGTTGCGTCTGTGCCTCTCTCTGACTGTCGTATTTGTTTTATTGACTATGTCACATTAATGTGGCTCTCAGGGGTTTCGCGGGTGTCAAGCTCTGTAAACTGCAGTCAATGTCCTCTTTTGTTTTCAAACACTGTCTCCCTGTTAAAGTAGTGTAGTGTAGTGTTGTATAGGAGTGTGTTATGGCAGAGGGTTGGCGGCTGAGGGGTGTGTTGGGGCCAAAGCAAATGCACTTCTAACATTTGTCAGCGCCAAGTGCTGCTGTTGTTGCATGATAAGATTACCGTTGCCTGATAATGCCTTAGCAGTTTTTCTTTGTAGGCATTTCCTGAACACAGACAGACAGAGAAAGCGATAGACGCCAAGAGAAAGAGAAAAAGAGATAGATAGAGTGGCACGTCGTGACATTTGATAAGCACTTGAACGGTCGTTTGCCACTGCTGAGATTAGTGCTTACAGTGTTGCCACTTGAACTGCCCCCATCCCCCATCCCCAATCCCCAATCCCCATCCTCATCTCCCTCAAATGTTTACCCCTTCTACTAACAGTCCCCCACCTACCCCGCCCATGTATGTTTCTTTTTTGACAGGCCCATCAAATGGTTGATAGTTGCTCTATGGGGGAGTTCTAGTGTCAGGCAGGGCCCTGCATGGGACATTCATTTGACTTGAAAGCGGCACTTGATGCGCCCATTTCTGGCATCCTTTTCTTATTCGTTCTATTTTGAATGCCCCTCTTTACCACCTTCCCACACACACACACACACACACACACTCGCACACACTCGCTTCAATTTCAAAGTGCGCCTCGTAATCAGACAAAAGCGAATACAAAAGTGTTGCTAAAAGGCGAGAGTGCTCTAAACGAAAGTGACCGACTTGAAGATACCCTAGTCAGCAGATAATTTGAGTATTAAAATTAATGTTCTTAACTCTAATAAAGTTTAGGGATGCTCATGACAGAAGAGGGTTGACAATCGCTTCGGGGTGAGTTGTAATAAATGAGGAAATATCTTGATCTGAACATATAGTTTTCTATCTCTAATTCTTATAATCTTCCAGATCTGACAGATGAATTTGAACTGATTTTTTTTCGCTATGAAATATCAATTTTATTTTGAAGGTTCCCAGTTCTAAATAGTTATGAAATAGGCAAAACAGATAATTTTCTTAAGTTAGCTTAACGAGCTTATTATAACCTTTATTGCAATTTGTATAGGGTATAGCGAGAATGCCTTTGAGCAACTGGCACAATTGAAATGAGAACTTGGCATCTTTGAGGCAGTGTCTAAGCTAAAGTTGCCCGCATGCTTTGCCTTTGCTTTTGCTTTCTTTCCTTGGCACTTTCTTTTGCGGCCTGGCACATGACAATCCACTCCTGTGTGTGTGCCTGTGTGTGTGCCTGTGTGTGTGTGTGTTGGCATTGTTGTAAGTAAGCCGTGAATGGATTGGAATGAGAATTGAAAGAATGGGTTAGCAAACAGGGTGCGGCGACAGCTGGTTGATGGTGTGGCAAGGAGACGAGGCACGGTTAAGGCATACGTACGATACACACACACACACGCATGTGTATGTGTGTATGAATGAGAATACGAGCTCATCTACATGAAGATATCTATTCTGCGAGTGCATATCCCTTGGCTTATCCCTTATCCCTGGGAGCGACGAGCGAGGAGAGGGACAACCGTGTGCTTTGTGCCTTGGGGTTATACACTTTATTCGCTCATATTACACAAAACAGAAGAAGCACTTTGCAACGGATTAGGTTTTAGGTTTAGGCTGTCGGAAGGTGTCGGCCCGGGAGGTGCTCTATGCCATTTGAGTGATATGTGTGTTTTAGTTGTTGTTTGTGGATTTATAGATGAAACGAACATTTTAGCAACGTATTGTATAACTCATGTAAAGCGCAGATAGAGAAAGATGGAGATGCTTATCAATGGCATTTGCCCATGTAAACAATTTACAGCAATTAAAGTCTTAAGTTACATTTGCTCAAGACTACGTTTGTCGCTGAGCAGTTAACATGCACTGGCAATGTTCACAGAGATTAACTCGGCTTTAAGCTGTCAACGTGCAGGGCACAAAAGTTCATTAACGTAAGTAAGCCGCCTTTACGTGTAAAATATATGTAACTTTATTCTTAAAGATGGGCGGGGCCATAAAGGGTTTTTTTCTTTAATCCACTGACTGACAAATTAAAGCTGTAAAAATGCATTTAATTGACATGCTGACTTTAAAGTAGACAAAAACTGATAAAGCTGCAAACTATCAGAGAAAAAAATAAAATAAAATAAGCTGAAAAGCTTCGTTTGAGCTTAAGCTATCGGCTGTCATTTATTACTTAACTAATTTACATAATAAACAAATAAATAAACTAAATAAAATAAATAAAATAAATAAAATAAATAAAACAAATAAAATAAATAAAATAAATAAAATAAATAAAATAAATAAAATAAATAAAATAAATAAAATAAATAAAATAAATAAAATAAATAAAATAAATAAAATAAATAAAATAAATAAAATAAATAAAATAAATAAAATAAATAAAATAAATAAAATAAATTAAATAAATTAAATAAATTAAATAAATGAAATAAATGAAATAAATTAAATAAATTAAATAAATTAAATAAATTAAATAAATTAAATAAATTAAATAAATAAAATAAATAAAATAAATAAAATAAATAAAATAAATAAAATAAATAAAAAAATAAAATAAATAAAATAAATAAAATAAATAAAATAAATAAAGTAAATAAATAAATAATAAATGTAGCCTAAAGCTGGAGACGCTCTTCAATCTCAATCCACAGGCTCTGTTATAAAAGGCTCTCAATGAAATTAAAAATTATTTGTATTTTTTTTTTAGCTCACATTCAATTCTGCTGCCTAAGCTGGCTTAAAGTGCTTAAGCTGCCTTTAATGCATTCCGTATTACACCAAAATGTGTACAGTTGTGTTCGCGTTCAACTATTTGCTGTTGCCGGCTAAGAGGCTTTAGCCAATGACTTTAAACTGCAAAAAAAATACAAAAAAAAAAAAGACGACGCAAAAAAAGCAATTGAAGCCCTTCAATCAACAAGCTCCCCAAACGGCCGCCCAGCCGGGGCTGTGCTGCGAACGAGAGTCTAGCATCAACAATCAGTCAGTCATTCATTCCCAACATACACTCGTAGACTGGTGCACTCGTACACTCATACACTCACTCATTCATTCATTCATTTGCTCATCCATAGAGTCGGCCCGGGCCGGGACTCATTCATGCCCAGCGAGGCATTCATTGCTAAATCCGCACAATGTCTTTAATTCCCTTGATATTTCACTTTGTCGGCAGCCGACGACGACGACGACGACGATGACGATGACGACACCCCACAAATAACTAGGTGTATATATTTAGTTGTCTAGCATAGTGCAAATACAAACACACATAGAGGAAGAGTAGCTTAACCCATGGCGGCACGCCAATGCTGTGGAGGCGTGGCAGCACCCATGGGTGTCATTGCTACGTTTAATATTGCAAAAAGGATGCCGGCAGCGACAGGAGCAGCAACAACAACAACAACAACAACAGCAGCAGCAGCAGCAGCAACAAGGACGTCAACGTCGCGGTGGCGCCCACATTTGTCTTGTGCAATGCCCCTCCCCCCACCTACACACCTAGCGGGGGTGTTTGGCGGAAGCGGGTTAGGTGTTCTGATATTTACTTTAGTCTGGCATTTGCTTTATGCTCTCAAATAAAAAAGCGCTTTCCCTCGCCGCTGTTTGCCTTTCGCTCTCGCTGCTCCTTCTGCTTCTGCTCGCTCCTTTTGCATTTTTTCTTTTTTATATTTCTGTTGCCTGATTTTCCACAATTTTTCTTACACATTTTTATACTTATTTCTCTCGCCATTTCACTTTTGCTGTTTGTTTGGGTGTAATGTTTGATTTAGTGTTTGTTTTTTAGCTCTCTGCTTCCGTTTGCTGAGCTCTGATCCAAGCAGCCTTCCCCGCCACCCTTCCCTGCTCTCTTCGGAACCCATTTTCCGTTTTCCCTTTGGTTTTTCGCTGTGTGCGTGTGTTTTGGCTTTAATAAGCTTTCATTTCCGTTTTTCAGCATGTTTTACTCTACATGTGCTTTTCCAGCGATATTTTCTTTATTTTTTCTATTTTATTTTTATTTGCTTTTTTTTTACTGTTGGCAATTTTTTTGCTGTGCTTTTCCTGCACCTTGTTGCTGTCTGTCTGTGTTTTTCTTTTGGTGCTGCTCCACTTGGCGCTCGTATTCATAGCTTTTAATTTGCGGTCCAAATGAAATAACAATAAATAAAATGGCCACTACGCGGACTTGCCACAACTCCTTGCCTTGCATTGCCTGGCCTCGTCCTGTGCTCTCCAAGTGTCCAAGAATTGTTGGAATTTTATGTAAAAATGTGCAAGAAGCAGAGGAGAAACCAGCAAGCTGGAATGAAAAATGTTGCCGCTATTTGTTTATATTTGTTTTTATCTAGATGGCGTTGATTGCAGGTATTTGTGTTTGTGGCCACTGCGGACGACGCATTTGGAGTCCAGCCCAGCCCAGCGCAGCGCCAAACTTTGTGGTCGCCCCTCAATGTGATTAAGAAGTTTGCCCGGGACACAATCTGTGTAGAGAGATTAGTGTCTGCCTGGTTCAGAGCTGAGCCTAAAAGATAAGCGAATGGAATTTATCTGCTCCACCTTTTAATTGGACCTTCAACTTCAGTTTTCTGTTGTTGTTGTTGTTGTTGTTGTTTTTTATGAATATAATGCTGAAACATGGAGTTTTCAACTGTCTTAGATTGAAGATTGTTTAACAATTGACTAGAAAAACTTATGTGCTGCTCGCAATTAAAGCATTTATCAGCTGTGAAACTTAAATATTTCATTAAAAAGTTTGGAAGTGAAAGTTTTTTGGGTTTGCATTTGATGGAACATTTTTGGTTTGCAATCTTTGGCAAGTAGCTAACAAGTTCTAAGCACTTCCGTTAAGTTGTTTAAGCAGTATTTTCATTTACCCGAAATGCGCGCACACACACACACACACATATGTGTGTGTGTATAGAGAAAATTGGCAATGAAACTTTTCAGCTGCAATAAATTTAGTTCGGCACAGTTTGCCAGCTTGGCAACTTCAAAATGCACGCAGCGCAAATGCTTGCTTATAAATAATAATCATTTTTGTGCAACATATTGGCAACTTGGCTACTTGGCAAACACGCCAGCTGCATGCAACGAACCAAAAATAGAAGCCAACAAAAAAAAACCAAAAAAAAAACAATGTTGCAATGATTGTCACGCGAACATGGAGATATCCTGTGCAGAAATACATTTTGTGGAAGGTGAATGAAAAATGTGAGATGCTATTCGGCATATAATGAGAAGCGGAAAGTCCGTGACCGTGAACCGATATTATTAGTTTAAATAGAAAGCAATTGGGGACCAATTTATAATATTTACTGAACCGTCTAGAAAAGTTTTGAAATTAGAGGAGAAACTTAAGTGAATTGTTTTTAAAAATTCAAGAAGACTTTTTATGTTTCTAATTTCGTACATTATAGCATTATAAAGATGAGTATTCATGAGCTTGATTCAAACTGGCATACCCTTGCAGTGAGGCTTATTTTTCACAGGGTATCAGCAAACACGCAAAACTTGCTGCGAACAAAAAAGTTGCAGCCAAATTGTATAGAATTTAATAATTTGTGAATATCATACTTTTTCGAAGGTTTTTTCACCAATTGCAGGCGGTGCATATGTTGTGGGATTGTGGGTTTCTTTTACAGTCTTTTTTTTTTTTTTGGGAACATGTTGCATGATTGTTGTAAACTGTTTTTTGCATTTGCTATTTGGCATTGCAATTGCGTAAGCGCAAGCTTTGCATTCGTATCTGCATCTGTATCTGTATCTGTATCTTTAAGCTGGCCAGTGTTACTTCCGCTGATTATTCTCGCTGTTGAGAGCAACAGATCCGCCTTCGTCTTCGCCTTCGCCTTCGCCTCCATATCCAACTCCAACTCCAACTTCAGCTCCACCTCCACAGATCTGTGCGTGGACACACCTCCAGCTTTGTGTGTGCCCCAGCTGAGTTTAATGTGCTGAAAATAAAATAAAATAAATCAAGCTATAAATATGAATATACTTTGTACATACATATGTATATATATATGTACGTATATATATAGCTGGCCCATGCTGTGTGCCGCATAAAATGTTCATTAAACTTTAGTTTTTCTCATTCCAATTTGATTTGTTTTTTTTTCGGTTCATAATTTCTTGTTTCCATTGTTCGGGGAATGGGTGCGACGACAGTCGTTTTTATAGCCGTCGCTGTCCGCCATGCACATTAAATTGATTTTATGGCCATTTTAGGGCTTTATCTTGTGCACCATACAAAAATGCAAATGAATTTCAAATGCATTTGATATTTTTAGCCCCAATTTCAAGCTTTTGCTATAGCCATAGCCATAGCCAAGTATCGCATAATTAAAGTGCAGTTAAAATTTTTACGCACAGCATCGTAAAAGTCATGACCATAATCTAGTAAACACGTATATCGAATTGAAGACATTGTTGATCCCAGCAGTGCATAATAATATCCATCAATAGCCAATGATTAGTTTATGAATTCGACACGACTCCAACTAGAATCAACCCAGCAGGGGAGATGTGCTGCATCTCAAGTGTCTCAGGGTATATTTAATACTAACAGTTGGCGTCTTTAATTAGGCCATCTACTAATAATAAAATTCGACTAATAATACGATTAAAGTTACATGGATTCAGTTTATATTATATATATTTATCTTACTCATTAAATTTATATAAGTATTGTCCATCTCAAAAGTAACATCAGAATTTTATGTTGACCATCACTTTTCTATAAGAGACAATCTTTGATTGCTTAGAAATCTGAGATGCTTTGGCCTTAAATAAATAACGGTTTGCAAATTGAATTATAAATTTTGTATTATATTGTTTTCATATTTATTATAACTTAAAATAGTCTGCCATGGTTATCATTATTAATTATTCTGAGCTGGGTTTGCTTGCTTCAATTTCGGTTGTCATTTATCTTTTGGATGTGGCTCATGTGGAACACGCAATTCGCTTTGACTTTGATTGATTGATTGAAGGAGCGAGTGCATTTTACTTGGAATTGTGTTTGATATACCTTTATGTGTGTGGGTGTGTGTTGGTGTGTGTGTGTGTGGGTGTGTTTGAGTGTTGGTGTGTATGCTATGACTCAGCCCTTTTATATTTGGGAATCAATGATCTGCTCGATGCTGTGGATTCAACACCCTTTGTGTGTTTAATCATCAGTGCCACTTGCTGTGCCCGTGCTACGCTTATTAACTGATACACTCGCGGTTCATCCAATAATTCGACCCACAACCCACCCCCGCCCTTACCCAATCTCAACTCCTTGTTCACCCCTTCCCATGCTTCTTGCACTTTAGCTGCCAACAGTGCGGAAATTTTGGTTTCTTTCATTCTTTTTCGTTTGCTTTGTTTGCTTTGTGCTTTGCTTCCCCCCTGCGTCCCCGTTGCTCACCTCAATGTCTTGCTGTATTTATTTCTTTTTTCATTTGTTCCATTTGCCAACTTGAAATGCAATACAATGGGCATTAAGTAATTGTTGCTGTTGTTGTTGTTGTTGTTGCTACTGTCGATGTTGTTGTTGTTGTTGTTGTTGTTGTTGCTGCTGCCGTTGACAAATCCACATCCACACATTTTTCATAAGCTTAGAGGGAAGCAGGCATTGCTTTCACAACACGAATGCGTTATCGTCTCCTAGAGATGTGTGCGTGTGTTCGTGTGTGTGTGTGTCTGTGTGTGAAAACGGTTTCACTCACGATAATTGACATGGCATAGGTTAGTAATTATGTGAAATAGATGTAAAGGGGTCTTATCTAAACATGGATTAAAAGTTGTATTAAATATTACATTTTGCGGAACATTTTTAATATCATAATTATTTTTTTATGACTCTAAATAAATAATGATTAAATGAAGCTTCAGAAAAAAGAGAAACTGTTTTTAAGCAAATATTGATTAGAATGAATATTATTTAAAGCATCTTTTCATAATTTGTAATATTATACATATATTGCCAATAATTTAGTTCCAGCAAGTAAAGCATAGTTGGCAGATTAGACAAATAATTTATTTTATTTATTAATATTAACTATAATATATTAACATATATATACAAAAATAACAATAACTAATAAAATAAATAATACAATTAAAAGCAGGCAGATCTTTTGCCCTCGATTTGATTGTTTTGCTCACTGAATTATACATGTTAAGAAAATGCATTAAGTGGCAGCTGCAAGTGCTGCATCGAGCTGCGCGTAATCAATGCACGCACTCATCTCTAATTGGCACTCATACTCGTATTCCGTATTCGTATTCGTACTCATATTCGTACTCATCGTACACGGCACTTATGTGTACTCAACTTGTTCACTCCGCGCACATACATACACACATACCCACATACATTGCAGCTGATTTTTCGTTTGTCGCATTTCGCTGTCGTGCAGTTTTTTGCGCCTATTATGACACGGACACGGACACGGACACGGGTAAGGCGACGCGACATTTCAATTGCGTCGAGTGGCTGCCTGTCCATTCCATAAGACCTTCCCCCTTCCCCGCCCCAGCTCATCATGCTCACATCTCATACTCCCATATAGTACTCCTCTCCCCCCCTCGCCAGTTGGTTTTTGGTCGTCGCGTTTCGCTGTTATTCGTCACACGGTTTATGAGGGCACATTATGCCATTTATCGCAGCTTAAATGCTGCTCATAAACCGACTGCTTGACTCACTTGAGAGTGCTGAAGAACTGCTCTCTCCCCTGGCCCCCACTCCCCACTCTCGTCACTCTTCCGGCGTTTTGCTCCCTTACTAGTGAGACAGATAGCCAAATACGAGCAAGACCCGGATCGGCTTCTCGATGGGACGGACCCACATGTGTGGAGTATGTTTCTATGTATGAATGCATTTTCGTTTATGAATATTAAACTTAATAAGCATTTATATTGAGTTGCAGGGCAAGAGGCAGACGTAGTCATGGGGGGTGGGTTGACAAATTATTGTACTACTCCGCCCATTGGCAGTTGATTAATTAAAATTATTTTGCATAAGTTGATTGGCATACACTAGCGGGGGGAGGAGGAGAGTATTCTGATTTTGTCATGCATTAGGTATGGATTAGTCAAGCATAAAATGTAAGTTTTGAGGTATTCTGAATTTGTCATGCATTCGGAATGACAATATGGAATAGTGTAAGTAAGCTCAGTAACGAAAGGCTTAACATAACTGAGTTTTTTTCTTTACAAAAATAATCGTATTTATGAGTTAGTGTAATTTAGAATTTGATTTGCATACTGTAAACAACTGCAAGAGTATTAAAGCTTCGTTAATTTAAATCTAATAATTTTTTTTTTTTGCTTAACCTTTTCACGCTCGTTAATTATACAAAGAAAAAAATATATATATACATATACATACTAATACATTATTTAAGTTGTTTGGTTGCCGAGTTAAACGTTTTTGCTTTGTTCGCAATTTATTTCCTCTGCTTTTATTTTTCGCACACACAATAAAATGAATAATTGTGCAGTTGCCTTGACTTTTGCATCTGTGTATATATAATAATTAGATAATGACGATGACAACAACAATGCCTCAACAAAAAAAAAAACAAACAATTGCAACAAGACATAAAATTAATGTACAAAAGCTCAACCTTTGCATTCTTATGATTTCATTTTGTGGCTCGTTAAATTCACAGAACAGCAAAATTAGCTGTGCAAAAAAATAAAAGGAAAGCAACAAAAAAATAATAATATTAAGATAATGTAGCTAACCTTGAGGCAAAGATTGCCAAATGCAACCAATAAAATTCGCCAACAAAATCACAAATCTGTTAGCAGCGATAAATTTCAAGCTAGCACCTTTGAGTCTGTGGGCAGCGCACTGAATTATGGCCAATTTAATGCGCTTAAAACTGACAAAGGTGTGTTCGAATTTTATATTGAAATCCGCACACAAATAATCAAGATGTGAAATATCTCAGCCAGCTGCAACTAGCCAGAAGAAAAAAAAACGGTTACTTTTCGCAAGCCGAAAATGAAATACCCTTGCAACTTTTCTTGTGGGTCGGCCGATTGTTTCCTTGAAAGATATTTGATTGTTCCTATGCGAAAGATGGAAAAACTCAAAAACTCAGGAAGTAGTCAGAGAACCAGTTAGATGTGACGTTGATCAGGAATATTTGTATATACTCAACGGGATCAGAGTCATCTTATTCAACTTCAATCGTAAGAACTTCATGAAAGGGTATAATGAAGAAATGGCTGGAAAAAAGTAATTGCCAATTTGCTGTCCACTCCTTAGCTTGCAGTTATCGATAAAAACCCTTCCTTAAATACTATATTTTAATAGTTTTGTATATTTTTAATTTAGAAGTTTCCCATTTCGGTTAGTTATCCATATAAACCCGTTTATTGATCCTTTAAATATATTTCGCTCTTATTTGCCATAAGCAAACCCTCTGCTGGTATTTGCCCATTTGTGATTGTTGAGTCGATACATTTGAGTTGTATTTAAAAATATTTACTCGTATGCCCCTATCAAATATATAAAATACATAAAAATTGAATTTTGTGGAGCACCACATTGTGTGTGTATAGAATGATGCCACTGCACAACAACTGCTGCAACTCTATAACTTAAAGCACTGCCCCGTCCAAACTGTTATTGTCGTATGTCCCCCCCAAATCCCCTCCAAAAGGCTCGAGGTCCCTGTCAACCAATCCTCGGAGCGCCCTTCACACCCGCCCTCAAGGAGTAAAGCTTTAGTCGATTATATTGCTGATTGGTTTCCGGTGACAGGCATCTCCACATACTCTGCATATACAAATATATATGTATATATATATATATATATATATATATATGTATGTGCTATGTGCAATCTCTGACAAATATCCCGCTCCCTTGAGGGTGCCACAACAGACTGTCACACGGTGCTTTGAATACGTCGCGTTCCCGGCGCAGACCATGTGGAAAAATGCGGGAGCCAGGCAAAATCGGCAAACCCACCCAACCCAACCAACCCCCAAAAAGAAACGCAGCAGGCGAGCAGCTTGTCACTTCAATTGTGTGGAACGCTCTGAAAATATTGGCAAACTTTGCCACACAACAAAAAAAAAAGAAAAGAAAAACACAAAAACAAAAAAAAAAGGAAATAGAATTATGAAAATAAATAAAAAAAAAATGCAGAAATATTTTTGGTGCGTGACTCGAGAGAACAGATTGATGGATATTATGTGGCCATTAAATGGGGTATTCAATTGAAAGATACAATTGACCCGCATGTCTGTACTTCACTTTGGCCCACTTATCAATGCAACAGCATCTTAAACAGCTTGTCAGGCCCCGCCCAAAAAAAAAAACAAAGTGTACTTAAAGCCAAGACAAGGCCTCTGATGCACACCAATCGATAAGTCTAACAAATATCACAGTTGCAACCAGTAGGAATGCTCTAGTCGGGAGTGCTCGACTGGTAGACACTGTGTTAGCTACTCTTAAGTAAATACATCTGTCGATTTCTATCGATATTCGCGAAACAGGGAAACTTATCGATTAACTCAACTAAACTTATAATCTCTTATATCTAAATCGACTCGAATCTTGATGCTCTAGTCGAGAGTGCTCGACTGGTAGATACTGTGTTAGCTACTCTTAAGTATATACATCTGTCGATTTCTATCGATATTCGCGAAACAGGGAAACTTATCGATTAACTCAACTAAACTTATAATCTCTTATATCTAAATCGACTCGAATCTTGATGCTGATCGAAAATTGTTTACTTTACCAATTCAGAGAAGCTTCCTTTTGGCTGTTACAAACTTTTGCACAACTTCAATATACCCCATTTAGCCATTTTGATTGGGCTTAATTGCCATAAGCATGCAAAGCTGTGCAGCTGCAGCATTCAAACTATAAAGTTTAGTTCTTCGCAACTAACGCAAATAACTATCCGTCTAAAATTGTGGTTTTCGGGGTCCAACCAAAGAAATAGTTGCTTAAATATGCCATCACTTTTTATACAGTGTTTTTTTTTTTTTTTTTGTACTATTTTGTTGTTGCCTGTTGCAAGTTGACTGTTTGTATTTGACTTCATTTGCCAGTTTGCCGTTGGCCGCGTTGCCTTCTAACTTTGTCTGCCCAAACAGTCTATTTTTTTATTTTATTCTCTTTGAATGTTTTTATTTTTATTTGTCGGTTTTTATATTTTATCTGTGTGTTTTTTTTTTTCCTATTCACAATTTTCTGTTGTATTTCCTATGCAATTTTTGTGTCGCCTTTGTTGTTGCTTGTAGTAGTAGTTTTTGGCTGGTTTTGCCAGTTGTTGTTTGTTGTTCGCTTTGTTGAAGGTCGTACAGCAAATTTTTGGAAAGTACATTTAGAAGTTGCTAGCTGCCGCCGTTGCGCAAGCATAATTGCTGCAAAATACTGTTAGCGCACGCCGAGAGTAGTACATTTAGCACGAAAATAGATTGTGATTGCATTGTGAAGACCTCAACTACATGTGTATATTCATGAAGTTGGCATTTGAATGCTTGCTGCCAAAACACACACACACACACACACACACACACATTTAAGCAGACTTTTACATTTTGGCTTAAAGTTCCTTGAAGACAGAAATTGTTGGTGGATAAAGCAGTATTATTATGCGCTAAGAAGTGCAGCAACTTATTCAACTTATTTATTTTATTTTTATTAGTATATTTATTAACTAATTCTAATACTTACATTTATATATTTAAAGTATATTTATAATTTAATTCTGCTTGCCTCAAAAGCATATAAAATTGACTGTGTTTTATTTGAGAGCACCTCCAACAATTTGGCATAGTTTTTGTATCTCTATAAAACTGTGCTCCTATTTAGCTTTTCATTTCGTTTTGTGCACAAAAACTTTTGCCTTTTCACCTAACACACACACACACACACACACACACACACACACACCCAAACACACACTCACACATAAGCTGAGCAACTTAAAAGCTGTGGATTACTTGCCTAGAGCAGCCCCTAAGCGCAGCTCGTTGACATATTTGCAAGCATTTATATAAAAGCAAATGGCAACAACGCCTGAGAGAGACATCAATGAGAGCCTTTTCCTTTTCCATTTTCCTTTTTCTTTTTTGTGTGTTTTTCAATTTTTTTTTTTTTGTGTTTTATTCTTTAGTTTCTTGTTTGGGCTGACAGTATTATTTGGGTGGCTGTGACCAAAACTACAGGCAATAAGATTATATCGCTGGCATTTGGCCAAAATTTATAAATCAGTAGAACAATTTGTGCTGATTTAGTGACATGATACAGGAATGGAGCCAACTAAAGGCACAACAACAGGAAGAGGAGCATAAAACGACAACGGACAAAGCCTCAAAGTGAAACCGTATAGAGAAGCCATAGGGGATCTGCAGCTCAGACAGAGCCAGAGAGCAGAGGGGCAAACAGGCAAAGAGGCAGAGGGGCAGTGAGGCAGAAACTGAAAGAAAGGCGGCGCTCTGGATGAAGTGCAATGAAGTGAATAACGTTATAAATAAAGAAATGCTCAAATTAAAAGTGCACACGTAGCAAGATAAATGGCCCGACAAGCGGACAATTAGTGAGAGATTGTAGAATGCGCTGCTCCCGACTGAAATCGCCACAGCAGTCACAGTTTATACATGGTTGGGTATATAGTATATGAGTCTTGGAGTGAAACACAGTTGACAGCGTCGCCAAAAGTTCTTTTCTCGCCTGGCAAATGGCCAAAAGGGAAAAACAAGAAAACAAGAAAACAAGCATTGCACGCCAAATTGAGTTACTCAAAAGTCAAGCAAAGTGCACGAAAATATGGCAAGAAAGACAACTTTGAACAAGTCAAGGCAGCAAACAGGCTTATAAAGCTAACAAGCTATGCGATGCCCTACAAAAGCCACTATAAAAATGTAATTTAAATTATAGGCATAGACATTGGGCCATGGATATAAATAAAGATATATATAATATATATAAATATTTGTCAGATTTCGAAATTCAACTTCTTGAGCATTACAAGCTGTGTTTAATAGTAAAGATATCTTTTTGTTGGGTAGTGTGTTTTTTCCAGCGAAGGCAAATGTGCAAGAGGCAAGCAACCTAATTTGGGGGCGTTAGCAGCTGGCTGTGTGTGTGCGTTTGTGTGTGTGGGTGTGGGTGTGGATGTGTGTGCGTGTTTGTGTGTGTGACTTTGCAGCGGCGAATTTCGCACGAGATGTCAACACACTGAAATGACGGCATAAATCTCGAGGTCAGGGCGCAGAGTGCCAGCGAATGGGAGAACGGAAGCAGTTACTGATTAGCGCGCTGAACGCAAACCGGAAGTGGGGCAAAGACATTAAAATGCAGACTGCAAAAAGCGAGCGCACATTGAAATTTGAATAAAAGCAGCAGCGAAATGCAATTGGGCAAACTAATTATGCAAACCAGATGGGCAAATAGTGGCCAGGCCGGGCCGGGAAATGCTGCACGCGAACGCGAACATTTTTAATTTAATTTTAATGATGCGCGCTTTTCAATGTAAGCACTTCAATTTGTGGCCAAGTGACGCCCCCATCTCCTATCCATCCGCCCCTCCGCCTCCGAAGCACGCATAATTTATGCAAATTTCGATACAGAAAAAAAAAAAAATAAAGAACGAAACTTAAACTAGGCAGAGAATGCCGAGGGACACTTCAAATCGCATTACGTATGCGTCCCATTGTCCAGGTGTGGTATCTGGGGGTGTGTGTGTGTGAGTGTGGGTTAGACTCTTAAATGTTGCGGACATAGTGGTTCAACTGACTGACTGACTGACTGCCTGATCTGTTCTGGCCTGGCCTGTACCGTTTTGGCTGGCTATTCACGTTGTTGCGTAATTAATTGGCCATGTTGCATTTGAGTGGCCCCAACCAAGTGGCGGAATGAAGGCAGTCTTTCAACCTATTCAACCCTATCCCAACCCAATCCCATTCCATTCCCAACGCAATCCCTGCCTGAGCTCAAAACTCAATCCCAATCCCAAACACAATCCTCCCACACCACATTCACAGGTATCGCATTACAACAGCAACAGCCGCCGCAGCAACCACAATTGAATTCTGTTCTCTGCTGTACTGTTTGGCTGCTGTTGCCACCGCCGCCGCCGCCGCCGCCGCCGCCAGCGGGTCTTAAATTGTGAGTGGATGAGCGGGTGGAGCAGAGCAGGGGGCATCCATCTGCAGCACTCCAGTAATCGAAGAGCATTTTCAATTGTGTGGCAGAGCAAGTGGATTGGTGAGGGGGGCAGGGCTTGTGGAGAGTGCAAGTGGCATAGGTTAAACTGCAACTTGCCACACCTCAACAACGGCAGCAACAAATTGAGAAACTCTCTCTTGTTTTTAATATATAACTTATTTTTATTAGTTCATTATAAGTGGCTCGCCAAGGAGAACAATGCAGAGGAATTAAGGCTAAAAGGGGTCTAATTAACTGAGGCAAAGCTAAATACTCGTCAAAACTATCTAAAGCAGTTGTTAATTAAAGTTGCATCGCAACTAGATGAAACTTAATCGATTTCCTGAACATAAACACTTTGCATTAGTTCAAGCATTATTCAAGCAGGCAGCAGCATCGAACTTATATACAGAAACTAAACTAAATAAAAAATATTTTTAGTTTAACATGCCTGCTTAAAATGGATTGAGTTTATTTAACATTTTTGGGAATTTCTGCTGCTTTTATTTATAAAGATATGCTTGACATCCAAATTGAATGGCATTTAGATTTGGAAAGCTGAAATTTAAGTGCAATTTCTCTGCCAATAAATAAATTCACTTGAGAATGGCTCTAAATCTTTCACAGGCGTTGCTTTGTCAAATCGTGGTCAATTTTCAACATGGCTTAAATGAATGCTGCATTTAAATCTTGAAATACGATTTGGTGTCGAAATCCATGTACAAATTATTTCCCATTAAAACCAAACTCCAACTTTTCACACTCATAACTTAGTCAATAAATCAATCGGATTTCAAAAGCAAAATGTTTTTGTGAATGGTTTGGCCTGCCAAATAGAACTGCATTTGAATCTGTAAACATGATTTTAAGTGACTAGTTTAAAACTAAAAAGTACAAACTGAAATTAGATGACAAGAAATCGCTTTTGCAGATCGATCAAATTTAAGATAGGCTCAAGGCCTTTCGATGCTCAGTCACAATAAATTTGTCAACTAATTGAAGCTGCTCGAAAAAGTCATATTTACTCGTGTCTGGCTTGAGTTTGAACATTCTCACACCAGCAAGTGCTCAAACTTTGCGTCAAGTGTTCACACACACCCTCACACACACTTGCACACACTGTGTGCACAGTTAACTTTCACCGTTAGCCACTTGATAAGGAAAGTACATCATGAGCAGAGACCGCAAACAAGGAACGACCGAACGAACGACCGAACGAGCGTCGTCCTGTCAAAAGAAATTTGCATAAGTTTATTAAACGTGCAACTGGCGGTGGCAGCCTTTGGTTGGACTTGAGCAATGCACTTCAAAGTGCGGCAGGACATAACTTGAGACTTGGCAATTGCCTGCCAGTTGCAATTGGCAGCAGCAGCAGCAGCAGCAGCAGCAGCAGCAGCAGCAGCAGCAGCAGCAGCAGCAGTTGCAATTGCCGCAACAGCAGTTGCAGCTGCTTCTGAGTCGTCATTTGCAGCTGTGAGGCAACGTTGCGTATGCGTATTATCAGAAGGCTGGGCAATAAATTAAGTGCCAATTACAAAAGGCAATTGCATTAATCATGCGATGACTTGAGTGACTACGCAAAGGCGCCATTTTAACCAACCATCCCCCCGGTATCCCCGCATCCCCTATGCCAGCCGTCTCTTGTCTGTTTTGCGTGTCAAGAAATGGGCGTGGCAGCTGTGTGGCAGCTGCGACACTGCTGCTGCACAAATTGCAAGTTGAAACTCGTTTGTTTGCGCTACTTGCTGCTTGCTTGCTGCAAGCAGTCTGTGTTAATGTCATAAATTTAACGCAGTCTCAAGTTGAAAACTTTACAAACACACCCCCCCGCCCCCCACCCCCAACTACGAATTTTGGTTTTGGCCAAAAATGCCAAGTGTCATGTAAATGTGCAACAGCCTGGAGACGCAAAGCCGCCAACTGCTTTTAACTGTCATTAATTATGTCCAAATAAGATTTAAATGCCTTTTTGTCTGCACAAACATCAACGGCATGCGATACGCCACAACTCTTTCCTCTCTCTCTCTCTCTCTCTCTCTCTCTCTCACTCTCTCTCTCTCTCTTTGTGTGTGGAGAAAAGTTTTTAGTCGCACTAAGCTCCTGCTGCATAAATATCATTTGTTTAGCACCATTTTCGTTGAGGCGACTAACGCTAAGACTTTTGTGTGTTTCGGCTGGGTTTTTGTTGACGGCTTCGTTGCGTTCTTGGAGTGGGCTAACAGTCGTCGAGTAGGGATGTGGGAGGTAGAGGAGCAGACTTCGTCAACAGCAGCAGCAGCAGCAGCAGCAGCAGCTGTACAAATAAACTTTCATTAATTATGCGCATTTGGGCGTCGCTCTGTTTTGGCTTCCCTTACCGCCCACACTCGCCGCCCAAAACATAATGAGCCTCAATTTGATGGAGGGTCTTGAGGTTGAGACTAATAGAATTTTGAATGAGTTATAATTTCCAACAGTCGCATGCAGTTGCTCTTTATGTTGATTGAATTTCTAATTTGAATTTTCCTAGACTGTCGCAAAAGTGAGCAAATTGCGGATATGAGAACACAAACAATAAATACGATTATGATATATTTATAAATTTGATTATTATCATAAAGTGGGGAACCATCACTGCGACCTATAAGGTCTATGCAATAATTTTATTTAATTAACTCGCTTGTGTACGTAATACTTTTGGGATATTTGCTACACTCCTTGCTACCAATTTTAAATAGACCCACAAATATTGCAAAACGATAACTTTAATTTGCAGCTTCCGTTATCCTGCTTCACATTTCCGTTTCCTTGTTATTTTTCACGTTTGCTTCCTGTTAGCATAATTTGCTCATTTACGATTTTTAAATATTCTTAACACCTTTTGCTGTCTGGCTTGAATTCCCTTTCTCTATGCCACTTATTTATCGATTTTTCTTCGCGTCTCATTCGTAAACGTTCCGTTGCATTTAACGCTTGTCTTCCAAAACGTTTAAGTCGCTTATCGTTATAAAAAATGTATATTCCGGAGTAATTACGCGACGCTCACGCCTGCTGCCACATAACCGCAATCAACCCCACAGCCATAGCTAAACCGTTGCTCTAGCCAACCCCATTTCCCATTGATCCTTTCCCCCCAAAACCACCCCCCCGACCCCACCATGTCAGCTAAAGTCACAAAAATCTGTTACTTAATTTCAATTGACTTTGAAAAGCGCGACGTATGGCAAAAAAGAAGTCGAAGCTGAAGCTGAAGCTGAAGCTGAAGCTGCCTTCCGCTTGTCTGTCTGTTGGCCCGAAGACTGCCTTCGAATTCGACATGGAACAAATCAGTTTAATACAAACGCCCCCTCTCTCTCGCACACGCACTCGCTCTCCCTTTCTCGCTCCCCTTTGGTAGTCCGTGCCCAATTCGAGGCATTCACTCGTCAGTCAGTCAGGGAGCGAGATGCTTATCAATTTGAAATTACTTTAGCCTCGAACACAAAAGACAAGCCACGCACATGATAAAGAGAAAAAGCCACACACACACACACACCCAAACACACACGCACACGCCAGACACTGTCAGGGGTGGGGAGGGGTCGAGGATAGGGTGTCCTGGGCGCAAAGACAATCGCGCCAACATCGACAATGCTGACACCCCATAAAATATTTAAGTTAACAGCGGCTGCTGCTCGCCCGAGGGATACAGGGCCAGGGGCAGGAGCCAGCTAGCGTTAAAGGGCGTCACACAGCGCTCAGCGTCCTGCCACCCGCCTGCGCTCCCAGGACGAACTAAAAAAGGACACAGGCAGAGGCAAGCAACGAGTGGCAGGCAGGCAGCAGGCAGCACATTAAAGCGCCTCAAAAAGTGTTCGTTGCCTTTTGGCTCGCCTCATATTTGTCGACCCTTGTAAAACTCGCTTGGCACTTGTGTGTGTCTCTTTCTATGTGTGTGTGTGTGTGTGCAGTACTTCGTGTGTGTGTGTGTGTGTGTGTGTGTGTCTTCCTTCCTTCCGGTTTTGTGCTCGCCTTTTTTGCTTGGGTTCTTTTCGCTTTATATTTTTCTTCTTTTTTTTTTGCACGCTCAACTTTCTTTTTGGCTGTTGCGCCTGATAAGGCCAGTTCCGCCATCCCCCCGCCCCAGCCCCACCCCTTTCACGTGCAACAGCGTTGCCAGACTGCCTCATGTTGCCTGCCATCTGGCAACGCTTGACATAACTCGCTTTCCCTCTCTGTCTCACTCTTGTTTGTAATGTGCTGGCGGCTACTTTGTGCAGCTTTTTGTTGTTATTTTATATTTGTGGCGTCGCCAACGTTGCCACCTAAGCCCAACCTCAACCACATGTACTTGCTGCCCCCGTTGCACGCTTGTCTGGCGTCTCGCAGGATACAATGTTTCATAAGTTTAAAGAGGCGTTAAGTTCATTTCGCTTTGCAAAGTGGCAAACTTGCCACCCAGCCCCGCCCCCACACTTTTGGCTTTCTAATGCCACAGCAGCAGCCTCCCCTCACGCACACCCGCACCCCTAGAACAACTGCTGCCCCCTCTTTTCCTAGACTACACATCGCAGTTTTCGTGCTTGCTGCTTGGCTTCGTTTTATGTTTGTTTTGCTCTCTCTGTCTCTTTCTGCCCCTCGCTCTCTCTTTCGCTCTCTCTCTCTCTCTCTCTCGTCTAGACGCTGGCAAACGAATTTGCTGTTACTAGCTTTTACTTGGCTTATTCATTGCCAGCCTCAACTTCATCGTCATCAGCATATCCATCAGAAGCATCATCATCATCATCATCAGCATCATCATCATCATCATCAGCATCAGCATGAGGATTATTAAGCTGTGTGCCATCAAACTATAAATATAAATATAATAATCATAAAAGCTGTAAGCCACCAACTTTATTGTGGCCACAATTTTGACTAGTGTGTCTCGTGGCTCGTGTCTCGTGTCTTGTGTCTCGTGTGCGTGTCACGCGTGATTTGCGCGTGCTTAATTTCATTTTAGCAGCTGCTGCAAAGGATGTGGCACGTGCCTCCGGGGCAAACACATGTCTGTTGCTGCTGCTTCTTCTGCCTCTTCTATATTTGATAGCGACTCATTTGCAGGGGCATTAACAAACAATTATGCGAAAAGAATTACCAAGTTTATTGAAAACAAGCACGCTAAGCACTTAATCATAAATAGTTTGAGTGCAGCTAAATGAAAGATGCGATTCACAAAGTTGAGCGCAATTTTAATTAGAAAACTTTTGCATTTGTTTTATTTTATTTTTACTCTGTTTGCTGTTTGCTGTGTGCTGGGCATCGCCAGACAAGTTTAATTGTAAACAGAGTTGTGTGCTTACGCTGGAAATCCAGCTAACAGCTGCCAGGGCTGCAACAGCTAGTGTGAGATATTTATAAAAATATTTGCAATAATCATGTAAGAAATGTTAGGCATTTCAATAATTCAAGTCTCATTCAAGTTGCCAGCCCTGCAACGCTGGTAAATACTCATTTATTCGACTCATTGAGCGAGTTGCCTTAACCAGACATGATTTGTGCATTGTGGCAATAAACTTGTTAATTGTCGATACTTGTTGTTTTACTTTAGAGTTGCGCACTTTTTGTTAATCGACTTTTAATTAACATGTTTTCTTTTCACTTTTGCTTTCCTTGCAGGTAAGACAACCAAAAAAGTGCTCAAACAGCCTAAATGACTAACAAAATAAGCGAAATTCTCACTTGGTAAGTGATTCGACTTGAGTTTGGGCCAGCACAGGGCTAAACGGCTTAATAATGGTAAGGGGCAGTTTGTAAAGACGATCAAAAGTTTAATTAAATATATTGTTTGATTTAACATTGAATTTCTGATCAAGTTTGATAAAAAGAAAAAAACATTATCGAGGCATAATCAAGCTCATACGTGCTGAGCTCAATCAATATAATATCTCAATAAATATAAACAGAGCTCGGATTGGGTTTATTATAAACACTTTATGTATATAAAGCCAGGTTGAAATCACTTTTGAATGAATTGATTGTTTGATTCATAAATACTTGCTGATTTCAAAAGGCAATAGATAAAAGTAAATAAGCGTTCAGAGGTCAATAACATTTGGCGTCGCTGATAAGCGCACATCAGTGAAATATATACACACACCCAAACACACACAGATACACACACACAGACACACACACACTCACACACATACACAGAGTCAGAAACGATAGCTGCTTCGGAGTGTGTAGCGTGCAATCAGTCAGTCAGGCAGTCAATGTGTCAATCATAATTTAATACGCCGCCAATCGCTTGCAGTTTGCTGTTCGATTTGTCATCGATGTCTGCTGCTTACGGTTGTTGTTATTGCTGTAGTTGTTGTCTGAGTGTTGTTGCCTGAGTGTTGTTGTTGTTGTTGTTGGCAGTCAGTCAGGCTGCTTGCAGCTCGGGGCCCCGTGACCAACTAGAGTAAAACAAGCTAAAATAGTTGTCAACATGAATTATTTACAAGAGACGTGCGCGGCATGCGGCATCGACACTCGACAGGTGCCACAGACACAACGCAACGCAACGCAACGCATCGCGACATTCACCTCTTCTTCTCTTATCTTCCCTTCCCTCTGCTCTCTGCTCTGCTCGCTGCTCGCAGCTCGCTGCTCTGTGGCAAATGCGGCGTATGCGTAACGTGAATCATTTCAGCTCGCTTCAAACTCATTATAGATGCGAGCGCACGCGCACACTTTCCCAAAAATGGATTGCGGATGGCTACTAAAGTGTGCGGCCAGAGTAGGAGAGTGGGAGACTTGGGGCAAGTGTGGCTAGGGGGCAAGTGTGTGGCTAGCGAGATACATTGAAATTAATACGCGCCGAAAGCCGACAGCAAAAATGTGCGTCAAGTTATGGGAAGAAAGAATAAAAAGAAAAATATATATATATAAATGTTTATACATAAAAGAACCGTTAGTTTTGCAGTGACGAACATTCAATACTCTTTCCAAAGCTATAGAACAGAAGTACGAGACTTTATAGATGCTCAAAATTACAACAACTTAAAGGAAGAGAAATGTGGATTATGGAAATGGAAGGATTATTTCTGATTAAGAACCAAATAAATATTGCGCAAAGAGTTACACAGTTCACAGCAAAATTGGAATACTCTACGAAAGGGTTTAAGTATGAGAGAAAACAAACCAGTTTGGCAACGCAAAATTGGCAGGCGGACACAAAGACATGCAGACAGAGAGACAGACAGAGAGACAGACAGAGAGACAGACTGTGGCCACTCACACAAGCACGGCCAGAAGGCAGAAGGCCCAAGTCCCTGGCGAGAGCAGGCAGCACATTTAATGGAGTTAAGTGCCGGGGCCGTAAGCGAGATGAGGAGTTTGTTGGTGGCGGAGGGCAGGAGCGGGTTGGTTGGAGAATGAGGTAGCAGGGGGTGGGGGAGCGTGCTGGTAGTCGTTGCTCTTAGCGCGCTTGATTAAAAAACGGTAGCAAAGCAATTACAACAACAGCAACAATTCAATTACAACAGCAGCGCAGCAAAAGAAGCTGCTGATGATGCTGATGCTGATGCTGCTGCTGATGCTGCTGCTGATGCGGCTGATGCACTCCACAAGATTATGAGCGATAAAGTCAAAAGTTGAGTAATGGGGAGAGGCTGAGCGGAGTGAAGCCAAAGCCGAGTCTTATCTGATTTGTGTGTTGGGTGGTTTCTGATTAGACTCTGGACAAATTTGTAATCAGCTTTAGCGAACTATGGCAACGATTCAATTAATCACACACAAAGAAGTAATTTTGTTGCTGATTAGAAACTAATCGATAACTATCGATAGCCATTTTATTGTGGCTGAGAACATTATATAAATATTTCTTTTCAATATCTAATTTAACTGAAGTTATTATGTATTTAAACAGGTGAATAATTTTCTACCTGCCTTCAAATAGTTGCATCTTTCTTTAAGAGAAACAACGACTGTTTTGCGTAATTTAAGTTTTTCTTGGAAACTGTTTGGGGGAATCGAAATATACAAATATATATATATCTATGCAAAAGTGTGAAGCTTGCATATTCCATTTCAAAATTGCTAAATTTAGTTAGTTAAATGTTACTGAGTCTACGATAAAGTTGGTAAATTTGTAAAATGAAGAATCGTATCAGAAATACTAAAGCAGATCGAAACTGTAACTACTATTGAATGTCAATTTATATATATATATTTATATATATACATATATGCAAAATAAAATGAGATATTTGATTTATGCCTTCCTTATTTTTTCGAGTTTTATATATTGACGGCTCTCTCATGCGCCTGTTGGGCCAATTGATATGCACACCCCGATCAAGTGTAGCGCTTTGTGTTTTTCCATGAATAATGTAAATGAGCAGCAGTCAGCTCCACCTTCAACTCAGCTGCACCCTGCACCTCCGCCCTACTCCCCCGCTGGCCCCAGCCACTCCAACTGCAGCTCTCACACAGCCAGCTTGCACATTTATGAAGCGTGCGCTCATAATGCCGTTGAAGAGCTGCACAGTGTGTTGCAGTTGCAGTGGTGGCAGTGACTGTGGCGTCAGCTTCTACCACGCAGCGCGTTGCAAGTCGCGCTTTATCATGAGATAAACAACGAAAAAAAAAAAAACAACAAAAATGGGCCGGGCCCTGCGCTTTGGGTATGAGTCTTGTTTCGGGGTCTCGGTCTGGGTCTGGGTCTGGGTCTCCTCGGTCTGCTCGGTCTGGCTGTGAGCCGTGCCTCACCTGCATGGCGATAACCGCAGGCAGCCACCAGCAGGCAGGCAGCCAGTCAGGCAGGCAGGCAGTCATTCACTCACTCACTCATTCAGTTGGCCAACAGAAAGAGGCAGAGGCAATGGCAGTGGCAGAGGCAGTGGCAGAGGCACCTCTACCTAACCGAAAACCAAAATCAGCCTCAGACTCGGCTTGCAACTCGTGCCTGACGCCAATCAACTGGTTGCCCAACAGAGTCCACTCTGTTGCACTGTGGTTGGCCCTCATGATGATTACTGGGAAAGGGAGGGGGCGGTTGGTTGCAGGGTGTGGGGCAGTCGTTGGGGAGGCGTCGGTTGTGTTTTCAGTTGTTGTTGTTGTTGTTTTTTCTTTTTCTTTTTTGTTTTGTTGTTGGCCGTCGCATTTTGCGTTTCCGTTGCATTTTTTCAATGTCTGTCCGTCAGTCCGCCTGTCCGTCCGTCTGTCCGTTGTTGTTGCAGATTTATATGCGGTTGAATGAACACGCCCGCCAGCCAACAGCAACAAATGCGCATTAACATCATTATCATCAGGGTCTTTATCATCAACATCATCATCATCATCATCAAGCACAGACTTCGCTTTTTTTTTTAATTTTTTTTTTTGGTGTGTGCAATAAACAAAATTTTAACAAACTTTGGCAGTGTCTTGCCGCACAACAACAACAACAACAACAACGACAACAATTTACAAAGTGTGCTGAAAAATTTCGCATAATTATTTTTCATGTTTCGCTCTCTCTCTCTCTCTCTCTTTGTCTGTCTCTGTCTCTGTCTATCTGCGCTGCTTGTCGTCGCTATAAGTGAAAAAATTTGTTAAAGTGTCAACATTGACAGCGATTTAAGTCATTTTACTGTCATCATTAAGTGGCTGGCAGCGAGAGTTGCCGCATTGCCGCATTGCCAGCTTGCCACATTGCCAGCTTGCCGAATTGTTGGATCGTTGTTGTGTTGTTTGTGTGTAGGTCGAATTGTGGCTTTTATTTAGTTGTAGTTGCATTTAATTTGTGTTCGTCAACTGTTGATTTCTGCTTTTGTTGCTGCTCTGTGTGAATGTCTTGCGCGTGGGTTCCAATACGGGATTCAACTTTGAGTATTTAAGTTTAATGCGACGCTTGTTCCCTCAACTTGAAGGAAAATCTCGCCAGCTGACATTAAATAGCCGCTAAGTGGATAAAATACGCATTTGCTTTAACTCTATCCTTCAAGGCATATAGCACCCACTGCCCCTCCTCGCCTACGCCCCTAGCGGTGGTAAGTGAAGCGCGTCAAAGCGTGCTGTAAAAAATTTTGCGCTCGACTGGCTCGAATGAAACTGAAGCACGACTGAACGAGTCAAAGCAAAATAAAAGAAAAGTTGCAAAAAAGCAACAAAAAAAAAAACAATGAAAAACAAGAAAACTGCAGCGAAATCAATTAAAAAAGTTTTTGCCAACGTATACCCGAGAAGTAAGCGCCAGGATTAAGGATTAAGCATCTAAATTACGAGCGCCAAGTAGCTCAAAGGACAGTTAGTTAGTTGAGGGGGGTGGCAAAGAGGGGCTGCAACACAAATTGGCAATTGCGGCTGCGAGTGAGCATTAATTAAATTTCAATGTGACTTTTAAAGTGATGCCAAAAGACTCCCCTCGTTTTGGAAAATGTCTAAAGAAAAATTGCTCGAGTGGTATTGCGAATGTCTGCTTGCTCTTCCTCTTCTTCCTCTTCTTCTGGTAGGCTGTTGTGGCAGTCACGCCCCGCTGGGGCCAAAGTTTAGCGCCTTATTTACGCCCCGCCATTTGAAAAGAAATAAGAAAACAGAAAATTTTGTATTTCGTTTGTTTTCCGTTTGCTGGCTGGCTGGCAAAACTTTTTTGGCACAGACATTAATCTTGAAAAAGAAAATTTGCATGAAATTAAAAAAGTGAAAATATTTTAGCTGCAACAACAACAACAACAACAAGGGGAAGAAGAATAGGCAGAACACATTTTCCTTGTTTTCTTCATTTTAGTTGTTGTTTGGGGAGCAAAGCGTCTGCGTAAAACGGAAAAGTGAAATTTGCAAGCACTTACCAGACGCCCCTCTTTAAAGAGAGAGAGAGAGAGAGAGAGAGTGGGTGGGTGGGTGGGTGGTTGAAAGAGAGAGAGAGGGGTACTCACACCCTTTGCGTATGCTTTGCATATTTTGGGCGGTAAAATTTTGTATTGTGCTTAAAGCTGGTTTGAACACAAGTCTGCAAATGACAGCTAGCTGGCAGTCGCAGTGGAGCTGGCAATTTTGCAGCATTTTAAATAAGTACTTTAAGGATTAGTAGATTCTTAAAATAACTTATTATATCTTATTAAATATTGACATTTTTTGTATCTGCTCTTTTTTTCTGTGTCCTTTTTTAAAGATGTGTTCTGCACACTCACCTCAGATCAAACCGAAGTTCAGCTCAAATTAAAGCACTTTTGCTGCCTGCACCTTATGCATTATTTATTAATACATAATTTAAGCCATTTCCCCCCTCCCTCCCTCCCTTTCAGGCCACCATAATAATTAACTAAATTGTGTTATAATAATATTTAAAGCTACAAAAATGTGTATTGTAATAAATGTTTTTTATGATGCGATGCAGTCGGCGGTATTTCCGGTTGGCATCTTTTTACCGCTGGCATGCGAGCAAACACGAAGCCTTTAAATATTTAATTACGTAATGCTCGTAATTCTCTGTCAGCCCTTTTTGCCACTTTTTGGCTGCGGCAAATTGTTGTTAGCTCCACATTGTGGCAGAGGGAAGGAAGGGGCAGGGACAAAAAACAAAAAATTCAACAAAAAGTCGCTGTGAAAAGAGAGCTTTGATATTCTTTTGTTGGCCGCCAAATGCTGCCAGTTCGCAGCATCAGCTTCCAGCTGCCAGTTGGCACAGGCAACATGCCTCAAGTGTTTGCGGCAGCTACTGCCCATGCCACATGCCCCATGCCACAACCCCCCCACTCTCACTGTTGCGCCCACGTCATTGGCAGCTGGCGCCTGCAGTTTGTGGCACTCCCAACACTCACGCACACACTCGCACACACACTCGCACACACACGCACACACACACACTGTGAACGCATTCGCATTTGTGGCATGCCTCTACAGTTAAATCCCCTACAACTCAGCCCATTTCTCGGTCGTATTACTTGAGTCTGCTTTCAGGCGCAAGAATTTCATTCATTCATTTTCGCATTCAGTTCGCTTTTGCGTTAAAATGTGATTTTTCACTTGACTTTTTAATTATGCGGCAATGCCAGCCAGGCAAGAAGAAGAACAAGAACAATAACAACAACAATAACAATAACAACAACAACAACAACAAACACAAAATACACCTACTTGAGCGTTTGCCTTTGTTGGCTAAAACGTGCCTTGGCATGAGCCCGCAGCTAACCAAAAAAGTTAAGCAGTAAATCTAAAAACAGGGGCAGGGAGCAGAGGAAAGGGAAACAGGCTAAGGTAAGGACTATGAATTGTGGGTGTATTGTGTGTGTGTGTGCGTGTGTGTGTGTGTATTGTGTGTGTTTAGCAAAGGGCTGGGGTTAGATTTCTGTTGATTTTGCTTAGGCTGGCAAATTGCAGCGATTTCAGTTGATATATTTCGTGTGTAGCCAACTGAAACCTGTAAACAGGAACCAGGAACCAGCAGCCAGGGACCAGGGACATGGGTCCTTGGATCAGCAACAACAGCAGCAGCAGCACCAGCACCACCACTTGATTAAGATTGTGTCTAGACAACAAAAAATGAAATTACTCCCAGCTGCAGCAGCAGCAGCAGCCAAAATTAATGAAAGCATAATTAAACTTTAATTATTAAAGCTAGTTAAATTTTCTGTTTAAGCCTTTCAGAAAGATCAGACATGCGTCAAAAAGGTCCCCAAAATTATGAAATGTGCAAATATTTATATAAAAAGTTAGTCTGCTCTGCGGCTGGAGAACTGGACCAGAAGATACCCTTCACTCAGCTGTTGTACACTTAATAGACTTGCCGTTGCAAGCTTGTTCAAATGTTATACGATCTTAAATCTTAGACATATAGAAGGATATGGCTGAATCCAATCCACTCTTGATATTTTATATATACCAATATATATATTTATATATTTCAATTAGTGATGTCGAAAACGTTTCTCATTATAATTTTATAATGAAAAAATCTAAATAATTTGCTTTTTACTTAACAAACATTTGCAAAAGGGCGCACTCGAGTTGGGGATTTGAATATCCTGTTAAGAATTTTCTATTTCCTCTAGCGTGACAATTAGATTCCATTCCACATTTTGTCTATTTCTGTTGTTAAACATTTTCCATTTCCTCTAAATGGCTTGACAATTTGGCTCCACAATGTTTCTAGCTATTCTTTGGCTGGCACATTCCTTTGATGAGCTCATCGAAACTTCCAACTTCAGCTAGACTTTAAAATTTAGTTAATGCCACACAGAATTTGCAATTTGTTTGAAAACTGTTGCCATCGAAAAGGACGAACAGGAAGATGGAAAAGGAAAAAATCACACAGACTACTTAGATTTGTTCATTCATGTTAAATTTGCATACAAATGAGTGCAATGCGTGCACAGCAACCTCCTCCTGCTCCTCCTGTTCCTCCTCTGCCTCCCCTGCCTACCCTCTCTCTCTCTCCCTCTCTAGACACACCCCCATCCCTGAGGCGGAAACTTTTCAGTTCGTCCCTCATTTGTAGTCGCAGCTTCAGTTCAGTTGTTTAGCCATAACCCCCTTCCCTCCCCAGTTGGTGTTGCCCTTATGCAAATGACTTAATTTAAAACATCAAATTTTGCACTTTACGCTGCCTCAGCCCCCAATCGGCTACAATTCGCCAGTTGCGACGATGAAGACGCCTCATTCGAATCATTTGAAATCATTATTACACCACTCCCAGACAGCCAGGCAGGCAAGCAGGCGGACGAGTCCAACCAGACCGAGGGCAAAGCAAGGAGGCTGCGCGGCATCATCATCATCATCATAATAATCATTATCGTTGTCTTCATTTTTATGAAGTGTCATTTTTGTATAACATTTGCGCCTATAAAGCAAGTTGCCTAAGCTCAAAAGGCGCTCGAACACCCCTTTTGCAGACAGGCAGACAGACAGACAAACAGACTGGAAGACAGACAGACAGTCGTTCATTCATTCGTTTCATCAGTCAAGCATTCACTTAAGCTTCAGCTGGACTCCTTATATACCCCGTAAAATGGCTTAAATAATAAATGATTCTTAACTATTATCATAGCTAGAAAACTACTAGCAAAATTTAGCAGAACTACAACTAAACTTGAATAGAATATTTCAAAATTTCAGTTAGCTTAATTAAAGTTATTCTTAAAGGCGTTTTCTTTCCAGCATTTGACTTTATTCAACTTTTTACAGGATATCTACAAGTTAATCAAGTTATCTTTTGCTCTTATTTTTATCAGTTTTACGCAATCATTTTTGTTGCTTATTTTTGCTGGTTTCGTTTTTGTTCTGCTTCTCGCACGTTCCTCGTTTCTTTCTCAATTTTTTTCCCCGTTTTTTGTGCCCTTTTTTGCCATTTGTTTTCCACCCGTTTTAGCTTTTGTTGTTGTTGTTGTTGTTGTTGTTGCCTGTATTTTTCATGGCGCGCATTTTGCCAGCGTCGATGAACTTAAGCGGAAAATTCAGGGTGCCTATTGTTGGGTGAGAGAGGTGAGAGGGGTTGGCTGAGGGGCTGGAATGGGAAGGATTTGCTGGGCACTGAATGTGCGACAGGGCGGATACTTAATAACAGTTTAATTAAATTTAATTATATTTTAATTGCGTTTGTCATGAGCCCGTGGGCCAACATAAACTTAACGCTGCCACGCTGCGTAACTTAAAGATGCTAGCGACAAACTGTTTAAACCCGCAAGGCACAAATAATAACGGCAAATTTGTATTTGTGTTGCCCCCAAACATGTCAAACTACTTACACGTCTTTGGCTGCCATTTGCCCACTTGTCACAACATTGCCCGCCCCACCAGCAACAGCAACAACAGCAACAGTCCGCAATCATAAACATCATCATAATCAACATCAAGAGTCATACATAAATACAGACATACATACATACACAAATACTTACATACATATACATATATATACATATATATATATATATATATATATTCGTAATGTTCATTTGCCATATCAACATGAACAATTCCGAACACCACCTTCTTCTCTGGCCCCCACAAACAGTGCCCGTTTGACCGGCAAACGACCCACAAACCATTCAACATTTTTGCTGCCCACTACTTACACTCTTCCCCTCTCTCTGTCTCTCTGTCACGCCATCTCTTTCGTTTATGGGGCGGCCGTCCAGCTGTTGTCCATTGTCCATTGTCCATTTTGCCCAGTCCGGTCGGCGTTGGACATTTTTATGGTTTCATTGACATTTTTGCCTGTGGCCAACAACTCTCACGTCTGAGTTGTGTGCGTCTAGGAAATTGATATTGTTGATAAAATACCGCATAATAAATTAAAGTTGAGGGCCTCAACTATATATTGAGAATGATTTAATTGGTACGGAGTAAATTATGTGTTAACTACCAACTATTGATTTATGTGCACATATATATATATATATATAAATATTATTTCATTTGTGGATGTAGAAATAATTTAGTAGTTTTGTCGTAGTTAATGCATATCTGGCAACACACACACACACACACACACAAACACACACACACCCAAAATGTGCTTCACTTATTTATTAAAGTTGGTTGTGTAATCAGCTGTCATAAACTTAATCACTCACATTGTGAACAAATTTTCGCGCCACCGTTCCGCCTCGAGCGTTTACTTGTCCATTTCTTGGATATGAATTAAATTTGTATTTAATTTTGTATTGGTGCCGCTCCAGAGGCAGTCTTTAATAGCCATGCAGTGGCAGAGGCAGTGCCAGTCGCAGAGGCAGTGGCAGAGGCAGTCGCAGAGGCAGTGGCAGAGGCAGTGGCAGAGGCAGTGGCAGTGGCAGCGGCTGTTGGGCAAGGCAAAAGCGTGCGCTCGGCTCATGCAAATTAATCATATTGATTAACCAATTAATTGCCAAACATGTTTTGCGCTTGGCGCTCGCAGATTTTCAATCAGAAATTAAAGCGAAATAAATGAAAAACCAGCCCCGTTTGACGGGCCCAGCCAGAAAAACCAAATCGAAAATGCCCGCAAGGAAGCCGCTGCAGGGGAGGCGAAGTGGAGGCACTTCCCTACCTCCCTCCCTCCCTCCCTCTGAAACTGGAAATGATTTATGTTGGCTTTGCAGCCAGCTCAGCTCAGCTCAGGTGAGTTGGTGGGGGGAATTAAGGAGGACAACTGTTTGTGGCTGTCAATATCACACGCTTCGTGGTCCGCTTGCTGATTATCGGCAAACGATAATGAACTTGGAAGTCAGCCTGCCCCTGCCCCTGCCCCTGCCCCAACCCCCTGCCCCAGCCTCCCTCTTGGTGGATTGGCGCGTTTTTGTGCAATGGAATGTAAAATGTGCTTCAAATTGACATTTAATTGGCTTAGAAGAGAGAGCGAGAGAGAGTGAGAGGAGGAGGAGGAAGAGGGGGCTGTAGGATTGAATGAATAAGAAGTTTAGAAACTTGAGAGTAAGTTGATACAGTTTGGTTAGCTGTTTCTGGTTTATTTGGCTACGTCTCCATTCCCCGACCCGTGCTTAATGATGATATATTTTATGGCTAGTCATTAGCCCAGTTGGTTAGGGCCTTAAAGCCGTTTGAGTAGGGTCAAGGTGACTGGACAACTCTATGCTTGTGGTTCAAGCAGAGAGGGAGCGAGGGAGGGTGAAAGAGAGAGGTAGCAAGAAAGAGAGAGAGAGAAAGAGTGATAGCTGGTGAGCAAGATATATAACAACAATCAATCAGTTGCTCTATTTTAGATACAAGTGTCGAGGCAATCACCATTTTGTTGAGTATTGTGTTCAGCGCTGAAAGGAAAACATTTTTCAATTTAATTTTATTTAATTCACATTCTTAATTAGTAAAGCCGAACAACAAATCTATATTTTTTTAAGAAGAACTTTCTTTTTCTTCTTCTTTCTTTTCTTTCTTTATATGAAATTGAATTGCTCCTTTAAACTGTCATATCTTGTATAAGATCACAATATATTATCAAATAACTGCTGAAAAGAGCATTTGATCTTCGGCATGCCGAAGATAAAGCTACTTTGCTATTCCAATTTTCGGAGATAGCTTTGTTATTTTAGCACTTATGCTTGTGGTTAACTTACTTAATGCCATTTGGGCATTTGAAATGCAATATTTATGAATTCGCTTTAAATTTCATAACTGGAGAGCGAAGCATGAGCGAAATGAGTGCGGCATAAATAGAAGAGGAGCTGTGCAAAGAGGCACCCTCAAGCAACCCTCATTATAAAGCTGCCGGCCTACCCGACTTTTGTTTAAACCCCTCTCTCTCTCTCTATCTCTCCCTCTCTCTACTCTACCTCTCTCACTCTCCCTCTGCCTCTCCCAACGACTTTCAATTTCATAGCTGCCACTCAACAGCTTTTGTTCATCATAATCCTGCTGCATGCCAGGTTCGTTCCCAGTTGCCCGGTTTCTAGTTCCCCGGGTTTCTTGTTCCCCGGACTTCTCGTTCCCCGTGTTTCCTCGTTCTCTGAACTTTGTACAAATTCCGCCCCACCCTGTTTTTTTTTTTTTTAATTATAATTAATACCGCTTAGATGGCAACTTAAATGACAACTGCGGTCAGCGGGTTCAAAGGAGCGGAATAATCCTTGGCTTCCCCTCGCTTAAATGTTAAGCGCAATAATTATAATATTGCACGCTCGGTCGGTCGGCCGATATCAAAAACTTAATGCCAATTAACTCTGCTCAAAATTAAAGTTCAATCCCTGAAACAAACCATTGCGAGCATCTATTGTGTGTAGTATGTGTATAAGCCAAAGCACAGCTGATTTGCTTGCTCTCTCTCTCTCTATCTGTCGCTCTCTCTCCTTTTGTGTCCCACTCTGTCGGGGCATTATCAATTTATGTGGTAGCTGTTACCCTCTTAGCTACCCGCTCACACTTTGTTCGGCTGTCTGCCCTCATCATTCGCATTGTTATGCGCCAGTGCCCAAATCTGTGTGCCCCGGCTGACTGGACCCTAATCGCATTTCAATCATCAATGAGCGTGGCAGCCAAAAGACTAACCTGCAATCTCCCAGTCCCAATCCCAGTTCCCAATTCAGAACTCCTCAACTCCACATTGTGGTCTCTCTGCAGCCAAGGGAAATCCTCAAGCGGACGTCACTTGCAGAGCGACCTCGTGTGTTTTTTTTTCTCATTTTTTTGGGGGGCCTTTCGTCTCTGTCAATATGCCTGTGCTCGGATTACCTATTCTGATACGGACACTCATGCGTACACTGAGCGAAGAGAGTAACACTTCTGAAAATCCCAACAAAATACTGGAGTCTTGTGCATCAGCTTTGCTTTAAATCAATATTTAAACTCCCCATTTAAATATTTATTATATTACATAAATTGAATAGTTCAACATTTCTAAATACACATATGTTTTCTCAGTGTATTTGGTATTTTCAATTCACCTAACAACTGACAACTGACAATATTCAGTTCATTTTTTATGCAACAAAAACACTTTTGTCTCGTTTTCGGTTCAGTATAAAGATGAACAGGAAAATTTAGCTGACATTTTGTTTAATGATTACATGCAGTTTTTCCTGATGGTTTTTGTTTTCCCTTCTAGTATTACATGCAACTTCTAAGGGGCAATGACAAGTCCAAGCTGGCAATGAAATAGAAACTGGCAACTGTGTTCATTTCTTGACTCGCTCTCTCTCTTTCTCTCTGTCTCTTTCTGTCTCTTTCTGTCTCTCTGCTGTTTGCCAAGGACATAATGAACACAACTTCCGCTACTTCCGTGGTTGAGCAACAGAAAGCATCTGCAAGATGACGAAAAAAGAAATTTGTACGAGGCGAGCATTGTGCAAATGACTCCTTTGAAGTCAAATGCTGATGAGACAGCATTTGTTGTGCAGGCAGCATGAAAAAAGGATATACAAATATACCCAAATACTCATCGCATCGTTTGGGGTGAACAGTGAATAGTGAATGGAGATCAAATGGTTGCCTGAATAGTGCTGTCCACTAGCATTTCCTTGGCTGTCGTCGCATCTGAGAGCGACAGGCCCACAACATGAATTGCAGCTAAGCAGGAGCTGCTTTAAGTCAGCCAAAGGAAAATCTTTCAATTGTAAGCCTAGACTCCCAGCAAAACTTTGCTGTATAGAAAACCATTTAAAAGTTTGTTTTTTTTACTTTTACGATTATTTAGATATTTAAATCTCATTTCACTAGAATACTGTATAAATGATGCTCACATAGTTTAAAGCTGTTGTAGTAAACGCGGAAAACGGGCAACTTTCCATAGCTTAAATTATGTGCAGCATTTGATTTGCGCTCCTCTGGCGATAAAAAGCGACAAATCACATGCCATATTTCACAGCGTCTACCTCGGGGGCAACAGCAGCAGCAGCATTAAAAATATTTATAATTTATTTATATATAAATAACCCATCAGCGGCAGCTGAGCAACAACTAATTATCACCCCGTTAAACTTATGACTATCAATTTCAATAATTAGAATTTTCCAGCTGAGCGCTGAGGGGCAAAAAGCGAGCAACAACAATAAATATCATGTTGGAAAAGCCATCAAGAAAAACGCATAAGCAAAAGCAAAAAAAAAAAAAAAGTATATTTAAAAAAAATAAATAAAAATATCAAACACTAAACCAAAAAGCTATTAAATTCTGATTTCGTAGAATGAAATTTCAAACTAAAAGCATTTGCGCCTGCAAGCAACGAGAACCAAGAAGAGAATCTTCCTGTAGAGAGTTGGGGGGGCTAATTATGAGCAGCGAGCAGAGGCCAGGTCGCAGTTATCTATATATATATGTATATACATATAGAAAGTGCCGTTAGTTGGAGACGATGTTGTCTGCGTTGGCAACCAATTAGCAGCTTATTAGAATGCACACCAAAAAAGCAACAAAAAACCAAAAAGAAAAAAAAAAAGTAATCCTTTGCAACAACAATTTGTAGACTTAAAATATTAAATTGCTAAAACTTAAAAACAGATTTCTCAGCACAAAAAAAAAAACAAAACGAGGGAGAAAAGAGAACTGCAAAACTTGCGCGACAGGCAGACGGGCGGACAGTCGACGTCCAGCCAACCAGCCAACCAGCCAACCAGCCAGCCAGCCAGCCAGCCAAGCCAGCCAAGCCAGCCAGTTAGCCGGATGGCCACAAGGAACTTGGCCAGCCACGAAGGATGAGAGATGATGCAGAGTGGCGGGGAGGTGAGGAGGGCAGCACAATTGCAGACGAGACGCTGCCCTCAAGCTGCGCCGCGCTCAGTGAGTGAGTGGCCAAGGCACGAACCTGTGGCCATGTTTGCCATTAGGTTTGGCAAACGGGCAACGGGAACAGAGAACTTGAGGAGAAGAGCAGCTGGGAGCAGAGAACTGAGAACTGAGAACTTAGAGCTGGGCAGTGAGAACTGGGCATTGGGGACCTGTGCGCCAGCGTCGTCGCTTCAAGCGTAAAAAGTTAAACTCGAAAATACTCTGGAGTTTGCTTTCTCGGAAATTGGCCATGGACAGCGAGGACAACTTGAGCATGTGCTGCAGTTGGAATTGGAATAGGAATAGGAAGTGGAGCTGGAGTTGGAGTTGGAGTTGGTAGTAGTTGCTAACCGAGCCCCCCAAGAAAGCAAGAAAGTGCTCATCTTGCGTCTGGCGTCTATAACACGCCCGACTTGACAACACAAATTATAAGCCAAACACATTCCTATGTTTATAATGTTGTCAGTCTGTCTGTCTATTTGTTTGTCTGTCTCTCTGTCTGCTTTGATGCCAAGTACCTTGAACATCGGCAGAAGCAGCTTGGAGGCGCGAGACTCTGCTTCTGCTTCAAGTAGCGAACAGTGTAAAATTAAGTCAGCTTTTTATTTTACAAAATTAGCATATTGGCATCGTTACGGAATTGGTAGATGATTTCCAACCAAAAATCTTGTTACCAGACCTAAAGGCAGTACTGATCCACAGGCCAAAATCATCACAAAAAAATGTTAGATCAAGTTTTGGCTATGGCAAGTTTGGAATTGTCCCCATTTGGTTTTTCTGGGGTAGGATTTGTACCTGAATTTCTACTTAGAATTGTTTCCAGATTTACATGCAGTATTGTTCTGGAGGTTAAGGAGTTTTGACAAAGTTTTGGCTATGGCAAGTTTTGAATCGTTTCCATATGCGATTTCTACATTCAATATTATAGTTGATAGCTTGCTGTACAACTTTGACGTCTTCTTTCCCCAACTAAACTTTCCAAAACGCTGCACAAGGCCAACCCAAAAAGAAGCCCCTGGTCAAATTTGAACCCGTTTAGCTTTGGGCTAAAAGATTCATAAGTAAGTTTTAGGATTTTTCTGCTCTGCAGATCAGAGACAATACAAATTAAAGAGCCATTGATGTCAGGATTTGAGCCTAATTTCCATGTTGCCAACACAAAACAAAATGCCTGCATTCAACTCTAACCAGGCCAAGCAGCTTTGACAATGCGACTTAATTACACCACACACAGAACGCACACAACACACACAAACACACACAAACACACATTATAATTCAGCTATGCAACTATGAGTGGCACTTTTGGGATAGAGCATTGGTATGCGTATTTGGCCAGAAAGGATAAACCAATTAAAGAGAGTCCGAACCCACATTTGGCCGTCAGTTCAAATGCCAAACGACTCTGTCTGGCAATTTAAACAACAACAACAACAACAGCAACAGAATTCAACTAACCAACAATGAAAACCTCAAAAATCTGCTGCCAGCAAATAGTAGTAATAGTGCCATGACTACTAAAATACCATTCCCCCTTGCTGTGGAGGGTCCAGAGCGAGTCCTGACAGGTCCTGAATTGAAAGCTGATGGCATGACTGCATATTTCGACATTTATGTGGTCGTCATTGGGTGTCGTTTGTGTCGTTGATTTCTTGCTTAAGCGTCGCGCGATTCAATTTCAAATCCTGCAGCACATTTCCACGACTCGCTGACTCCACTGAGGACACACATTCTCTGGTTAGCAGGGGAAACAGGACACAGGACGCAGAGGCAGGCAGGCAGTCAGGCAGCCCAGCTAACAATGTTATCTCGTAATTTTACACGTCGATGATTTCAGGCGAATGAGTTTGATTCGATTGTCTCAAGTTTTTCTGCAATTGTGTGAGAGGGCAACAGTGGCACACAAAAAGGATGCGCCGCAAAGTACAACAGCAACTACAACTACAACTACAACAATGTGGTGCACGCTGGTGACGACGCCTTTGACATGCTTTTGACAGCCAAACGCCGCCGCCCGTTGCGCCACAGGCCGAGAACAGTAGCATTTTCGGGCAGGACATCTGGCTTCAAGTTGCCGTGACTGGCAACTGGCAACTGGCAACCCCCATTGCATGTCCTGCGCCAGCACCTCTCACACAGTTGAGACCTTAACCAAGCTCTCCATGACAGCATGGAAAACTCGTCGTCATCCTCCTCATCCTCATTCTCATCCTCATCCTCATCCACATCGTCGTCGTGTGCTGCTGCAATAAATTGTTCAAATGCAACAGCCCAAACGCTTCTTCGTGCCAACAAAACATGGAATGTATTAGAAAAGGGTTTCACGTAGCGCCAGCACGATACCCAAAACACACCATCAAAACTCCCTCTTTGCCACCTGAAAAGGAAAAAAAATGGAAATTGTTAGACAGAGCGACGGCATTTGAATGACATGCAACGTTGTCGCCCCGTTTCGAAACTTTTGCTCAAAATAATTTCAAATGTTGCCATACTCTTTTTCTGGCCAAGAGCTTAACAGAGATGACAAATATTTTGAGTGCTTAAAAAAAGCTGCGTTTTGTGGTGCAAAATGAGCTTATATATATATTATTTTATCATATATATTTTTTAGATTTTTATTTTATGCTTTTTTATTTATTTATTTTAAAATATAAAAATATTTATCAGATCAGTATTAAGTTAATAAGTAAATTAAGCAATTTTATAGAGAGACAAGGAAATAATAAAATAATAAAAAAAATGATAATTTGCATAAATCAGTTTTAACTCCAAATAATTTTCAAATTCTTCAAAAGAACAATCAATTTCAAGCTAGATTTTTGGCAGTTAGTAAATTGCAACTCCCTTTTAGCAGCTGGCTGGAAAAAAAGCCAAGTTTGCCAACTCAAGTGCTATCTACCGCAACACTTTAAAATGCGTCAAAATCGAAAAAGGGGAATCAAGCCAAAAAGGAAAAGCGGCTAAAAGATATCAGCACAAATGCTTAGCTAACGTGTCCATGCGCGTCCTTTCATTGTCGTGGTAATCAAATAAAAATCAATGGCTTGTGAAATTCAAATTGTGAGTGCGATGATTGCGATGAGTGCGATGAGTGCCACTCGCAGCAGTGCTTCCTCCGAGATACTTGAGTCCAATGTGTCCTAGACAAAAAGTACTCTCCACTCTACCCCGCCACGCCCACCGCTCGTCGCCAAGTTCGTGGAACTCATTTCTTGGAGTGCTGCGAGGCGAACTGCGTCTGCATCACGTGCCCAATTCTCATTTGCCGTTAGCATTCGAAATCGTTGAAGTTAATGATCTGATGCAGTCTGGCACACAACTATCTGCTATCTATCTGCTATGTGGCATAAGCAAGCATTGGGGCAGGGCTGTGGCAGGCAAGTAAATCAACTGTCATTAGAGCCCAAACTTGACTGCGCCCAGCTGCCCAAAGTCAGCTAAATGGAACTGCCAACTCGTAGCTGGTGGTGGATGGGGCATTAGAGACGGCGCTGGCAAGACTCAAAACAAGTTGAAAGTTTTAGCCAAGTCGCTGCATAAATTAATTCTTAAACAGCCCAAAACGATTCCAAGTTTTTCCTTATTTTGCTGTTTTGATAGTTAATTATATGGATTTATTTTGGAGGGTGTTCGGTTGCCTACCTTCAAATGATCTCAGATGTTTGAGGAATTTCAATTACTTTGCAAGTGTGTGGGCGTGGCACTAAAATAACTATTGGCCCATTGCAAATGAATGCCTTAGAATGAAAGTGTTTTATGGCTGAAACCATTATGAAATTGTGTAAAATGAATGTGATTTGAACAGATCTGCAAATCTTTGGATGTTTGACTAAATGTTTGTGTTGCTGCTTTAATTAAAGTTAACTTAAATGAATTCTTAACTTAAAATCTCTGCTTCAGTCTGTCGCTAACTCTCTGCTCCTTGATACTCCCCTCTCTCTCTCTCTCTCTCTCTCTCTCTCTCTCTATTTCAGTCGCTTTCTCTATTCTGTTCTCGCTTTGTTATTAATCATTTTAACACTTGAGGCTGTTTTCTACACCAAATCTGGCTGTTCCCTTGAGTCTCTTGGCGACAAAATGTAATAGCCAACTTACGCAAACTGAGCAATGCCCCCGCTCCGAACTTCATTTGTAACAATGACACTTTAAAGGAATTGGGATGTAAATTGAAATTGTTGGGATTGAAATACCAAAGGCGGCACTTTTCAGCAAATTGTGTGTTCCTTCCGGCTAAGCCCATTTCCTTAGAAACAAACAAGCAACAAGAAATTAACTGCATATGTTTGGGGCAGCGATGCGCACAGTTAAACCACAGCAACCACCAAAGCAGCCAAAGCACCACCCACCAAACCAGCCGCTCAAATTTCTTTGAGCTAGCATTTTTCCATTTGGTTCAAATTTCTTTAACAATTCTTTTTTTTTTTTTGAGTTGTTGTTTTTTTTATTAAATGACAAATGTTGACATTTTGTCGACGGGTGTGCGTGTGTCGGATATTAGCTTACGTTTACCAAACCCCACCCCAACCAAGCCAACCCAACCAACCCAACCCACCCAACCCTTAGCGCGGAGCAAGCCAACTAAGCCGTGTGTAATAATTATGCTAACGACGACTGTCAATTGCAAATGGGGTGCAGGTCTGCGAAATTGAATAGAGCAGTGATACACAAAACCGCAAGATAAAGCCCCAGATACGGAGCATCTTTAAGAAGGGTTGCTTGCTGGCTGGAAGACGCGATGGGATAGTTGTGACGCCCCTCGCGAACACGTCGACCTCAAATCACAGCCCTTTTATTTGGAAATTAAGCTCGCTTTTGGCTTTTCACAGTCAATTGACTTTTGAGCGAACTACGCCACACTCCCAAAAAAACGCTCTCCTGCAACAGCAACTGTTGTCAACTGTTCACACACACACTAACACACACACGTGCATTTGAACGGGTTGTGAAAGTGGAACTGGAACTGGAACGAATTACTTTAGCCCATTAGTTGCAGGCACTTTGGGTAACCTTCCCAATTCTTGCACTCCTTCGAATCGATTTACGAGTCCGTTTCACAGTCTGTCTGCCAAATCTGTTTATGTCTTGTTTCTCTCCCTGTCTCTCTTTCTCTATTTTGCTCCAACTCCAACTCCAACTCCCCCCCTCTCTCTCTTTCTTTTGGCCACATTTCAAGTGTTTTCTTGTTGCTGTTGACGCATCGCTGTCTGCGCCTTTGAAGCGACTGCCGCGGACTTTGCCCCTCATCTCACACTTGGCCACCACTCTTTGGGCGACTTTGCATTAAGATTATGTAAATTTTGAGCACTCAAGCTACAGTCGAGCAAAAATAAAAAAAAGCACTTGAAATGCGCGTGTTTCTGGCAGCATTCGAGCCAAAAAAAAAAAAAACTCCTCAGACTACAGCAAATATGTACAAAATGTAAATTCCAAAATGCTTTGCCTTAAAGAAGATTATTTTACTTTGTATGCCCTGAAATCAGTTTTTCTATTCAATAAATCTACCTACTCGAAGGTGAGTGCTACTTTAAATAAAAAATTTACAATTTAAAATGCCAAACGAAATTATTTATTAAATATTTCCAAGCGGTTCCCCTTTTAAAGTCGCTGTTCACTTTACACATATTTTTTTTAATTAAACTGCCAGCTAAAGGTAAAAGTCAATGTCAAACCCCTAAATTACAGCAGAAAAGCAGGCAAAAAAAAAAAAAGGGGAATTACACAGGGAACCCTTTCGAGGACACTTTTTGTTGCCTGTTCAAAATGCGCTTTTAAGTTTTGTGCGTTTAATTTGCTGTCATTTTCATTTTCATTTTCACTTTTGCTTGCTTACTTTTGCTCAGCTTTGCTCGGCTCGCTTACATTTATCAGCATTGCCCAGCCACGCCCTCACGCCCATGTGGCACAGCAATAAAAAAAGAATGCTGGCCTTTGTCAACACTGTGGCAGACAAACACACACACACACACACACACACACACACACACACCCATTAGCACACACATACACACACTCACACACACTCTGGCAAAGTTAAGACTATAAAAAGTTGTTGTTGTTGTAGCACTGCTAACTGTAAGTAAAATGTTTGGTCATAGTTTTCTTGCTTCCTAACCCTATACTTGACAATCCTCCCATGAGGGTGCATGGGGGTGGGTGTTTGGGGGGGGGTTGAAAGAGGTCCTGCCCACGATTACGCCCCCAGAAGAGCAAGCATAAGGAAATTTATTTGTTGCCCACACGGCCCCTGACATGAGTGTAAGTAACTTTGAAGCCGATAGCCAGACATTTGCATAGGGTTTGTGTAAGTCTGCATGGGGGTTAACGGGAACGGGAAGGGGATGGGGATGGGGAAGGGGATGGGGAAGGGGAAGGGGAGCAACTACTTGTAGTCTGAAATAGTTGCAACATTTCAGCAATTATATTTATAGAGTCTGTGTGTCGTTGTCGTTGTCGTTGTTGTTGCTGTTACTGTTACTGTTGTGGCATGCCTTATACATATTGTATGAGGGCAATCAAAAATTAGCCACTGCCTGGCCAACAATTTATTTAAAAGGAGCCAAGCAGCCAAGGCAAAAGGAAAAGGAAGAAATAAACTCTTTCATTTTTGGGGTGCTTCCAGGTGCTTTCCGAATCTCAGTCTACAATCATTTCCCGAGGCACAAAATATAATTGTTAATATAGTTAAGGGACTCGCTCAAAGTTTGTGAAGCAGTTGCCCAAATACACACCCATATTAAAGTAAATGTAAATAGCTGAAAATATCAAATATATTGACTTTACTTTAATATTTTGAAGCTGTATATAAGTATAAGTATCTCTACCTAAATAACCCTATAATATTTGCCACTTTTCATCTGATTAAACCCCTTAACTTGCCTAAAAGTATTAAACACATTCAAAACCACCAAAGTTAGCTGAATCCTTTACGATTGCATGGCTAAAGATAAAGTTAAAACTAGTTAATTCAGTTGCCAGCAAATATTTTGTCAAAAGCAATCTGTGCAATCTGTGCTGCACTCTTTCGACCCGGCTACGATACAACAAAGTCTGACAAAGCTACCGAATGTAGACTTCTGACTTCAGCACGTGCTCCCGCTGCTGACAAAGTTGTGCAAGTGACAGGCCTGACAGCCCAGTCAAAACTACCCACACAGAGACACAACTCTCAGATCCAGTCCAAATGCTACTTAACACTCTTAAAAAAAAAGAAAAAAAAAGGCAAACAACAAAAAAAAAAAATGAGTTCAGGCCAAAGAAAAGAAAAAGAGGAAACCGCAGACATGTTGTTGTTGTTGCTGTTGTTGCTGTTGCTGCTGCTGCCTGGGAAAGGCAACCTGAAAGAAAATGAAATTTGCTGTAGCAGTGGAAAAGAAGAGCCAAGGTGGAGTGGTTAAACCAGAGTTACTACGAGCCAGCAGCTCAGCTGTTTTGTGCAGCTTATTGTTGTTGTTGTCCCCAAATGCCATTTAGCATTTGACTTAAACGCGGCTGCTTCAACTCCTGCTGCTGCTGCTGCTGCCAGTGACTAGCGGCTGTGGCAAGTTTGTCAAGCAGGGGCCTGGCAAAAGGGGTGGCAACGTTCCCGACAACAACGACAACCTGCTGAGCTAAAACCGAGACCAGGCAACATATGTTTGCACTGTGTGTGTGTGTGTGTGTGTGTGTGTTGCGAGTGTTTGCTTGTGATTTCATGTTAAGAACGTCTGATACCCTTTTGCAGCGTACATGCTACAAGCAGACTCCCAGCAGTGTTGCCCATTCCGCTCTCCTTTTTTTTTGGCTTTTTTTTTTAAGTGTTTATATTTTGAGTAATTGAAAAGTAAAGAAATTAATTTTATAAAAGGCTTACAATGTTTTCCAACTACAGCAAATCTTTGACTTTAGCTTTATAGCTTCAAATTTGTAAAAGTTGGCTCTTATATTGGGAGTTGCAGCTTTGCTGTATTATTTTTGCTATGTAATTAGTATATTTAAAGTAAAAACTATGTATCTCAGACAATTAAATCTCTGGCAGTGTTTACAGCTTTACAAAAACAGGCCAAACTAGCTTTTTAGCTAGCTTTTTTTGTGGCTTTAAAAGTAGCTGGTTTTTGCTCTTTGAAAATCTGGCAACACTGCTGAAACTGTTTAAACTACTCCACTTCCCCACTTGGCTATCATGTCTTGGCCTGGGCTTAGTTCTACTCTTTGTTTGCTTGTGCCTCGCCGCAGACTCTCAAACCCCTCAACCCTAAGACCGCCAACCCCCCCCCGCTCAACCCCATCTGCATTGCAGCAGTCAGGCAACTATTAAGTCACATGTTTGTCTCTTCTTCTACACGACTTTTGAGTTATGACTTTTGGTGCAGAGCAAAGTCATCCTTTGAATACAAAGAGAGAGAGAGAGGTGAAGAGAGAGAGAGAGAGAGAGAGAGTCGGAAACCCTGTTTAACCTGAATTTCCACATTAGTTCTTTGGAGTCGCGTCTTTCTTGTGCCTTTTGCCTTGGCTTTTATTTGCCTTTGTTTTTATAGCCTTTTTCTGCCCAGGTAAACAATATGAGAGTGCAGCTTGTGGCAGGCAGTTGTACAACAACAGCATCATATGGTCCACAGCAGACTAGCTAGTCTAAGTGTGTGTGTCTGTCGGTGTGTGTGTGTGTGTGTGTGTGGGTGTGGCTATGCTTGTGTGTGGGCAGTTGCTACTGACTCATTTAATTCTAGTTGAGGCCAGTCTGCACATCCAAAAATCTGTTTGTATTTATATAAAATATTTGAAATTAATTTTTAAAACTTTTAAATACTTTTCTGAATGAGAAAGAGAGAGCACGGCAAATACATAGAGTTAAGAGAGAGAGAGAGAGAGAGAGAGAGAGAGAGAGAGAGAGAGAACTATTTGAAATTGAAACAATTCTTTTATTTCTGCTCAAAGTAAAACGCGCAACGAAATAAATTTCTTGACTAAAAAATTGAGAAACATCTTCAATTTGTTGCAGTGTACTCTGGCTTGATTATGCTAGTTGCTGACTGCTTTAGTCCGCTGCCTCTTACGTCTTTTACTGCCTCATGCCATTTGCCTCTTACCTGTTGCCAATCTTACACATTTTGGGCTCTTTGTGTGCTGCTTTGAGCAGCTTGCAGCAGTCGGGCTCTTCTGTGCTTTATTACTTTGGCCTGCGGGGCAGTTGCAACAAAAGGATTTCTTATTTATAAGGGCTGGCTGGTGGACTACGTGCCACACAGCTGTGTGGCAATATAAGACTACGTTGCAACGTCTACATACTCTTGTGTGACACAATATGACAGCGTAGAACTTTGCACAGTTTCATTTGACGCCTGACACGTGGTTGCACGAACAGAACATGGAGGTGGCACGTGGCAACATCATCATCAGCGGCATCGTTAGCTTTCATTAAGGCAAATGAAAGTCTAAAAGTGAGTCTAGACGCGGCGGGCTCTGCGGGGCAGCGGCTGCAACTTTTTGCAGCCAGTTTTATCTATTAGACATAATTTACACGATTTAACTAACTTTATCTGCACACACACACACACACACCTACACACACACACACATCGATATATATATACACACCTTTACACACACATATGTATTCAGCTAAGTTTTAACTTTTCTTTCTTTGCGCTCTTTTTTTTGCAGGTAAGTCGACAACAGCTCGCAGGCAGCAAGTCTTAACTTCAATTAGTCGTAAGTGCGCAACCAAAGGCAAGTAGCAGTTGGCACTTGCCACACCCCAACACACTCACGCCCCCGCCCCCTCACCCGCACCCTCTATCTGAGCACCCCTTTTAGCCACAAAGTCGCGACAAAGCTTCGCACGCTTTTCGCGTATATTTTATGCTTTATCCTGCTGACTGCCAAAGACGCGAACAAAAGTTGTGCAAACTTGTGTGTGTGTGTGTGTGTGTGTGTGGAGCAATGTGTGGCGTATGTGTGAGCTCACGTTCAACGTGGCAAACTTCGCGTCTCTGGTGGCCGAAATTGTTTTCAAAGCTCTTCTTCTGACTGCATCCTTGGGTTTGTTATCTTTGTTAGCTTTGTTGTTGTTGTTGTTTTTGTTGTTGCCCTCTCGAGTTGCCACCGAAAAGTAGGCAATAATTATGTGCCAGCACAAGGTAAAGTTGAGAGTGTGGTGGGTGTGGCAGCCACAGAGGCAGCTTGTGGCCTCAACTACACACACAGACACACACGAGAGTGTTTCAGATACGCGTATTAAATGCATTACAAGCACCAAACTAATGCTGCTTTGATTAAATTCGAATCTTACAGCAGATATTTGTGTTTGATTTAAGTTAGAATTCACTTAAATACTAATGAGTTTTGTCAGAAATGAATACAACAATGGTTCAGATGGGTTCAAGCGACACACATAATAAATAACTCTATTTATATTTACTTTAAGTCTTCTGCTAAGCGGTAATTTATCTTCGTCGTAACTTTGCTACAGTTGACCACATTCTATGGAACATTTAAGTGCAGCTCCTAACTTTGTTGCCACTTAAAAGTAGTCAGTGTGCAACATCATAGAAAAAAAAACAAACAAAAAACATGCAACACATATCACAAAAACATCTGACAGTAAAATATGATTTGGAAATGCTTTTGGACTCGCCGCATATCATAAATGCTGCCATCCTTTGCTTTTCTCACTGCTCGTCATTTTTTGGCCACTTTTTTCCCCCTTTTAAATTATAAATACAACTGAGACACAAAATGCTGCAAAAAAACGTTGCTCTCTTTTTTTGCATTTGGTTTATGCAGAGATTTTAGTGAAGCTTTTGCTTTTGTCTGCTCAAAAATTCATTATAAAATATCCATTACTCAGGCTACGCACACTCGCACACACACACACACCAGGCTGGCAATAAAAAGTGTCCTACCAAAAAAATAAACAGCCGCAAAAACTTTAGATATAAACTGTTTTCTGCTCTGCTCTGTTCAGTTCTGTTTGTTGGCTAGTGAAGAAAGTGGAAAAACACAAAAAAAAAGAAAAAGGAGAGCAGCATCCTTTGCGAATCCTGGCGAATCTGCCACTCTAAAACACTTGAGAAACTTTGGCCATATTCATATAAGTTGTCGGCGAGCCTGGCTCGCTGAGTTAGCCAAACAGATTCATTAGATAGAATAATAAGCACTTGGCGAGGGTTCACCGCAAAGGACTCAAGGCAACGTTGCGTATGAGCGATATTTTTCTATCTACTCTCCCGGCTCCGCTTGTTGCAAATGCAGTCAAAGTTTCTACACATTTTGTTTTTGTTTTTAGCTCAAAACACTCGAACAGCAAACTTCAACACTTTGGCTGAAAAGCGAGCGGCAAAATACATATAGAAAAAAGCCAAGAAAAAAACAAAAAAAAAACAAAAAAAAAAAACAGAAAGAAAAACCAAATAAAATAAAAAGAAACAAAAAACAGAGCAGCTAGCAAAACTTTGCTACTTAAAAGCGTAAAACGCAACGCAATGCTCGAGTGGAGGGCTCAACAGCGAGTGGTAGGGTGTGGATGAGAGGGGAAGGTGTGGGTGTGGCTGTGGTTGAGAGGGTGCGCGGAGATCTGCAGTGCTGTGCTGTGCTGACAAAGCCGCTGGAGCAAAGTAACTGCGAACAAACCAATTAAGTTTATTACTTTTGCGTTTTTCAAGTGCCTAACTCTGAATACTATGAACAGAGAGCAATGCATGTTAATGTGAGTGTGTGTGTGTGTGTGTGTGTGTGTGTGTGTGTGTGTGTGTGTGTGTGTGTGTGTGTGTGTGTGTCGCAACATGATGCTACAATATCCGTGTGAGCTAGAGATGAGCAAATGTCGTGATCGCTTGCGTGACACGTTTTGCTGCAATTACCTAAAAGTGATATACAATTTTAGTTAATTGAACTGTTTTCCAAGTCGTTACTGACTTGGCGAGCTTTAGTGGATATATAAGCATATCAGATCATAAATAGAGCTGAGATGAGGTACATAACCAACAGTCTTAGTTATAATACTCATTGAACCTTGCTGTTGGGGCTTACATATCCTTAATCTTTGCTCTACGTTTCCTCGCAGGAAGTTTCTAGTTTAGCTTCTTCTTTGCGCTCTGCTAGTTTTTAAATTTCATTCTAATTTTTAAACCACCTTCAAAATTATTCGACTATAATTTGCAAACATGCAACATGAAAATAAAAAATGTTCTTTTAATTTTTTATTAAGTGTTTAACTTTGTTTCGTGCTTAAAAACGCTGGCAGCCATCTCTAGAGTATGCGTGTGTGTGTGTGTGTGTGTGTGTGTGTGTGTGTGCATTATGCTGGCCAACCATTTAGCTACGTGCCCCTACACCTACCAACACCATCTCCTCCCACACCTATCCCCCTCTTTGGCGCTTCGTGTTTGCCCGCAAAAGTTGTTGCAAAACTTTTGACAAAGTGCTTCAAAAAGCAGCGCGTTTGCCACTCGTCGCCTGCAAAGCATGCAACAGATTTGTCAAGGAAATTAATAAATACCACGTCATGCTGTGCCAAGCACTCTGTGGCACTCACATCAGGTGGCACAAGCGTATAAAAAAACCATAGCATACATTTTGGGGGCACATTGGGCAATTAATTTCAGTCGTCAGCGTTCGCTGTGAATTATGTGCGGCGATTTTAAGTTGAAGTTGCACGTTGCCCGTTGCGCGTTGCTATTTGCCAGTTGCCAGTTGCTGAACATTCTGCTCGAGTGGCTCATAATTAAGATGCCACTCGCAACTAGTGCAACACACCCACAACCCTCCCCCCCACACTCTCTTCTATTTTTTTAGTGCTGGCAATTAAAGCAAATTACAAAAGGCGACATTTATTACTATTACTATTATTATTTTATTATGATTATGTCGTTTTCATTTGTTTGAGCAGGCAACACGACTTGTTCACTCACTCTCTCTCTCTCTCTCCCTCTCCACTCTCCGTCTTTTTCTACGCTTCTCGTTCTTCTCGCTTTCGCTGTGCGTTCGTCCGGTTTCGTTTGCTGCCTTTGTCAAGGTGATTTATCACTTCTAAGCGCCTGGCACTCATTAATTTTTGATTGGGCCAAAAAAGGCAAACGGCCGAAAGATGTTCGCTCGAACCCCAAAATGCCTCAATGCTTTCTGTTGTTGTTGTTGTTGTTGTCGACGTTGTTGTTTTTGTTATTGTTGTTGTCGTTGTTGCTGTTGCTTTCATTAAAACTTCATCAAATGGCCCCTAATGATGTGCCCAGTCGGAGGATCCGTTTTCATTATTTTCCATACCCTGCACTTCACAGTTGAAAGGTGATTTTTTATTTCGAGTGTTTAAGGTGGAGTTTTCTTAAAGTCATAATTAATAATTTCAATTGAATTGAATTTTATTCTTCATTCTTCATTTTCTTCATAAATAATATGTACCTGAACCTGCTTTTAACTCTTGTTATTCTTCCTCAGTTTCTTCTACTATATGATGAGAGTTTCAGATTGTATTTTCTTAAAGTTATTACAAATATTCTCAGTAGTTGCAGTTTGTGTTTTGTTAAAGTCCTTAAGCTTGTTTTATCTGCGATTGATTTGATGTAAGTTAAGAGCTATAAATATTAAACATGATATGAATCATGATCCATAAAAAGAAATACTTAAGATTGGATATCCTATCTTTTCAAATACTAGAACTAAGCACAGTTCACTTTAACTGCTGTCCAATTTAAACGTTATATACAAAAAGTGAAAAGATTCAATCTTTTTCAAGTTGAGACTTGAGATATTCTCTGTTCACTTAATTTACAAAACTCATTCACTCACTGACTTAAGATATATGCGATGATAATCTAGTTGTACAGGGCATCGCCTTAGTCGTTCATTTAAAACTGAAATTCCTTCACTTGTTTTGATCAATTGAGACACTCGATGTCTGCTCTGTTTTGGTCTCTACTGTTGTGTTGTGTTGTGTCGTGCAAATGGTTCATTAGACTGAACGATTGGCTTGACAAAACATTTGTCCAGCTGCTAATTTTGTTTATTGAGCTATTGACTTTATATTAGCTTATTGTCTTCGCTTGAGTATGCTCCTGGCTGCCACTGGCCATAATTCAATAGTGGAAATATTTGCTGAGTTTTTCAAAAATACAGCAAGGAAAACTTTCAATAGATGACCGCAAAAATTTGCACAATTAATTATGAGCGACGCCGGCACAAAAACAACAAAAAATATGGCTGGCAAAAAATGACAGCCGGCGGCGATGGCGGCAATGTTGTCGTCGTCGTCGATGGTGGCACATTGTGCACACTGTACTGCAGTGCACACTCCTATGCTGGCTGTGTCCGTCCACATGCATTATGCGACGCACCGCAACTTGAACTATGTGTGTTGTGTCCAAAGGGGGGGTTTGTTAGGTGGAGGCTACGCTGGCTAGTTTTTGATGTTTTTTTATGCTGTTGCTTTTTGCAAACCCGGGCTTTGCTGGAGTCGGTTGCCGGATTGCATTTCCATGCCCGTTAAAACTATGGACGCCGCTTCCGCCGACAGTTATTTTGATTTATGTGGAATTCTTGTTGCCACTCTTGCTGCTGCTGCTGTTGTTGTTGTTTTTGCTGTTGTTGCTGGTGTCCGCCGGAATGGCAAATGCGTGCCTGGGTCCATAGGAAAATGGCAATAAATAGCTGCGCGCTTTTTGGCCCCTCTAACAAACAAAGAACTTCTCTAGTTGGTTGTGGTCCACACCCCAAAAAGCACTCAAAAACCAAACAACAAATTGTCTACTCTCTTAGTGTGTGTGTGTGTGTGTGTGTGTGTGTGGCCTCAAGCATAAAAAGGTGTTGCCATTGATAACTAGCCGAGCTGTGAGTAGTCTATGTTTTCGCTTCTTTTCTTTTTTTTTGCTAAATGGTCTACCTTTAGCACTGATAGCAGCAAAGATGAGTTATGCGAATACGCACATATTTCATATTGATTGCTCTTAGGCCGAGCCGTTTGGCCAGAACAATGCCAAATGTGAAGCATATTGAAAGATTCACAAAGTTCCGGCCAAAAAGGGCGGGCTTAAAGACACAGCGCCAAAACAGTTAGAAAACAATTCGAATGTGACAATTGAGTGTATTTAATGGCAAATCCCTGCTCATAACACATTCGATACAATCCCAAGTCTCTATTAGAAACATCAAATTGCCAAAACTGTTTCGAAACTAAACTGAATTTGAATTCCAGATGCAAATATTATAAGCCTAAGTTTCCAGTGAATTTCTATAAAATTCGCATTATATCAAATTATGCAGCACTCAGCAGATACTTTAGATGTAAATTCCAAGTGTGCTTGCCAAATGTCAGCAATAAATTGGCTGATATGCAGGCCAAGTACAATTTCTTTAGATTTCCGCTTGAGCCTTGTGCGTCTTCAACCCTAAACTAAAGCAACCCCTTTGCTGCGTTTGCTGCCTTTGCTGCCTTTGCTGCCTTTGCTGGCTCTTAAGTGGCCGAAGCCACTTAGCAAATTCAACAGCAAATCCAACAGCAGCCGCTTGTCTAATAACTGTAATGGCAGCAATAAAATATCCATATACATTTAAAATTAGCACTCGAGTGAGGGTCAGGGGTGGCAGGAGGTGGTCACTGAATGGGGGGCGGGTTATGGGGGAGTGTTAAGGGATCTACTGGGATGTCATTTGCAGTTGTCCACTTCTAACCTAACCCATATGGCCAGACCAAATGTGACCACAAACTACATAAACTGTAATATATGTGTGTGTGCGAGTGTGTGTGTGTGTGTGTGTGTGCCAGCAAACCAAATTGAATGAAATGCAGGAAGAAGGTTGCGTTGGCCAAAACAAAAAACAACAGCAAATAAAACACGGAAAATGAAAACGACGGAGAGATGACCAAACAACCGCACAAAGCGGCGGCGACTGTGGGTGCCACTGGCTGGCCAGTCAGCAAAAAAACAACAACAGCAACAACAACAACAACAACTACTACAGTCAAACCAATAAAGACCACTAAGTGTCTAAATGTGTGTGTGTTTGTGTGTGTATAGTAAATGTGATTGTATTTGAAATAAACCAAATAGTCGCACATAAATGCGGGTGTCACAAGCGCCAGCCCCCCACCTCCTCTCTCTCTCTCACTCTCTCTCTAGCTCTCTCTCTCGCTCTCTCTGTCCGTCTGTCTGTGGAAATGCCACTGGGAGCCATGGCTAACTGCAGCCTAGAGATGAGCATTTGGCGTGATTTTAAAATGCCAACTGTGTGCGCCTTGAGACTTTCGTAAAGCCTTCCAAAACAATAATTCTTACAAATTCTCAGAAAGTGTGACTAATTTATATAGTAAAAATTATATATATACATTCTATAAAATTGTTGCCATAAACCCAAACTTGGCATAATCCACTTAAGTTAAATAAATTAATACAAAAACTTATTTCAAATTTTAGGTAATAAAAAAAGGCTGTCAAAAATAGCCAAAAAACTATTTCTAAGTTCAAGACTAATTTCAAGCTTTGTTTATTTATTTTGTATGTCTTTTAAGTTATCAATTTTTGTAGCTGGAACCAGCTCACATTCAAAACTAGCTGTGAACTGAACTGAACTGCAATTGGTAGTAGAACATTGTGTTTATCCTCGGATTTGTTTGCACTATCCACAAACAGGGGCTCAGGAGCCCGGCCGGCTGCTCTCATCTCTATTGTTTTGTCGTCTATCATAAATTGTGCACAGCCTGTGCTTGTGGCACGCCGGCGTGTTGCAAACACTGAAAATGTCCTATAAGCCATCGTATGAAACAAGCAGCGCACCAGTTTTTCCGTTTTCCGCTCGTTTTCCCCCATTTTCTCCCACACTCTGTTCTCTGCTCTTCATCCTGCCACCCTTGCAACATTTAATACCGCAATCCGCTACAAGCGGCGAGCCAACCGGCATAGCTAAACTTCCGGCTGGATGCTGGACTACGGACTACGGGCTGCGGACTACGGTCTGCGGCTACAGCTCCGCACTGACTACGGCACTGACTACGGTTCTGACTCCGGCTGCTGCTGCTGATAAAAAAGTTTGCCTTTGAAAATGTCTATTTGAAAAGTTTTTGGGCCGTTGAAATCGGGACGGGACCCTAGTTTGTGCCACTTCCAGTCCCCCACCCCCCTTACCCCTTCTCCTCTGGCCTTAACTGGCAAAAAGCTCGACGCTAAATGAAAGTCATTTATTTTCGGTAACGGAGGCTTTTCTAATACGGGCTTGTTTCCTTTTTTTTTCCTTCTCGGTTTTTGGTTCATTGCCGGGCAATGTTTTTAATCAACTTGGCGCAAAATAGTTCGCGTTGGCCATCAGCTCAAGTGGCGTCTAAGGGCAAGGTTTGTGTTGCATGAAAGGATGTGCCACTTGCCCCAACCCCGCCGTCCCTTTCAGTTTCAAGTGCATGCTGCTGGCTTTGATTAGTCTTGTGTGCATGTGATGAAAAGGCGCTGCAGCTTCTAATAGAAAGCCCGAAAGCAATTGAGATTAACTGCAGTTCTCGGCTAACAAAAAAGCCAATTTCTGCAAAGCCAAGAGTTGTTTTTTGGCCAACCAGAAGAGTGTGCATTGTACCCGAAAGTCCTTTAGGCAACGTTTTCGTTTTAATTTTCACTTTATTGCACTAACAAATCGATTTTGTTGGAAGGTGCGTTAAGTTCCATAACTTTGTCCGAACTGAGCCGATTTGTGGCGATGAAGGCAATAGTTAAACCAATTTCGTATGTCTGCTTTAACTGTAGTAATAACAAAGGTTTTTTCTTTATATATTTATATGTATGTTTTTTTTTATATATTTATATTTATGTTTTTTTTTTATATTTATATTTAGCACAGTTTTAAACCTATTTTGTTTTTACCGACTAAAAGCAGACTGAGTCTGAGAAACCTATGCCCAACACTCAAATTTGCTCTTTAAAATGCACAACACAACATATAAGCTTAGAAACTTAAGCTCCCCAACTAACCAAATCCCAACCCCCCCACCCCCCCCCCCCCCCCCCCCACCCCCCTCTCTCTACACCCACTCTGTTGTCGTTAGTTTTAGCATTTTAATGATACGGATTTGATTTGCATTCGCATTTGCTTAAAAGTGCAATTTTCCAGGGATTTCACACGCCTATAAAACAATGCAACAATTTAAATATTGTATAAATCTATATATGTATATATCAGACAGCCAGAACACATGCGATTAGCAGTGCAAAAGGAAGGGTGGAGGTAAGGGGTGTGTCTATTGAATTGCATGCAATGCAGTTGCTTTTTCCTGTCAACATATTTAAAACTTATTCAGGCGGCAAATAAATATTTACACGATGTCGGCGTGGAAAATCCGTGCTTAGCCTGCCAAAAACGCGCATAGAAAATGAGACGAGAGGAGAGAGAGAGATAGAGTGGGAGATATTGATATAAATGCGAAAAAATGAATGAATGAGAGAGCAGGGCGAAGAGAGAAGAGAGAAGAGAGCAGCAAGAGTGTCGAATGTCAAAGCTTTATCATTTGTCGCTTGCGCTGAGCCTCAAAAACTATGCAAATAACTCATTTGACAGACAGACGAGCAAACAAATAAAGAAGGCAGTGCAGATAGGGAAAGCATTCAACAGAGACAGAGATAGAGAGTGAGAGAGGGAGAGAGGGAGAGTGAAAGCGTCAACGTTTAAGTGTGAAAATATGCAGCAGTGAAAATGGCCAAATGAAATTAAAACGAGCTGAGCAGCAAACAAAAACAAAAATGGCAAAAAAGAAACGAAAGAAACGAAAGAATTCGTTGACTATCAAGGCATGTGTGTGTGCTGGCAGTGTGTGTAAGGGTGTGCTGCACACACACACACACACACACACGCAGAGACATTGACTTGGCCATTACCAGCACAGCCCTGGCTACGCTTGTCTTTCACACATTTTACACTCCCTCCCACTTTGCTGCCTGGCTTATATGCTGCAAGCCAGAAGTCAGCAGACTTCTGTTTTGGCATTCAGGACCCCAGCTTGACTCCTTTCATTTTTTGCATTCACCCTCCTCACCCGCTTCGCTCCGCTCTGCTTCCTGCCACCGAGCTGCACATGCCGCAGGCTCTGAAAGTCAAATGTGCAGATTTTGTTAAACTGTTTTGGCATTTTTGCCATGCTTGGCAAATTTCGCACCTTCCAGCTAAACTTCGTTCTCTCTCTCTCTTCTCTCTCTCTCTCTCTTTCTCTCTCTCTCTCTGTCTTTCTCTCTCTATTGGTCTGCAAATTTTAGTTCATTGTTTTGGCATAAATATTGCCCAACTGAAAAAGTAGAAAGTATGCTTTAAAATATGTTTGCTCAAAAGCACAAAAATAAACAACAAATTGACGTAAAATTCACATTAAAAATGCAACATGTTATGTCGCATGCGAGCAGCCTCCCCCTACCCACATACCCCCCCTGAACCATCCCCTAGTTGGCTTAAAAAATTCAAAAGTGAAAAAAGGAAAGAAAAAAAAGGAAACCTCAGTCGAGGCCTTTTAAATATTTGATGGCTCAACATTATTTGTCAATTGATGCCAGACTTTTGTTAGGGTCAAGGGGGGGGTTGACAGACAGACATACATAGAGAAGGGGGGGGGGGAAGTGGGAGTTATCTACTAGTTGTGGCCAGTAGCGGAAGTTTTTATATATTGTTATACTACAGCTGTCAGCTGGCATTGAGGAATTCATCTATAAAAGCATTTTCCATGCATTTCCCTCACATTTCCTGCAACACATGCTATATGAAAGCAGAAACTCTGCAAAAGTAAAGCCAAATACACTAAGAGAAATAACTGATTAGCTATGAATATTGGCTTGGTTGGAATAGCTAACATTGAATAATGTTTAACTTAACTTTTGGTGGACTAAAAGTAGATTTAAAGCCAAATACACCTAGAGAAATAACTGCAGATAATGTTTAATTTTTATTTTCACTGTATTAAAGTAAAATATATAAATAGTATTCGCCTTAAAATGTGCTTAATCTATTTTTAAATGCTCGAATTTTGCTAAATAGTTATACTAAATAATAGTCAACTTGGTTTATCCAAGGAATGCATTCTTGTTTAAGCTTACTATTTTTCTCAGTGTAACTTGAGAGAGAGAGAGTATAGAGGCAAGTGCGTCAGTTTGATATCATCGACGCGGAAATGCGATGTCAATTCAAATTTGCGAAAGTGTAGCTATGTGTGTGTGTGTGTGCTAGTGTGGGTGTCTGTGTCTGTGTTTGCTAGTGTGTTGTGTGTGTGTGTGTGTGTGCGTTCATGTGTGTCTCTTTAGCGCGCCCTTTAAAATGCCTTCACTTCGCTTTCGCTAAGCGAGATGAAACTTTTACAAGTGCGCGAATGTTCTTCTTCTTCCTCTTCATCATCATCATCATCATCGTCATCATAATCATCTTCATCATCATCATTATCATCAGCAAACGACTCCAGCAGCTTCTTCTTCCTCTTCAGCTGCCAGCTCCTCTTCCTCTTCCTCTGCTCGACTTCCCTATTGGCTGCTACTGCTTCTGCTGCTGCTGCTGCTGCGCATCGCTGTTCCTGTCACGCTTTGATATCCTGCCTCGTGTGACATATCCGTTGCTGGCAAAGCGACGCCTCACCTCCCCACCACCTCACTCACCCCCTTTGCCAACCCCTTCCGGCTGCAGCTGCCTGCGCTTTTGTTTGTCAGCAAACGTTGCTGAAATTTTCTTCTCAATTTTTTCTGCAATTGTTGCGTTTTTTTTGTTGCCTCACGTTTGTTTTGTTGTGTGTGCAATTGAATTAAATGCGACACCAGACAGCAGCTGATGTATGTGTGTGTGTGCGTGTGTGTGGGTGGTTGCTTGTGCCACCTGAGCCCCTTGAGGAGCACTTTGGTTGGCTCACTTACGTATGTGAGTTGAGAGAGTGTCGCTTGTTAAACCGGCAAGATGACAGCTGCTGATAAGCGTTTGGCAGATTCGAACAATAATCACGTTGCCTCCATAAAGTCCTCAGATATACTCGGATATATACGAGTTTATCGCACTAGCACGAGCGAAGCAAGAAGTCAACTCAACAATATGAGGCGGGACTGAGTCATCATCGACTTGAGCTGTTTGCTGTTTGTATGTGTGGCATAATATGATTATGGAGTTGCAACTGTTTGCGAATTATTCTTGTGAGTCTTGCTCAACTCACATGTTTTATTGCCTCTCGCATACTCCACCAACTATACCCCTTATCTTTACTTCCATTATTTGGAGTGGAATTCTTCGCTGAATCCTTCGCTAGAACTATTTGTGAAGACATGTTTTGCTCTTTGTCTGTCGAACTGTCTTTAATATGCCAAAACTTTGTCACTACTTCATTTAAATCTGGAAGATCATTTCTGATTCGAAATTCATGTGAAAACTCCATCCCAAATAAGCACATTTTGTCAAAACTGAACAGATTTTAAAAAACAAGCGCAATTTGGTCATGGTTTGACATCTAAACCAATACTATATTTAAATGAAATCATTTCATCTGAAGACGGAATGCAACCTTTGGTTTACTACACAACTTCATTAGAAAAACCCCCGTTGGGGGTATAAAAATAGCGTCTTATTTAGAACTAACAAATGACAGAGTCAAGTTACTTCTTAATTTGAATGCACATAAAACTCACTCGAATAGATTTTGATATCTTGTTAAGCAAATGATGCAGCGCCTAGTTTATGTTGATTATTTACGATCAATATGGCTCGAAGCTGAGGTTGTGGCTTGTTCTACACACAAACAAACACACATACAGACACAAATACCGTGATAATCTCAGAGAGGGGTGCGTGGAGAGTGGAGGAAAGTATTTGCTACTCGGTAAAACCATTGGCATTAAAGTTGATGCCGGCGCGAGGCTAATTTAACGACACCAGCGACATTTCAAGGCACATTTCTTGGCAACAGCGACTATGTCTACACTCAGAAAAAAGGGCCCACATTTTAGTAAATCGACCTAAAAGTAGAAAGTTGTTATATACATTATACATATTTTTTCTAGATTTAAAAAAAAATCCCCCTCTAAAATTTGGAAAAACTACATCGTAAGACATAATCATAAATTTTCGAAATTTACTTTCTCGATTCATTAAAATGTAGGGCATTTTTTTTATGAGTGTAGACACACCAATGGACGGAGAGACACGCCGATAGACAGACTGATAGACAGACGGACAAAGGCAACCGTATAAAGAGAGGAGCTGCACACATAACGGTAGCTGGCCTGGCCTGTTAGAAGACCCTCCAAACACGAGCCAGACATACGAGACGACAGCGACGACGACGGCATTTACAGGTGGTCGTTGGTCTAATGAATTTTATAGCCAGGAAATTATTATGGCAGGCATCGATGGGCCAAGCAGAGGCCAGTGCTCGTAGGAGACAGAGAAATGCAGTCAGAGACACAGACAGAAGGACAGAGAGAGAGAGAGAGAGAGAGACAGAGAGACGGTGACTGTGACGGGTGGTCGTCGTGCTCACAGTGACTGCGAAAACTTGTGCGACGGTAGAACGAGTTGAAATTGGCAATTAACAAACCATTGAATCCAATAAACAGGATTTTAACATTTTGTACAAACACACAAGCACAAGCAGAAAGTAAAGAACACACACAGAGACCGAAGGAGAGAGCAAAAGAGAAAACAGAGGAGCAGCCAAAAGGTAGCAAATAACGGCGCCAGGGCAACATTGGTTTCGTTAGCGGGTAGCGGGGGGAGACAGGAGAGCAGCAGCGGCAGCAGCAGCAGGCGCGCCGAGTAGGTAGGCAAACAGCGGCAGTTAGTGAGTTGTGGATGGGAGATGCGCGGGGGACGAAAGTCAAGCAAACAAACTCCACAAATGCCGAATGCCGAATGCCGACGTCTGTTCCGCTACTCGTCGATCGGCGGTCGTCGGTCGTCGTCTGTTGTCGTCGTCGGTTGTCGTCGTGTTTGTTTATATGTCATTTTTGATTATTTTTATGTTGGTGTGAGTGGGCGTGTAAGAGTATGCGTGTGTGTGCCTGTGTGCCTGTGTGTATGTGAGTCGAACCGTTGATAAAGACAGGGAGGGACTGGGGTGGGGGGAGTATATTGGTTTTGAAGGCCTGCCTGCAAAAGTCCCGTTGTTGTTGTTGTTGTTGTTGTCGTTGCTGTTGTAATTGAAACCTTTGAAGTGTTGCCTTAAATGTTAGTTGGAAATCTAAATGAAAATGAAAATTCATTTTAAATTATTTGCCAGTGCCACAGCAAGTTTCTAACGGTTCCTTTTTTTGTTGGCCAAATGTGTTTTATGGGTTAATGCCCAAAGGAAGAGCGTTCAAAGAGCGTTCGAAATGAAGTCAATGCAGTAACACAAAGTAGCAAAGGGCGTCTGATTTTAATTGGAAAATCACTCGAATAAATTGTGGAAATTGAACCACATAATGTTCAAGTCAATCAGATTAAAAACTTGAAGAAGATTCTCTTAATTGAGAGCAACGAATCAAATGAAGGCATTTCCAAAGGTAAAAGAAGAAGAAATTAATTTTGAATTTAACTGAAAGAAGGATTTTGAAAAATCAGAAAGGTTTGTAAAACTAGATTAAATAGCCTCAAGACGTCGGCATAAGCCAAAAAGAATTGAACCAAATTTTTTATCAGAACTAACACTTTAAATGAAGACCTTTTACTTATTAAGCTGATTTGAGGAGATATTCACAATGCATCATTCCACAGCTACACTCAAAGAAACCTGAAGTTATAATGCGTATAATTACTAAAAGATTCAACATATTTTCTTGGTATTTAATGAGACTCTCTCAATTTTGCCGTCTCATTGTTAAGAGGACAAAAGCAATTCAGTTGCCAAGTTCCTTCGAACCTGGGATGTGTCTCTAGGCACCTGTTCTGGTTAGGTTCCCCATAAACCCACTTGAGAAGAGCAGGCCCACCTTCCTACTTTCTTAACCCCCTTTTTGTGTTAATGGTAAATATCATTAGTGAAGCAGTTGAAAATTGTTTTTAATGAGCAAATCCTGACAATGGCCGAAATGAACACTGGACTCCATCATACAATAGATCATCATCAACCGGCGGACTTCTACGACGGACGGACTACAATGCAAACCACTTAGACATACTTAGCGGCCACAATCCGGCCGAGTCCTGTGAGTCCTGTTAGGCCTGCCAAGTCCTGACGACATATGCTGCTGCTGCTGCGGCATGTATTATTAATTCAAATTAAATTAAATTAATGCCGCTGATTAAAACGTAACGCGACATAAACAAAAGCCAAACAAAAGCATATTGTGAGGAGGAGAGTTGAGCGCCTAGCGACGACCGGAGTAAACACGGCGGAGTAAACATCATAATCAGGCAGCATAATGAGGACAGCAGCACGCATGTTGCTCTCACTCTCTATCTCTCTTCCACTCTAGCTCTCTCTCTCTCGCTCTGTCTGTTGAAGCCGTGACAAAGAGCTGAACAGGCGCCCGGAAATGTGGAAATTTGCAATCAGCATAAAAATTACATTAACATACAGCCAGCTATACGAGAAGTCAGCAGAGGAACAACAGAAACAGAGCAGACCATAAAAAATGCTCTGCTGTTGTTGTTGTTGTTGCTGCTGCTGCTGCTGCTGCAGTTGTTGTTGTTGTTGTAAAGCTCGCCGCGGGCCAAAATGACAAAGTTTATGTGTGGATATTTAAATAAAATTATTTTAGGCTGCAACAACAAATTTGATGAAAAAAGCAAAGCCCGAGAGAGGGAGGAGAATGAGAGTGGAAGGCCGAAATTTAAATGCTCTAACATGGCCAGAGCTAAAAAGTTGAAGAAGATTGAACAAATAGAGACATTTGGAAAAGTTAACGTAGATATTAGTGAGTTGCTACTTTTTTAAGGAATATTACTTTACTTCAAAGGAATATGAACAAAAGCCAATTTGGAAATTAAAGCAAATGATTTTCGTTTAACATAAAGTTTCCTTCCAAAGGACTCTGATTGTCAGAAAAATATAGATATAATTAAGACTATTAAGCCTTAAAACTGACAAGATTGCCTTACTAATTAAAAAACAGTCAATACTGTATGGAAATTAGATTAGTCAATACCAAAAACATTGCATTTATTTAGAACTATGTACCCCTAAAACTGGAAAACTCGTTTACTAACTATATTACAGTCGACATTTTATAAAGATTAACGTAACAATTGATAAGATAAGCCAAACAAAAATGGATCTATTATTAACTATGTACTCTTTAAACTAAGAGATTAACTCAAACATTAACAGACTGATCAAGAAATAATGTTTAAATATATATTATTATCAATAGTTTACAAAGATTTCGTGCAACAGACACATTTCTGAGTCTATATTTACTGACTGCCACTAAAAAGTGGATTTTTAAGAACTCAAAAGTTTGCTTGGTGCTCAACAAATTAGCAAGCATCAATTTTACATATAACATATGTCAATCTCACTTTTCTTGAATGACGAACTCGTAATGCTGCCTGCTGTCAGAGCATTAAGCTTCAAAGGAACCCAGACATGAGTTATCTTCAGCCTTTCAGCTGAACTGTAAAAGTAGAAAATACCAAGTACCAAGTACGAAGTACCTTTAAGTTGCTCAATAGCTCAGTTGTTCAGTTGTTCAGTTGCTCAATTCGTCCAGTTTTGTTCAGTTGCTCAGTTTCTCCCAGTTTCGGTCACACGCCAGTGACAAAACGGAAAGTGATTAAAATCGCATTTAATGCGCAGTGTTGAATGAGGGGAATGGGATGTGGTGTGGTGGGTTGGGGTGGGGAGAGGGAACAGGGGCGCAACAGGGGATTGTTTTTGTTATTGTTGCGGCTGGTGGTGTTGTAGTTGTTGTTGTTGTTGCTGTTGCTGTTGCTGTCGCTTTGGGGTGAGATTGCTGTAAGTGTTTGCTGTATTGTGTGTTTAGGTCTTGGGTTGGTTTGTCTTGAGGAGGGAGGGTGTTCGTAAGGGGTGGGGTGTGGGGTGTGGGGTGTGTGGGTTGGTTGGTTTATTCGCTTGAGGGAAAAACATTGCGCTAATCAACGCGCATCAACGGGAAATTGAGACGAGCAAGCGCCCGAAACGAGTGCAAAATCCTCTAATATATGTCGAGACTTGGCTTTCTTATCTAAATGGGAAGTGAATGCTTTTGCCGATATTAGCGAATGTGGAAACATATTGAACTCTCCACACTCTCCCCCTCTCACTCTCCCCCTCTCTCTCTCTCTCTGTCTCTTTCTCTGTGCTGTGAGGCATAAAGATAGGCAATGAAATTTGGCAGTTTGTAAGAATTTAGTGCTTAACATTCTTGAAATTTTCGCTGGTTGTGTGAAATGATTCGGAAAAAAATTCAATTATTCTCTTTGAGGGTTGTCAGAAAACTAAGAATGCCAACTTATGCTTCTCGTTGAAATTATTGTCATTAGTCCTTTATTGGGTTTAAGTTCTTAAGGCGATTTATCTGTACTTGTATATAACGAACTTTATTTTCGTATAACTAAAGCTTAAAAGACCTGAGATTCGAAGCTGAGACACTTTTCCTTCTAGTAAAGTATCTATATATATAGATATATATATATATATAGTTTTTCAGAAAAATGTCTCAGCTTCGAATCTCAAGTCTTTTAAGCTTTATATATATATATATATATAATAAATAAATATTCTGCAAACTTTCCCTGTTTCCAACTTGCTACCTCTTTGCTATAGCCATCTGATGCATTCGAGTTCTTTGAGATCAATTAGATCTTACATGTCCAAATTGTTAAACCACATATCCCGTTAAGTAAACTTCAGTCCTCTCAGACCCTTGTGCAATGTTCAAGCAGACAACAAAAATAATGAAAAACACCGCCGAGCAGATGCTCTTGGCCTGATTAGTGCGGCAGCAAGAACAACAAGGACATCAACGGCAACCCATCATTATAAGGATAATGTAAGAAAAACATGAAAATCCGTTTTATCAGCAACATCAGGCACATCGTTCATCATTCGGCAGGGGAACACAAGAAGAGGAAAGAAAGGACCAACTATCGAGCTCGGGTTCATCAGAATATTGCGTGTTCAGCTGTCGAGGATCAGTTTTTACCTGCCACCAACCAGGACAACCTGCAGCGGTACAAACATACGCACACCAACTCACACACGCACACACATTATGTGAGGGTCTAAACCATTTATAGAACAAAAATAGAAACGAAATTGTTTGTTTGACAAATAGAATTTCCATAGCATTAACCGAGAAGCCGTCAATAAAGATTAGATGTGTGTGTGCAGGAGTGTGTGTGTGTGTGTGTGTGTAAACGGAGATTGCATTTACTCTCCAAATAAAACTGAAAAACAAGCTCAACCAGCAATGTACACTCAGAAAAAAATCTAACCAAATTTTAGTAATTCCTCTCAAAAAAAATAAATTTTTTCTTGTTATTCGAAATAATTTCTAGGAAAAAACTTCAAACATTTAAATCTACAATTTTAAATATGTGTCGAATAATATTGAATAATATTTAGGGCGACTTTTTTGATGAGTGTATACAAATAAAAATGCTGGCATATTTGAGAAGAGCGTGCAACAAAGCAACCCTCCAAGTACGGTACGGACTACCCTCTGCGGTACGGCTCATTAACGACAGCTGCTCAACAGGCAGGCAGGCCAGATCAGACCAGACCAGACCAGACCAGAACAGACCAGAGACCGATCACAAATGAGGAGGATGAGATGATGAGAGGTCGGTAGGGAGCAGCGAGGAGTTTATGCAGGTTGTGTGCCAAACTACCTGTGGCAGGGGCAGCGGCAAGGGCAGAGTGCTCCTTAACATAATAATCATCGGAGGTCTCCGCACGGCTCGGAGATCGCTTATTATGCCTGCTTCTGTTTAATGTGTTTAACCAGCAACATAGTCGTCGCCTGGGCGTCCCCCCTTTTGTTGTTGTTGTTGTTGTTGTTGTTGTCGGTTGCTTTTTTTGCACCTTGCACTTTGCGACGTTGTTGCATGCCACAGGCGCAGAGCAATCATTGCCGATGCTCGACAGCTGTTTCTGCGGGGCATCGCCTCGATCTGTCGCTGTCCTTTTGTTTTGTTTTGTTTAGCAATCATCTGTTTTTTGTGTTCCTGTTCCTGTTTTGCTGTCCACAAAGGAGGACAACTCTTTTGTGTGCATATATGTGTGTGTGTGTGTGTGTGTTGTGTGTGTTGCACAGTTATTTAAATTTGTGTTGCGGTTTCTCTCGCCGAGACGACCTTATTGTCAATCATCTGTTGTCTGCTGTCTGAAATGCTATTAAGATCGTTCGCAAGATGCACACACAATAAGGATGTGGTACCCAGACTCTGAGAGTGCCCCCAGGGTAGCACTCAGAGAGAGAAAGAGAGAGAGACCGAGAGAGAGAGGGAGAAGGGCAGAGAGACATCTCAGTTTAGAGCTTGAACTTTACGCATTCAAGTTACATCAACTGGAAAAAAAAAAAGATTCCAAGGCTAATCTCAGAGTTTTCTATAATTGCAATTTGTGGCTCAGATCTAAGATGAACTCAGGAAAAAATAAAGTTCGAAATGAATTTCAAGTATGTATTTTGAGAAGCAGAAAAAATACTTGAAAGATCATTGAAGCAAGAGTTTCTCAAGTGAATGAAATACGAGTGCGGAATAATTGAAGTGGAACAAAGACGACGACCAAATTGTCAATGTTAAATAACACATTATAACTGAATTATTGATTAAAGCTAGAGGCACTAAAAATTGGTTAATTGAGGTAGAGAATATTACAGACAGAAGAACTGCCTTAAGCTAGACACAACAAGTAATAAACATGCAGAAGCAAAAAACTCAGATTTCTATATTAAATGCATGAAGTGAACTGTGTATTAGATGAATAGATGAATAGGCACCTATTCATCTTATCTATCATTTATCTCAATTTGCCGATGGTGCCCCGCCTGCCCCCGGAAAAACTTCTCACCAAATACAACTGTTAGCCTTTTGTGCTATTCCACGCTTTGTTTACAATCAAATACTAATATGGGGAATCTCTCCCACGACTCGCGTGTATTATTAGTTTTTGTCTATTTGTGGCTATTTTTAGCTGTTTCTAACTATAGCGCCTCGAGTTTGTCACAGCCAAAAATCAATTTCCCTCTAAAATGCTCCTTTGCCTTTTTATTTTTCTTCTTTTTTGTTGCCTCACGTTTGTAAACAAAACGTTTGCCGCAACCCCTTCCCCAGTGGGGTAGGGGAGGGGTTGTTCAGGCATGGTTACGAGCTACCCCACCCATCTTGTCCCCTCTCGCCGCTGCCACCATCGAGCAAACGAATTTGACTAAACACTTGTAAGAAATACATAACACCCCCGACCAAAGCAGCCAAAGCAGCATGGAATGAACAAATAAATAAAAAAAAGAACCAGCTCTATATACATATACGTGTATACATATATATATATATGTGAGTGTATGTGTGTGTGTGTGTGTGTATTTGCCCAGCCAGTGAAGTGCACTTCAGCCAACGGCAGCAGCAACAACAACTATCAAATTATAGCCCAGTATTTAATTTCGTTGGAGCTCTCTCTCTTTTGCGCTCTCTCTCTCTCTTCCGCTCTCTTTGCTTGCACAGACGCATGTGCAGTGGGCAAAGAGAGTGAGCGTAAGAGAGAGCACCTTTAAATACGGAAGTGTGAAGAATACTGGGAAATTTCATAAAAACAGACAGAGTTGCAGCAATGAGAGACCGAGCAGAGCAGAGCAGAGAGTGTGTGCGTGTGTGTGTGTGTGTAACTGTGTGTGTGTGTGACTCTGTGAATGTATGTTTGTGTCTGATAGGGTAGCAAACTTCCCACCAGGGTGTGTTCAACTCTTGATGAGCAGCCGCTAAAATATCCTGCATGAAAATGTTCTCACGCTGCCAGAGCCAAACTAAAAAAAAAGAACCCGCTAACCCGCCGTCAGCTCAACTCCCCCCCTCTCCTCAGCCCCCCTCCCCACCGAGGTCCTCTTCCTCTGCTGTCCCGCCTTGGCTGCCATTTGGCGTGGCTTTTAAAGTTTATTCTTTTTTCTGTTTTCGTTTTCAATTTTGTGCGCTTCGCAACGAGAAATACTTAATTTCTTGTGTCTAACTTCCTTTTTCTCAGGCACTTGGCGACTGGCTTAAAGGTCCTGCCAGTCCTGCGCACTCAGCAAATTTAAAGAGGAGCCGCCGGCACACGTATGTGTGACTGACTGCCTGCCTGTCAGTCGGTCTGTCTGTCTGTCTGTCCTGCGTCCTTCGGCTCGCCTCCTTCTTCTGTGTGTGTGTGCGTGTGTGTGTATCACAGTTTGTACTTAGCGCCAGATGTTGCACGTTGCTGTTGTTGTTGTTGCTGCTGCTTCAGCATGGCGCCTCTTCCTGCTGCCTGCTGCCGCAAAATCAAGTTTCCAAGTTCAAACAGTTAGACAGACAGAGAATCCGTTAGATATACATATATATAAATGCACAAGGACTACAATTATTACAGAGTGGGTGTTACAGAGAGAGAGAGAGAGAGAGTGAGAGAGATAGAGGGAGAGAGATAGGCATAGTTGCTACTCTTCTTCCTCTTCTTTTTGCCACACGTTAGTGTTAATTTTCATAAAAATTACTTTTATTTCTTTGCACCACACATAAATGTAAATTGCTTGGAGTCCTTTCGCTGCTTAATCCTTCCCTGCCACGACGTTCACCTTTTTAACGCTTGAGGTAGGACTCGCACTAAAAACCAGTTATTCCTGCGACTCCCTGTGTGTGTGTGTGAGAACAAGTGCCTGCTTGGCCCTGTTTAATGATAGCCAGCAATGCAAGCGGAGCAGTTTAAGCCAACAATTAGATGTGGCTAGGCGACAACAGCAGCTGCATCTTAATCAGATATCATAACCTCAAATTGGTGGACACCAATAAAAAGAGGAAACTAAGGGGAGAGAGGTTAGAGCATTATCTAAATCAGTTGAGGGGTTAAATACTGCTTAACATATAGTAATATAGGTTTGAGGGAAAGAGAAAACACTTAGACGAAATTGGTCATTAATATTTATCTGAGAAGTTTTCTCTCTTGAGATGAGTGTAGAATAATAATAATACAAATACTAATAATAGTAATGATAATAATAATGATAGTAATAATAATGAGACTGACAGCAAGTGCTCTTAGAATTAGGAAGGGTTTAACCATCTCTTTACTAGATAAAATTAATAATAATTAATAATTAAAGATAAAGATTATCTTAACGAGATAAAAAGTCCATTAAAAATATGGAATACGCAGTCAATAATCCGAGATAAACCACAAGATAACTTACTCACTCAAACATACCTCCTCTCTGAGCTGCATAAATGAACATATAGATGCAGATCAGTTACAACTTAATTATCTGCAACTGAACGATCAAATTCAGTTTTGAAGTACTAAATGGGAACTTTGGGACTGTCAAGTCTGCCCGATAACAGATAATCTACCTTCCTGCTCCTGCTGTCACTATTAATGCCGGCTGTTCTTTATTTCTTCGACATTAAATAAAAAAAGGAATACAGAAAGCGATTCCATCTCAGCACCCAGACCAAACAAGAACCGCACACACAGAAACACAACCACCACCACCATACCACCAACACCCTTAGCACCACCCTCGGCAGTAGCATTATAAGCTCAGTTAGCCTAACTACACATTGTGTAGCAACCCCTCTTCTCCCCCCTCCTCCGCTCCGCCCCTCTGAGTCTCTAGCAACATGACATCAGACTCATTAAGCTGACATTACATCTAATTAAAATCTGTGCCGAGCTATGCCTAAAATTTAATTTAGCTTTAAGTCCATACCCCGCCCATACCCTCAGGAGGCGCCTCAAGCGTCCAGTCCTTGGCAATTTAAACGGTTGCTTATCAGCTAATTTCTCGTACGGGTGGTCAACACTACAGTGTTCTCTCTCTACATAGAACTAGCAGAAAGGTGAATTTATCTTGAGTTTGAAATTGTATCTGAAAATGCTTGAGCTGATTTTGATACAAAATTCTTAAATTTGAGTGTGTTTTTTGATGTCTTCTTTTGGTTTCTTTATTTTTATTTATTTATTTTAAATTTGAATTAAAATTAATTAAAATTATTTTTTATTAAGGTTGTAAATAAATAAAAGTAAATAAAAAACTTATTTATTAAGTTATATAAATAAGAAAAGTTATTTATTAGCTTAATTATTTATTTAGTATTTATTTGTTAACATTTTTAAATAAGCATGCCAGAAATTAATTGCACAATCAACTGTTAAACATGATTATTTCCGTTATTGAGTAAACACTGTACTATTTACATCTACCTTCCACCCTCCCTCTGTCCGTTAATATCCCCCTATGACTATGAGTGGCTCGCTTGGACCTCAGGCTTACAGTCTGTGTGTGTGTGTGTGTGTGTGAGTGTGTGCCGCGGTGTGTGTGGATAAAAGTATGTTTATTACATTTGGAATTTATTAACAGCTTTATGATTTCTGTTGCGCCACCAATTTGAATTCTCGAGTGCCGCGCACCACACGAAATTTAATGTCAACGCGTTGCCAACACAATCAAGCCCCAAAGCCAATAAGGACTAACGAGTAAGGGCGAAGGACTAAGGATTCCTTACAGCCCGGTTTTATATGCCCCTGCCGAGGGCACAATGAGTTTATCTTGAAGCATGTAACTCATTGTAGGAGACATATCTGATCCCTTAAGGTGTATATATTCTTGATCTGCACCTGAAGTCGAGTCGTTTTCTATTAACTATCAACTAACTTGATTAAACTTGGCATAAATCCGACTCTTTGCTGCAGACAGTATATCTTTTGGAGCCGATCCGGTTGGTTTACTATATCCTATAGCTGCCATAGCAATAATCGGTCAAAAGTTGAGTTTAGTGAAACAAACTTATTCGATTGATAGACTTATTCGTTTGAAATTTCACTCTTCTATAATCTATAGCTGCGTTAGCAGCTTCTTCTTCGGACTTCTATAACCTATAGCTGCCTTAAATATCGGTCGAAACTTGAGTTCTTGATTGCACAACTTTTTCAACTAATTAAATAACTGAAAACACTTCGCTTTTTATGCAGTGTTTATATGCTGTCTCACAGAAACAATCTGTCTTGAATATATAATCAAATTTGATCAGCAGTTGAAAGGGTATCTGTTATTCGTTGTGTCTAGGCTAGCTGTTCCCTCTTGTTCTTTCTTGCTTGCTTCATTTGTTGTTGGTTTTTATGGGCTGCCAGCATTGCCTATAAAAGCTTCGCAGGCGATTTCAATATTTCTTCTGGTTTTATTTTCGATTGGTTTTTTTCGAATGGTTTTTTTTCGCATGTTTTTTTTTTTTTGTTGTTTTGTTTGCATAGCCAACAAATAATTTCATAAACGCACCGCTGTTTGCCCTTTTCAACCAGTTTCAGCATGGAGCGAAATTCACTTTTTGTTCGTGTTGAGGACGCGCGTCGGCTCGTCTGACGAGGCTCGGTTTGTGGCAGCAACAGGGGACGAGTGAGTTGTAGAAATAGCAGCAGCAGCAGCAGCAACAGCAACAGCAGCAGCAGCAGCTGCCTTCTGTTTGGCGGCTTTGAGTTCGGCTGTGTCGCTTAAATTGGGGTCGGGTCAGCAGCGGCTCATCGCATCGCTCGGCTCAACTCGTATTATCCTTTTTATTACGTGTATACACCCCGCTACCCTGCGTCTCCCTCTCTCCCTCTCTCTCTCCGTCTCTCTCTCTTTCTCGTAGTGCAAAATGTCAAGTTCAGTTCAATAACAACGCAAACAACACGAGCCAAAATGCGTTCGGCAACCGATGGTTACATTTTAAATATATATATATATATATATATAGATCTGAGTGTGCTTGAATGCAACATTTGTGGTCAGAAGTCGGCCGTTTAATGCCCTCGCATTTACCAAAAGCCTTTTAATGAGTTGCTGTTTTGTGGTCTCTAATTAAATTTGAGTGCATTTAAAGCAAGCTGAAAAGTTTGAGGGTTAAAATAAAAAAAGACAACTTAAAAAATTAATAAAATGCTTTTAGTAAAACATGTAAATTTCATTAACAAATAGAAACTATATTTATTGGAATAATTAAAAGAATTTCGATTAAGTTCATTATGGAAAACAGTATTTTATTGCACTATCTCCCTCTCTCTCTCTCTCTCTCTCTCTCTCATTATGATTTCCCTAAAACTCAAAAGACAATGATAAGATTGATGCAATCAAATTTATTTAAAAGTTCAATGCACCAATTTATTTATTTTTTGAATAGCTATTTCTAATCTTAACACGTATTCAAGTGAAGAAAGAGCAGCTATAAATAAACATTATTGGCGGCAAGTGGATTACTGAAGTATATACATACATATATATATATATATGTTGTTGTTGTTGTTGTTGTTTTGCAACACGCCCCAGCGCTGTTATCAGCGTCCCTAGCTAATTTGACAAATGTAATGCATTCGACACACAGCCAAATGAAAAAGTGAATCCGAACCGAAACCGAGCAGCGAAAAGGGGAACAGAAACAGGAACGGGAACGGGAACGGGAACGGAAAGGGGAACCAGTAACGAGTAGCAGAAATCGAAACATTACACCTTCGAAAATCAAATACAAAAGAGTGAAAATCGCTTGCCATTAAACGCAATGAACTAAACGACAAAAACAGACAGCTGAATGGGGCAGCAAGAGGGGGCGGTGCGGGGGGGTGGCATGTGGCATGTGTGGGAAAATGTCGCGAGGCTGGCCGCCTGCCTGCGCTTGCTTGCCTGCTGGCGACAAATGAGTTATGAAGTGCAGAGCTTTGGCTTGAGGATTTTGTGGCATTTGGCACGAGTCATGTTTTATTGGTTGCCACACCTGGTGGCACATTAGCATATATACCTGATACTGATAACCGGTAATCCTGGCGAGCGTGTGCGATAAACAGCTGTGAATTATTTATGTGACTAGCAGCTCACTGCTCGGCTCCTGGCGCCTGGCCAAGACGCACACAACTTGTGGGTCATTGGGTCAGCAGCAGCTGCAGCATCAGCACAAATGACAAACCCCCCCCCCAATCCCAAAACAAATTAGATTATCTCAGAAGAAGAATAAGAAGAAGAAGAAGCAGAAGAAGAAGAGAGCGAGAACTTCATTGGACAATGGCATAATTATGCGCTGAGCAACCCTCGTTTTCGAAACTGCAAAATCGCAAAGGCGCCGCAGATGTTATCGTGAAAACGTTTACCGTTCGACTGCCCCCGTTGCCCCCCCCCCCCCCCAGTCACAAGTCAGCCCCCTCAGCTAGCCAACCCTCTTTGACCAAAAATTATAATGAAACACGCGACTCTCTCTCTCTCCCTCTGCTGCTGCTCTCCCTCCCTCTCTCTATCTCTCTCTCTATCTCTCTCTCTCTCTCTCTTTTAATATGCATATTGAGATTTCTGCCCCTATCTGGTCAGCAGTTATTTCTTTTTTTTGGTTTTGTGGCACATGGCATGGGGCCAGCGGTCAGTTGAACCCCTTGAGAACAAGTTTTCGATTCAAACAGGTTTCTGCAGTTGCATGACACACACAAACACACACACACACACTCACACATCAAGTCAAAGGCTTACACATTTCATTGATGTCGCTGATGCATGCACCCCAACCCAACCCAGCAACCATTATCCTGGCCAAAAAATAAAAGGAAGAGGCAAGGGGACAGCGGCAATCGTGGGCATTAAGTCCGCGTGACATTTTTAAAATTAAACAACATCCAACAACAAATAATAACAACTTGCAGCAGCAGCAGCAGCAGCAGCAAGGGTAATCCTCCGGCGAGGGGTTGCTGCAAGCGCGCTGCATTTGATTAAGGGCTTAAGGGTGGCACGAGTTCTACGGGGTTGGCCGGACGAGTGCACCAACAAGAGGGCAGAACTCTGCTTTGGTTTGCTGACCAGAACTTCTAATAACCAAATATTCAAATGACCCAGCGCCTGGCAGGGACTAAAACCATAAAGAGGCACCCCATTTCCGCTGGCCAAATTGGTTTGCTGTAATAAAAGTACTTGCAAAATGGTAGTGTTGCAAAGCTCTGCAAATAACTGGGAGCTAAGGACCCCAAAGCATTTCTTAAATCTGCTTGGAGTTAATCGAAGAACATTTTTATGCAGTTTTCCTAAAACTAGAGTGGACATTTCTGGGGAGTACTTTTCCTTACTTTAATCTGAACTAAACGGTTAACAAATTAGTGATTTATTTTCAACTTAATAAATAAATAAATATATACAAATATAAGCACAATTCCGCACTCAATTTGAACTTAACTTGAATTCAATCAGCTTTACTTTAAGCGGGATTGACTTGGTTCATTAGAGATTCAACTCTTTTTAACTGCAGTTCACTTTAGTTCAAGCATAAACTGCTTCACCTCTTTGCCCTCCACCTGTTTAGAGCTCTTTTGCCTTGTTGAGTGTTTAGCTTTTCGACTCCTTCTGCTTCTGCTTCTTCCTCTTCTTCTTCTTATTGGTTGCTTGTGGCATGCAACCCCTCTTTAATGGCCCGTCGATGGTTATGAATGCATAATTTCATTCCCAAAAAATTGCTGCTTCCTTTATTTCTTGACTTTTTCCTTTCTTTTCTCGACTCGTTGCCTGCTGCTGCTGCTGCTGATGTTTGTGCATATTTCACACACACACACACACACACACATACACACACACTTTACACACACTCGCACACTATAATTTGACTGGGTTCGTTTGTTGTGCCCTTCTGCTCTGCCCTCCTGCTAGCCCTTTACGCACACGTCCTTTTGTCCACCCCTCCTCCTCTTGGCTATTGAATATGTTAGGGTAAAGAGCTCTGCCAAATCTGGTTTATAGTCGCGCTTATAAAAAAATAAATAAAAACAACAACAACAACAGCAACGACAGCATTTCAAACTCCCCACGACTAACGTCATGTTCGGATTTGGGTTGAGTTTGATTCGGTTTTTAGTCCTGGGTAAGGCTAGGCCAAAAGCAGGACACAGACCTTGCCAAGCCAGGGGCCAGTCAATGTGGACTACAGAGCTGGGCTGGCCGCTTCGCTAATATCTACATAAATACATGCAACACGCTGCTTCCGGTGTTGAAAGTTCCATTTCACAAAACTCCATGACTTGATGCTGATGTTGATACGATGTTGATGTCGATGTCGATGTTGATGTTCATGATGATGGCAAATGGCGACGACGACAGGGACGGGGCACGCAGCTACCAAGGAACATGGTATTTTAGTGGGGAGTGGTGCGGCAAATGGTGGTGATGGTGGTAAGCGTGTGAAGCACGCTGGCAAAAAGGGGGTCGCTGTGCTAGTTGGCGATGCATGGCCAACATTTACAGTGGCCACAACATATGCGTTATGCTAATGAAATGCTGAATAGAGACTGCTTGGAGACTATACGATTTGGAGTGTGTAAACGTAGCTAGCAGATAGCTCAGATATGCTTAGAATTCTGTAGAAAACTATGAAAATATCTAATGTGTTAGTAAGACTAATATCAGATGTGGCTAGAGTATTTACTATGAAACTATGGAAACATCCTACATATAAGTAAAGCTTATATTATAACATATATCATATATCACCTTAACATTAAAGTAAGGCATTGACTTGAAGTGATAGTAGAATAAAGCCGCAGATATATGCACAGCTCTCACTAAGATCTATCGAAGATCATAACTAAAATTAATGGTTTAGTCTTTTGACTTTTTTATATAAAGCAGCTTCAATATGAAAGAAACGATTCTTAATATTTTATTAATACTATCCAGATTTGTTTCATGCTTAAGAATCACTTCATTTTTCCGATAGAGAGATATTTATTATATTTAAATTTATTTTGTTCTATTTCAGTATCTGCAATTACTTTCACTGCATTTCATTTCGCTTTCGAACATCTGGTAGCAGTGTGCCAGTCATGACACCCCCACCACCCACCACCCACCACCCTTCATGCCACCAGGCCACCACCCACCCCTTGGTGCGGCACCTTGACGGGAAATCGGTTTCGGTCTCCGGCTCGTGTTTAGACTCACATTAGCGTATTGCCCGAGTGGTAAACGACGCGTCCTTTCGGTTACGGATTTGCGCTCGGGTGTTGGTTGGGTGCTCTGCTGCCCTGCGGCGGCGTCTGCTATGTCTTTGGGGTGTGGCTGCCACTGCTGCTGCTGCTAGTGGGTCCTTCTTCTTCTCCCCTTCTTCCTGCCCGCTTGTCGTCCTTTTGCTGTGTGGCTGCGGCTGCTTGTTTGTTTGTTTGCCTGGCTTCGCTCCGCCTGACTCCCAGCTTGCAGCTCCCAACTCTAACTCGACACCCACTCCCAGCGACACCCCCCCTCAGCTGCGTCTCGTTGCTGCCGCTTGAACGCATATTGACGCTTATTAATATTTACATTTTTATTTGTGCTTCGTTTTTTTCTTTTTTGTATTCTTTTTTTTTCTATTTTTTTTTTTGTTCCTGGCAAAGTTCGCAACAATTTGGGTGCCGTTGATTAAGCGCTCAACATTGTTGCGACAAGAGTGTAAAAAAAATAATAAATGTTTTTGATTGCTCCCTTTTTTTAATTGTTATACAATTTGAGACCGTTATGACATTGGGATACCCTGTAGCTAAAGCTGCAAACTTATGCAGAGGATGTCTGTCTGAAAGCCTCAAAGATCTCTGAAATTATAAAAAGTTTGTTAATTAGTTTTATTGTTATCATAATTCTGCGAGTTACTAGATCTTATTTATGTCAATTACCAACTAAATATATGCTCTGATAATATAGATGTTTGTCTGTAGGAAAAACCTCCAAATTTTAGAGACTGTAAGCGTTTATGTTACCAAACTTTTCAATTCCAACTGAAATATATTTTTAACCCCATCTCTTTCATATATTTAATATATTCCAATTTTTTCCCCCTGAGTTTTTGTGCAGGCCACTTTTACTCATGCTTACATTTGGATGTGCAAAACGTGTTAAAGGGAAATTTGGCAATAAAACTGGAATACATTCAGCAGCTGGGTTGCAGGGTATATCATAGTCGAGCTTAGGCGACTACAGCATTCACTGTTTGAGTTTACTTCCTGCAATTTGTGGCCATAAAATGCAGCAGCCCGAACCATAGATTTGCAATATACAATTTACAATTTACGATTTGCGCTTTTGTACTCCTAATTGGCCCTGTTTGACACATGCTAGCTCCATTAAAGCAAGGGACACTTGTAATAGAAATATATATGCACATTTTTCTGATTGTCATTTCCCGCGCACAATTTAATTAAAACCAACCAAATTTTGGTTCTTTTACTCTCGTTGCAGGTAAGCGGCTGACAGCTGTGGAGAGAACTCTATGTGGGAATCTTGCCTCTAATTTCCGAGCTGGTATGTTGGGTAGGGGGAGGGGTGGGGGCTATTTGTGCACGTGTCGTGCCACTCCGCCCCGCCCCACGTTGCGAGTCAGTTTATTGTTGACGTTGACATGGTGGACTGTGTGGTGCGAGTGGTGCGAGTGGTATCCCTAAACCACTAGAATTGTTTGCCCAAATTATTTTGAATTATTGCATGCGCCGTGCGTTCAATTTCCACGCGACTTTTGTTACACTCGGCAAATCCCCCTGGCCCAGGAATCGAGGGGTATGAGAACTACCCTCAACTATACAAATGTTGGGTTTTTCTTCTTCTTCATCATCATCTTTTTTTGTGGCGTGTCCTTGAGCACAAATGTTGCATTCGGTGCCGCACAGCATGTGGCATTTCTAGCGCACTTAGAAAGGATTAGTTCGTTTCCTTTCGCTTCTCTCGTATATTGATACTTCGTCCTTTCGTTCTTTCGCCCTTTCCGGGTGGTGACTGACTTTTCCATTATGTTGCCAACTCACAAATATATATATATATATATATATATATACCGACCCGCATTAGCCAGAGCTAGAAGAGGATCACACAACTGTTATTTATGAAAGAAATGCATTTAATTTGGGTTTTCGCTAAAAGTATTACTCGTTTCCAATTCTTTGCCGAAAACTTTATTAAATATTCGGAATACTTGAAATCTGTTACACTTGAAGTGTTTTCCTCTGCACGAACTTCAATCTAAGGACACTAATAAGTGGCACCTGCTCACATTTAACCAATAAAGTCTATCAAATAAATGCTTGTATATATTTCCTTCTTAGATATATATTTGCAATAAATGTTATACAGCTCTAATTTTTCGGATTTTCCAACATATATGTGAATAGTTTGAACTCTGCATTTTAATTTTGAAACTCGACTTTAGGTCGAAATTCAATCTTTACTCATGAAATGCGCCTACTCAGTGGCGTGTGTTTGTTGAGTGAATCTCTTCTAGATCTGCGTACATTAAATGATTATCTTTGAAATTATTGCCTTAATCTTTCAATATATTAAAGATTTTTACTTCAAGTTCCAACTTCTATTTTCATTTACACAACTAAATGTGTACACAATGGCAATCATAAATTATTTATGCGTCCTCAGAGTTGAGGTCTCTCTATCTATCGCTCTCTCTACAACTGACTCTCTCTCTCTGTCTCTTTCTCTCTCCCTGCCTCTCTGTCGAACTACAACAATGAATATCGCTTTGGTATGTCAAGCCACAAAAAATATGAAGACATTTATATTCATTAACCCACAAATACCTGGCAACGATTTGCTTTGACACTTAACACGCCAGGCAAAGTGATGGTTGGAAGGGAGCGCTTCTGCGGAGGTGGAGGACAAATTGCTATTAACATAATTTATATACTAACAAAGACGTTCTTGCTCAGTGTGTGTGTGTGTGTGTGTGTGTGTGTGTGTGTGTGTGTGTTTGGTTTACGATTTACATAACAAGCTGCTGCTGCTGCTGTTCGGTTGGCTTATAGATTTTGATTAATCCACGACAAGGTGCAGTCAGTCAGCTAGATGTGTACTTCAATCAATGCCCCCCTCTGCAGCTGGCCAACACTAATTGTTAGTCTGGCCAAGGCAACGACAGCATAAACCATAAAAATATCAACTAGCTAACGGTTTGGTTGGGAATTATCCGTAAGATATAATAACGTGAAACGCACGCATCGAGAAAATTACATGAGCAAAATATAATTTGGTCACGTGCAGCGAAATCGAACCCAACAAGCATCTCTCTCTCTCTCTCTCTCTCTCTCTCTCTCTCTCTCTCTCTCTCTCTCTCTCACTCCCCCTCTCTCTCGCACTCAGTGTGTTTTGCTTTAGTGTTATTTCCATTTGATCTGCCCGGTCCAAGTCCAAGTCCTGCTTCTGTCTGAAGGCTTATCAGCCGCAAAAGTCGTCGAACGAAAGTGAAAGTGAAAGCAGGGCAGGAAGCGTAATGAAAATAGATTTTTGCTGCTTTCACCCCCGTGTAGGGGGTGGGGTTGGGAGTGATGTTGTTCGGTTTGTGTCCATGGCGATAAGCATCTGAAATTGAATTGAAATACAATTTTTCTGTATTCTTCGTGTATTTTTTTCTGCTCGCTTTTCTTCTCTCTTGCAATTAGAGCAAAATGAAGTTAGAAAACAAGTTGCTGGGAAAATTCTGAAACCGATTAACTGTCACAAATTTGTGGCATTGCTCATGAGGGAAGGGTGGGTGGGTGGGGAGGATGTTTGGGGAGTTGCAGGGTTGGGCCTGTCAGAGTGCAGGTGTCAAGGTGCCATTTCCTGGCTCGTTGACACTTTGACTTTGCTCGCTGGACTGTTGCGCATATAAATAAAATAAATAAATGGCAGCGCTAACGAGCAGGTGAAAGGTGCGCAGAATATATGTATATCTGTATATTTTATATGTATATACATAATTGCGGCCAGTCTCGATTACAAAATGCGTGCCGGCAATGCACGAATTGCGGCCAGACAACAACAAGAACAACAACGGACCAACTCGGACTCACTTTAATAACACCAACAACAACAACAACAACAACAAAATATAGCTAAACATGAGGGTAGTTTTTATCCGATGGCCGTTTTTATTTAGCTTCTTTTTTTGTTGCGCTACAAAACTGCTATGCACATAATGAGCAGAAAACGATGCGTCTGTTTTAGTCAGGGGCTACGCTACGAGTAGTCCAAGCTCCAACCCAAAACAGACTAACAGACAGACAGAGAGAGAGAGAGAGAGAGAGCAAAAGAGAGAGAGAGTTAGAGTTGTGAACATGCAACGGAGTCGTGTGGCATAACTGAGTTTAATGCTGCCTTAGCATGCAGCACACGTATGCGCTTAATTTTTTGTTTATAACGCCCCCAAGGCACACGCCCCCAAATGATCATCATCAGCTCTGCGTTTGTCACAAGGGAAGATGTTTATTTTTTTGTTTCTTCCTTCATTTGTGTTAGGGTAGCAGCACATTTTCATTTATCTTAGCCAAAATGTTTGCCTCTAATAACATTTTGATGAAGTTGGCGAACCACTTACAAATAATAAGTACGCTAGTCAAGCAACAAGTGTTTATAGTTCTTTAAAGAACTAGTTCAACTGGGAATTATTTCGCGAGAGTTATTTAAAGTTATGATTATTGTTATTAGAGTAGAAGCACTTCGTTGTCGGGCCAAATATTACATTTTGTTGAATGTCCTTTTTTACTTTTTGTAAATCAAATGTGAAATTCTATGCATGGTGGCTTAGTTGTCCGGGTCGTGTGTGGACCGGACCCCGGTCTGGAGCCTGGACCCCGTTGCAAAGGTCTTTCCTTGTTGTTGGCTTTGTCTTTTGCCTGATGACGCTAAAACGAATGTGTATATGGACTATTTTTTGTTTTCATTTTGTGCTGTGGGGGATCTGGTAGACAGGTCTCTGGAGAGTACGACTTATATCCGATTACAACACCACAACTTTGTCTACGTGTTTTGTTTTTTTTTTTGGTGGTTGCAAGTACCGCCTGAATGACTTTCAATTTTTTTCACAGTCTGCATAATGGAGCTAATGTGGGGCTCAGAAAGCCGAATTTAAAATTAAATAAATTTCAATTTTTGTAATAGCCATGTGACAGCAAATATTAGCGAGAAATAATGCGATTAATATGATAAATGTGCTTTATTTTTATTTGAAATATTCTCCTTCTCTAATATAATTTATAGTGTAACATTTAAATCTCTTTCTCTAATAAAATTTATAATTTAATATTTAATTTTCTTTGAGTAAAATCAAATAAAGAATAGTTTTGCTGAAGTAAAAAGGGAAATATAACGTTAAAAGCAACCATTTTATCCAGCTATTTATTTTCAATCTTCTCTTGTTACAAATTCTTTCTCATATCTCATGGTAGCTTTAATACTGATTACATATTTATCACATTTCTCATGCAGAACTTTTGAGCTACCCACAAAATCCTTCTAACGTTTATGTGAAACCCTCACGCTCTGTCTTTCTCTCTCTCTCACTCACGCTCTCATTCTAACTGCGTGTGTGTGCGTGCGTGTTTCGTGACAACGTAAAAGAAAACTATAATTACAGCAGAGGCAAACCGCAAGAAGGCGGCAGAAGGGAAAGGGGCAACAGCAGCAGACACAGACAATGATGGGAAGACTGCGACGCTGTCAATGTAAAGGCTCAAACGAAGAAATTAATATTTTAATTACAACACATTTAACATGCGATTATGCGCTTGAATGAACAACCCAAAAAAACACACACATACAAAGCAGGGTGGCTCAAGTGCACTCACACATACATTCAGACACATATGAATCTTTACAGTCGCCCCACGGCGCACAGTGAACGCTAAAAGTGTCATAACTTATTACAGGCTAACAGTCTCACGCGTCACACATCCGTTTCTGTTAAGCGCAAAGAGCCACCCCAGAAGAAGAAGAGGAACGACAGTAACTGTAACAGTCGCCGTAACAGAGCTTAATAAAGCGTTCATCATCAAACGGCACGAACTAAGCCCAGCACGTTGTGCACTTTAATTACAGCCGAAAAACCGAATGCCTGGCGAACTCTGCGCTGGCCATTCGGCAAATAAGACACAGCAGACGTAAACATGCAAAACGAAACACTTTCATTAGCTTAACAGCGCGGCTAAGCTGCGACAGCAGACAGCGTCTGTAATTGACAGCTGTTAAGTTAACATGCGGTGTCAAAGCACTGCTGCCTGCTCCAGTTGTTGTTGCTGTTCTTGTTTTTGTTGTTGTTGTTGCTTCCGTTGGGAACTGTGGTGTGGTTTGGGACCTTTCGGCTCTGCCAGCCAGCTGTCGTCGTCATTGTCAACGAAGTACGACGCCGTTGAGTGTTAATCAAAGCGTAGTTAATTGCTTTGCCGAAAGAGACCAAAAGAAACACACTGATTGTGTTTGAGAGAAAGAGCAAGACAGAGAGTGAAAGGATGAGTGAATTGAGTTTGCCTTGTGTAGTTGGAGTTTTAGTGGATCAGCAGCGGATTGGGGGGGCCTAATGTGTGTGTGTGTATGTGCTTTTTGTGTGTGTGTATGTGCTTTTTGATTAACATAACCCCTTTTTTTTGGCGTACTGCTACTGTAAATGTTGCTGTTGTTGTTACATGTCTAATTTGGCAAGTGTTAAGTGTCCGTCTGAACGACTCGAATGCGAGAAGGAGAAAGAAAGTGACGGCAGCAGTCGTCTACAAAAACAATAAATACTAATTAAAATGTATTTAAATACAAATGCCAACACGAACATGCCCAATACACACACAATTACACACACACAAGCACACACACGCACGCACACAAACATGCACTTGAATTTTTATGCACTGTGAAGCGTATGTTTTTGCTAGTCCAAACCCCCCCTCACTCCACCATTACACCACTCCAACCAAGCAGTACAATGAGTCTGGCGCCAGGCATCCATATACGTATGTGAATGTGTGTGCGTGTGTTCATGTTGTTTACTTGTTTTTGCACACTAGCGCCACCTAACGGAAATGTTTCATAAAAACTTAATTGTCCATGTAACACTTTTTTTTATAGCCCGGCTCGCTGGCTGCAATTCTTGTTAGACTTTAAATAATGCCACTATGTGTGGCATAGTTACTAAAGACTTGCTGGGCTGCTCTTATACGTATTCTTCATGTGTGGCATGAAAATGGATTATGTTTAAGAATTGTGAGGAAGTACAATTAATATGATTATTTGTAGCGAATTCCAATGAATTCCTGTTCGGTTAAAGCCACTTTTTTACTGTGTTGGCCAGCCGCAATTGTCTTTTATAGAGTCGAGTCTATAGAGGATATCATTCGAATTCCACACATTTATAGCCAGACAATTTGGCTTAGCCTGTTTTATGCTGATTGCACAGAGAGAGAGGAGACTATGTAAAAATCATCGCAGCATATAATAAAAGCAATATGCGGCACTACTTTTGTTGTAATCAGCACAAACCGAATGCATATATAGCTGTATATATAGCTATCTCTCTGTCTCTCTTTCTCTTTCGCTCTCAGCAGACAGTTGACACGGCACAGGGCAAAAATCTGTAGCCAAGTCCATAACAAAAAGATTCGAAATGAAAAGAAAAAATAGATTGAATTGCGTGCAAAATGCGTTTGCCTTGCAGGGTAAACTAAAAGATGGAGTAGGGGAATGCGGATGGTGGAAGGGGATAGGGGAGGGGGTAAAGGGAAACAACATGCAGCAATAAAGTGCTACAGCCCTTGAATTTTCGGTGGTAAGTATATATATAGTATATAATGTGAGCAAAAGTCAACGAAGCGTTTATACACTGTTCCATGATATTCATGGGAATTATAAAGAAAATATCTGATTACATTTTTGAGAACATATCTGACCACAGTCAATTGAATTCGTGATAAGAACTGTTCAAACATTGTAACATTTGCTGATGATGAGCAGAGATTGGAAATGCAAGGATAAATATGGATGGATTCTGCTCACATTAAGAAACCTGATAGTTGGGAGAATTAGATGAAGGAAAATTAAAATTAGGAAAAGGAAAATGAAATAAAAATGAAAATAAAACAGAAATAAATGAAAATCAAAATGAAATAAATGAAATCAATAATAAAATAAGTCAAACTTAAGAACAGTTGGCTAATAAACATATTTCAGCTATAAATGTATTGATATCAATAGAATTCCGATACTATAATTTAATCTTTTCTTCACTTGTCGCAAGCTGTTTAAGAAAATTGAAGCTGCTCGTTGCCAAACAGAAAAGTTAAAGGGTATATAGAATGACAGCAACAACACGCGCCATAGACAAAGTGTCGCCGTCTGTCTGTCTGTCAGCCTGTCCTCCAGCCTAAATGTTGTACGTGTAAAGCATTTAAAGTAATGAAGCGACGCTGAGGTTTGAGCTGCACTGGGTGGTGCTGGGGGACACAGTTGGAGAGTTGGAGTCGGAGTTGGAGAGTGGGAGTGGGTATCTCGATATTAGTAACATTTGTGCGGCTCACTTGATGCGGCGTCCGTCAGCTGAACAATCATTCAATGCAATCGGCCAATACATCAATGTGTCAACCAGTGAGTTGTTCAATGATGCGTTCCGAAATGCGGAATGTGTCAATAGGTGTCCGCTGGACATATGTGTAACCGATAGAGGGCGTGTGCTTGCTGTGGGTGGGGAACAAAACCTCAACGAACCTTTTGGCTTGTGTGTGTGGCAGCAGCGTGGACGAGGAGGAGGAGGAGGGAAGGGGGGAAGGGGGGCGGGGCTGTGTGTATGGTAATTTATGTGCGGCATTTAAATGGATCAGCCGTTGCTTTTGCTGTTGCTGTTGCCGTTGCGCCCCCACTGGCGGCATCCACAAATTGTTTAAGCAAACATTTGGGCGTAAATAGAGGGAGACAGCTACAAAGAGAGAGTGAGACAGAGATACAGAGAGCTGCAGGATATTTGAATGCGATCCTTTGGCATTTTATATATACCATGTGCTTCTGCTTGCGTTTGCCTTTGATAAATGCCTGGCTTTGCCTGCCCTTCACCCCCCCTCCCCCCGTTCCCCCCACCTTTCCTTTTCCTCCCACTTCTTATTGTTGTTGCTTTTCACGCATTTTCCTTTTTTGGTAGACATTTTACGTGCTTGGCGATTATGAGCAAAGTTTTTGGTTATTTATCAATTTAATGACTTTGCACTTGGCCAGCAGCTCTTCTTCCTCTTCATCAGCTTCTTCCTCTTCATCAGCTTATTCTTCTTTATCTTCTTATTGTTGTTGTTGCAATTTAAGATTTTCAGATTGGATTTATATTGCGAAATGAAGTCAGCAAATGCCTGCCTTTGCCTGCTGCCTGCTGCAAATAAAAGTGAAATTAATTTCTTTTTATAGCTGGACTCTGACTTTGGCCCATTGTGGAGCAAAAATTGAGCTAAAAGCAAATACTTTGGCATATGCAAAGCAGTTGAGAATTTCCAGCTCAAGTACTATTTTGAAGAATTGATAAAGTTTTTTACTTGACTTCAAGTGTAATTTGGCAGTTAATGGCTAGGTGGAAATTTTATGAATGAGAATCAAAGTTAAATGCTGATATCTATTCAATATTAAGATAAAAGAGCAAGTCAGATATTAATATAGAATTGAAAGTTATTAAAAAGCGACTAGAAGAAACCCAGATGCGATTATAAGACAATTTTTACATCCATAATATCTTAGAGCAAGACTATAACTTTATCGCTACATATCGATATACGCAAAACGTTCGATTAAATGAAATTTACGCTTCCCTCTACCTGTTACATACCTTTACACATCTTCATTATACCCCATCTAACCATTTTTATTGGATTAGTTACGAGTTAAATGTAAATTAGCTCAACTCGCTTGACAGACTTTTATTGTGCTCGTCAAGGAGCGTGGTTCAAATTATTTCAAATCTGAATAACCCTCTTTCTAGTCTGGCTGGCATATGTGATTTTAATTCCATTTTTCCCTTTTCATTAATCCACTCGAGTTTCTGTTGCTTTTGTCTGTGCTGTCAGCTTCTTATTGATGACAGTACCGAAATCAATCCCTGGCCAACTGAAATTCTTCAGGCAGCACCTGTTGTTGGCGACAACAGCACCCCCACCCGCCGCTGCTTCACCTGCCCCACTTCTCCTCTCCAAATGTGTCAACCCTTGTTCAGTCACTGCTCATGCAAAACCAAGCGAAACCCCTTGACACCTTGTCGAGACTGAATCGCAATTGCTCAATAGCCAAACCTATACGAAAATAAAACGCCAATACTCTGTCTGCTCCCCTCCCTCCCCCTGCTACCCCTACTCCCACTCTCTGGCTCTCTCTCACTCCATTTAGTTATTGCTCGCTTCGTTGCACTTTTTGGGCTTATTGTTTATGTTGTGTTTGCTTTCAAGCAGAAGAAGAGCAACATTTATATTTATCGGCTCGTTCGCTCCTTAGTCACCCTGTGTGTGTGTGTGTGTGTGTGACGAGCATCATAAACCAATTTTTATAAAATTTTCCAATTTGTTTAGTTGAATTTAATCAGCCATTGAAGTTGTCGAAGTCGAAGTCGGCGAAACAGCAAAACAAAATCCCAGCTAAGTAAATATGTTTTACGAGGGGGTGGTTCTTTGCTCAGGCTTAGGGGTTTGAGCTACAGCCAGCGACCTGTCAGCTGAGTCTGTGTGTGTGTGCTGGTGTGTGTGTGTGTACTCTCACCCTTACGGACCATCACAAATTCTCATCATCATCATCATCATCTGTCAGAAGTTGGAGTTGGGCAGGCTTTCTGAAGACGCGTGCTGCCATTTTTTTTTTCGCTTTTGACATGTAGCATGTTCCCCTGACGCCTGCCACCGCCACACCCCCACTCCTCCCACTCCAGCCGCGCCCCTCGCGCTGTGATAAATTGTTCAATAAACTTGTTTCGCAACTGATTTGGCACTGCCAATTTCCAAAGTAGCCAGCAAAAGTTTCGGAGCCAAAGCAAAAAAAAAAAAGCACAAATATAACTTTTCTGGCCAATTTTGCTGGCTTGGGCCTAGCTACAAAGTAGAAGACTTTATATAACTATATTGCCATTTAATTTGGCACCGCCTGGCAACCCTACAAAATGCATTTACCCAGTTTGGCATTTAAAGCATGCTTTTTTTGCCCCTTCCAAAATTCAGCGGATTGTGTGTGTGCTGTGCTTAATTTCAAATTAGGGTGGCTATTTTTGTGCCATGTGTGCACGGTGGTGCTCGGTGCTGCTCTGTGCGGTGCTCTTGTATGTTTGTGATTTTCATTAATGGCATTTGGCACACAATTGCAGCCCTTGCTGACTGATACGATGATGGAACGAGCCCTTTGACGCACAAAACTGCAATTATGTGCCCTGAGTTTGACTTTGTACTCTCTCTCTCTCTGCCCTCAGTCATGCACATTCAGTCTCTGCCCAGTTATCACAAATCAACCAAGAGCCGAGAAAGAGGCCCAAACTCAACTTGAACTCAAACTCAAAACTCAAACTCAAAACTCAAGAGCGCCCTTTGTTTTTGAGCTACCCACTTCAAGTCAATCTTCAGTATTTGCAATCAATTTAATTTCAATGACACAAAATTTGCAGCATTCAAATAAAGAAGGGGAAGGCCAAGCAGCGGAGAAGCAGAGAGACGTGGCAAGGAAGGGGGATTTAGGGGGATCATCTATGCATTTGCTGTTCTGTTCTGTTCCGGATTGTAGGCCTTACAGCATTTGTGTAAATATGCAAATCGAAAATGCAAATTAGTTGAATTCTGATTTGGCTGTGAATGGAATGAAATCGAAGCGAATGAATGACTCGATTGGATTCATTTCGAGTCGAATCAAGTCGACTCGATTCGAGTCGAGTCGAGTTGTGTCGAGCCAGCTGAAACAAAAGCCAAAAGATTCTCATCTTACTCGCTGCATTTGCCACTGAACTGGAAGCAATTGTGAAAGTATGTCTCATGGGGGGGGCAGACCCTGAATTATAACCTACACGAAGGGGTTGACAAAAGATGTGATGGGGTAGAGGTGTGTGCTATCTGCTATTCACACTTGTTTTCTTCAGAGTTCAACACAAAAGCGAGTAAACATTTTCGTAATGATAAAGGTATGAACGCTCAGGTGCTACCAGGTGTCAAAGACTTTTATAAAAACTTATTTGATATCATCTTGTGAATGGTTCAGGTATATAGAATAATAATGCACTAAAATCTGGAAATACGTTTCTTTATAAAAAATAAAATTCTTCTTCTACTACTTTTGTGAATGGTTTGACTTCTAGATAAAAACAGCATTTAAATCTGGAAACGCAATTCTGATTCGAAATTCAAGCTAAAAGTCTGCCCACATAGCATGTTTGCTTGAATTTCGACCGAGAATCGCGTTTACAACAACTAAATAAAATAAAACTGCAATATTCCATAGTAGACGCGCTTCTTGGTCGATATTCATGTCAACATGCCACGCTTAAGAAACTTTTTAAATTATAATGCGTGCTTCCTTTGTGTGTTGTTATCTTTACAATATAATTGATACCTTCTCGACACTACAATACCTTAACTGAAGATGGTTTTCTATGTGCACAAGGCACTAGAATCTTGAATCTAGATGCTCACTTAACATGGGTTTGCACAGCGCAATTTCCCAGGTAATTCTAGGCCAGAACACGTTCTACAGAACTGGAGACCTTAATGCGTGGAACTGTTTAAACATTTGTTGCTCACTATCTGTGAATGGAGAAAAAAAGCAAAGAAGAAGAAATGTCTAGGACACAATTTCTTTAGAAGAGGCACTCGAGATGTGTTTTTTTTCATTTTTTTTGGGTTGGGCTCAGTGCTCGTTCCAATCTCTTCAGCTCCCGTCCCTTTTGTCAGCCACTCGAAATTCCGCACACACACGCACACCTACACACACGCACACTGCGTATAGACTTTGGCATTTCATGTCAGGTTCGCCCTCTTTTTGCTTTTTCCAAAGTGCAAAAAAAATAGGAAAAAATTGAAAAAGATTAAAATTTCAGGAAAACGAAATGCATTCTTTGAATAGCGCAAATATTTTCGAAATTAAACAAAAATAGCAGTAGCAGCAGCTGTAGAGGAGAGAGGGGTGGGGTGCGGGGCAAGGGTTAAGGGGAGTCACACTCCAGTTTTATGAGCAATAGGCAACCCTTTTGCAGAGCAACCCTATGCTTAGCAAATGACGCGCACAGCATTTGGCACACTATTATTATCATAATGCCTGAGCAGCTTTCATTATGTTGATTATGGTGGCTGTTGTGGCACGCGTTGCCCTTAAAGAAAGAAGCAACAACAACAGCAACAAATAATGCATATGGAAATACACATTAATCGGAACAGAACAGGGTTGCAAACCTAATGCAAAACACTTTGACAGCTACTCAAACTGAATGGCAAGTTTTATTCATTCTTTTTTTTTCTTCCTTTAAATGCAATTATAATTTATACATGAACTTTAATTAAGTGAATTACGGATTCAGTGGCTCTACATGGGTGCCAACTCAAAGGGTTCTCTGTTGCCTCATTTCAGTTGTACATGTTCAAAGTTGTAAACATGTGTGGTAAACAGCAAGTTTATATTTGGCTGCGTTTAATTAAATACATTCTTTGATTGGTTTTCAACCTTTTCCTGGAGTTACTGGAACTTTTACTTAAAAAGAAAACATCGTTAAGTTGAGCAAAATACTGGAATGAAACACATTTTGAAGAACAGCTACGAAAAACTTTAAGTTTAACAGCTAATCAATTTAAAAGCCTTTTTCGTTTCAAGGTCGGCACTCAAAACGATATTCAAAACAGTCTTTCCATGCACATGCGAATTTTGGGAATACATGGCAAGTGGAACACATGTAAGTGCGGCAACAGCGCACTCAATTGCATTCCTGGAATGAAACACAAACTCAGAATATATTTTGTCAACTAATAATTTAAAAAGTCTTCTTCGTTTCATATATATATGCAAAACAGTTGTTTATTTGGGAACATGGGATGTAGGTGGAACACATGGAAGTGCGGCAACAGCGCGCACTCAAATGCATTCGTTGTGGGGGGAACGTTTGAGAAATGAACATAAAAATGAACGCAAGGCAGTAAATTAAGTGCCCGCTGGGAATTCATTCGTTTGCTTCGAGCATAGGCAAAGTGCGTGGCACTCTACACACACACACACGCACACACATATTGCTGTCTGACTGTCTGTCTGTCTGTGTGTGTGTTTTGGCTGCATACAAATACCCCAAACTAAAAACCGCTCGCTGCTGATGCTTCTTGCCACGTTTTAATGGGTTCGCCTGGGCTTCAATTTTATGTGTGTGTGTTGTGTGTTGTGTGTGTGTGTGTATGTGTATAGATACAGGGCCCTCTGGCTTATTGCTTACCCTTTCATTATGGGCTCAGGCGCTCGCCATTGTTATGGCACAAGGGAGGAGGGCAGGGCTGGGTTGGGGAGGGTTAGGCACAATTTTCAAGTTCTTGCGCACAAATTCATTTCGCTGTGCGGCTTGCTTCGTTTTTTTTTCTTTTATACGTCTGCCTCAGAAAACACTTTTTGAGTTGTTTTTGTTGTATTTGCATTGTTATGTTAATTTTGATTATACGCGTTGTTGTTGCTGTTTGTTGCTTGTTGTTGTTGCAGCTCATTGTGGCACGAGCTTCGCTTTTCATATCTACAGCTGACTAATTTGTGCGCGTGCCGTCGCAACAGCCGCCGCAACAACACCCCTCCGCCACTAAAAACCCCGCTCTGAAAATCACATTTAAATAGTGTGGAATATGTTTTTCTGGCTAGTCCGCTAAATCCCAAGTCCAACCACCCTCCTCGAAGATGTGCCCGAAATTGGTTGTTGCTCCAACTCAACAACATCGTCATCAGCATCATGCTCATCATGAGCATCGTCGTCGTTGTCGTCTTGTCCACGTGCCGGGCATCAGTTTCAAGTTCGCAGCCCTCACCTCCCCCCCCTCTAAGCACGCCCATGCCACTAGTAAAAAGGGGTACTCGCAACTCTGTGAAATTAAAAGTGTTGCGCTTAAGTGTTTTGTTGTGTTATTGCCAGTTGTCCGTTTGTTGTTGTTGTTGTTGTTCTTGTTGTTCTTGTTGTTGCCAGCTTGTTGTTAGTTTGTAGTTGTTGTTGTTGTTGTTTCGGTTGTTGTTGTAGCCGCAAGCTTTAACTAATGTGTAAGACAAAAAGGTGAACCATTGTCCTTGTCCAGTTCTCCAGTGGGTGTGGCTGACATTACAACAGTCAATCAGTTTCGGTTTGAGTCAGTCTCCCTCTCTCTCTCTCTATCTCTTTAGCTCTATCTCTCTCACTTCAATTGTTGTTTTGTGCCTGCAACTTCCACTAAATGAGTGGCAACATTTTGTGTGGCTTTGGTGTCGAATTGTGTCTGTTGTTTTGCATAAATGTTTTGGGATTCAATTGGAAATATTTCAGTAATGGGATAGCTTTTAATTATATGGTTTATTTTGTATGCCAACAATACCAGCAATAGCAATTCGCTTAAGCTTTTGGCAGTTGGCAACTGTTTATGGCTTACATTTCCAGCTACATGCGATACCAGTTTTGAAATACGAACTGCAATTTGTGGCTGGAGTGTCATTCCAGGCAGTTAATCGACTTGTGGCTTATTCATTGCAAATAGCTGATGAATATTGCAAACATTGTAAATATTGTGCCAGTTAGTTTATAGCTGGTGATATATTATAATCGAAACTAAGTTCGGGCAAGGTAAGGCTTTAAGATCTTGTATGAAAAAAGTAAAGCTGTAAAATAAACTCCGGCGTGGCTAATGATTTGATTGATTAAGTGCTCTTAACAAACATTCGTGTTAAACATTTAATTATAAGTAAACAAAAATATTTAACAAATATGAAATATATATATATATATATATATATATATATATATATGTATATACATATATCATAAATATATATCATAAATAATATTGCTGCTTTCACAGAGTTCAAAGTTCCTTTAGATTTACTGCTTTGATTAGCATAAATTGTAAAACGCAAGCTCTGTTTATATATATGTTTATATATATATATGCCTACAGATCTGAGATATCGCTAGATAACACCATCTATAGCTTTGAGCCTTGACTTTAAAGTCTTAGCTTAACTCCAAAATGTAGTTGGCCCGTTTTGATTACCCTTAATCTTTTGACAGTTAATCAAATACTTTGATATCCAATCAGGAGCAGGACACCCTAACCATATAAGCCTAAGCCTAACTGTGCCTGTGTGTGTGTGCCTGTGTGGCTATGTGTGTGTTCACATCAGCTATTTAACTGTACAGTATGCACTGTGTATGACCTGCAAATCGCCCTCAGTATTGCGAATTAATGAATATGTATTATGGCCATCAAAGGTGTTAATGGACACGACACGCCACACAATTTCGGACGCAGCCAGGACACACAGGGTGTTGTGGTGTCGAGAGGTTGCATGCAACTACGTAGAAGGGTGGGTAGCAGAGGGGGGAGTGGTTGTGTGTGTCGCAATAACAAAAGCATTGCAGCCGCAAATTGCATTAGTAATGCAAACAAGTGGGCAGCACCGCAAGCAGCAGCAGCAGCAACAGCAGCAGCAGCGCCTATGTGTGTGGCAGCAAAGAGTGCTTGCCCCGCGTGCAACACAGCTCCACCCCCCTCTACCCAACTCCAACGGAAATGTGCGAGCAGCGAACCGGGGGCTAATTGAATATACAAAATGCCTAACCGAAAAGCTGACGAGACGCTCACTCTACACACATCAACACACATCAACACACACACACACATACACCAATACGCGCACACACATACTTACACTCACACACCAACACACGTGTCCGGGGCTGGTTATTCTGGCTATCCAGGCTATCCTGTGGACCACGTGTTAACCCTTCAAAAGTTGTTATTGTTGTAAACTGATTGACCGCCACGCTGTAGCTGCTGTAACTGGCAAAAAGTAGGCGTTTGCCACGCCCACCCTACCCTCCCCCCTCTCCCGCACTCCCTCCAGTCCCAGGGTGTTCAATAGCTTTAGCTACGGCTTAAGCATCATTGAGTCTGTGTGCGACGAGGGTTCCACAACATGCAACAAACGACTCGGCGGCAGTTTGAGTTTTTCGTGATTGGGGGTTGCTTTTTTTCGCGCAGTGTACTTTGACATCGTGGGAGTTTAACAGTTGTTGCCCCTGCCAAACCAAACTAAACCAAATCAAACCAAACCCAACCAACCCCTTCCATTTCAGTCAGTTCGGTGCATTTGCACTTCCGTTCAATGCGATATGCGCTTGCTTATACCCCTTAGCTGGAGAGCTATAGGGTATATTGCATATGAGACACGGTTTTAATTAGATTACAAAGGGTAGAAGGAGTTCAAACACTGATACGTAAGAGAGAAAGAGAGATAGGCCATAAGAAGCAAGTCAGATCAGAATAATCATAAAAAGAATATTGGAATAAAGAATCGACTTCCCAGCCTAGTCTAAGAAAGTTATATAGAGGGGATTACTTAAGGAAAAGAAGTGAGATTAGTAGCCAAATAATATTGCTTTGGAGCGAAAACTTCAGAGTTTAGACTAAGAACTGACTTAGTTATGGATGTTAAGTCGATAACTATTATGCTAACCAAATCTCTTCTTAGTCTGAACTCCAGACTTCATAAGTTCTTCATAAGAATATTGATTTAATTTGAACTTATAAGAAAATAATGTTTACTTCTTAAACTAAAAGCTAAATGATATAATATTATATTAGTTTATTTTAGTATCACAATGCTACGATTTAATACATTATTCCACCCATCAGAGATTTTATTTGCAATGAGTGGAGAATTTACAACCATATCTCTGTTTGTTTAAGTGGATCGCTTTGATTTGATATTGATACTTTCACATTATTATAGGGTATATTTGAGTGTTGACAATTTGGTGAGCAGCTGCTCAACCCTTTGACTTTTTGTGGTGTGTTTTTACAAGGTTTTTGTGTACCTTAATCTCATCCAATATATTTATATAGTTGTCTGTCTGACCTGTCCTCCCTCTTCCTCGCTCTCTCTCTCTCTCTCTGACTCTCTCACTCTCTGGTGTCTGTTCTGCTGTGCTGGGCCAATTGCAATTGTGTTTTTCGCTTGCAGCCCTCAGGGCTGCCAACTGGCAACTGGCTGCCGTTGACTTGTTGGCCTGCCCTTTTGCCATTTAGCATTTGCCTTTTGGATATGCGTGCATTTCCTTTATAAACACATATATATATATATATATATATATATATATATTTATTTTTTTTATATCTATCTGAATCTACCACCACACACCCTTGCACCCCTTGCACCCCTCCCTCCCTCTCTGGCTCTACCTCTGTGAGCCTATCGCTTTAATTGGAATTGTTTTACTCACATTTTGTGCCCACATTTCGTTGTCTCTTTTGTTAATGTTGTTTCTGCTGCTGCTGCTGCTGCTGCTGCTGCTTTCTGCGTTTGCCTGATATCTGTTGTTGTTATCAGTGTTTCTTGTTTGTTTTTTGTGGTTTTTTTTTTGGCTGCAATTTTCAGTGCGGTTCGGTTAATCGCCTGGTCTTGCGTGGGATTAGTTTCGGGGATGGGTTAACAAACAAACTCTGACTCGGAGTCAGAGTCTGGCTTATTGTTCCTGTTCCTGTTCCTGTTCCTGATTGCAACGCACAGATGTCTGGCTAGAAAGTTACGGGCCCAATGTGAAATAACCAGCAGCAAAAGTTAGCACAACAATAACACAATTTGCATTCGTAAAATTGTCAAATTCTTTGTGGCATATTCTAAATACAATATTTTATTACAATAAAAGAATATTTCGTGCAGATTCTGGCAACTCTTTGAAGATGTCAAATAGATATTATAATAACTTAATGGCCAAACTAAAATGTTATATTTCTTTCCATTACAGGTATTTATAGATTAGAACTTGACTGCTATAGAAGTAATATTGAACGTTTGATTTGAAAAGTAAGTGCAATTTTGAGAGATGAGGAGATTTAGAGAGCAAGCTGTCACTCTTTAGCAGAGCTAGCCAAAATACTCAAATTTAGCTACCCTTCTCCGGTGACTTATACTTCCGGAGATATCAGTATTAAGAAAGTGTTTTTTTTTTCTCCTGGTGGACAGCAGCAAATATCAAACAATACAAAGACGAATAACCGAAATCGAAGTCAAAGCGTTAGAGAAATATAAGAGGCAAGCAGCAACAACAATAATATCCGGTTTATTTCGGGAAATGCCGCCCCCTTTTTCAAATACAACTCGTATATATATTATGACATCAGGCGATGAGAAACGAGAACCAAAGGGAAAAAGTGTTTTTTTTTCTTCCCCAATACGCCCCGGGTCCACATGTTTTTGAACTGACTGTTGATGAGGGGGAGGGGGGGGGGTATATTTTTCGATTTCTTGACTTTCATTGAAGTTTTCATTTTCGTTATATTTTCTTTATCAAATTTTTTTCTTGGGTCCTGTCAATAAGTTGCTTATTGGCCCCGATTACTGCTGCTGCTGCTGCTCAACCAGCTGATTTACTGCCATATTTCAACAAAGCCACACACGCACACACACACATTCTCACACACACTTACACATCTACACACACTCCAGCTTTTATTTGGTACTCCTCTACTTCAGTTCATGGGCGTCGACGATTGCAAGTCACGCACTTCCGGGCGGCGACACGCCCCCTAATTGCAGCAGCTACCGAACAGGGTATAGGAAGGGGAAGGGTGGGGTAGGGGAGGGAAAACTCTGTGAAAGTCATCGCAGCGCTAAATTAGCAATTGTCATTGTTCGGGGTACTCGGGCTCTCTATTGGCACAGCGTGAGGAATTTTCCATTTTCCATTTTCTATTGAACAGCTGACAGCAAAACTCGACTGTGGCTGAGTTGCTGCCCGTCCTGACCAGAACAGCCAGGATAAGCCAAAGGCAGAAGGGAGAGGGGTGTAGGGAAACTCGTAACAATTAGCACTCAAGATTGATGGCTGAGAAAGGGAGAGCAACAACTCCGCAAAGGGAGAGGGTGCGAATGTGCCAAAGAGGGGAGGAACAGAGAAAGAAGGCTGTCAGAGGGTAAAGCTGATATGTGTGGTCGGATTTTGTATAACTGAATCTGTGTGTGTGTTTGTGTGTGTGTATATATATTTATATATACTTGTATGTTTATGTGTGTATGAATGCAGGATGTAAGCCACAGTAGAAGGCGTGGCAACTGCATCAGATTGAGCCATGATGAATTGGAATTTTGGTATAAATTTATATATACATATAAGTATGCGTATCTATATAAGTATATAGATAAAGATTTAAGTGATTGCAAATGTCTGTAAGCACATTACATTAAAAGTCAATCGATTTTTAAAAGTAAGACAATTCTCAAGGCTCAATTCGAATTCAGTTCGAAGCAGTAGCAAAAGTTAAGCGAAATACTACAAAAGAGTAGAGAATTTTCAAGCACTGGATATATGTATGTAACTTTATTGACAGGTAGAAGTAGGATCTGAAACTTTGGCATTGCTTAGTGTAACTTATGATTTCATATTGTATAAATATGAATACAGTTTTTCTCCAATTTGTGGACATGAAATGGGGATGAGAAAATAAAGGAATGTTTGTAGTTACCAAATGATAAGCAACAATAAGCCATGACCAATATTGGTGTTGTGATTGTAGTTGTCTTAAAGTTATATGACTGTGAAACTGAAGAACCTAACATAAATTGAGGTCTAAGATCAACTCATTGTCTTACCTATTAAAGAATTTGATGAGTGTGATGTAAAACTGACTGGGAAAAAGAAAAAGGGCAAAAGAAAAACCAATAAAATGTTTGTGTGGACCTGTTAAAGTTACCAGTTAGCAGTTACCGGTTACCTTTTGAACCCCGTGGGTCAGCGAGTCTAACTGACACATCAGTCAGCTGCTTAGATCTATCAGCTGCTCTCAGTGACTTAATGATCCTTGTCGGTAAATCCCACCAAAAATGTGATGCCATAAAGTAACCCACACACACCCACAAACACACACACACAGACAGGCAGACAGGCAGACAAGTGCCCTATGCTCCATTAGCAGCACACAATTTGTACCTACCGAAAATCCATCAAAATGCCGAGGCCCACAAATAAAACCAATTCCAATGAAATTGAAAAACAAGCCAAGCCAGCAAAGCAAAAGCAAAAGCAAAAGCAGGCAACGCAACGGCCAACCAAACAAATAGCTCAGCTCGCTGACTGCGAACTGTGTTGTGTGCTGAAGTCTGGAGTCCACAGCAAGAAATCTCCGAGAAGACCCCCCCCCACCCACCACCACAAACCCCCTCCCTCTCTTTCCCGTCTTATGGTGCAACAAATCTCAAAGCTGAACACAACGAAAAAAAAGAAGTAAAAATGCTGTTCTCGAGTGTGCTCGACTGCGATATACCCTCAATACTATTTTATAGTATATGATAGTAATTATAAAGTTTTTGACTATCATATCATATATCGATAATATGATCATATGGTCTCCAGCTCTTCGGCGTGTTCGTCTGTTGATCCTGATCAAGAATATATGTATATACGTTATGCGGACGGCGATGCTTCCTTCTGCCTGTTACTTACATTTGCACAAAAGCAGTATGCCCTTTTCAATGGGTTCAGGGTATAAAAAACGAAGAAGAAAAAGGCAGAAAAAGAAAAGAAGAAGAAGAAACGACGACCAACGCAAAGAGTGAAAAACTGAACAAACAATGCGGCCAAGGCGGCAACGAAGGCGAAGCCGAAGCTGAACCCGAACCCGAAATGAATACCCCTCTCTCCCCCGCGCTCTCTCACACTCACTCTCTCTACACTCCCTAACGACGACGACAAGTTCTGGAGAAGGCGGGTGTGGAAGAGGGGTAGGTGCAGGGCATGAGGGGGTGTCTGACTGAGGTAACTGAGAACTTAAGCCACGGCCACCACAATGACGAGAGCCCAAAGAGACCTAAGACGATGACGTTGAAATTGTGGCCATAGCCTGGGTATGAGTTTCTGTGTGTATGAGTGTATGTGTGTTGTGTGTGTGTGTGTGTGTGTGTGTGTGTGTTTTGTGTGTGCAATACCATATTATTAAGTGTAGCCAGAAGCAATTAAGTGTAGATAAGCAAACAATAATGTTCCTAGTCACGTACCAAAGAAGTCTTGGGACATTCTCTCACTTACTAACCCTGCCCCTCCCCCGCCTCCACTCCGCATTCAGTGCAGAGAGTCCTTCAATTTGACAGGACTAGTTGCTGCTTGGCGCTTGATTACTCGCCAGTGTTTACTGCTGCTGAACGTCGTTCGCTTGATGTTCAATCAATTTCAAACTCCTAATTCCCACCATGCCCCACACTCCCCCCAAAAACCAAGCCCAACCCCAGCTCGAGCAGATCTGCTGCTGCTAACTCTGCTGTTTACTCAGTTGTCGCTGGTTGTCTGTCTTTGATACATTTAATTTCATTAGATGATGCACCCCACGACGAAAACAGCACCAGCAACAATGAGGACAACCAATGTATAGTGCCATTTAGTCCTGTGTTCCACATTGCAAAGAGGGTTGCCCATGCAGGGCTGAGGAGTTGGGGGACGAGTTGTATTAATACTACAGCAAGTTGCATGGCTTCATCGGCGGCGTTAGAGTTGTTTACCTGCAAACTGGACAATCAGTAAGAAGAGCTGTTAAAACATTAAACACCTCCTTTAGATTGCAAAAGCAAGTTTAAAGTTCAACTCGACTTAAAATAGCAAAAACTTGATCGCTTCAAATCAGGCCAAAAGGGCGGATTGAGGACTAACCTAATAGTTCAAGTTAATTGCCAGGTTTTAAGGCATGAATATTGTAAATGTTTTGTAAATGTGCCAACGGCAAAGTTAATAAAAGTAATTGCTAGTGGTCGTTTCGAGTAAATATCTATAATTATGCAACACAGTCGGTCTAGCATTACACATTAAATATTTAGCCTCAATCGCCCCAGCAATTATTTAGCACGACAGTCAATTTTAAGACTTAAGCACCGTTTTTACACATTAGCTGACAGCAGGTTGAATATGCAAATGGATTTTCACATTTAAATAATAGACATAAAAGAGATAAGGGATTATGAATTAGTTAACAGTTTAGTTGTTTAAATCTGAGTTATTTAATGAGTTATAAAAGTCAGTCGACACAAAAAGATACATTAAGTAAAATATTGATTAAATTAAATTAAAAGTTTAATTAAATTAAAATATAAAAAAATAAATAAATATTTATAAGATTTCTGTGTGTATTCAAATGCAAAATAGTCAAACATTGGGGAAAACCAGAAAAAACCCAATCAGACCAACAAAAAATAGTTAGTATGAATTAGTTATCAATTAGCAACAAACATGGCTTTTAACAGTCAGAAGAAGAAGAAACTGTTAATTTGAACAGAGAACAGCTGGCTCAATTTGCTTGTTACTCTTGCTAATTGTCGTTTAAGACAACTTTAGCACTCTCAAGTCAAAACATACCAACACCTTTCACACACTCATTCATCTAAGGTTGCTTACATTTCATTATATTTTCACGTACCATTTCATGCCATTAATCACGTACATATTTTGTTTTTGTTTCGGGGGGAATACAAAGTAGAAACTCCAATGCATTCTGGAACGATAGGCAACGAGTACTATAAATAGCACCTGTGTTCCCGTTCCGTTCCGTTTCGTCTCGAGCCGTTTCTCTTGCCATCAGCGTTTAACATCACGATCCGATAAACAAACATGTGTTCCCCGACATTGTCGTCGTCGTCGTCGTCGTCGTCGCTGTCGTCGCTGTCGCCGTCGTCGTCGTCGTCGTCTTCCTCTTCGTATTCCACACGACTCATAAACTCGTAAACAATGCAAAGCGTCGCGACATTTCAAACGACAATAGAGCTGAAAACTGGGAACTGACCAGGGACAACAATAACAGCGCATAAACAAATAACTGAAAACACACACGCACATACACACACAAATCATAATAAACAAACGAGCGAAATGAAATGTAGTTCACACACACACATACACACACAGCTACGCCTACGACACTTTTTGTTTTTTGCTTTTGCTTTGGCTTTGCTTTTGCATTTTATTTGCCTTTTGCGTTCCACTTTAAACACACACACACACACATATATAAATCGGCAAGTCGTTTAGCTATTTCCGTTTATTGTTTCATTTCGGTTTCATTGGCAAAACTCTTCAAGCAGTTGGTTTAATTCGTTCCAATTCCCACAGCGTTTCACGCTAATAAAAAAAAATGGCAAAATTAACCACAAACTGCGTTTTTTTTTGCCAAGTTGCTGTCAATAACCCCCAATGGCCCTGAACTCAATGTCGAAAAACCAATAAAAAATAAAAAAATATGTGGCTCAGACTCTGCTTGGGACACACAAATAGTTTGCAAGTATTTCATGGATGCTTTTTCTGATAAAGAACAGTAAACTTAACAGTTATCCTGTACTGTAAACAATTCTTTGATAAGTATGATAACTCAACTAAATGCAGTTAAAAACAGTTAGCAATACTGTTAGGCTGAGCAGATAATTCCAATGCCAGGGCTGCACTGCAACAGTCGCCTTGCTTTTGCCACAGTTGCATCTGGTTCTGCAGTGTTCGCAGTTCTTTCGCATCGATTTCTCCCTGAGGAGACGCGGATGCAGTGCAATTTGGCAACCAATAATTTTCGACCAGAAACAACACCAGCTCGGCACATGCTCTACAAAAGATAACTAAATATGTATATTGATGGATATAATTATTCATAGAGAGTTATGTACCCAGATGGTAGGGATGGAGTACACAGTGTGCATACAAATTGCCGGGATCTCGAGTGCTCGTCGCATATTCAGCGTTCGTTAATTCCTCCCTGGTTATTTCGGCGCCACGCACACAATAAAATCCCGTTTCATTTGGCTTGCAAGAAGTTTTCCACACCTGGGCACAATCTACACACTGACCGTGAATAACATCTAAAATTGAAAGTTAGCCAGCTATTAAGGGAGGGCTGCTATACGGTCACACTTACCGGGTAGGAATAAAACGATCGTTACTAGAATTATACCAGAAAAAAGTCTCATCTTTTACAGCAAATTTTACAACACAAAAAAATCTGACATAAAACTTGAAATTTCTGTTGGCACATTTAGAAAGGTAAAATATTTGAGCATTCGACATCTGCTAGAGATTCTTAATGCACGAGCTAATCTTGATCAGACCCAGTAGCATAATGCATAGACCGCACCAGTTCCAGGTCTGCAACATTTTCCGTATATAATTTGTGAGCTTGACTAGAGTAGAACAGCATGCTGGGTTTAATAAGTAAATAATAATTTACCATAATATTAATTATAATAATTATAAACCGCATCCTTTATTTTCCCTCTCTGTCTCCCTTTATCTGAAAGATTCAGATACAATCATAATTAAGGGCAGCCAAATGACGTTTGCATATTTCACTGCGGCCTTAAAATTGTTTAACCATTTTTATTTTTTTTTTTTTCTTGTTCGTCTGCGCTTTAAATGAATTCTTGCCCTGGCGAAATTCTGTTGAATTTCTGTTAATGCTCATTATGCATAGTGGAACGAACTGAATGTTCCCAAGAATAAACTGACCAACTGAACCGAACTGAACTGAACTGACCAACAGACGCTGTGCAGCTGAGAGTGTTGAGTGTTTTTTGGTGTCGTGTCTGGGGCATTGCGGCAACAGACACTAATAACAGTGGGAATTAAATGCATTCGCACCAATCTCAACCGACTTCCATACGGCATCCAATTTGTGGCCAAGAGCTTAAGCTGGTTTCGACCCGCCTTAAGAATAAAGCACACTTATTGTTTATTATGGTGTGGAGCAGGTTTGAAAATGACTAGAAGAAACTAGCTTAGTTATCGTATCAATGCTAATTGAAACTGTTGCAATGGTTTTATTCTTACTAAATTACATACTAAACGATACTCAAATGAAGACTAGTAGAAAAACTCACTTGCGAGTTGATATCGAGAACTAAAGAAGGTTTTCCATATACGAAAATCGAGTGCTTAAAGCAGAAACTAGCTAAGTAGATGTTGAAAAGGGTTTTTACAAACTAAATTTTATATTTATGGCTGAGTAGATGATGTATTATATATTGAGAGTTCAGTTAGTAGAAGCAAATAATCAAATTACTTTTCACATTTAAATGTACAAAGAATTCAAAAATCATTCCTTCCAAAATCGGTTCAGTTTTGACAACGTGCAAAGATATTTAACTAGCTACTCCACCCAATATTGAGCAATACATACATACATACATTTATAGATACATATATACACAAGTATGGCTAAATGTCGGAGTGTGCAGCTAATGGTGTCCGCTAAGCAGCTCACCTGTCTGACACCTGACCAAATGCCACACACAGAAATTGGCCTTTCAGCTTGGTGCCTTTCCTTACACATTTGGGGCTCACTTGTCGACACTCGCACTTCTCCGCCCCGCCCACATGCCACCTACCTCCACCCACTGCTGAAAACTTTGTCGTCGTTGTCGTTGTCGTCGTCGGCGGCTGGCTTGCATTGTTATTCAAATGCTGCCATTAATACTTCACTGGCAATTGCAAATGCGCCGCCAACGACAGCATTCACTATGAAAATCCACAGCTACACAAGTGTGCGCGTGTGTGTGTGTGTGTGTGTATGTGAGAGTGCTCCTATGATTTTCATGGGTGCCACACGTCATGTGTGTGTGTGTGTGTGTGTGTGTGTGTGTTGGGTGCTGGGTGCCTGTGGCTTCGGTCTCCGGCTTCAAGCTCGTCGCTTTTCATTTGATTTCCAGCTTCTATTCATATGTAAATGCTCCGCACTGAGAGACTTCTTTACACACACACACGCACACCATACCCCCCTCCAGCCTCACAGTAGCACTGTCTGCTATGGGCACACCCTCCGCCCCCCCCCCCCTCTCTCTCTCTCTGTCTCTCGGCAGTGCAAAAGGTTCGCCCTTTGAAATTTAATATTCGAAAATGAAATTTCAAGTGTTTTGAATTTATTAACTTGCCATTCACAAGCTTACAATTGTTGGCCCCAGGCGCTAAACGCAGTCGAAATTTCCTTCATTTTCTTTTTTTGCCTATTTTCTATTTTTCTGGTCAAAGAAGCCAAACATTGTCCAAACAAACAATTGGCCACATCTTTTGCAAGTACTTTTAGGGCAGGCCCCCTTTTTACTGGTCCTTTCCTGGTATCGCCTATTATTGCCCCCCTCCATCCATCTATTGACTCATCCCCATCCTGTCCGTCATAGTTCCGGCTGTGTTCCCGTTGCTGTGCATTAACGGAACATTGTAACAATAAACTCTCTCCCCACACATGCCTCGCCCGGGTTCTGCCTGCTGCCGGCTGCCTATCCACAAAACATTCTTCTTCTGTTGATTGTATCACAGTAAAACGAGTAAAATTATTATAGTTCTCGATGACGGGGTTGGGATGGATCACAAAAAAAAGTAAAGTTAGTTATCGCTATGCGAGACAACTCGACTGGCAGATATCCTGGTAAATATATAGCTTTGTGAGATTAGTTTCAGTATAGAAATACTTATACAAATACTGACTACTTACATAAAATACTAAATTCTGCTTTTCTCAACCAGTCTTATTGTATTATCTTTTACAGTTGATGCACATTTTGTTATAATATAAGATATATATGTATTAGAAGGCACTATCTACAAAATTGTGTCTTTTATGGCTATTGGAAATCGATTTTAATCGATATTTGCGAAATGATTGCAATTATTGATCAAATGAATCAAACTTGTTGTAGAACTGATATACCAAATTCTCTAGCTGTGTTCAGATAGTCCAAACGGACAGACATACTAAATCGACTTCGCTATTAAGCCTGACCATGAATAGATGTTCTTTATGCTTTCTTCCCACTTCATTACATCGATTTTTCTACTTTTGATTCATTCAAATACTGCAGCTTATTTAAGGGATTTGATAGTACAGAACATATTCAATAAGCTGAAGGATTTCCATCAAAATTCCATATGTGTAAATCATGATAAATGATTATACTCTTTTTTGCCCGTATTCAATGGGTATCAAAATGAAATCAAAATAATTTGTTCGAGCTATGCGATAGCTGCACTGAAATGTGGGGTTTCAACAATGACAACAGCAGCAGCAGCAATAGCAACAACAACAATAGTTGACACTAGGCAACACCAATAATAGCAAAGCAACTACAACAACAACAACAATAACATCCCTCAAAAAAAGAGAAGAAAATGTATTGAATTTCAGTGCATGTCTCTTTGCCATACGATTTCCCAAAACGAGCATTGCAAGTATCCCTCAAATATTTTTGTTCTCTTTAACAACTATTCTTTATTTTTATTATTTCGATTTCTTTTTTTTTGTTGTTGGTGGTTTCGCCTGAAGCATTTAATGAATTTATCAGCTGTTTCCATCTGAGGTTTCTCGTTCTCGCTTTCGGTTCCATTTTCGACTGGAGTCATTTTCGTAGAACTCACATTTTGGGTCATTGTAAATTTGGTTTGTTGCATTCTTCTTCTGCTGCTGCTGCTTCTACATCTTCTTCTCCAGTTGGTCTTTATTACCATTTAATGTGCCTCATTCGCTCTAATGTTAATGGATTTGTGTTATATGGTTCTGTCTGTTCTGTCTGTCTTATGCACAAAAGGAGGGCCTTCAGCGGGGGGTCTTTTTACGCCCTCAATCATGTCTCCAGACGGTCGTCGCCGTCGTCGGAGTTGTAGTTTTTCAAATCTTTCAATCTGTTGGCTTCAATTGTGAATGTCTTAAATAGCACATAAATTGACAATAAATTCTATAAAATAGATAAACTCGACGAAACTCGACGATGTCTGTTCTGGTTAAGGTTTTGTTCTACTCTTCTTATTATTATATTCTGTTCTCTCCGCCCTTAACTCTTGAATAGTTCCCAAATCAGCTGAGATTTGTTCTTTTATTTCCATTGTTTACTTGTCTTTTGCTTAAACAACTCCTAACTCATTTGATATGTATTTTTAATGTGATCCTCTTCAAATGTTTTAAATGTTCAATTGCCTTTTCGATTTTTAGTTTCAATTTAATTGATTACTTTTCCTTAAAAAGATATTAACTTATTTGATTTTTAATTTCGAAATATTTGCAAAAATGTTCATTTTTAATTTAAATAATTTAATTACCTTATTTCTAATTTGATTTCTGCTCTAATTTTCGAGTAGTTCTGCTCTCTAAATTCAAGCAGCCGTTCCATTCCGTTGTTCCTCTTTGCTTTTACTTTTACATTTCCTCTCCAATTAAACTCTTACCAAAGTTTATCAGTTATTTATAATCTTTTCAATTTAATTTGACATTTACTATAATTCCCAAAAAAAAAAAAAAACTTTAAAAGCAAGCAGCAGCAATAAAGTAGTCAAAACATGATGGAATAATTCTCAGGTTACGACTGCTTCAACACCCCAAAGAAACAACAACAATGACAACAACAACAATGACACCAACAACCAGTAGCAATAAAACTTGAAGTAAACACTGTTATTGTGGTTGAACATGAACCGCAAAAACTATGAAAAGCAGACTCCGGGCTAAAGTACGGGTATAAAACAATCCATGCTCCGATACCCGATAGCCCCTCCATTTTGGCCAGGCACCTGTCTATGCTGCTGCTGCTGCTGCTCGCATGTGGATTAAAGACAAGTTGCAACAAACGCCTTGGGGGCAGGACTAGAAAGCAGCACAGACACACGTTGCACTCACAGTTGCTGCGATGAACAAATGAAAAGTATCCAGAAGCGAGCATGACAACAACAACGACAACAGCAATTTGCAGCAACCAAGATACAAGACAGCACAATAAGACACAAACTGACAGGCAGACGAACGGACAAACAGACAGACGGACAGACAGACAGATAGACAGTCAAAGAGACAGACTAACTAACACCGACAACAAGACAATTAAATTATGCACGATTTTTACAGATGCCAAAGCACTTGCTGGATTTGCTTGCCGAGGCTCCCACTCTGCCCCTCTACTTTTCCCACCCCTCTTCTTCCCCACCCCTCTCCTCACTGTTTTGGCCAGGAATTTTCATAGGATTTTAGGTTTTGAGCTTCAAATTGATTTTAAATAAATTAAAAGTTAAATATTGACTATGTTCGAGGCAGGTGCTAAATACCCCCTCTCTCTCTCTCTCTATTCCACTCTCTCACTCTCCTTCTCTCACGCCCTCTCCTGAGACTATTTGTCGAATCTGGCAAATGAATTTCAATAAATTTGACAAATTCAGTCAAGTGGCAACTAAATGCTTGCCTCCCAAATGAATTTGTTCTCTAAAGCTTTGCAGCCAGTTAAAATATTGATTTATTTCGATTTTTTTTGGTATTCCACAAAATTAAAATAGAGAATAAAATAAATTAAATTTAAATTGATGATCATTTTTTAATTGTTAGCCAAACTTAACTTAATCTCTCAGCTATCATTAACTGCCTTACTTTGCCCGCTTACAAGTTGTAAGCATGTTTTTTCTGTTATTCTCTCAGCAACTCTTTAGGTCTTTTTTTTTTGTTTTTTTTTTGTTTCTTGCTCACACTTGAGATCGCTCCATTAACATTTTTGTTTGCCCCTGCTGCCCCCCCTTGGTAAGAATCAGTTGAGTGTTTTGTAAGCGCTTCAAGGTATCCAATTTGTAAGGCCCTCCAGTCACAGATTCAACTTCAATCTCTTCCTCCGCCCTAGCAATGATAAATCATCTTTTGTGTTTTATTTCTTTCAGTTTTTTTTTGTTTTTGTTTTTTATTATTCTTTTTTTTTCCCATCTTGGACGCCTCTTCAGAGCGGGCCGCCAGCTGCCGTTGCTGTCTGTCCCCCGTCTGTTTCTGTTTCTGTTTTTTTTTTCTGTTTTATACCTTTTGGTTGCATTCGTAAATTTCAGTGTAATTTTATGATTATGGCCGCACGCATTTTGATTGATACTTTAGCACTACTTGAAGAGAGGGAGAGGGGAAGATGCACCCCCCCCCCCCCCCCAATAAAAGAAAAAAGGGAACCTGGAGACAAGCATTAAAATTCAATTTCTGTTAATGATGATTATAGGAATAATGATAATGATGTTGTTGTTGTTGCTTTTGTTATTGTTCCAGCGAATTTCAATTTTCAAGCGAAATGCATTTTGACTTTTGGAAATACATCAATCTTATTGGGTAAGAGTGTAGGGGTAGGTGAGTGGCGGGGGAGGGAGGCAGACGAAAAACTTCCTGGGGCGCACAAATTTTCAACGCCTTCGGCGCTCATTATGCGCGTGGGCGTGGTCGAGTGCGGGAGGGGGGATGGGGGAGTGGCATGTCCGGTTGTGCGTTTTGCGGCGTATTTTGTATGCCGTTAGGCGCTGCCCAATGTAATTATTCAATACATTTTACGTGCGTCGCATGCCAAAAAACGTTTTGCCCCCAGCCACGCCCCCCAGGCACCACTTGCCACTTAGACTTCATTAGAATATGTGCATGTATGTGTCTGTGTGTGAGTGTGTCGTCAACTCCTCCCCCCACCACTCTTTCCCCTCTTTTCGCAGTGTTTCTTCTTGCTTTTCATTCGTTGCTGTTGTTTGCCACTTTCGAGCGCACTTTGCAATTTATTAAACATTTTATTGCGCCCCAAGGCGTGCTTGCCGCTGCTCCGCAAGTAAAGTAAAATGCTGCACAATGTGGCCAACAGTAAAACCAAGAAAAAGATGAAAAAAGTTTTGCGTCCGCAAGGAGAGTTGGCAACACTTGCTAAAGACTCGGCACAATTAAAGCGAGCCGCGCGCAGCCTAATGGGAGTGAGCGAGAAACGAGATGAGATGAGAAGTAAGAAGCAGAGCAGAGAAGAGCAAAAGACACAGGTGGTCCACGAACTAGGCAGAATCAGCTGGAATGAGTGAAATTCACACAAACACACACAGTTGATTGCCTCGTAACGTAAGAAGTAACGTAAAAGTAAAGAGTTTGTCTCACAATGTTTCCCATATTATTTCCAATGGACGATTTCATTCTTTAACTTGGCTTATTTCATTGCTTATGCAATTCCCTTTAGAGCGAAACTTTCTTAAAAGTTGCAAATTATCAATCAAGTTTCTGCTTTTTTTAAAGAAAATTTTTAAACTTTTTGAAAAATGTATTTAATTAATAAATTTTTTTTAATATTGTGCTTCTGAGGAATCTATATTTAAGCTGATTTTTTCATGATATCTTCAGTGTATTATGCATATTTATTATTATCTTTTGCCATTTCTTGATTTTAACTCGACATTTTCTTATGTCGATCGATATTCGCCGTACATTTACAGTTAGTTTTCCAAGTGCATTAAACTTTCCCATAAATCTTGAAGTCTACAACTAAAAGTAGTCCGTTATATTCCAGCCTGCATTGTGTGTAAGGCCGTCATTCTGCCTGAAATATGTACACACTTGTTCAACTCACATCACCTGATAATAGCTAAGCTCTGCTGATCCCAACACACACACACACACAGACACACACAGCCACAGCTGGAACAACGTCAGTTTCACTTGCAAACCGAACCCGAAACGAGGAGAGTATAGGAAAAAATGAATTTAGGTCTTCCGGGCGAGTGGATGCATTGTGAAGCCTTCTCGTGCCAGGGGAGACCCCTTAGCACCCCAATTATAACGCGCTAAACAATAAAGAAAATAATAATAAAACTCAGCACACATAGTAAGAGAAACCTAGAATATATGTGTGTGTGTGTGTACGTGTGTGTGGATGGATGAGTGCTAAGAGCAACCCTCGCTAATGAAGCTGCAGTTTTTCAGTGTTGTTGTTCTTGTTGTTGTTGCTTCCAGTGTTTGCACATACGTCTGGAAGGGAGTGTGGGGGGAGAGGGGATTATCACCAGTAGCAATGGACATTCATTAAGGAACAGTGAAAAAAATATAACCTGCGATATTTGCACTAATTTGTAACATTCATCGCATGCTCAAACATTTGAGCAAAACTAAAGGCAGGCAACAACTTTAAGCTTTGTTTAGCTGTAGTTTTTTTTGCTGTTGTTGTTGTTTCTCCACGCATTATGGCAATTTCCAATGTAGTATTCCATTAAGCACTCAAAGCGAAGAGGAAGAAAATACGCCTGTTAACCGCAGGCAATACACACACACACACACACACACAGATTCGCATCCATGTGTGTGTGCGTGTAAATGCGAAGGGCGGGGAGAGTGGGAATACGGTGAGGAGAGCAACGTGCAGTTAGCGGCGCTTTATTTGCTGGGAACAAACACTTACAACAACAACAACAGCAGCAGCAAGCAAATCACAGCTGCAGGCAGGCAGCAGCAAGCAGCAGGCTGTGTGGCGGGCGTCGTCGGCTCTCAACATAAAAAAGAGCCGCCGCCAACGTCATGACTCTCTTTCCCGCTCGCACACTCGCTCGTCCACGCACTCTCTCATTCGCTCACTTGCTGTAACATTTGTTTTGACATTGGCCGACGCCATCGTCCATCTGTCTGTCAGCCAGTCAGTCATTCAGTCGATCTGTCCAGCAATCACTTCTTTTATTTTCTTCTCTTTTTTTTTTTGTAGTTTGTTTGTTGTGCGTTGCACTTTTTTTGTGCTCGGCCTGCAAGTGTAAAGTTTAAAATTAGTTTCAAGTTTTCGGTCTTTTTTTCGCCGTTCTCTTCTTTCAAACAGTCCCACTATTTTTGTCAACTTTTAGTAAAGTACTTTAAAAAAAAAACCAAAAAAAAAAACCCAAAAACAATAACAAAGAGGGGAAAACAGTTGCTATGCACTTGTCACCATTTCGTGCAATTGTTGAAAACCCGATTTTCTATCCAATTTGACTCCGAAAGCAATGGGAAATGAAACAGTTTCAAGTATTCCAATAAAATGCCGCAATTATTTGAATATTTGCACGAAACTGGAAACTGGAATAGCCAGCAATATGTACTCGAATTTTCTTTTTATAATTCTGTCGAAAACTCTACTTTCATCTGCTTACTTCATAATTCTTCACTTAAAAATGTTTTCTAGAAAACTATTCCTTCTTCTTACTTCCAAAATGTTCTTTGCTTCCTCAAATTGATCAAGCTTAAGCTTTTGGATAAGCGTTGCCAACACAAAAAAAAAAAATAGACTAACAAAGCGTATATTTAAGTAATAGGTGTAGGTAGGAATAAAAACGATAAGAATGCCATGATGCGATTACGGTATTTGTGTCTCGTCAAACCAAAGCAACCAATCAAATGCAAGAATCCTCGCATCTTGCGTTTTTGGGCTACGCAAAAAAAGCTCCAACATTTTTTGTGGGCTTAAGTCGGGAAAAGAGTCAGTTGCAAGTATTTTGCTGACACCGGTTTTCATTTTATTTTCATCGAAGACAAACTACAAACTGCGAAAAATGCATGCTTATTTATATTCCCAGTTCTTTTTTTTCTTTCTTTCTCGTTTTATTTGTCAACAAGAAGAAAAAGAAGAAGAAGAAGAAGCAGGGACATCTGCAGGCAACTCAACTGAGGCAATTGCGATTGATAAGGGTTTTCAAATATTGTATCTCTTTCAATGTTGCTGTTGTTGTTGTTGCCACACACGATGGATAGCTCACACATCCGTGTGTGTATATGTGTGTGTGCGTTAGGGTTCACTGTAAAAATTAGTTATCACGTGATGAAATTAAAATAAAACTATCCGGATAAAGAAATCTTTTCCAGCAACTATTGTGTACCTGATCTGATAGTAATTGATTGCCTACAAAATTGAAAATCATCAATTCCAAAATTAGCTTTGTCAAAGTAAATAGATAGATGGATAGAAATAGTATTTAGACACAGGTAAATATTTTCCACACGCAACTGAAATGAATGCATTTTCATTATCATGATTTAAACTGTAGAAGAATTTAAAAATTTAAATCTGTTGACATTTTACAATATTTTACTTTAGGTTTGTGGAAAACTCACAATTTATTTAGATTCTTATTTATTTCATTTAGTCTATTTAATTTACCTTAACCCTAGGCGCCCAATGTACATAAGGGTTAATCAATAATTTCCCTTTCTTTAAAATGTGCCTCATATCTTCTAATCAAGATATTTCCCTGTGATTAATTAAAAATGGTTGTGCTGTTTTTTGTTGTTTGTTGCATGCTGTTAACGTCTTAGATGCTAATTAAATGAAATTGAATTAAATGTAAATGTAGCAGCATTTAATTAAATCTGACAGTTTTCCTAGTTAGTTGTGCAGCTAATTAGCATGTGGAACACACAGAAAGAGAGACCCAAATCAAACTCTTAAGTAATTGGCACACACAAACACACAAAAACACACATACATATGCGTTATATGTTATCCACAAACTACACCTCCTTCCCCCTGTAACAATCACAGTGACAGCACTGTTAAATGTGATGAGAAAAGGGTGGGGGGGTCAGGGTGTTGTCAGAAACAGTTTATAACGCCTAGAATTATGCCGCACATAAATCAAAATTGACGCGTAAACAAATATGCATATTATGCACATATACATATATATAAATATATATGTATATAGGGATACACCTTTTATCGTCTAGCATTTTACTTTCGTTCTTGACGTTTTATCCTGTGTAAAATGTTTTAAATTTATGCATATTGCCGCTGATCAAAGTCAAAAGTGTTGCGAAAGAAAAGGATGAGAGGGTATGGGGTGAGGATGGGGCACGTTAACATCACGCGGGGAGCTTTATATTTATTGAGAACTTTCGTTTGTTTTTGGCAGCAAGGAGCACGAAGATTTTAATTTATGGACAGCAATAAGCGCTAACGGAACTTGAAGCAATTTACGCAAATGGAATGAAAACCGTGGCAGAAAAAAAGGAAAGCATATATATATTTACATGCAGAGTGCCTTAAAATGGGAAATCCTTATTAGACGCACTGTCAACAGACACAAATTAACATTACTGTTAACCAGCAGGATGCAAGTTTTTACTAGTGTTTATAATATTTATATACATATATATATATATATGTTTTTTTTGACTCAAGTGTCTGCCAATTGACGGAAAAATGTCTAAATAATTAGATAAGCGTTTAAGCTAAGCAAAAGTAAAGAAAAGAAATGTAAAAAAAGCAGCGTAAAGTGACAAGCAGCAATAAGAAGAAGAGCACGCGACAGCAGCAGACGCATAACTGTAATGCTGGAAGGGACTGTTTGAGAGTAACAGGAGCGGGAGGGGGAGAGAGCGGAACAGAGGCCTTAGTGTACGTGACCATAACATGAACTGACTCCCCCAATTCCCCCCCCAAACACACTCACATACAACAAATTTGCGGGTTCAAAGTGGAAAGACGACGTCGACATACAAACAGGAAATATTTAACGTGCCTGCAACAACAGCAAGAAGTGAAATATAAATAAAAATAATAATAATAATGGGCAGAAACGTAGGGAACAGAATGAATAGAGAGAGCCGAGAGGGTTGCTGGCCCTGCACTCGTTTAGAGAGTAGAGAGAGAGAGAGAGAACATCAAGTGAGAGAGTGAGTGGAATGTAAAAAAATGCATATATACGTGTGCGTGTGTGTGTGCGAGTGTGTGTGTGTGTGTGCAGTGGTCGTGTGCCGAAGCCGAAGTGGAAACTGCGAGCGACTCGACGGCAACTACAACATTGCTGTAGTCCTCGCCAGACACACTTGGGGTTCAGTTAGCGCTCTCTCTCTGAGACGCTCAGCAGTTGCCGTTAGAATATCCCACAGGCCCTTTTTCTACATATACAGGGAATTTCTCTGATCTCGCAAGAGAGACAGTCGGACCCAGAGAGAGATAGAGAAAGAGAGCGGTGCAGAGTGAAAGAGGGAGAGCGAGAGTGAACAAACAAAACAGACGACGCGACGGCGCTCTGAGTGAGAACAGCAAAAACAGGGAATTTCTTGCCGCTGCTGCTGCTGCTGCTAACTGCCTGGCTGGCTGGCCTTTAACGAATTCTATAAATCAGTCTTTCAGTTTCTCTTTCACATCATTCAGCCATTTTCTCTTTGACGCGACGGACGCGTCTGCAGCTTGCAAACGGACGAAACGAAACGAAACAACTAACGAGAAAGAAACACGGGCAACGAGCGCTTGGGAATTTGGTGCTTTTTTCGCGGCGGATTAATTAAAACAATGTTGTTCTCCTCGGTATACCGTCGTCGTGTTCTAGCTGCTAGCATTTAAATACTACACACAAATAATGCAAATCTGCCCACAAAAAGTGCTTAACAATTCCAAAATGCAATAACAAAAAAAAATGCACTAAGAAGAAGAAGAAGCAGAAGAAGTCGAAGCAAACAAAACGTGCGTGAGCTGTGATTCTTCGTGTGTCTAAGTGTGAGTGCGTTAGCTTGTATGTGTGCGTATGCGCGTGTGTGCGTGTGTGTATGTGAAACATTTAAGCATTAAGTGTGCTGCGCTTTGGATAACAGTTTTGGAGCTCTGCTGTCTAACATTAAATGTTAGTATACCAACACAAGCATAGTTAAATATATACATATATATGTATATGTATATGAAAACAAGCATGAAAACGTCTGCAAAGATGCGACTGCCTGCTTGTGTGTGTGTGTGTTAAAAATAAAAGTAATCAAAAGGGGGCAGCGATTACGTCGCCGTTTGTCGTCGCGTGCATTGCTCCCTCTGCTGCTGCCGCTGCTCAGCTGCTGCGCATGAGTTTGTAGTTGAAGTTGTGTATATGTGTAGTGAAGTGTGTATTACATATGCATATACACACATAGATATATACATGTATGTTATGTGCATGCATGTTATTCTCTGTTTGAAACTATTACAGCAGCGCTTACATTTACATCATATGTTAAATAAACTGTTGGCAATGTCCGTCGTTTGTTTTTGTTTGCCCACGCAAATATGCAATGATTTCTTTCCTGCTGTTGTCCCCCCCACTACTCTCTCTTTGTCCTACTCTTTCGCGTTTTTCATTCATACCTTGCAAATGAAGCGTGCTCAATTGTGCGCGTGGTTAGTGGGGGAGGGGTGGGGTTCCGAGTGTGCTGAGTGGAACGGGTCAGGGTAGGAATTTGTGTTGGGTGCTGATTACACACACACACACACACACAGTGAAATATAAATGTAAATAAAGCAGGCGTCTTACAAGCGGAAGTTGAAGTTTATGTATATGTATTTGTGTCTCTCTGTATCTTTGTGTGTGTGTATCTAATGGGATTTTTCTAATAGCATTTAAATTGTTGCCGTTGTTTTTTTGCTGGCTGCCTGCGAAGAATTTAATGTGAAATTGAATATAAAAATCGAGTACATAATTTACCGCCTGTAGTCGATTAAATTGCCATGGAATATCGACTGTTGCAATTAACAAACTAAATCTAAATCAAATTACAAAAACAAATACAAAATAACATAAAAGCTAAATCCTCTACACGTAAATAAAACTGTAAAAACAAAGTGAAAAATGTGGCACAGGTGAAGCATTTTAACAAAGTGGAAAATGCCGTCGCTAAATCACAAAATTACAAAACATGAAATTGTGAAAAGGTGTGTGAATAATGAATGAATAAATAAAGATTCAAGGTTGCAATGATGCTATTGATTCATACTCAAATAAGCCAATCTTACTAAACAAACAGATTGAGTTAGTTAGTTAACAAACAATGAGGATATATGTATTTGATATATGGAAATGTGAAAGGATTTTCAATAATAAATGATAAATAAATATGGCAACTCCAAAGAAATATTCTTTTAACTATTTTAAACTGATAAATAAATGTTCAACAGTACTTTTTTCCCACCGATAATCAAAATGACACATGTAAACAAAAAAACAAAAGGGAATTTGTAACATGTGAAAAAGTGCAAAGAGAACATTTTAAACGAAAAAATTAAATTAATTATAGAAAAAGAAACTTTTAAAGAATAACATTTTTGTTAGCTTTGATAACCGAAGAAGTGGCCAGCAAAAACCAAGTGATTAATAAAAAGCTCTTCGAAATGTCGAAAAAGGTGTCTAAAACCGGATTCTTTTCAAGGATAACTCTTGTCACATTTTTGATAGTCTTTGATAACCAAATAACTTATCCGGCTTTTTATGCTTATGGCAAATACAAATACAAAAAGAGGTTTGCAATTATATATGCAATGACAGAAAGACTTCAATTGCAATATAAATATCGAAGATACGTTTTAAATAGGAGGCAAAATATTTCTTCTTAAGTGCTTTGAAAAGTCAAATATTTACATGTTCAAATTTCAATAGGCGTAATTTTATACCAAACCAAAACTAACCAAATTCGGTGTAAATTTTTTGGAAAACTCGTTTTTACCAACTTTTCATTTAATGTGTGTGATGAATATTAGAATAGTGAGCTTTCCAACAGAGATGAATATTTATATAAAAATATGCATCTGCATGAAATTTTTTTTGTTGTCATTTTATATGCAACAAATTGTTAAAATACCTCTTGTTGCCCACCAAAGAGTTGAACAAACCTCAACGATTTTTATGTATTTCGATTTATATAACAGACTTTTAACAAACATGCAACATTTATGTTTATGCGCCTGTTTGTTATCAGCAATATTATGGGATGACATAAAGTGAAGCCAAGTCGTGGGAAGAGAAAAATCTCATCACAAAATTGAGATTCTGTTTCTGCTTTGAAAGCCAAGCCCAAAAAAACACTCAGGCAACAGCAGCAGCGACTGAACAGCAACATCAACAATAATCTTTACATTTAACGATGTCTTTAACAGGACTGTTGTTGTTGTTGTTGCTGCTGTTGTTAGCAGGTGAAATCCCAAACAAAGCTCACTCCATAAGCCAAAAAGAAATAGCCTCACACATAAAACTCAAATAAAATATATAATATATAAATACAAATGCAAAGCTGCCTTTAAATTGCTACACTACCAAATTCAAAATCAAGTGCAATCAGCAGTGACGACAACAACAACAACAACAGCGACGAATGCATACCAAAAAATAGAGAAAAAATAGAATATTCAAGTCAATAAAAAAGCAAAAGAACTAAGCACAAGTGCATACATTGTTTGCGTGTGTGTGTGTGTGTCGGTGTGAGTGTGTGAAAAAGACTCACGCTCAACGCTTTTTATTAATTCTGTTAAATACGCACACACAATAAAAAAAAACAGAAAAAAGCAGCAGAAAAGAAACAAGAATTTCAAACAAACATCAAACGCGGGTTGGGTAGGGGTGGGGGACATGCTCTGCCTCTGCTCTGCTGCCTACGTGCAGTTCATTTCCCATTATGTTCCCCCCTCCTCTGACAGCACAAAACGACTCTGCTGCTTGCCTTGCTGCCTTTCTGCCTGCTACCTGAAACTGAAATTTTCCCGCATTAGAATGCTCGCGTTCCGTCTTGCTGCTGCTGCTGCCACTGCTGCTGTTGTTGTTGTTGGTTATGTTGCACGCGGACAACGCGACGACGTCGACAGACAGATAGGACAGACCATCAGCCGAGAAACACAGACGGCGGCGGCGAACGAACACCGAAAGCAAGAACTGAAAAAGAAAAAAAAAACACGCTGGCAGAAAGGGCATTGGAATGGGAGTTGATTTTATTTTTCTTCCTTTTCGGCTGCTGCTTCTGCTTCTTCTTCTTGGCGTTTGCCCCCTCTCTCTCTCTCTCTTTCACTGTGTGTGTGTGTTTTTTTTTGTTTACCTTATGCTTTCGTTTATCGACCCGTTTTTGGTTTTGTGTGTTTTTGTGTGCTACATATGCGTTTCTTTCTCGCTCTTTCTCTCCTCTCTCTGTCCCTTCGTTCGCGTGCGCCGCTCTCGCAGCAGCAGCAGCAACATAATCGCAGCTTGCATGCTGTTTTGTATCTTATTTTTTTTGTTTCTCTTTGTGCGCTTGTTTCCATATTTTTTTTGTATTTTTTAATTTTTAATGACGAAATGAAGCATAAATAGGCAGTCCTTTTTTTTGTTGCAGTTTAATGATACGTATTTCAAGCACTTAAATGCCAACAATTATTTCAATAAATTACTTTGCATATTTTACATTTTTTTGAAAACATTGTTCTTTGCTTTAACATTTTGAAATGTTAGGCGCGCAGCAGCCGCACACATAGCAGGCAGCTTTGGCGCGCATTGCTGTTAAGGCGGCTGCACGCGATTGTTGTTCGATTGTTTGGGAAATTTCACAGCTGTTGGGCCTCGCTAACAGCGCACTAGAGATGAGCGTCACTGTTAGCTAACAGGCAATCGGAAAAAGAAAAAAAAAACAAGTCGAATGGAGCAATGAAAAAGAAAAAAAAAAACAAAACAAAACTATATTGTTTTTGTTGATAATTGTGTTCTGTGTTGTTATTTTGTTGTTGTCCATCAACATGTATTAAAAAGTGCACACAAAATGCGGACGATTTAAAATAACAAATTGCTGCAGCAGCAAATCAGCACGCGTTGTTTGCCCCGCTGCAAAGTGTGCTCCAAAAGGTGTGGCTGTAGTTTTTTTTCTTTTATATTTTTTCATTACTGTTAATGCATTTTATTAAACGTTGTTTTGTTGTTTTTATTTGCAGCGGTGTTGCAACTTCGCTAAGCTGCGCCGATTCCAGCACAGGATCCAGTGAGGATGCTTCCGAGCCCGGTTCACCGTACAGTGCGTACTCGCTATTGAGCGACGAGCAGCAGCAGCAGCTAAACAGCAACAACAGCAGCAACAACAACAACAAAATGCCGCCACAAATACTCAGCAACAACAACAGCAGCAGCAACAGCAGTAGCAACACAGCAGCTGCAACAGCAACTGTTGCTGCCGCAACAACAGCGAATGTTGCACTTAGGAACAACCACAACAGCAACAACAACACTGCCAAAATCACAACCACAACAATAGCAACGACAACAGCAACAACAAGTGCAACATCAATCACACAACGCCTCAACAACAACAACACAACGCTGCCTACGCTGCAATGGCCTTGGAACACAAGTCTCGGCAGCACCTCAACAGCAGTGCCTGCTGCCAGCAATCACCAACATCCCTCAGCAACAACGGTAACAGCCACAGCAACAACAATCAAGAAACGCAGCAGCAATTGCAGCGATGCCAGCCTAGCAACAATTGCTGTGGCTCCCAAAAAGTCACGCACCGATTTAAGCAACAGCAGCAGCAGCAATCACACCAACAGCAGCAATCACAACAACAGCAGCAGCGATAAAAGACTGAAAGCCGCCGCCTTGGAGGAGTCACAAACAAAAATCACGGGCTTCTTCAAGTCACAGATGAAGGCAACAACACCAACAGCAATAGGAACAACGGCAACAGTAGCTGGCAAATTGTCGCCATCGCCAGCCGCAGCAATTGCTGCAATTGCAACGCCAAACACGCTGACAATGAGCACGCCAGCAACAACTGCCTCGCTAAACAAATACTTTAATATCCTTTCGCAGCTCAACGAGCAAAAGCAGCAACAGCAGCAGCAGCAACAACAACAATTGCTCTCACAACAGCAACAACAGTTGCCGCCTAAGCCAACACCAACAGCAACAGTCGCTGCTGCAACATTGCCCGTGCCAGCGCTGAAGAAAATCGAACGCAGCAGCAAACAACCCGCGAAAATTGCTCAAGTTGCGCCCAATTTACGCAAAACGCCCAGCAGCAACAGCAACAACAACGGCAACAGCCACGCCCACAATGCCCACAGCACGTTGCATGCCACAACTGGCAAATCGCCGGCGAAAAAACATGTTGCAATTGCGCCGCGTACGCCTGAAATGAAGCAGCAGCAACAACAGCAGCAGCATCAGTTGCAGTTGCATGCCTCAAAAACGCTGCTGGCAGCAGCAGCCTATCGCAACAGCAGCAACAATAACAACAGCAGCAATAACTGTGCAACAACAACAACAACTGTTGCTGCCAAGCCCTGCCAGAAGTTGCAACTGGCTGCAACTGCCACGCCCACGCCGCAAGCAGCGCCCACGCCGACTCCAACGCCGGCAACGAATCCAACTCTTTATCAGCTACCCGTGCATCAGTTGCCAAATTTGGTGCATTTACCGCCGCAACTTGCCGCCGCCGCCAACATCATGCAACTGAATAATGTTGCCAAGGCAGCAGTTGCTGCTGCCGCCAGCAATAATGCGGCAGCAGCAGCAGCCTCTGCGCAAGCAGCGCAGGCAGCTGCCGCACAATATTTTCTCAACGGCACCGTTTTCAAGTTGCAACAAGTCACAACGGCAACAACAACGACGGCCACAACAGCAACAGCAGCAGCAGCAGCTGCTGGCAGCAATCCTTTTGGTTTACTCAGTACCACCAATGAGTTGCAGGAGCTGTTGCTCAAACAGCAGCAGCAACAGCTACAGTCGCAACAGCAACAGTTGCAACTGCAGCAGCAACAACAGGCGGCGGCTGTCAAAGCAGCAGCGGCAACAACACAAGGCGCAACTAATTTACAGGAGCTGTTTCAGCAACAGATTGCTGCCGCCATAGCAGCACAACAGCAGCAGCAACAGTTGCAGTCGCACCAGCAACTGCAGTCACAGCAGCAACATCAGCAGGTGCAACAACAACAACAGCAACACCAGCAATTTCAACGCTTGGGCGCCGCAGCAGCAGCACAGCCAGTTTTTATGGCAACACCGGCAGGATTGCTGCTAAATGCGGCCACACTGCCAGCAATGTTGGCTCAAGCAGCGGCAGCAATCGCTGCCAACAGTCAGCAACAGCAGCAGAAAGTTGCTGCTGCCGTTGCGCTGCAACAACAGCAACATCATCAACAGCAGCAGCAACATCATCAGCAGCAGCAACAAACGTTGCCGGCGCTGCAGCCTTTACCCGCCCTGAGTTCCATATTTGAGCCTGCCACCGAGCAGCAGCAACAATTGCAGCTGCAGCAGCAACAGCTAGCACAGCTCCTGCTCACACATCAGCAGCAGCAGCAACAGCAGCAGCATCAGGTGCAACAACAACAATTAATCACTGCCACACAACCACCGCCGCTAACAGCTGCCAACAGCAGCAGCAGCGGCGGCAACAGCAACACTGCCAACAGCAATGCCTCGAATAATTTAAGCAACAACACTGCCCAACAACAACAACAGCTACAGCAGCAACAACAACGTGCCATTATCAAAGGACCACCGCCACTTGTAACCATCTCCTCATCCTCAGCCTCATGCTCAGCAGCAGCCTCCTCGTCATCCTGCTCCTCCTCCGCCCCGCACAGCACAGCAGCAACAAAGACGCGACAATTGCCGGCTGCTTTGGCCAAGCCCTATCAAAAGCGCGTCCCACAGCAACAGTTGCAGCAACAGCAGCAACAATCGCTGAGCAAAGCGAAATATGCAGCAATTGCCACGCCCACAACGCCTCCTCCGTTGGTGCCGACGAGCACAGCAACTGTTGCTGGCAAAGAGTTGCAACAGTTGCGTAAAAGTGCCACGCCCACAACAACGCCCACGCCGCCACTGGTGAGCATAGCGCCAGCGAAGCTAACGCCAACACTCAGCATGGCCAAGCAGCAGCAGCAACAGTTGCAGCCACAGCAACAGTTGACAACAGCAACAGCGACGGCAACAGCAGCAACTGTTGCCAAGATCTCAAGCAGCGCAGATCTGTTCGATCTGGTGAAGAACTCAAATGGCGCCATCAGCATTGTTGGAAAGACAACAACAACTGCTGTTGCTGGACAATTGACACCGTTGCCGTTCAGTTCGCCGAGTAGCAACAGTTGCAACAGCATTGGCAACAGCAATAATTGCGCCTCGCCCGCTTTCTCCACGTACTCTTCGAGCACATTGTCCGCCTTTGGCAAGTCCCTCATAAGCATCAAGTCGGAACCCATGGAGGATTCCATGACGATGACAATGACAATGACGCCACACTCCAGCACACCCCTCTCCAACAACAGCAGCAGCAGCAATAACTGCAACATCGGCCACATCAGCAACACCAGCAGCAACATGAAGCCAACAACCAGTTTTGCTGGTCAACTGCCGATGGCGAGGAGAGCCGCAGGTGAATCCTTGAAGCATGAATTGCTGGCCGAATGCAATTCGAATTGCAGCAGCAGCTACAACAGCAGCAGCAATTCGGTTAGCAGCGCTGCCGATCTCTCGCTGGAGGCATCCACGCCGGCATCCCTAAGCAGCCTCAGCAGCAACAGTTGCAGCAACAGCAACAGCAACATACGCATGCCACAGCTACTCTCCTCATCATCCTCATCGCCGGCGGGGCATGCCAGTCAACAGGATATGCTCAGCGAAATGGTCACCTCGTGCAACTCGAGTGCCACAGAGGATTGCTCGCAGGCAGCCACATCGCTGCCGCCCATTGCAATTGTTGGTGGCACACCTGTAACAGCAGCAGCTGTATCAGCAGCCACAACTGTTGTGTCAGCCACAATTGCCAGCAGCGGCAGCAGCAACTATGACGAGGAGGACGACATGAAATCGGTGGCTTCCTCCTCGGAGACAGCTGCCACGCACAAGCGTCTAACACCCGAGTCCGGAATTGGCGGCAGTCTGAGCAACAGCGAAAGCAGCAATTCAATTGCAGATGCCATGTAAATATCAACAGCAACAGTTGCTGCTTTCTTATAGAGAACTCTGTTAATTTATTTCCCATTTTGTCTTTTGTAGCTCCACAAAATCGATTTGTCCGCCTGCCTCGGCGAGCAGCAACAGTTGCAATGCCTCCTCGGACAGCAATTCGCCGTCACCCGCCTCGCCCAGCAGCAGCAACGATGATTGCTCTGGCTCCGGTTCCGGGTCCGGCTCGTCGCCACATCATTTGATCTTGCTGAGTGCCACACCGAGTCCGTCTAGCAACACAATGGTGGACACCACACTCGATGTTGCGACGCTGCCCAAATGCGCCATCTCCCCCATACTCTCACAGCCGAAGACGATCCGGTTTCCGGCTGGCGCTGGAGCGGGAGCGAAGGGTGCCAAGCGGCACGATGGCGTCTGCTATTGGGATAAGTGCAACAAGAAGCACGAGAGCAACTCGAAGCTATTGGATCACATGCAGACGCATCATGTCAACACGCAGACGGGTCCGTTTGCCTGCCTCTGGGTCGGCTGCAAGGTATACAACAAGGAGTCCTGCTCCCGTCGCTGGCTCGAGCGGCACGTCCTCTCGCACGGCGGCTCCAAGCAGTTCAAGTGCATCGTCGAGGGCTGCGGCCTGCGCTTTGGCTCACAGGTAAGTAATCTGCTAATATATTAATAATAATAATAATAATAATAGCAACTAATTTATGTTTAATCCTTTTAGCTGGCACTGCAGAAGCATGTAAACAACCACTTCAATGCCACGGACAATGCCAAGGAGAGCACCAGCAAACGCACCTCGGATCCACCGGTGCCCAAACAGCTGCGCAAGAATGGCAAGAAGCTGCGATATCGGCGACAACCCTTCTCAGGTGAGTACAAGGACCTTGGTATTGTTACATCGGTATAATTAAGAGTGCGCGTTAATCAAAATACACATCTATTGAGAGAGCATGTTCTCATCTTCAACCATATCTCATAAACAGATTCGAAATTTGGCATTGTTATCGATTCTATTAATGCATAAATATTATTTGGCAACTGAGCTACAAAATTGTCCTTAATCTTGATACGATTTTAGTGATATCCTTTTAATAATATTCTTGAATTTGAATCTCTTGTGTTTGAACCTCCCAATTGCAAAATTCACCAGGATAAACTGAATCTGCACAAAAAGAACTTCAGCCATTTGGCTAATACTACTAATAATTGACTGAACTACTTATCTGAGCAGACTTTCGCCAAGAAATCTTTCCTTCTGATTGTAGAACCCAGCTTGGTTGTAATCTGCTTAAATTTGAATTTCAAAAAATCACCAATATTTCGAAATTACAAAGAAAAAAAGTATATTGTTGATATGATCGATTTATGGCAACCCTTTCAAATTTCAAGAAAAAAGTTTCTTTTATATTCAGAAATTATTTCCAAAAACAAGAAAATCTTTACATTTTTTTCGACCTCTTTTATTCTTGGCCTTATTTTCGGATTGTATTTATTTATTCGACACTGCTTAAGGCAATTCATATTCATCGTTTGAATCCTGTAACATAAATCTTTCCATATTATTTAATTTATAATTTTACGCATTTATTTTTGCAGCTCGCATGTTTGATTTCTTTGATACGGGCATTATGGAGGGACTGCAGCATCGTCTGCGCCAGATCAGCACGCTGACCAACGGAGCTCAGGCGATAACATTTCAGGGTCAGTGCCTGATGCGACGACGCAACAGTCAAGGAGCCAACGAGTGCTTCGTGCGCTGGTCGCCCCGTGAGATGTGAGTAGAGAGCAGAAATTATATATATATATATATATATATATATATATATATAGACCAGTAGTCAATTGCTAATCAAATCCATTTTTAGCATCTCCGATGAGTGGCTGCCCGAGTGCTCGAATCGGACGCGGCAACACACAAAGGTGTTGCACATCAAGCACATGCGTCCCTCGGAGAAGACGCGCATCGACAGCCTGCTGAGCACCGCATACAGATTGCGATACGATGCCCAACTCTTTGCCGACGACTACAACGTCAACGAGCAGCATCAGCAGCAACAGCAGCTGCTGCGGCAACAGCAGCGGATGGATGCCGAGGACCAGCTGAGTGGCAGCGAATGTGCTCAGAGCGATGAGGAGGCACAGGACGAAGATGAGGACGACGACGATGATGATGAGGACGATGAAGATGATGATGATGACGATGATGGTGAAGATGAGGATGACGATGTTGATGATGATGATGATGACGATGATGATGATGATGATGATGATGGCGTCTCGGGCACAGTTAGTTCAAGCAGCGGCACCGTGTCCAGCTATCAGCAGGTGCTCAGCATTGCCAAGCTGCAAATGCAACAGCGACGCAAACATCCAAGAAAACCGCCCAAAGCAAACACAACAACAGCAAGAGGAGTTAAGGTGGTGCAAACGGATGCACTGGTGCCCATTTAGAAAAGTATTGACTAAGTAATTAAACACACCTCACACACACCCCACACACACACACACACACACACACACACCCAAAGGACAAACGAGTAAACAGTGACAAGTAGTTTTTAGATTTTTATAAGGACTCCAACCAACATACACACAAATTCACACACACACACACACATCTAGTTTAAGGCCATTGTAACATACATTATACATATATATATATATAGTATATATACATATAGAAAGCAAACCGCTTGCAGATTTTAGATAAAAGCAAAAAACCACATAAAAATTGTACAGAAAAATCGCTTCAATATTCAATTCAAAAACAAGAGAACAAATTTTATCAAATCCTTTTTTTTTTCAATTAAATTGTAAATTAAAATTTATGTTGCTGAACATATTTAAACTAGTAATGTTATCTGTAAACTTAATTCGTTTTTAGCATTTATGTTTAGCCTTAATTTTATGTAAATTGTGAACTGCCCGAAGAGAGAAGAGAGAGAAGTAGAAAGATAAAGAAGACCGCCGCAGACAAGACTTGTTTTCAAAATCCATTATCATTAAAAAAACCATGTTTTTTTTTTGTTTTTTTTGTTCGCCCCTGCCCCCTGCCCCCCTCTCCATTGTATGCCCAAAAAACAACTTCCAAAAATCAAACGCACAGCACATAAAACAACAAAAACAACAACAACAAGAATAAGACTTGAAGCATTTATCGCTAAAATTGTTTATAATTATAATTATGTACTCAATTCGAACAGCAATGCAAAAACAAAAAAAAAATATATCAAAAAACAAAAACAGTTTTTAAGTTTTCTAGCCACAGTAATAATATTTGTAAAGAATATAAACAAATTAATGTAGTCGAAATTTTTGATATAATTATTGTCGTCGTCTAGTTCGATTTTGAGTAAATGCTATTTGTAAATATTTATACATAATTAATTAAATAATTTTGCTCTTAGTGCGTTAAAATTACAATTCACATACACAAAACGAAAATCAACAAAAAAAAAAACAACAACATAAGAAATCAAAATAAAAAAAAACACAATTTTCACAATTTTTTACCTTTCATATTTTTTTTTATTTATTATTGAATTGATAAATGCAAATTTGTTTTGTTTACAACCAAACAGTCCAAGGTCAAGTTCAATGCAACAATCTGTAGCCGAAACAATAATTTTTCAAAGCCAATGTTAAGGTTTTTTTTTTTAGTTTAACAAATTGTAATAAATAAGATTATGCAAGTCAGATAATACTTGTAAACTATATAGAAGAAAACAACCCTAAAGAGTACTCAACACTGCCAAAGCGAAATGAATACATCAACAACAACAACAACAAGAATAACAACAAACGACAACAGTTTAAGAACGACTGATAAATGTAAAAATATCAAAGCATAATTAAAATATATATATATATGTATATAGAGCAACTGCGATCTTTCGTAATTCTGATTTCGCACAAAGCTTTTTGTCATACGTTGCAATAACAGTAAAAATGCAAAATAAATTTACATATATATAAATACATATATATATATATATATATATATAGAGAGATCTGTGTGTGTTGTAGCTGCGCCTATATTCAAGACTAAGTAATGCTTAGTTAGTTAGTATTCCCTTTTCCCCGATCGATTAAGTTCGAGTACTTAAAATTAGTTTTAAGCGTTTAGCTGCAAACTGTATACAAGAAATGAACCATATATATATATAAAGAATTAGATACTATATATAATATATAGATGTGTAGATAGCGCCTTCAAGTCAGATGGGCGCATAACATTTATGGCATTGTACTTCCTTGGTACACGCATATATATACATATGTATATATATATATAAATTATTATGTATATGTACATATTATGTATGTCTGTTTTATTGATGATAATTGAGATAAAAATGTTGCATTTTGTAAATGTTGTAGGCTATATAACAAATTGAAAGCAATACCTAAAAAACGCCTATAAATACTATATATATGTATATATATCTATATATATATATATATATGTACTATATGTATATGTTCTGAGTTGAACCAAACATTTTGGATTGCCTAACATAAAAGATTCTTCGATATTTTGTACCGCAACACAAAACGTAATGAGAGAAAATTCAAATAAAATAAAACTACCTCAGATTTTTGCAAGCATAGAACAAAACAAAAACAAAACAAAACAAACAAAAAAAATGAAAAACAAAACAAAGAGAATAGGAATTTTTCGAGACAAGTTTTCTAAAGAACATTTAAGATAGATTAAACTATATATATCTAAATATATATGGTTAGCTGTCGTCACATTCAGCCGAACAAGGGAAAGTATACAAAGCAACAACATACAAAAAAAGAAAAAAAAAATGAAAACAACAAAAAAAAATGAAGGAATTACTCTTAAAAACGTAGGTTAAAAAATGCATATTTTGCTAATTATAATTATGTAAGCGCAATTCTTAGAAAACTTAAGATCCAGTTCTTCTCAACCTTCCTCAACCCTTCCTGTCCGTATTTCATCGAAAAAAAAAACAACTTTCTACTTCCAATCGAGAAACCTTTCCAGAACATTTGCCTTTTACGCTATGCTAAATTTTCATTTTGTAAATAGTTTATTATGATATATAAGGCATATATATCTATATCATAATATAAATTACTAATAATGCAAACCGCTTTAATAAATTAACAAAACAAAAAAATAAAAGAAAATAATATTAATGAAGCAAATAATAATAATTAAAATCCATTATAAATTAGCAAAGAAAAAATGCATACAAAGTATTTCAGAACTTATGAATAATTTTAGAGCTCGCCAAGCAAAAAGTAACCAATTGATTTAACATTTAGTTTCGTGGCCTAGATCCTGGCCAAAAGTAACAACACCAGATAGCAGCAGGAGCTGCTAGAGATTGTAATTAATGTAATCAAAACGAAAAATAATATTCTATACATAAAGAAGATTTAAGTATATATATATATATTATATATATTAACTCTACATATACACAACTTAGCATGTACAAGTGGAACAGACAGTAACAGAACATATATATATATATAAACGCTGATGAAAAGAAATTATATAGAGGCATGAAATATTGAAAAGAGCAGTGTTTTATTTCAGTGTATTCAAAAAGGGTAAGTAGTAAAATGTGTTTACTTATCGATTTGCATTAAGGGATTTTCAGAATAGATGACACCCTTGATGACCTTGAATGGAGTTCGTCCTTGCGTTGCTAACCATGTCCTTGCAAAAACTAAGGATATGGCCAAATTAGAACATTGTTCTTGTCAACGGTGTGCCCCTGAAAGTATGCCCTAAATATTTTGCTCAAGGGAAATTTAGTCTATGCCACAACCCGCAAGCGCTCAGAACTTGGCTGTTAAATCAGATTTCAGCTTTGACTTTCACTCAGAGTTCCACTCAACTTTGACTTTCACTCATTCAGCTGACGCTGATAAAAGTATGCAGCAAAATTGCGAACTCCTCTTCAGGTTAATGGAGCTGTAAAAAATAATAACACAAAATAAAAGTCACACGTATTTTTTTTTTGGAAATTAGAAATTACAATTTATTTCATACAATGTCTGTTGTTGTTTTACTTTTGATGTTGTTTATCGAATACACAGTTACAGGAGCTGCTCTAAACCCCTTCTCATCGATCGTATTTATATATATATGCATTATGTGTGGATGTTTTACAGTTTTGTTGGAGAACGCAGCAAATAACAATAAAAATTCGCAACAACAGCAACGACACGAATACAAAACAATTGCCTTGTTAATACACAGACGCGCTAGTGCCACCAACACCCTCCTCCCCCACCACAACCCAGATACTCACTGACAAAGCAGAGAGTGAGAGAGAAGTGAAGGTGCGGATGGGGGGTGTAAGCAGCTCATGCAGTGTGTGTGAGACAAGAAAAGCTTTACATATACATACATACACATATTATTGTCAAGTGTTGCGTAGCGCTTGTTTGTTCAGCTTCTTGTGATTCTACTCTCGTGTTGTTGTTGTTGTGGTGAGTTAACCGCAAGCATGCTGGCACAAACTGTCAAGCAGAGGCGTGACGGATTTGGTGGGGGGTTGAGGGAGAGGGTTGGACAGAGAGTTGGGAGCAGCCCTGCACAGGTTGGTCACCTCCGCGCTCTCAGCATCACGATTGCATCGGCAGCCAACGGGCAGGGAACTAGTTGCCCCCGCATCCAAGCCAGCCCCTACTACTCCTGCCTCCATTTCATTCCTACGCGCCTCCACATTGTGAGCTGCTTGCGTGGTGTGTTCTTGTTGTCTCAGTTGTTCTTATTGTTAACTCTATACACAAATTGTTGTTGTTATTTGCTTAGCATACTAATCGAGTGGTTCTTGTTATTTTGTTTTGGGGTTTTTGCATAACTTCTAATTTGTTGGGATTTTACAATTTTTTTGTTGGATTTTTCATACGTTGACAATTTTGCTTTTGTTGTTTTTGTCTACGTTTTTCGCTTTTTTATATTTATAGTTTTTGCTTGCACGACTTTTTTTTGTTGTTTGTTGGTTTGTTTTTATAATTTTGCTACTACATTTTCATGTTAATATTTTATACATAATATATATTTTATATATATATAATATTGTTTTTCTTTACTATACAATAACAGCGGAAAAATTGTGTTTTTTTTTTTGTGTGTGATTTTTAATTAGGTTTCGATTTTAGTTTTGTTTTGTTTTCTTGATGATTTGTATTGTTTCGTAATTTTCATTTTGTTTATAACAACTTTTTCATGTTAATATGTATAATTGTTTATCATTCTCTTGTACATACATATATATGTATATATATTATGTATATCAATACCGCGTAATTGTTGTTTTTTATTTGTATTACAATTTTTTATGTATTTTCTTATCACAAAAAAATCATAATTATATATATATATATAATTTATTATTATTAATTTTTAATATATTATTCTTAGAATTGAACAATAATTAAAAATAAACATAGGACTTAGTTACATTTTGTATGCGTGTGTGTGTGGTATGTGTGTGTGTGTGTGTTTATGATTGTATGTAGTTGGTTTGTTGCAGTTGTTGTTGCAGTTGTTGAAGTATTGCCAAGTAATTAATTTGTTGTGTCTTTTCCCCACCAACAACCATTTGCCGTTAGCACTGCGCCAGTGTTGCCCTATTTGCGAGTGCAGCATTTGTTTTTTGTTGTTGGATCGTTTTTTGTTGTTGTTGTTGTTAATTATTCATTTATTTGTTGTTGTTTGGCCCTTTTCGCTAAATTTGTTTCTGTTTGCTCGCTGCACAGCTGTTGCAAATTTACAATTGTTGTTGGCTGTTGTTTTGTTTGTTTCTTTACAGTTTGTTAACGAATTTTACATATACACTAAACATTATTTAATAATAATAATGGAAAAAACAAATAACAAAGAGCACACGTTTTGTGGAGCGCAAAAAAAATAATAATGATAAAGAAAATAAAATTTAAAAAGAATAGACAAATTTGATATTTGATTACAAACTTTATGAACTTAACTGCAAAATTGATTTTTTTTTTTTTTTTTTTGAACGGAAATAATAAAACTAAAATAAACAGAGCACCAGCAATTTAGCAATGTAAAAGAGAAGAGAAAAAAAACACTTGTTGATGTTGGTGTTGCACGCATTGGAAGGAGTGCGACAATGGGGCAACAACACTGGCGTCCAACTCATCATCAAATTGCAGTTGATTATAATTGTTATTTGTTTTGTTTTGTTTTTTTTGTTTTTGCTATATACAAACGGCCGCCACTAGAGTTGCCACCAAGTTGTGTTTCTCTTTTTTTTTCCTTCTTTTTTCAATATTTGTTGGATGGTTTTGTTTACTATATATTTGATACACTAATTACTTGCAGTTGTTGTTTTTTGTTGATGTTGTTGTTGTTGATTGCTGGGCTGTTTGTCTACTTGTTGTTGGTGTGTGTATGTGTTGTTGTTTGAATTGATTGATTTATTTCGTGTACAGATAGATGGCAACAATCAAACCGTAGAGACCCAACACTTCGGCGAAGATGAGAATCAGGATCATGCCGACAAACAGACGAGGCTGCTGTGCTGTGCCACGAACACCGGCATCACCAACGATACCGATCGCAAAACCGGCTGCCAGGCCTGAGAAGCCCACTGACAACCCAGCGCCCAAATGAATGAAACCCCTAATTTGGATAAATGATGAATAGGAGATTAGTTAACATACACAAAATATTAATATATATATATATATATATTGTCATACTCACTTGTATAAGGAATAAGTTACGGGTGTTTCCAGTTGGCCGGCAATCAGGACAGCGACGACCAGACCGTAAATGGCAATGATACCCGCCATGACCACAGGAATGATGGATTTCATGATCAGTTCAGGACGCATCACTGACATGGCAGCAATACCGGTACCAGACTTGGCAGTGCCATAGGCGGCGCCGAGTGCTAAAAAGAGGATAAAAAATTATGTAAATATTTTAGATACATTTATTACACATAAAAATAAGCAATTTCTTTATAAGGGTCACACCAACTAGACAGCAGAGGTTAAAGGTTAATTTGCCTATATAAAGACCTTTTAAATAATTGAAAATTCAATATTAGAATCACACTAATTAGACAGCAAATGTAAAAGGTTAATTTCCCCCTAAAAAATTTTGATTAAATAACCTTAAATTTAAAAAAAAAAATGTAAATTTCGCTCTACAGCTTAAAGCAACATCGTTAATTAGAACTGAGCCAATTAGAATAGGTTCACACTGACTGGAGAAACACTCCTGCTTAAGTAATTATAGATCTACTTTCGTTATTGCAGCCTTGAGCCTATTTTATCTAATGGGCTTTTGGGATCACATACCTTATATAATTGATCATACTTTCAAGTATAGCCCCAACAAATAAACTCTAGCAAAATTCTATAAACTACCGTAACATTTGAGCAGTCAGTCACATGACCGACCCACATAATGAAAAAAACACACACACACACGAATATAACTACTGCCTTAACAGTCTGTCAGAGAGTTACTATTTGAGTGGATTTTTTTCTTGTAAATGTGACTCTCTTTTATATTTGGCTGCCTGCCTGGTGCTGCTCTCTTACGAAATTCATTTGATAAGATCGACTTAATGTGAAGAAGTGCTAAAGTTGCCAAATGGCTAAATTAATGTACAATACAATTCAGCATGTACAGTATATATATGTATATATATATGTACAGTACATATAAAGAGATATACATAAAAATATATGTGTATATCTATATATATGCTTGCAGCACGCGCATTGAATATTGAAATATAAAACCAGTTTCATATGACGGTCAGTGGTATTTGTTAAATAAATGTTAAAAATAGCTAAATGTGTGTGTGCGTGTGTTTGTTTGTGTTTGTTGAGTTGGACGCTAATAAATCGAATTTATACACGCATATTCATACATTCACAAAATACTGGTAGTTAAAAAGAAGAGAGAGAAACAGCAACTACATAAATGCACATCTGTGTGTATAAAAGATAAGTATGATTGTATGAGTGTGTACCGAATTCAGAGTTAACGTTAATGCTGCGGCAGCAGTGAGTGAATGAGTGTGTGTGAGTGAGAGAGAAAGAGAGACATAGATACTACAGTCGCTGTCAGCGTTTAAATGTCATGTGATTTGTTTTAATGCTAATTAACTATATTTTTCACTCAAATTGATATTCCATCGGTGCAAATTAACCGAAGGGCTCTCGCTAAAATACATATTCAGTTTAAAAATGTCGTGCCCTAAACAAATAATGATATTGAAAATAATAATAATAATATTTGCTCGCAGATGTACATACATCACTCAGACACGTAAGCGGCATTAAAACCGGAATACACTTGATATTATTTTTATTATTTCTTCTTTACTCGCTAATAAAAAATAAAAAAAATCTACACTTGTCGCTATCGAGAAAAGCTGAGCAAACAGAAACACATTGAAAAACTTGTCGTTGTCGATTTTGCTTTTCTAATCGAAACCCAGTTGAAGTGGTCACCGCATCTTGGGGGACTTCCAAACATGTTCAGTAAATATTTATAAATGTGTGTGCTTGTTTAAATAATATTCACATTTACATTCAATAACAATTATTCAAAAATTCATTGATTAAATTGAGAGAAAAACACACATTGTTTTGTGAATTGATCTCAGGCAAATTATTTAATTTTCTCAACGAGTTGCTGAAAGGCATTCCGGTTTTTCTTTACATAATGTCGCTAACTAACGCTAAAGCAGGTGCTTTTTTATTAGCACCATAAACACATTCAGATAACAAAATTTGTTTGAAAATACGTCACAGTTTTTATTTTGCAAAAGTTAACATTTCATTTAACAGCTGAACGAACATTTTACATGCCTATTTAATTTGTACGCTGACTGTAAAGGACTGCCAGTGTGTACACACACACACAAATTGATAAATTTATGTACACAAAAAATATATTACTAATTGTTTGACCTCAGCGCTGCACTGCATTTTAAATGTGCAAATTTCCATTTGTTATTAATCTTTTTAACTACTCATCGTGTGATAGACGCAAAGCAGACAGGTGGCGTGGGTGCTCTGTTAAAAACACAATACACAAAAACCGCTACTGGCAGCTAGCTAGCGAAGAGGAAGCAAGACGAGCCATCGAAACAAAAACAAACAAGCAGCAAAGCAAAGCACCCAGCACATTTTTAGATAAATATAAAATGTGAAGAATATGTGAAAGTAGCAAGAGCAAGAGCAAGAGAAACAAATAAAAATATATGCATGGATGTGTGTATGTGTAAGTGTACAGCAACAATTAAAGCGTCACACTTGAGCGAGCGTACAGAAGATTCCCAAACAGCAATCTTTGAAAAAGAGAGCGAAAGAGAGAGGAGAGTAGAAAAAGCTTATCAGAAATTGCTCAACGCGAAATGAGATGCTCGATTTAGATGCTGCTGTTGCTCTCTTTCTTATTGGTGTTGTTGTTGTTATTGTTGGTGACAAGTGAAAAAGTCAAAGGCATTGGAATGCACAAACACAAAAAGATAAAGAAAAGAAACATAAAATTATTTGTACATTGTTTTCAAGTATCTTAATTGTGCTCTAGGAGACATTTTAGCTGTTGGTTTCTACTCAGACTCAAACACACACACATATAGATCAGTAAGATTGCAGATTATTCCGATTACAAATTCAGTTAGTGTTTTTATCATGCGTAATCCCAGTTCGATTAGATAATTTGCCAGCACAGGATGTGCGCACATGCACTTAAGTAGATAAACATACATACGTACATACATATGTTGATTAATCATATTAGTTCAGTTATTGTTAATTAATTGTAGTGCAAGTAGCAGATAGAAGGCATTCACACACATTGACATTTTGGCCTACCACGATTTGTGCTGCTTCCTTATCTTTTGCTCTCTCTCTCAGATAAAAACAGGGTCGTTGGTTACAACAGAGCTCAAAAAAAAACTCAAGCAGCTGCTGCTGCTTTTGATGCCCATGGAAACTTTTCGCAAGTTTTTCTAGAGGCAGTGAAAAATAAACATAAGACGCAGCAGCACGTGACATTTAGAGCATGTAACTTTTTACATAATTAACACACATACAAATAACACACTTACACGTGTAAATGTGTATGTACCCTTTTTACTATCATATTTGATATATATATATATATATATATATATATATACGTAAATATGTAAATGTATCTACTACTATTTTGAGACTGCGTTTGCGCAGGCAACAAGCAGCTTGTGGGTGTAAATTGATGTTGTGTGTGTGCGTGCAAGGAAGGCGTTGAAGGATATCTGAAACAGTGGGCACTAATAAAACAAAAAAGAGAAGAAAAAAAGCACACAAAGCAACGCCCATTGTTCGGCGATATTGACAATGAGTCAGCCAGAAATCAGTTGGCATTTTTTACTGAAATGCAAAAGAATTCCAAGCTTGAGCGGCAGCACTCGCTCTCTCTTTCTCTGTTGATCATGTGATCGTGAGCGGCTTTAGAAGCAGTCGAGCGTTGCCAGATTTCGGCCGTCATTCATTACATGCAAATATATGCTGAGCATAATAGTTTTATTTTTTGTCAGTTGGTAATTGAATAAAAATGTACTTGTCAGTGGCTTCAAATTAATTATGTTGTTGACTTCAATTACATAAGAGACGGGTGCGATATCATTGTTGCCATGTCAAGAAGAAGAATAGATGTCAGAGCGCTATCTATAAAATGTTTTTTTAGCGCTCTACGCTAATAAGCAAAGTAAATATTAAAGCCGAGCAAACTTGTGCTGTTATAGGAAATCACAAGACTTTATATTTGATGCACGACATAATTATTGTGGCATTGATTTGTGTGTTTGTGTTTAATTAATCAAACAAAAAAAGACTATTTAAAATGTTTTAGCCCTTTTTACTCCCCTTTCCATCTCTTCCTTTTATTCGTGCTTAAGCATTTAGCATTTAGCATGAGTAGCGCGTGCTACTTTTTTAATTCTTGGTGTGTTTGCTTTCTTTGCTTCTTTCTTGGTGCTTCTCTTATCTTATCAGGCACGAGCTATATTGGTAAATACGCCAGTGCCACTTTATCAGCTAAGGCAAGTAGTATTATATGTGAATGATAAGCTATATTTGTGAGGCATGTGATGCCTCCAATTTGCCTTGGGTGGATTCAATTGATCATGTAAGACTGATGAGGTTACCAAAAAAAAAAGTGGCATGTGATTACGATTATTATGTTATTGTGATTACTACAGGTGATTGAGGAATATGACAAACCATCCAATTAATCATGTGCTGGTACACACAGTTCTTGTGATCAGTTAACAATAGGCCTTAAAATAAATAAATGCATGTGATAATACACTTAACACCCTTATAACCATCTGTTTACTGGCCATATATACATATACAGTTATTGCATTCGGAAGCCCCACACATTCTTCATTGTACATTCTCATTCTTAATGCAAGATAAACTAAGAAAAAATACTTCAGTATGGCAACACCAAAAAGTTGGTCTTGTGACTGTGTGTGAAAAGGAAAGCGAGCTTCTCGTCATAAACTTCACACAAAAAAAAAACCGTAACTCTGCGCTCTCACTCATACAATGTGAGTAGAATGGCAATGGCTGACACGAGAGCGTGCGCAACTCTCTCTCTTTGTGTACATGGCTCTTGCCTTTTATCTGCCACTCACTTGCTGTGTATACGTGTGTGTGTGTGTGTCTGTGTGTATGAGTAATGCCGTTTTTAGCATGTCGAATGAAAAAAAATGCAGCGAATTTCTAATTTCGATGCTGATATTTTTGTGTTGTTTGCAAATAAAAGCAACTAAATGCGCAGTCTTTATCTCAAATTTCAAAATAATTGAATATTTTTTTTTATGTAATAAGGCTGCTGTTATTAACTATTCTACTCTGGCTAAAACATGATTTTTGCTCGTCACGCGCATTTCAAATTGGACTCAACACACAAACACATGTACACGTTCGTGTGACTGACTGCTCTGCGTGTATTGAATTTTTTTTAATACACTGCCTGCCGCCACCTACAAACGTGCCTAAATACATTTTTTTTGCCTTGCTGTCTAGAGAGGTGCTTCTTCTTCCTTTTCTTCTTCTAACATTTACGCCACAAAATGTTCGATTTTTCTACGCATGCAGCGCTGCGTGGAGTTTGATTCTTTTTTTTTTGGCTATAGGGGAAAAATAAGTGTAACTCACCTGAGAAAATAATGGCGGACGCAGCGCCCATAACACCGAAGAAGGGGCCATAGATGGGGTTTTCGGGACTCAGTTGCTCTGAAGACGACATTTTGCTTTGTTTTTTTTTGTGTTGTTTGTTAGGCTACAATAACAAAATGAAAATTGGAAATTGAATTGGTTTTTTGTTTTTGGTTTATTGCACTTTTTATTTATTTTATGTTATAGATCGGCGCGTTTTAATTTGCGTTGCAAGTGTATCGTGGGGTGAAACAAAGTATTATTATTACATATACAATATATATATATGTGTACAAAATATTTTTCTTGCGCTGCTTCTCGAACCACAATGCTGCTGCGACGACGAACGATTTGTGAGTGAGCGACGCGTTGCGATTGTGCGAGCGAGAGACCGAGAGAGTAAAGTACATTCGCCGCTGCTCGCCGTCTCACACAATTATTGAATTTTATCTCGAGAGAGCCCTTATCTATGTATTAGTGTGTGTAAGTCATGTGCCTATGTATGTGTGTATGAGCGCATGACAGAATGAGCTCACATAAAAAAGTCCAATTGGCAATGACAACGCTCTGGAAAATTACACACACACAGTCATAGTCACATGCACATACTCACATGAGTTATTTAAAACTTCGTTTTTCGAACACAATTGACAAGATTTGCGCGTTTTTTTTAAATTACTTTTAATACTGACTCAAATTTGCAGCAATTTTTATGCTCACCGCGCACACTCTCTCTCACACGCATACACCCATTGCTCGTTCATTGTCATTGTGCTTGCATGTGTGTGTATGTGTGTGTCGTGGCAGAAAATACTAATCTTCGTACGATTTTTGCTTGTTTTTTCTATTTTTTGTTTGCTAGTTACTTTTCATGTAGGTTGCGATCAGTCGCAGCAGCATTATTGTTGTAATTAATTCATTATGAGTGCGTCTCATGACTTGATTGTGTAGTTTTAATTTTTTCACTCACGTGATTAGAAATCTAATTTAAAGCAACTCGCTTCTGTGGCTGGCCTTTCGGGTATATTGCTGGCTGCTGCTGCTGCTCTGCTGGGCGACTAAAGCACGCTGATTTTTGATACGGCACTGAACTCCTACGCTGCGTTTGCGTTTGCTTTTATAAACTTTAGTCACGGGGGCGGATTTGCAGTAGTGCTACTTCTTGACTTGCTATCGATATTTACGTAATCTGACGTTTTCCAACACTTATAAACTACTATCAAGTCATATCAGTGATTTTGGTAGGTATTCTTTTGGGTATTTGATATTTGGTATTTTTTGTTTTTGTATTCTAATTATTTATATTTTGAATATAATCAGTGTTAGTTTAGTATTTTTCTAAAGCTTTCGATAACAGTGTGTTCATATTGGTGAGCAGCATGCGTGGATCCTCAGCGAGACCGGCGCCAACCATCGCATTGGCAAACAGCTGCTTTGCGATGAGTAAAGCCAATTCGGGATCGCTCGAACGCAGGGAATGCAGCTTCTTGATGATGGGATGCCTATAAGAAATTTAGATTGTTAGCATTATGATAAAACTTATAGTACAAATAAATATCAAGTCACTTGTAAATATGTAAGCTATCCTAGATGTAAGCTCTAATTTAAGAAACGTATAACAGGAGCTCTGAAGTAAAAGCTCTAATATAAAAGCTTTTATGGTTAATCATAAGTTGAGCTTAGAAGACATTTTAGTTCAGTTAAAATTGGAAAGTTGAATAATCTTCAACGAGGAGTTCCAATTTGCAACACGAGCTCTGAATGGAAATACTAAAGAAAACAATAATCCAGCTGGGATTTGGCACCTCTATATTACTGAATAAACCTGTTTTAATGTGAGATGATTACAATACCAACTGGTATAATTTATATATATTTATATATTATATATATTATATATAATATATATAATATATATATATATATCAAAATAAGAAAGAACCATTAACTCACTTGGGATTGATTTCCAGTTCCGGTTGCAGCAGCGCAAAACGATTCTCTTCCGGTAACTGATGGCTTTGGGTGCGTATAAAATGACGAGCGGCTGCCATTTCCTCCACGGTGATAACACAGGGATGTGTGTCCAGGCGTGAAGTTACCTTCACCTTGGCCACTTGACCCTTGAGCTGGTCCTGCAGCCAAGGTATCAGGCTATCCAGGTCGCTGCTCAACAGACTACCCTCGCCATAGTCCTGGAGAGCAGCCGGATCCTGTGACTGATTGCGCATCTCCTTCTCCACGGAGACGAGTTTCTTGCTCTTGAACTGACCCAGCTGCATTAGGACAAGTTCATCATACGGCTCATAACAGAAGAGCACCAGCTCATTGCGCTTCTTTAGGCTCTCGTAGTATGGCGAGGATTCGGCGAGAACGCGATTCGGTGCCGCCAGATAGTAGATATCCTTTTGGTCTGCGCTAACCGATGTGTAGTAGTCATCCAAGGAGATGCGTTCCGTTTCCGATTTAGATGACTCGAAGCGCAACAGCTTGGAAATCTCCTCTTTCTCGGCGCTGTCCGTGGAGGTGACGATGCCCTCCTTGAGGAACAGGCCATAATCCCGATAGAATGCCGCATATTCCTCGGGCTGTTTTTTGGCACGTTCCTGCAGGAAGCGAATCACACGACTCGTTATCACACTCGACAATTTCCGGATCAAGCTATTATTCTGCAACAGTTCACGGCTGAGATTCAAGGGTATATCCTCCGAGTCCACAACACCCTTGACAAATCTCAGCCATTTGGGCAACAAATTCTCCGTCTTCGACTGGATGAGCACCTTGCGCGTGTAGAGTGCGACTCCGGTGCTGCCATCCCGCGACATCTCAAAGAGTCCGGGCTTGCCCTCTGGGAAATAGAGGAGAGCATGAATGCTTAACGGAACGTCCGCATTGTAGTGCAACGTGAAGCGAGGAGCATCGAAGCTGTTGCTGATGAAACGATAGAAATCATTGTGCTGCTCCCTGCTGATGCTCTGGGGATCCATTAGCCACAGTGGCTTAATCTCATTCGCCTGCTTTCCATTTAGCAAAATGGGCGAGCCAACAAAATTGCTATATTTTTTAATCACCGCCTGGATGCGATCCTCATCCGCATATTCACGGCAATCGGTCTTCAGATGCAGCACAATCTTGGTGCCATGCTCCACATCAGGCACTTCCTCAATCAAATACGAGCCGCTGCCATCTGTGGACCAGCGCAGCCCGGGCGCATCCGGACTCGAGGCACGCGTGTAGACCTCAACCCGCTGTGCAACGATAAACGAGGAATAGAACCCAACACCAAACTGACCAATTATATTGGAACTGGTCTGGGCTGCTTGCTGTTTCTGCTTCAGTTCCTCGAGAAACTTTTTGGAGCCACTGCGCGCAATGGTGCCCAGATTGTTGATTAGTTCCTCGCGTGTCATTCCAATGCCCGTATCCTGAATGATCAACTGCATCAACGGTTTATCAGTTGTAATTTTAATCTCCAGCGGACGATCCTTTGCAGCCAATTCGCCACCAGTCGCGCTCAGCGCTGTGTAGCGAAATTTCTCCAGTGCGTCGCTGGCATTCGAGATGAGCTCACGGACAAAGACCTCATGATCCGAGTATAAGGAACGTGCAACAATATCGAGTAATTGTCGTGTTTCCGCCTGAAATTCATGTCTGTCAGTACTCGGCGATTCCTTGGCAGCAGTCGTCAAGCGACGTTGTGGCAGCACTGCAATGGAATAGCTTAGATTAAGTGTCTTTTAACTCCTCAACTGCAATCCACTTACCTGTGGGCAGCTGTTGAAATTGTTGATTGTTCAGCGCCCAACTTCCGACGCGATTTGCTTGCCGGCTGAGGCGACTGAGTTGACGGGCCTTGAGCAGCACACCAAATGCACGCAGCGACATCTTTTTGAGCGGAGTTATTATTTGGTGATTTTATTATTTAATTTATTATTGTCCACACAAAATTTACTTAAATTACGTTTATGTCTAAGCATAAGTTGAAATACAAGTGTTATTTAACTTGACGATGAGCGCACATGTGTCCGATTACTGATAAATGTGTGTTATCGATGTTTTCTTTTTATCACGTGATTTGCAGCACTGTTTTGGGTGCGTACAGCGAAATAACTAAAAAAAAATCATTATTGATCTTGCCAGATGCGATCTCAATCTCAATGTCAGATGTTGGTTAAATCAATGGCACTTAATGAACTACCATCCAGTTTCCGTCATCAGCTCACATTATTCACATTAAAATTTCTCCAAGTAATTCAATTCAATTTATTGCACACGTCCTTAAAAACGAACGCGATTTGTATATGAGTAAATTATTTTATATATCGTGATTAGATCTTAGCACATTATGAAACGTGGATCAATAAGTAGAACCATTAATTATATGTAGTACATGTACAGTAAATATATATACACATATGCAAATATATATATATATATAAGTTATGCATATCCGTTCAGAGTGGCTTAACAACTAATTTTAGTACAGCTCATTTCCTCTATTTAGGATAAGGTAAATAAGATTTAATTTTTGTTAATTTTATAAATAAACTTGTAGCTGCCAATGGTTGTTGCTGTTATTGAAGGTTTTATTTTGTTCTATTTTATTTATATTTTTTTTTGGTGGTAATGATGATTGGGGATGGGGTGGGAAAAGGGGGCGTGAGCTTCTCCAGGCATTCTTTATACTTTATACTATTTTATACAATTAAACATAACAATATTAACTATTACGTCAGATAAGGGATTGGGCGAGGTGTTGTTTGCGAGTGCTTTCCACTTATTTTTGGGAGTTATTTTTCGCTAACATACATATACTCGTATAAACGCTCTTTAGCTAGTTATAGTTTCAGCACTTGATGTGCTTGCGCTTCCATTGCTTTATCCACCAGCAGACAAACATATTTGATGCCTCTTCCACTCTTTCTCTCTTTCTATTTCTCTCCCGCTGTAGCTCTCTCTCTCTCTCTCTCTGTCTCCCTCTCTAAGCCAAACCAGCCGAAAGATTGTTGCTGCTGCTTGTAGCAACAGGCTCGTCGGTGTTCGAATGCTTGTTGAGCAGCTGTATAAAATACTCGCCGAAAACGGCATGATTGTAGGAGACGAGGCGACGGAACGAGGCTATAAAGGCAACCAGCTCCTCCTCATAGTCGGTGAAGCCAGGCGGTGGCGGCGGTATATTGCCATTGGAGCGCAAAGCGACGCGCACAAAGCCATCCAAGCGATTGGCTGTAATAAATTGAAAGTGAAAGGTTTGTTTATTTCAATGCATATGAATATGTTGCAAACATTTGAAACGAAATATATAAATTTTGTATTCCCTAATTCGATTTTATTTTGTAAATATTTTCATAGCATGAAGTTTACTATAGTTTATATCAGCAAGCACACAAAAGTATGATGCAAATGATGAAAATTAATGGGGTTACGTAACCCGCTATCAAGTTTGCTACATTTGCATCAGAAAAGAAAATATTTATGACTTTTGTATTTCAAGAATTGAAGAAAACATTTGTGTATTATTTCTTTAGAAAAATTGACTTTCTTTACAGCGCAGATATCTATCCAGGTACTTACCCATTAGCGTGCGCACGGGCGACGTCTTGTTGGTCAGCTGGAGCACCTGACTTTTCAGCTGAGCCTCCTGGGACTCGGTAAGCGGAGGCAGCTCTTCGTTGGCTAGTGAAGTATTAATAAATGCGCGTATCTGCTCATAGCAGTTATCAATGGCAGCGTTCAGTTGACTATAGTAATATTAAGGAGCACATTAATAACGGAGACAAACGCGTGTATACCGTTGCAACCACTTACTCATTTTGCTTTACATGCTGCATTAGCACGTCCAGCTGCTGGGCCAGTTTAATGCGATTCTCGCGTCGCTGCGATATAACCGGCACACTTTGTGCTATTGAGATGAGCGAGGCGCACAGGATTAGTCGTTGTGCGCGCCAGCTGAGACCAGCAAAGCGATCCTTGTCAATGCGCAGCAGTTCTGGAAAATCTTTTTCAGCCGGATAGTCCAGCAGTTGCATGCACGCATTGTAGATGATGTCGTCGTTGCTGTTGCATCCAGCACGATTACGCTGCAGCCAATCCTCAGTGGACGGAAAACCAGCTAAAAGAAAAAAAAGGCAACTGTTAAAATGTTCGCTAAAGCAAAACAAAAAACCAGCTTCAATATCAAAGAATAAAATTACATAAATATTGAGCTGCCTCATGCCTCAATATACGCACCATTTCCATGAAACTCACGCAAATAGTTGCTAAACTTTTGCTTCTCGTATTCCACAGAGTTGGCAGCAATATCGTTGCGGGCCACGGAGAGCATAATATTGGCCATGTCCAGCTTCATGAGAGACATGCACTCTAATATGCCACGGAATGTGTCGACAACATCATCGATTTCGCGCAGCTTGGCCACAGTCTCATCTCGTGCCGGCGCACACATGCTGGACAGCAGATGGATCACAAAGTTCGCATACGCCCTGAAATCCAAGGTGCCCCTCTCCGCCTGCTGCCTGATTAGTGCCTCATCCAATGCCGCATTGATGCGACCCAAAGCACTTGCATTCTTTACCGACAACAGCGGAAAATCCTCCTTAATCTCGCCCAGCAACCGAATGGCCTGATCATATGACGGCGGCTGACGTTCCAGTTGCTCGCGCAGCATTTCCCAAAATGCCTTGTGCATCATAGTCTTGATGCGACCCTCCAGACTGCCAGCGGAATAAAAGACGTAAATAAAAGAGAGAGAGAGATGGGGAGATGTATAAGATTTCCGGGACACAGGAAATTAGAGACAATAAAGCGAATTGGATGACTCACCTGTCCATGGGTGGCTCATATGCCTGCAGCTTAAACTCTGGATTGAGTGCTATCTCATGGGCTAGCTCCATGTTTTGGAGATTCTTGAACATACTGGCAACCTCATCCATGGTTACTACCTTGGGCGGGCTGCCGGCGACGCTGGGTATCAGGAATCGCGTCATGCTATCCGTTGAGCTTTCGCTGTCTGTCCGCAGCCGCAAATCGTTGTCTTGATTCTTCTGCTGTTGCTGTTCATTGTTCTCCTTTTCGTCCATGTCTTCCGTATTAGTTTTATATTCACTGGAAAAATATATATTGATCGTGCTTTTCAATAATTTCTTTGAGCTGCGCTGGTTTCCTTTGTTTCAATCTTTTTTCTTTTTTATATTTTTTGTCGTCCAACTGGTTTTCTACAACTTTTCCTTTTCAGAAGGAAACACAAAGCAAAGATTTTTGTCAAACTGCATCTCAGCTCAAGGTCAATTTTGATCGTAGACACCAATTACTGATTAAATTTCTTTACATTATACAGCACTCAATTAGGGTGTAAATACTACAAATAACATATATAATACATTTCGAGAGAATATCAAAACTATTCAGATCATACAAGATATAGAACATTGCCATTTTCACAGACCATCAGAGTCCGAGTAGTATATTCTGCCCTTAATGCTGACGAAATGCGACTTTAAAAATGAACGCAAGGCAACAACCGTTAAAAGTGTACGTTTGTGTATGAGTATGCGAGACAACAAAGAAACAGAAAGAGCAGTAATGAAGGCTAGCAACCACCTTGCAGTTACAGTTTGCACACACTCACACACAGAAGAAAATGATGTGGGGGACATGTAAAGAAACATTTGTAGCCCAGATCAGAATAAATATGTATGTAAAATAAAATGTTAGAATTAGAATCTGTGGCGCTGACACAGTTTCCAAAATTAGCGAAGAGAAGCAGAGCAAATTGCACAACTGGCCCTCGCAACGAAATGGCGACATAAACAAAGAGACGATAATAAAGCAGCCAATGAAAACAGAAACGACGAACATTTGACTATTGCGCAGAAGTGCAGCTTTGCATGCTGGGTATTTGTGTGTGAATGTGTGTATTTTAAATTTGACACACGGACGGCGCGGTTGGGTGGAGGATGGCACAATTATTGCAACAATTTCGAGTACACATCGATATGAAAACACAAACGCCAAATAAACTTAACTCCAATAAGAACCAACTCGAAAATATAAATGTTCTTTTTTATATACTCGAAAAACACTTTTAATTTAGAAATTGGAATTTTGTCTACAACAAATTGAAAACACCATTTTAGCTGGAAACGCGTCGATTGAGACCGTCGATATGCTGCGACTGCGACTGCTGCGATTGCGGTTGCCGAGGGCGCAAAATTTTTAGTTAATTTCAAACAAATATTAAAACAGATAATATACTAATATATGCAATGAGCATTTATTTATATTTGTTTTGTAGTAATGAAATTCTTATCCAGCGCCTGCTTGACATATTTTTGCTTTTAAGTTTTATTTATTTGGTATTTTCCATTATAAATAAAATATATTTACTAATTTATTTACAAAAATGGCATTTAATAAATATTCCTCAACTTACATATAGATGTAATCAGTCACATATTAACAATCAATTAACATTTGACCCCAACTAACAACTTCATAATCTCTTATCAGTAATTTACATTCTTGCTTGCAACAAGCACAGATTGAAATTTTTTGCTATTAGTTTGTGTTTTGGGTTGCTAAAAACTAGACGGGCAAATTTATAATTTACTTAAATAATCTTAATGCATAATTGAAATGTATCGTTTTAATATAATTGCAATAATTTTAACCATCTCAAGATTATTTTTAGATGCCTCTACGAACCCAACTGAAGAACTTATTGATAAACAGGTAAATTGAGTGCTTAAGCTAAAAATATATGATTTTAAGCCAGATATTTCAGGAAAACGAATGTGCATCGTACTGCTTGAAGATATTCCTGTGGAATACAGTGAATATGAACAATAAAATTGAGGCCTGTGATAAAAAGACTATGCAAATGTCGGTTCTGCAAAATCAAATGGTTGCCCTAAAATTAAAGGAAACAATTTATGAGAAGACAATCAAAGAAAGAGATGCGCAGTGTTTAAGACAAGAAAAACTTAACGAAGATGTTGCCTCCATAAAAGACAAGCTCGAAAACATGACGGAAAACAAACAACTTGACGAAATTCTAAAACAATTAGAGAATTCTCGAGTCGTAATTGAGGAGAAGAATGAACAAATAAGATCACTGCGGACAAAATTACAGATCAATGAATTCTTACTGGGCACTTGTAAGTCGAATATTACATTAAGTGCGGCAGCACTTGTGAGACAAGAAATGAGCATGCTGGAAACAAGCTGCTCACGTATTGAAAACACTACGGAAATTTGGAAAATTCAAGTACCAGGTATGGAACCTTTTCGGGTGCGTTGCGATGGTATCACTGCTGGTCCGGGTTGGACCGCTATTCAACGACGTGTCGATAACACCGTGGACTTTAATCGAACCTGGGATGAATATCGAACGGGATTTGGAGATCTTGATGGGAACTTTTTCGTTGGATTGGAGAAACTGTATCGCATGACAGTTTTCCAGCCACACGAACTGTTTGTCTATCTTCAAAATTTTGAAAATGAAATTCGCTATGCTCACTACAGTAGTTTTAGTATCGGCAGCGAAGATGATGCATATGAACTGAAAGATTTGGGTGAATTCGCTGGTGATGCTGGCGATGCTTTAAAGATGAACCTAAACATGAAATTCACCACATTCGACCGGGATAATGATAATCGTAGCTTCGACAATTGCTCCGTTGAGCGCCAGGGTGGATGGTGGTTTAATCAGTGTGCAAGATCGTAAGTACTAAAAAGGCTTAAGAGGTTTTGTAAAGGTGTATATAAATGCGTATTTATTAAGGAATTTGAATGGACGTTACTTTGAGAGAGAGTTGGACAAGTGGGAAGGCATTTGGTGGTGGAATTGGCATGAAACGCGTACACTTCAATCGGTCCAAATGCTGATAAGACCTATAAGTCAAAAATAAAATGAGTCAACATTATTGTTAATACTTCAAACACCTGTGTATGTATAATTTTTTTGTTTAATTGTTAAGACCGTAAAGTACAATAAATATGATTATGCTTAAGTTTGATTTTTTGTTAAAATTACTTGCACCAAATCACTTGCATAAGCGTCTTATGCAAAATGTATAAAATATTGTGTTCTTCCAACGTTACCGCCAAAAAGCCAGCTTATACGATATATCGATGATTGCCCATAGTGATAGCCAATATTCAATACCAAGAATACATTTCATCCGATATATCGATAGTATTTTCGTATTGAGTTACAACCCTGGAACTGGAAGCGCGTCGTCTTCGCGCTGTAGTTGTATTTATTGTTGAGTTTTCTTCTTTTTAACTACTATAAGTGATTGTGTGTGCGCCGCAGTATTTATTAAATAGAATGTACAATTCGTGTAGCCTTTGGATATAGATACATATTTAGAATGACATCGATTGATAGCGTACGCGTGCTGCTTCAATCGCTGCCAGCAGCATCGCCCGCCGTAGGCAACAACGGCAACAACAACAGCAGCAACAACAACTGCAACAACGCATCACAAAATGAGTTGACACCGGCAAAACTTGGCGCTGCTGCGACGCCGTTGCGCGCGAGAAATACGCAATCGCAACTGCAACAGGCACAGCAGCAACCACAGCAACTGTTTTTTGGCACACCCGAACAGTCATCGCTTGATGATAAAGAACTCAGTCCGCCGGATGAATTCTGGCGTGATTTGCATCAGTTTCACGAGCGTCGCGGGTGAGTGTAATTGAAACTAAATCCCTGCCAGTGTACTCATGTTTTATTTTATTCACAGCACACCGCTAACGCAGGCGGCCAAGATCAGTGGGCAGCATGTGGATTTGTATCGATTGTACCAGGAGGTCACCGAACGCGGTGGCTTCAACAAGGTTAACGTGCGCGACGAGTGGGACGAGGTGTACAACGCGCTGGACACGCTGCGCGATCGCTGTGTCAACGGCACCGCGGGAATTAAGCATATTTATCGACGCTATCTGGATAAATATGAACGTCTCAATTTTCTCGGCGAGGATCCGGATAAATTGGAGGCCTTGGAAGCGGCCATTGAATGTGCCGATTTGGGCGCCAGTGCGAGTCGTTCGCGTTCACGTCTTGTGATGGGCACCGGCAGCGGTTTGATTGGCAGTGGCCTGAATGTCAGTGGGATGGGCAGCTTATTTGGTTCGGCGCATTCCACGCTGACAGCGGTGCCCATGTCGTACAATCAGCGCCAGCATATGGTGAATGCGGATCGCCGGCGACAGTATAAGATGTCCACACAGCTGCACAAGCACAGCAACTATGAGAAGTTGCTGCTATCGCTAATCTCACCGCTGCCCAATGAGCAGGATTTCGCGATCAATGTGTGCATGCTGATGGCAAATGAACCGCGTCCAACTCTACAGCTGGCGGAGTGTCCTAAGTTGTTGGACGGGCTGTTGGCGCATCTGGGTGTCTATTCAGATTACACAATGCGACAGCTATTCCAGCATGGTCACAACACTGATGGCGTCCAGGTGCGAATCACATCGAAGCTGAACTTTTGGCGTGATTTGCTCTACGATAAGCCACAAATCCTGGATCTCTATAAGGATGAACAGGCGTGGCTGGACAATGGACTGATTAGCAAGGAGAGCGATGCCATCGACAATGACGATGATGATTATTTTCTTCAGTCGAATAATTTTGATTTCGAATTGGACTTTTTGCATTTGCGTCGAAGTTACGGCACCGACGAACGCGTCGGTCAGCGTGTCCTCCAAATTGTGCAGCTGTTGCGCAGCCTGAGTTTCCATCAGGAGAACGTCTCGCTGTTTGCCGCGAATCGCACACTCTGGCGCTATCTGGTCATGGGCGCCAATGTCCGTTGGAGTAAGTTATCCAAATGGTTATTAAATCTAATCTTTAAAGGGAACCTTTGCGAATACAACTTGTGAATACGTTTTTAGAAGAACTATGTTTTAAAGACACACCTTTGCTTGCTTTCAGGCAACATTCACATTCAGGCTTTGGAGACGGCTGGCAATTTGGCGCAGCAGTTTGAGCTGTTGGATCCCGCCACGGATGAGCTGTCGCGCAATTTGCTGGCCACGCTGTGCGAGGGCGTCGACTCGAATGATCGGGCCGTTATCATCAGCTGCCTGGAGATACTCTATAAGCTGTGCGGACGGGAGGGCAATGCACAGCACATTAATCGCTGTTTGGGCTTGGATTTCTATCAGCGTGTCATGCTGCTGCTCTCACTGACGGACGTCATGCTACTCATCTTTACGCTGGAGGCGATCTATGCGCTGAGCGCACTCGGTGCACGTCCCTGCTCCATGCTGATGCAGGTGCGTGGTCTGCTTGATCAACTGGTCGCGCTGTTGACAGTGGAGGCGCAATCTTATGGCGCCTCCGGCTGCATACTGATGCGCGTCGTCGAGGTGGTGCCGGGTAACATGGTGTCCACACTGCACCAGCAGCAGACGAATCAGGGCAACCAAATGACGCAGCTGGCGACGGTTAAGCAGACGCCGCAGCAGCAGCAGCCGACCTTAGTTGCTGCACTGCCGCCGATGCCAACGCAGGTGCAAGTGTTGCCGCCACAAATGGAGCCGGTGGTTTTGCCTACGCCTGCCACAGTTCATGTTGCAGCTGCAGCGCCAACTCCTGCTCCAGCTTCAGCTCCCGCTCCAGCGCCTGTTGTTGCTGTGCCTGTTGCGCTGCCCCTGCCCATGGCCATGCCCAGTTTGCCGCAGGTGCAACTCCCACCAATGCCCAGTTTGCCGCAGGTACAGCTGCCTCCAGTGCCAACGCCCGCGCCGGTTACGCTGCCCGTTGCGCCCTCAGCCCCGCAGAGTTTCACGCACGAGGACGAAACGTATGCGTTGGCCTGGCTGGGCGCCACTTACGAGCGTGCCGGCCAAGGACACGAGCATCGTGTGGAGCAACAGGAGCTGTACACCATTTATCTATCGCATTGCCAGAAGGCGGGCAAACACTCGGTGGTTAATCGCATGCAATTTCCACGCCTCGTGCGGCTCATCTTCAATCCGAGCGTGGGTCCGGCCATTGTGCGTCAGTTGGATGGCACCGATTTGCCCGGCACCCACTATGTGGGCATCCGGATGCGTGCGCAGCCATTGCCCATGCAGCAGCACAAGCAACAGCAGCAGCAGACTGTTATCAAGAAGGATGCCAAACCAGAACCGGCAGCAGTAGTGGAAGCAGCTGAAGAAGCTGCGCCGGCTGCTCCGAGCCAGCCCAGCTCGTCTCTAATTAAAAGTCTGCTGGCCAACAAAGTCAACGAACGTCAGCTGAAGCAAAAGGCGCAGGCACAGCCACCGGCCCTGGTGCCCAGCACATCCTCCGTAACTGGCTCCTCGGCTGGTCAGCCCATTAAAGTGACCTCGACGGCAATTAGCGCCTTTGTCAATAATCCACTCATGCAGCATACGCCCGTCAAGGTGGGTCAGACCACAATAAAGCCACTGCATCCACAAATGACGCTGGAGAAGAAACCGATGACGGATTCGGCGCCGCCACCACTAGCTCCCTTGAGCGGATCAAATGTCCTCACAAAGGATGCACAAGGACGCACCGTTATCATCCAATCGAAACGAAAGCTGACCATCGATGAGGAGCAGAACAAGCGACTGGCATTGGAGAGTGGCAATAACAGCATTGCTGCTGCACATGCCAAAGAGGAGCATCAAGTGACGCCCTCGAAGAATGCGGCCAATCTCTATGCGGATCTCGCTGCCTCCATACTCGAGGATGAGGATATGGATGATGTGCCGCCGCTAGCTGCCTCCAGTCAAGAACAGCAGCAACAACAACCACAACAACAGTCCCAGCAACAACAGCAGCAGCAGCAACAACAGCAGCAACAATTGCAGTTGATACCCGCCAAAGTGCAGCCTGCCCAGCGTCAGTTAATCTTTCCGGCTGGTGGACCGCCAGCAGCGCCGCCTCAACTCAAGCTGGCGACGACGGCAACCATTAAAACGGATCAGGGACTGCAAACGGTGCCCGTCATCTTGCAGCAGAAGACGGAGCAACAGCAGCAGCAACAACAGCAACCACAACAGACACAGACACAATATGTGCTGGCCACCAATAATCAGGGTCAAACCTATTTGGTGGCTCAGCAAACGGCTGCAGTGGCAGCACCGCCCCAAGCCCCAGCCACGCCTACATTGCTGGTCACACAATCGCCGCAGCAGCAGACAAAGACCATCATCATATTGCAACAGCCGCCGGGCGTGAGTACATCGAATGTGCCCGGCACACAGAAGGTGATCATGACAACGGCGCAGGGACAACAGGTCCTGGTGACTACAACAACAGCGCCAGCTGCAGCACAGCAACGACCCCTGGCACAGCAGCAACATCTGCAGCAGCAGCAGCAGCCACAACAAATCTTTCTCAATCCGCAGCGTGCGGTGCCAGCTGCTTTGGGTGCGGGTCAAATGTCGCCATCGCTGCTCTCGCAGCTCAATCAGATACCGGCAACGATTAAGCTGCATCAGCCCCAACCGGCACAGTCACCGCAACAGCAGCAAATCCATCGTGTGGCAAGTAAGGCGGCGCCCATACCACAACTGCAACAGCATCAATCCATAATACAGCAGCACATCATCTCCGGGCCAACGGCGGCGCAGGACAAGCGACAATTGCTGCTCGGCGGCATTAAGGAGACAACGCTCATCACTCAGACCTCAGCAACGGCGGCTCCGTTGCAACAGAGTCAACTCAATTCTCAGACAATCATTACCACACAACCACCGCAAGCACAACAGCAACAGCAGCACCAGCAGACAGCTGCAACCACAGCAGTTGCTGGCGGTGCGTTGCAGCAACAGCAGCAGCAGCAGCAGCAGCAACATATACGCAACGTGCTCGAACAGCAGCAGCAACATCATCCATCCATAATACAACAAAAGATCACAATGCCAACAGTGGTGAGTACTCTGCAGACGATTCTTATTTTTCAACAATATTTTGAGTGGCTTACATTTTTGAGATTAAACCAATTTGGGAATATAGTTTGAACTCTATCGAAAGTGGCACAGAAATCTTACCCAAACCAATTCGAATTGTGAAGAAGATTTTTAATGAAGTCGTTTACTTGCAGCTGGCAGAGGCTGGTAAAAGCAAAGTGATTGCCACAGTGCCCATAGCCAAGAAGCCAATGCCGCCGCCTTCGGCCGTTGTGCAGCAGTTGCAACAGCAATCGGTGCAAATTCCTGCACTGAAATCCAATCCACAAATCGTGCTGCAGACAACAACAGCTGCTGAGACAAAGCCGACGACGGAGCAAAGCATAACAGCAGCCGTTGCAACAATCCCGGCTGCCACAGTCATCTCAACAACGGCGACAACAACAAGCAGCAGCATTGTGAGCAATGTGATTGCTAGCACACCTGTTGCTGCCACACCTGTTGTCCCTGTGCCAACGGTGCCTGTGGACGTCAATTGGCTGTTCATTTGCGATTGGCGCAATTGTCCACGTCGCAAATTCAAATCGCTCAACGAGTTGCAACATCACGTGTGCAACGTCCACTGTCCGGATCATCTGGATCCAGGTGCCGAGATCTATTGTCAGTGGGGCAGTGGACCCAGTTTATGTGATAATATTGCAAGGAAACGTTACTCGCTGATGACACATCTGGTGGATCGTCATCTTGCGCTGGACGATTTGCGAGCTAGTGTGCAACGTCGCCTTGCCACCGGCATACACAATGTGGCACCCACGCAGCCAACTGTGACAATTGTGCGCAATGCAGCGAACGCCACATCAACATCTGCAGCAGCTGCAGCTACATCTACAGCAGCAGGTGCCTCAACAAGCGCAACCACATCCACTGCGGTGGGCACATCGGCACTGCAGGCGATCAAGCGTCATTCAGCCGACTTTCTCAACTCCAAGGAGCTGATGGATGAGAATGAGGGCCCAGTCACGAAGAGCATCCGCTTGACGGCTGCGCTCATTTTACGCAATCTGGTCAACAACACATCGACTGCGAAACGTGGCCTAAAACGCTACGAGCCACATTTGGCCAATGTGGCATTTAGCAATGTCGAAGCCAGTGGCGTCCTATCACACATACTACATGAGTTGAGTCAGTAGCTCCCCCAATATATATATATATATATAGTATATAGTATAAAGTATATGCCTACACACACACATCTATTTTTGTACACCTCTCGCTGAGCTGCTATAAACAACAAATCTAATATTTAACTAACGACACTATTAAAAGGTGAACACAACTGAATGAAGGAAAGTTTTTGGAGTGTTTATAATATTAACTTAAGAAGGGAATATCTTGGGAAAGATCCCACAAATTGAAATTGAATTGAAAGAATTTGGAGAGCTACTTGCAAAATTATCAAAATTGTTAAGCTTTGCATTCAGAGTTATCAACTAATGTGGGTTAATCAACAGCCATTTGTCATTTGACTAACTTTTATTTTTGATATCAGTTATTTTTGAGATTTGCAATTTTGAAATCGTCAAAAAATAAGTCGGAATATAATTCAAACAGAAGTGTTTGCAAAAACAAGATAATTAATTGAAATATGCATCATTAATAGACTCAAAACGATTAATTCTTGAAAAATAGTAATTCACTTGGAATTTGGTTTCATTTTGAAAAAGTTTTTATTTATTGAAAGGAATATTAACAAATATTAATTATAGCCTTCTGATAATTTAGGTGCATTAGCTGCTAGGATTTTCAAACTCTTTGTCAAAGATCATAAAAAATTCAACTTTAAACGGTTTTCATAGCAATACATTCAGAAATTTGAATAAAATGAAAAAATGATTTAAAACAGTTGCACAATTTGATAAAGATTTAATATAGCCTTTTGATATAATTTAAAATCGTAATATTCCGAATGGAACTGTACGGATTATTCATATATAATATAGATAGCTGTTCAACTAGGCTACAGGGTTTATTCAGAAAGTTCTTGCTTCCGAATTGTCAGTCGCTGCCAGAAGAGGATTAATTCGTAATGTGTAACACTTAAGAGCTAATTGTAAAAACACAACTGTGTCTGGGAGGTAGATGCTAGGGCTTCCCCATTTTAGTTGTACAAGTCCCAGAGAGAGATCTGTGCATCCATGCCAGCTGCGGCCATAATTGGTGCATGCCACATGGACACCGGTTGCGCGGAGTAGGCCAGGTCCATGACGCCGCCCTGCTTGTGCTGTGTAAGCACTGCAAGCGGTCGCAAACTCTTCCACGAGAAGATGCGTATGCGTCCATCCCAGCCAGCGCTGGCGAATACCTTCTGATCGGATCGTATGCGTACACAATTCACCCCCGGATTCTTAATGCACAGCTCCGAGCCGCGCTGCATCTGCATCGATTGTCGCTGATAGCTAAAGGTCGTCAGCTTGTCCGCTGTTGTAAAGAAATTGAGACATATATAATATTATATAATCTGATTAAGTATAAAATGCTGTGAGGTTTCTGCTTACAAGCGCCGCCAATAATGCCGCGATTTGTGAGGCAATCATAGTCAACAGTCAGGGCTTCCGGTGCCAGTTCCATGACATCAATCATACAGCCCGAGCTGAGATCCCAGGTGAGGAAATGCCCCGATTCGTAGCCGGCGAGCAGGAACAATTGGGAGGCGCACTCAAAGGGCTTAAAACAGGTGACGCTGCCCAATTTGGGCAGCTGTGGATCATCCGGTTGCAGCATTTGTGTTGGTGCCGCCGGATCCGTCACGTGCAGCACACCAATGGCCGCATCCTCGCACGGATAGAAGAGCAGCTGTTCATTTGTATTATTCGGATTGATATGCAGAGCGGTGCGGCAATAGCCCAAATGATTGCCGGGAATACTCCGCTCTTTGACATAGGAACTGTTGCTAATTGAGAACATGGTGATGGTGCCGCCCTTCTCTTGTGTTATCAGATGCTCTGTGGTGTGGTGCAGATTCGTAATTGGCTCGCTGCCCACCTCAAAGTGCAGCGCCGAACGATTTGTCTGTGAAAATTAATTTGTTTTTCTATTTGCTATTTTTGTATATTTTTGTTGTTTTGCTCACCTGTAGATCCCAGAGAAATACTTTGCCTTTGATAGTGCCCGCCAGCAGGCGTTCGCTCTCGTGGAAACATACGGAATTCACTGCGCCCATGTCGGGGCAGCGCAAACTGAACACTGGGTCTGGTGGTAGCACAGCCATTTCAGAGAAACTTATTTAAATTTATTAAATTATAAACTAAAAAGCGTGTTTTGCGTTGCAGATGTCGATAAGATAAATAATAAATTGTGGTGGTAAGTCGATAACGATAAGTTTGTGTGTGCTGCATTGCCATGATGTGTTAAATGCGCCAAAGTTAAATGACGTCATTGGGATTTATTGCAATTAATCGTATTTTAATGCATGTGAGGCATTTTAAAATGTAGAAAGTAGTAAATTTAATGACCATTGCAATTTACATTGCTCGATAAGTTTGTCTATTAGTTTAATCCACAAACTACAATCCACGCTGTTGGTTGTTACACACCGCAGCCGCTAGAGGTCGCCATTGCTGTGGCGCGTCACGCAAACACTTTTGAAACTTGAAAAAACCAACAGCAACAAAAGCAACAACTTTTCTTTGTGCGCTTTACAAAATGTTATCAAGTCGTGCGCACAGCCTTTAAGTGAAAATGAGCTTAAGTGATTTTATAAGAGTGAAAAAACATTTAATAACTAAATGCCCACAAAACGTCCGTTAACTATTAAAAAACATAACATTCGTCAAAGCCGCATGGCTTTAATGGACTTTGGCAGCGTCCGCAGCGAGTCTCCGCCTAGACCCCAAAGGCGATCATAAAAAGACTTGTTGTCAGTTGTACTTTGTACAAGACTGTGGCAGCAAACCTAACAAAAAACAGCAAAACAAAAATATCACAAAAAAGCGCTAAGAATTATGTGCCCGAAAAGATCGCAAAATAAACATGCTATAAGCTCGTTAATCAATGCTAAGTTGTCAGTTTTAAGTGGCTCTACCGATGTTTTTGTTGTTGTTGCTTGCCTTCTTTTTTTACCTTCCTGTACAATCAAACAAACAAACAAACAGCCAGAACAATCGTTTCGAGACTCCTGTTGCGTCCAAAATGATTTAGTAGACGCTGAAATGAAAACGGGCTATTTTTTAATATTCAGATAAAGTTTGTTTGTATTTGAAACAATTTAGTTTAGTTTGTTTAGTGGAAAATGTACCTTAAATATTTATTATCCTGACAATTACAAGAAAAAAACCTTGTCAATCGTTAAACGATAATAACTCTAGCTTTCAGGACTTTCAACTTCCATAACCTTATCCAAATTCTAGTTGAAATTTTACGCTAAAAATCTAAACTTTTAACTGTTTCAAATTGTCTACTTCACAGGATTCCCAGGTTCTGCCTCTAAAATAGAGTAAGTTATCTCCAACAAATTGGCTTAAAAATGCTGAATGATTGGATGACTAATTTTCAACTGTTAACAAACTTGCAGAAAGCTGCAACTAATTGTAATTTGATTTGGGGCGCAACAAGTCAACAACTCTGTTTAAGTGCAGAATGCGCTTTTGGGCTTTAAACGTGGCTAAGCAAGAGAATTCGCCCAACAGTTGAAGAGCCAATCGTAAAAAGGTTAAAGAGGCTCAGCTGCAGCAACTCATTTGCTTTGGTTTCGGCTTTTATTGGAATGGACAGATGGACAGCTGGACGGGCGGACAGGCAGAATGGACGACAGACTGGCAGGAGGGAGAAGTCCATAAATCTTTTCGACACAGTGTTCGAGGTGAGGCGTTTAGTGGCCTAAACTATTTATGCATGTATGTGACCATGTGTGGGTAATCCATTTGAAATGGGTCAACGACTACAACAACTTGCAACAACAACAACAAGAACAACCACTTGCAACAACAGCCAGCTCCTTAAACGTTGCGAATGACCCAAAGCCAATAAGAATAACAAAAGCAAAGCCATTTCGTATTCATACCCAACCCAGTTTCAGTTCCAGTTTCAGTTCCCAGTTTAAAACATATTAGCTTGTTACCTTAATGAAGTCATAAATTTTCGCTATCGCTGTATCTGGATATCTGGAATATACTCCGCTTCTAAGGAATTCCAAACTTGGCTCTAGTACATAAAACTGTTTTCTTCTTTTTTGCTCTCTTTTTTTTTGGCACAGATCTTTACTCCAAATAAGCAAATCGATATTTCAGTGTGTGTGTATAAATATATATATGTATATGCTCGATAGTTAATCAGGCTTAGTTTGATATATGCTGACAGTATAGGTTGCTCCGCACCCGCTATGAAAGAGGTGCCTGAACACCCCGCTCCCCGCTGTGTGCGTTCCTACGAAAATGAAGTTATCACGCGACAAACAATGCATTTCTCCTCCCTCCGAGAGGGCCCCTCTCTTGGGCATTGCTACCTTTATAACTTTATACGGCTGTCATTATTAGCCAGAAATTAAATGGGGGAACCGAAGCGATCGTCCTACTGCTGGTGCTGCTGCTGGTGCTGCTGCTCCTGCTGCCAACTTATTTATGCGCTACCTTAATGGACCTTTGCCTACCATCTACTCGAACTCGAATTTCGCAGCGACTTCATCTCTGCTTCATTCTCAGTTGTGTTGAGTTCATTTCGCTTCTTTTTTATTTTTTTATGTGCCTTGAGTTTTTTATTGCATTATTTTCGCAATGCCCCATGAATCATATTGACCGTTGGGAATTATACAATGCTCCATTCCCGGACACAATTATAGACATTTATATGTATGTGTTCGTGAAGGTGTTGGAATTTTGATTTGCTTGCAACAATGCAGCGCTTCGCGTGATGTTCAAATGCCATAAAAATACTTGTAAGCCAAATAGTAAATTATTAGCGGGTGTCCAGTTAATAATACATATATGAATGTGTGGGGAAGTCTGGGAACCCTGGCAGTTGAAAGACTTCTCTAAAGATTTCTTTAAGAATGACAAGTGAAAACGGCTTTCTTATAAAACCTTGCAGAGCAGAGTTGTGCTGACGATATCTGTGCTTCATTATGAATTTAAATAAACCCAAGATTGATCTCTTGGAAGCTATATTATTTTATAGACCGTAGTTGATGATTTTATGTACAAATGCGAGGAGCATAATAATTACCCATATTTTGTGATAAATAATAAAATTACGTTTTGAAAAATTATAAGCTTATATATGTGGTCAGCCCCTAGACATAAAATGTTCGATGCTCAAATTAATGCTAGGTTCGGTTGTAGAATAATCAATCCCAATTCTATATAATTATGTGTTTTACATATTTCTCATTTATTTTACTTTTTTTAAGTTTCTACTAGCAATAGACTTAGAACTAAATTTATATTTTTGAAAAGAACTCCACTTGTATTCCATAAATTTTTCAACCATAGTAGCAACAATTTCAAGCGTTCAGCAAGTGATGCAACGCCAAATTCCATTTGCAACGCAAACATTTTGTGGCAGCCACTTAAAATGCGCAACGAACCGCAACAGATTCAAATGTTTTTGTTGTGCGGAGCGCAATCAATTAAAACATCGACGTCTATCAGCATTATTATAAATCAAACGATAACATAAAATTGACACTAAAGGCGTTTCGCCCATTTTTCATGTGGCGACGAGATTAAGCCTCCAAATTGTAGATTGTATAGCTGAAAAGTGTGCCCAAAAAAAACAAAAAAAAAAAAAAAAACTGGAGCTGAGCTTTGTTTTTAATATATGTGTAGAGGTATATATATTCATTATATGTGTATGCAAATTGAACGTTGGTTGGCCAAACTACTAGACGGGAAAAACTGGTCGGCACACCAAAGTGCTCTGGTAATTGATCAATTTCCGCAGACCGGAATACCACAAAATATCGATTCGAAAACCGAAAAAAAAACAAACTTGAAAAAAAAAAAACAAAAGACCCGCAGCTGTAGCTGATAATATGATGGCCACTTGATTTTTAAACTGATTTATGCATTCAAATTCAGTGAGGAGGAGGCAAAAGTATATTTTTTATTTTGTTTTTATTTATTTTGGTTTTTTTTGGTCTAATGAAATGGCGCTTTATAAAATCACCCACAACGCGGAAACGCTGACCTTTTATGGGCTGGGAATTTGTGTTGTTTTTTTTTTGTTGTTGATGTTGCACACCTTTTGCACCTACGCCGCACATTCCACTTGAGTGAAGTGGAGCGTCTCTCTCTCGCTCTCTGTTCCAATCAGACGCACTCAGCCAAAGTGCCAATCAAAAGGACAAAAGGACGACATCAACACTAAACTACACACTTCACACTGACCTGGGCCTCAACCTGAAACTGAAACCTTGTCCGCCTGGTGTCAATAACATTGTATCAACTGACTGCACACCCAAACGCTAGAGATGGATGCCTCTTGTGGCATTATTGCACGACACGACACGACACGACACAAACACGACAGTTGCACACGATATGCGTGCGTGCAACATGCGTTGTCATATGATTAATGCGACATGCACCACTTATTCGGAATGTGTCAAGTTATGCTTAAAGCTTAAATTCAATGTGCAAGAAATTTTATGATGGATTATGAGAATTCATTTAAAGTTGTTGCTCAAAAAATGCGACAAAATTACTGCAAGTGCATTGATTTGGACTTTGGAGTGAGGCTAAGATTATTAAAGATGGCCAGCATCTCTTCAAGAACTTTTCCTTACAGATTTTTTAATAATAATAAAAGAATTTGATGTGATTTCACAAAAACTCTCACATTTCCATTTGTTATGCCTGTTTCGTGTCACGCACGAGCAAACGAGACACGCACCAATCTCCAGTGGCATCATATTGCGGCTGGACATGATTGCCGTTGGAGCGCTTGCCGTTGGAGCGCTTGCCATTGGTTGATTGCCTGCTTGCAACAGCTTCCTCTTCATCAGCTTTAACAAAAAACAAAAAATTCCAATTTAATTGCGTGAATTAAAGCTGTAAATCATTATGGTAAGTGCCCTTTAATGCCTCAAAATGCAGCTCATTTGCAAGTGCACACAGGCCATGTTGCAGCAGCAGCAGCAACAGCAGCAGCAGCAGCAACAACAACAGCAATGCGTAACATGAGGCATGCCCCCAGGCCATGTAATCATTTTTGTACTGGCCAACTTTTTGCTGTTCCCAGCACAACAACAGTTGTCTCCTTGTGCGCTCCTCCTTCTGGGCAGGCTCTCGGCTGCAGTCGCTTGCCTACTTTCAATTATCAATTATTAACTTAATATCTTCTTCTGTCTGCCCCCAGGTGTCACCAGAGACTAGCCACTAACTACACATGTGTCGCCTCCCATTCTGATATCATGTGTCCCTCACTGAAAGTGTTAATGTTTTAATTTCACATCCCGGCAAATTGGATAGTAGATGGTGATTACCGGAACGTGAACTGGGACTGAAATTGGGAATGGGACTGGGAACTTCTGTAAAGGACTTCTACTTGGTCTGGAACTGGGATTTCTACTTGAAATGTGACTGGGAATTGAAACTGGAATGGAACCTAGATAGATATTTGAACTTGGACTGGAAGTGGAACTTCTACTTAGGTCTTCGACTTAGAACTTCTACTTCTATTTGGACTTCAACTTGCACTTGAACTGAGTTTTGATCAAGTTAAACTTGGATAACCTTCTGATTTGATTGATTTGACCTTACAATACCTTATTTATTTATTATAATTATTTATTATTATTTAATTAAGGGTATACCTATTTAAACTATACTTCAAAAGAACAGTCATAAATTAAAAACTAAAAAGAATAAATAACTTTGTTAATTATGTTGACAGTCTGTTGATCATAAATAATTTCAAGTCAGGCCCAGTCAGACACAGTCCCCAGTGGCAAATAAATCCAACTCTCTCAAAAAAAAAAAAAATATATATATTTTGACAAGAGGTTAAATATTTGCAAGTAGCTATTTGACTTGCTGTCTGCGGCTATCCTGCGTGGCCATTAAATGTTTTCCATGCACTTATCGCACACACAGTCAATAAGTGGGCTAAAATGAGTGCAGGCCCGGTCATTTAATGAATGGCGCTAACACCCAGCAGCCAGTTTGAGTGTGAGTATGAGTATAAGTATGAGTACCCATACTCGTACCCATACTCGTATCCATACTCGTATTCATATAATTAAAATGCCACTTAGCTGACAGCAGCTGAACGCGCAGCGAATTCAATTTCAAGTTGCCTGCAACCAAATTGTCATGCCACAAAGCCCCTAATCAAAATATAAAAAAAACAGGGCGTGACAGGGGCTGCTGCAAGATTTCATCTCGTATACAAAACAGGAGTGAAAAAAACACCTGATAAACACCTTACGAAAAAAAAGAAAAAAAAAAAACTGTGCCTCTTAATTACTGTAATTTGGTGGTTGCTGCCCCAAAAAAAAAAAATATTGGGGCGACAATCGCAACAGGATTAGTTGACCCAGTTGCCAAGTGAGCAGTTGGTTTTTTTTTAGTTGACACACGACAAAGTTCACTGTGCCGCATGCCACATGCAACCTTAATAATTTAGCATCAATCAACTTTAGTTTTAGTTAACTCAACACACAAAAATAGAAACGGAAAAAACAAACAGTAAAACTCACAAATGCCGAACTCATAAAAAATTGATGGAGTTCCGCCTAAAAAACACGGCGAAAGTTTTGCCAGACTCGTAACTATTTTATTGTAATGTCTTTGGGCTGGTCAAGAAGGTTAAATAGGTTGGAAAGTGAGGAATATCCTATTTTAGACATATTTTGTGTAACCAGAAGAACTTTGCTTATCAAGTTCTGACCGGAAATACTTTTTGCTTAAAGTTTGTTATTGATATTTTATTTAGAAATGAATATAATCATTTTCAAACTTAAAAAGTGTGTATTATTTTGGATTAAACTTTGTTTTAAGATGTGGAATTTTTATTTTGTTTTTCACTTATAAAAAAAAGTATAAACGAAAAGTCAAAATTGTTTATTTAATTATGTTTCTTAATTTATCATTAATTTTGAGAGCTTCTTTCATTAATTATTTTTCATTAAACTTCAAACTTAAAAAATGCCAAAATTCCAATTGAAATTCATTTAATATTTTTTGGACGCTGCTTATATCAAGTATGTAATTTTAAGAATTTTGCAACTAATTTAAAAATGTAGAAATTTTGGCAAATTTTTCTTGACGCTTTAACAAGCAATTGTTGTTTGGGGGCAAAGAGCATTTATGATTCGTTGTGAATTGGTGGCGCCTCAATTCCTGTTGTTGTTGCTGTTGACCCTCGAGGGGGCGTCTTGTTTTTGTTGTAGCCGTCCAGCTGCTGCTGTTGCTATTGTATTTTTTTATGAAATGTGTTGAGACTTTGAAGTGCGTATAATTCATGTTGGTTGCGTTTTGCATGTCAGTTTTTGTTGGCAGACTAACTGACTGATTGACTGACTGACTGAATGGTTGAATGACTGATCCAGCGGAGCTTGCCGAGGAGCTGTGGGGTTGGGGCCAACTTCAGCTGTCAGTCAAGGCTCAAACAGGCCGCCAAGTAGCCAACAGGCCAAGCAGTCAACTGGCCAACGGGCCAACAAGCCCAACAAGCCCAGCAAACCACAATTGCTGACCAGCAATTTTCCATTGGCACTTTGATAAATGGCGTTAAAATATTTCACATGCGCGGCGTCAGTTCAATTTTCGGACGCATTGTTCAATGGACCAGGTCCAAATGCACAGGCCGAAAGTGAAACTTGGCCATTTAAATGGTTGTCTGCCAGGCAAGTCATTTAACTTGTGTCGGCTGGCTCCTAACATGCGTTACGCATACGCCATGTAAGCCGGACAAAAAGTAAACTAATGAAAAAAAAACCACTTAATTGCTGACAACTTAATACCCTTGCATTATGTTAATATTTTGGATTAGTCGCTTTCCGAAATTTCAGCTATCAATATAGTTATGTAATTTTAGCCCGAAAATAATGATAGCTCAGCTGCAAGCTGGAAAGGTAAGGTATCAAGTTGTTATCAACAGCTTTCTCAACTCAACAACTCAAATATTATAGAAAATATCGTTATCGATTTTGCTTCAATGATAAAAAATATGATTACTTTAATCCATTAATAAACCGCTGATAGCTATTAAGAGAGTAGAACTTTTGGTTAATTAATAGTTTCCCAAATTTCTTATTTCCAAATTTATAATGAATAATAAAATGTTTATTTTTTTTATAGATGTTTAAAGCTAGCAGTAAATAATTTTTAAGCTACAAACTGCTGTAAAATACTCCCTGCCAGAGTATAGCAATCAAATTTATTGTAAAACATATTAAATATGGTGTAAAGCAAATATTGCAAGTCGGTAATAAAGTTTTTTAGTATTTTTTTAAAGGCATGCAAAACACAAACCAAACCAGTGACCAATAAAGTCGGTCTGAGGGGAGGGTTGCTGTAGAGGGGGTTTTTTTTTGTTAATTTTTGTTAGCCAAGGAGTAACCCGGTTGGCAACTACTTATTTGATAAAAGTACTTACGATTACATTAGCCATTTGCAGCAAAACAAAATTACCGACAAGCTTTATGGTAAATAAATATTTTTGTGGCCAGCAGATTAATATTTGACTAGTGGAAACTGGTAACAGGACTAAAGATTACGCAGCAAGCGCCGCGTCATTTGCGTTGCAATTAACTGGAGACTTGCCACAGCTGATGGATTGTGTGTGTGTTGAGCACATTTTGTCTCGCATTGATTTGTCAAATTGACAGCAATAAATCGATCATAGCCAGTCTAAGCTGACAGCTAATCATAAGCTGCAGCGCTGACAGTTGCTGGTTTTTCTCTCTTTTTTTCTTGTTTCTTTGCGTAATTTCACGCAAGCTGCCAATCAATGCAGTCAATTGTCTTGATAAATGCGCACATTGACCAAGTTGCAGGCGGTTGTGCTTGTACACTGAGAGAAACATACATAACATTAAATTCAAATAGGCCATTGGGATTGTAAGCATTACACATGTTGAAGATTAACTGGCACTGCAGAGTGTACTCAAGTCATCCAATTTTCATTATCAATTACAAATTTCGACCATAATCATCCTTAGGAAGATATATGATACAATAGTCTATAGATGTCCAAGCAAAATATAAAAAATTTCTGATGTGTTTTAAATGAATGATGAACTTCAAAAGAATACATCTCACAGGGAATATTCTGTGACGAATCAAGGCTTAAACCAATGAAAATTGTTTTCTTACTTCTAATGTTGCTAATCTTTTAGACTCTTGCCTCTTTTTCCGCTGAGTGTATGTGCCCCCGGGTGCTGTGGGCACGGCCTTAACTCGCCATCCAGCTGTTTACCAGTTTTGGTTTGGCGGTGCAAAAAGTTGCACCAAATTAATTATAAGCCACCCACCCGACGGCGACGTGGGATACCTACCCAAACCTAATGCCACATGCCGCATGCCGCATGCCGCATGCCACATGCCTAATGCCTAACCTTGTTTGCTAAATGTTTTGGCGCCGATGGCGGGGTTGGCTTACTACGATATGGCATTGATATCGTGTGTCCCAACTCTCAAGCTCACTGATTTCTGTAAATTTATTTAAATGTATTCAACAATTTTTTTTCTTCTCTAAACTCCTATTTATGTAACTCGTAACTTGCGGTTGTTGTTGTGGCTGCCGCTTGAAAACCCTGGGAAAATACTCAATGTCTAATGACAGTTATTTATCAATGAAATATTTTGTTGCCGACCGCGTTCAGCCTGTGAAGGAGTTGGGGGAGGGAGATATTTATTTGTAACGATCTCGTTGATAAACTCAACATAATTATATAAGCGGACGCAGTTTGCTTTAATCTTTTGATCTGCTGGTTTATGTGTGCTATAAATAGGAGTTTAAAATTCAAGATATAGCACAGATAACGAGATCTAATTCGAAGATATTATTCTTGGCACGCTTGTAATTCTCAATCTTTTCATTTATCTCGCATTCAACACCAATTTATCTCACAATCTAAATTACGATTGTAAGCAACACTTATTCAACTGTCATTTCAAATATATAAATAAACGCAATCAATGCATTTCGCTAACAACTAACCATAAATATTAAACTATATTGCCAAAATATCAAACATTGTGAAAAAGCTAGTTTGTTGGCAGGTTTAATAACAACGCGTTTGCCTTTTATGGCCATCAATTTGTTTGGCTGCGTAAAATTGTTCAAAAATAATTAAAAAATCATAAATTTGAGAACTTTGAAAATGTACTGGTTTTGTAGTCCGTCAAAAACTAAATGATGATCCGCTTGATCTGCGAATTTAGACATAATCATTTGTGGGACTGGACTCGCTGTACTCTGTTATTTGATATATTTAATATAAGAGTATCGATTTTTCGATAAATAGGGATTTCTTTTACTAATTATATAACATCAAATTCTGCAGGTGTGTTTTTTTTATGTTTATACTCTTCATTTTTTATACTCCGCAAACTTGAAACTTGAAATATATATCTTCGTCTATGTAATCGATAACATCGATAATTGCAAATGGAAAAGACCTCAAATCTCCCACAATTTGAAGCTGGTGATATTCTTCAAGCTACGGCATAGAAATATTCCGGTTATGACTTTAATAATCCCTTCGAAGATTGCTGTACACAAACTATTTCCGTCTATGCACAGTTGCGCCCCCAAAAATTGCTTTATACTATATTTCGGATATTCTCAAAGTTAGAGTGTCCAAAATTTGAAAGGCATTTGAAAGAAGAAATTAGTTTAATCGCACTTAATTAGACTGGCAGTCAGCAGCACCGGTTGCATTTCTTTTATTTACAGGGTATCTGCAAGTTGTGTAGTCATCGATTCGTGCATTCTTCACGCTGTTTGAAGCTGTTTGTTTTTCGTAGCTGGCAGTTAAACCATTTGACAAGTTGACTAAGACAAAACTGACGCCGCCGCACTTATTCAAAACCTTATGCGCAATTTAATAAAATCATTATGCAGCTGTCAGAGCCAATGACATTTGAGGCAACACTGTAAGACGGCGACAGCGATGGCGACTGCAACTGTGACTGCCACAAAAAAAAAAAATAAAAAAATAAAAAAACGAAACTTGCTCAAGCTGCGGCAGCTAAAAGATACTTTATTGATTTCTGGCGGCACTTTTGCGCAATGCCAATTCCAATTCCAAATACGAGTATGCGACTCAACGAATCTATAACTGAATACAAAAATATGAATACGCAAATGAATGCTTAAACTGAATTTGCATTGGAATCTGAGTCTGAATCTGAATCTGCTGCCTTAAACATCTTCACCTGCAGCGTTTGGTTGCACACACACACGAACAGTCGCATAAACACATTTGAAAGCGGCCAACTGACGTTTCAATATTGTGGCTAATATTTAAAGCCAACAAAGTCAGTTGGCGCCAGCCCGCATTTTGTTTATGACCGTCACATTTTTATGATAAATCGCCGAACGCCGTTGCTAATTACAGATTCATGGATTGCGTTTAATCAAATCAACTGCTTCGGCCAAATCGGCAACTGCATTTGTCCAACGCATAATGTTTCATTTGGCCAACTTGATGGCTGCCGCTGCTGGCCGCAATAATATTTTGCATTCATTTTGGCCGCATTTATGCTTCTCAATTGCCATTCAAGTTTTTGCGGCACCTGTTGCGTCTGCTTAATTAAATGGAAATTACCTGTTGGTAGCTGCTATGAATTAAATATTTATCAATTAAAATTTGCTTATGGCTTTTTGAATATGCTTTTATTTTGCTGAAAGTGGTGATTGAAATTTGAATAAATTGTTTTGTGTTCTTATATTATTGTTATTCTTTAAAAAAATAATATTTATTTAATTTAATAGATGAGTTCAGGTTATCTCAAAGTCAGGCTCAAACTTTGTTGACATCTGCTTCATATTTATTGCTCACATATCATAAATACCTAAAAATTGGATAATAATATACATATAGACATTACAGACATATACATTACAGACACACGCAACATATATGTATATATATATATATATATAACTCAATTTATCGCCTCAAGTTCGCCTTATTATACTTTTTTTTTTGGCATTGTATATCATGTGTTCGACGTGTGTTTGTGTTAGCCACATTTGTATGCCAATTTTAGCCCCATTTGCCGGTCACGGGCTGCGTTTTTTAACGTTCCGTTGTTGCTACTCCTCTCCCCTCTGCCCTCCCTCCACCCACCTCCCTCCTTCCACCTTCACACCCCTTTCCTTCGCAAGGAGCGTGGACCGATGTGAACATAAATCTTGCACGCATATTTAAGTTGATGATGTTAAATGGCTGCACTAAAAATACGAAATATGCATGCCGTATGCAGGCAACAGTTTCATCCTGTCGCTTGTCGAGTGGAATGTGCCACAACACCACCACCAACAACACCAGCGACAACAGCAACAACAGCAACAACAACAACAACAGCAACATGGCGACATTCATAAACTAAAACTGAGCAAACGTACCCAGAGCCAACAGGCGCGGGGGGCTCCAAGGGGAGGCAACGGGACTCTCGTGGGTTTGGGTTGGACAACACAGACTCGACCAATGCAACGGGGCCAACAAAACGTTCTGCCCAAAAAGGAAACAAAACGACAGACCAACAAAAACCAAAATATATTAACAGCGAATTCATTATACTCTTTCCCAAAATCTGCTGAAGGATGTATAAAACTGACAGAAGGAATCCTTCGAAATAATCAGCAAAAGATTTTTTAAAATCCTGCAGAGCTTTAAGGATATTGCAATCATATATTTATGCTTGTCAGTTCATTAAAGAGACTCCTGAGGCAGTTAAGCTGTTATTTTAGATATTTCCTAAGTGCCACAGAACTTTCGAATTACTTTCAGTTTATTAATTTAATGCTAGATCATCAAAGTTATCATTTTGTCGATAATTTCGATCGTTTCATGTATTACTTAAATTCAAATTCAAATTAAATCCAAGGCGTCACAAGCTCACTTTAAAAGTGTATACACCCCAACCCCAGTTTGTAACTGCGATTGGTTTTTCTCAGTCAGTAAAGAGTTTTTTTCTTTTTTTTTTTTGGTTTTTTTTTTTATTATTATTATTTCTTGGCATGTTTTCTTTTTGCTTAACGGCGGCAGATTTGAAAAGAATTTTTGCTCGCAAATGAAATTGTTTCCTGTTAAAAGCTAAAAAACAACAACTAGTAAAAAATATGCGAGACTCCAGAGAGTCCAGAGAGGAGGACTTGGACTTGGACTTGGACATGGACATGGAGTTGCTGTTGGAAGGCACCTGCCGTCGCAACGATTGATGAAATTAAAAGGTATAAATAAAAATCTTTTTAATGGTCTGGGGATTTGGAACTTAATTTTTTAATTAAACAAGCGGCCGCATACTGGGGACAACGATGATAACTGGGGAATGGCTGTAAAGGCAAAGGACAGGCCGGATGCAAGGGTGAGGTGGAAATGGGTGCTGCATGAGATACGAGTTGCAGCCAGAGGCGATTGCTGACTGGGACATTTATGCAAAATAGCCACCGAGTTCCCTTTTTATTATTTTTTTTTTTTTGTGTTTTGCCAACCACTTCAGCAAAAGCCACTTGTGTGGTCCGGCCTGCAAACTCTACTCGTTTTGACCATGGTCTGCTGGCACTAGTCAACAGCAATAGCAGCAGCAGCAGCAGCAGCAGCAAGAGCCCCACATGGAGGTGGCATCATCCATACCATAACTGTGTTTGTGTGCTCTTTTTTTTTAGCCCAACACTTTTACTGTGGATATAAATGTAGATTGTAGATTGTGAATGGCAGATAGCTGTTGCTGCCTCCCGCAATAACATGTTAATCCCCGACTCCGGCGACAATGTCAAATGTCAGCACATGTCATTTGTCATTTGGCCACAGAGACACAACAGCAACGACAACTTCTTTGGTTTGTCGCCTGGCAGACATTTGTCACTTGCACTTGGACCACCTGGCAACTCATAGGATTGAGAAGCCCCACAGGCTAACAGGGCTCACTGGCTCTATTTTGCACAGTCCCTTTTTGCCAACAGCTTTTGGTATGCGATGGTCTTTGATGCCAGCGGAAATGATGATCATAATTGGCATTGATATGGTGCACTCCAAAGACTTGTTATTCTAGACATGAGCATAGGTATAGGTTGCAGCAGGCGAAGCTAATGATACAAGCCGGGAAAAAGTAATTGAAAGTAATGGATTAATTAGTTTCCATTAAAACGCATTAATTGCAATTGTGTTTTTAATTTATATATAATTTTTATTTATACGTTTTCTCTGCACACGTTTGACAACTAAGACAGATGTTACACTAAATGAATAAGAATCAAAAATAATCGCAATTGGCTGAAATGAAAAAGTTGGCAGACAAAGGAAAAAAGTAAATTTTTGTTTTCTTTTCGATTTTGACGCTTTTTATTGAATTATTATTTTGCGTTACTCGTTTAAATACAAAGAAATGCAATTAAATAGGCATAGAATAGAGATAGTAATTAGATAGATTTTAAACAGAGATAGTATAGATGTGTATATGTGTGTGTGGGTGTGTGTGTGTGTGTTATACATGTGTGTGTTTTATACATAAATAATTACAAGTATGCTAAACAAATTACAATTTACAATGCAAAATGCAAAAATGGCGGGGCAAAAGAGGGGCAACTAAATTACAAGTGTATTAAAATTAAATGTAAAATTAATTAATTGATTAATTAATGCATTAATTAGTAGTAGTTTGAAAAAATAATAGTAGTAGTGGTGCAAATGAATTTACAAATGACGAATGAGCTGTATTAAATAAATATATAGCCATATTAAGTAGTACGAATGATATATAATAAAGATTTCCATTTTTTTTTTGTTTTCTTTTGTTTTTGTTTTGTTTTTCTCGTTTTAGCATTGTTTTTTGTTTTTGTTTTTTGTTTTTTTATAATATTCGTTTTGTTAACATAAAATGTTATATTACAGCAACGCGCATATAAGTACAGTAGTTCAATTTGAGTTTTTTGTTTAATTATTCTTTCTTTATTTGTTTTGTTTTTCTTTTACTGTGTGGCTTGTAGTTGTTGTTGTTGTTGTTTTTGTTGTTGTTAATTCAATTGTTAATGCTGCTTCAATGTCTAGTTAAGTAATCATAAATGTTTCAATTGTTAAATGTTCTCCTTTTACTTCGCCATCGTCTTGCTCTTAAGTACACACTAATTAAATTTTTTTCACCTAAGCATTTTTTGCATTAACTTTTTGTTTGTTTGTTTGTTTGTTTGTTATTGTTGTTTAATTTACATTCATACATATTGCTACATATAAACTTGACGCGTTTTTTTCTTCAATTGCCTTTTGTTAATTGAATTTTTGTATTTGTTGATTTTTTTTTTCATTTTTCATTTTTCGTTTTTCGTATTTAAATTTTGTTTATGTATTTGGTTTGCTAATTTGTTTGAACTATTTACGTTTTGTATTTCATTATAAATATACGAGAAACAATTGTTGTTTATATTTATGTATATATATATATAAATAATCATTATATATATATATATATTCTATATATATATGTAGAAAAGCAGCAGTTGGTTTCTTTTGTTTTGATTTTACATTTTATTTAGTTACATATTTAATTAATAAATATAACGTTTATTCAGTGTGAATTTTGGTGTTTTATCGCCGTATATATACCATACGATTTACTTATTGTTTTGTAGCAATTTCTTTTAGTATTTAAAAGTGTTTGTTTTGCATTTGTTTTAATAACTAGTACTTGACTTTGCGAAGTTTTTGATGTTGTCAGTTGATTAGCATCAAATTTTTTCAAAAGCAATTTCAAAATGTTTATGTTTTTTTTTTTTAGTATTTTCTATTAATTCATGCTCCATGCCCTTTGAACATTGTACAGCACTGTTTTCTCTTTTCACAGTGTTGAGCAACGTTCGCTTTTACCCATTTGTTTTAAAAATTCGGTTTATTTTTTGCATTTGTCGGAATTAATCCAATTTCTTTCACTTGTGCCTATTAAAATTGATTATTTTCGTTTTACTATTTAATTTTTAAAGTTTTGTTTTCTTTTTTTGGAAGTGTTTTGCTGTGCGAATTTGTTGTCAATTTTTAGTTTTGGTTTTTTATATTTTGTTTTTGCTTGCGTATGAATTTAAAAAACATTTTCAATAAATTTGTTTACTAATTTGCAATTTGGTTTTTGGTTCATTATAAAATTTTGAAAATATATATGCGTATATATATATACTTAGTTTTTGTTTTTAGTTTTTTTTTTTTTAATATATATATATATATTTTTTTTTGTAATCTCATTGCTAATAAATTTAATTGATTTAGTAAACCAAAGTTGCTATTTGCCTTACATTCAGTGCGTCTAAACATTTATTTATTATTAATTTCTTAGTTTTTCGTTTTCTCGCTGACACCTTACATTGTTTTTTTTATATTTTTTATATTTATGCAACTTGTTTTTTTTTTTTGTTTCAACAATATCAGTTTTTTTTTCGTTTTTCGTTTGGTTTTGTTTTGTTAGTTATATAGCACATACTCGTAAATAAAAATCTTATTGTCTTTCATTTATAACTATGTAGCAGTTCTGCGAGTTCGTCCATGGAACTGATTTGCTTGACTTTTGTTTTAAGAGCTGTGAAAGTGTGTTCTGAGTTGTCTGGCAGGCCAGGCTTACAGATAGACAGACAGATACAGAGAGACAGAGAGAGACAGAGAGAGACAGAGAGAGACAGACAGAGAGAGATAGAGAAAGTTTAGTAATAAGCAAAGCTGTAATTTCCAGCGCAAATATTTTGGTAATTAAAAAAACAGATACGTAATTACTTGAAGTAATGATAATTCAGTTATTTGTTTATTCATCATATAATTACCATAACAAATATTAATTGTATTTAAGTAATTAAATATTTAAATTGGCATTGCTCCAGTAATTGTAAGTAATTGTTTTCACAATCACTAAAGTAATTGTTCATAATTGCTGGTAATTGCTGGTATTTACTGCCGCCTTAGCTTCAAGTGTTTGATGAAAATGTGGCCTGAGTTTCTTAATTTCTGTTTGTGTATGTGTATGTGTATGTGTTCGTGTGTAGCCAAGTGTTGCAAGGCTCTGACCGAGTTGAGGCATCATCATCATCATCATCAATCAGATCGTAAGCCCAAAGTTGGAGGCCTAAGCAACTTGATATATTTATGCAGGCATATGCATATATAGGCAAGTATGTATATGTATCAGTTCATTATATAATATATATATATATTAATGCATAATTTTTGCCATTCACTTGTTTTCTCATTTGCCTCGTGTAAATTCTTTGCCATTCAAATTAAAACGCTTCGAAAAACTGTACTGAGTATAGGTATGTCTATATATGTCTATATATATATATTTTTTTTGTTGTGTATATATAACTGCGACTAATTCGTCTAACTGTTGCGCCCACAAATCGATTACCGATAACCGATTTTCAGATTGTACCCCCTACCCATCCATCCATCAACCAAAACTCTGCTTGTTTTTTGCCTGCTTAATTTACTACGCAAATCTGGTCTTTCGTCGCACATTGTTAATTTTGATCATGCCAATGCGTATAGATTCTGGTAAGACGGCTGTGGGAGATGTGGCCAGAAAGCCACTAACAAAGGTTAGACGACTATTGGTGCTGTTAGTTGTTATATTGTTGTTGCTGTTGGTGTTTTCGTTTTCGTTAAAGACATCCTCGAAGACATCGGGATATACACTAATATTGTCCAGATTATCAATATCTATGTCGCCTGCCTCGTTCCGCACATAGGTCAACTGATGATAGGGTGTTGCTAACAATTTTTGCATTGATTTGCGCAGCGATTTCTTAGTGGTTGTTGTAGCAACTGTTGCTCCTGTTGTTCCTCTTGTTCCTGTTGCTGTTGTTGTTGTTGTCGTTGCAGTTGCTGTTGGCGCTATTTCGGTTAGCGTGTTGTTCAGATTGCTGTTGATGTTCTTGTGAACACTGAACAGCTTGTCCGCAATATGTTGCTGCGGTGTGGTAAAGGGAACAGCAACCGCTGCTGTTGCTGCACTGCTGGCAACCACTGTTGATCGCGTGCTAGCCGTCGGCATTGCTGTTGCTGCGCGAAATAGTTTGTGTTGCTGTTGCTGCTGCTGCTGCTGCTGCTGTTTGTTGTTGCTGTTGCTGTCACGCAGCAATTGTTGCTGGTTGGGGCTAGGGCTGGTGCTGCTGCGATGCCTGCTGAGCTTTGCTGTTGCTGCTGTGGGCACTGCTGTTGCTGCTGTGGCTGTGGTTACTGCTGCTGTCGTGTTGCCTGGCTCATGTTGCTGTTGCGTTGTGTGCCATTTGTTGTACATTAGCGTGGCCAGTGCTGCTGGGAGTGGCGTCTGTTGCAGCACTGCCTGTGTGCCTGTTGCTGCTGTTGTTATTGTTGTTGCTGCCGTTGCTGCAGTTGTTGCTGCTGCTGTTGTCGAGGTAGTTTTAGCAACTGTTGCTGTTGCTGTTGCTTTGGTTTCATAGTTTGCCGTCGATTGCAGCCCATTTTCAACATCCTCAACCAGCTCTGCTTCGTACAGCAGCAAGTCGGTGTCATTGCCGCTATTTGATGTTGATGTTGCTGTTGTTGTTATTGTTGCTGATGCTTCGGTTTCCAGCTCTGTGATAAATGTGGACCAGGCATCGTAGTTGCTGCTGCTGCTGCTGCTGCTGCTGCTATACGATTTAATACTGTCTTCTGCTGTTGTTAGCAACATGTTGTTGGTGCTTGTGCTGCTGCTGCTGCTGCTGTCCTCATCTGGCGTATAGCTATCAATTGTAGCTGTGGGCGTGGCAAACCAAGTGGACCAGGGTTCACTGCTGCTGCTGATACTACTGCTGCTGCTGCTGTAGCCATCGTCATATCCTGTGGAAAAACTGCTGCTACTGCTGCTGATGCTGCTGCTTTCATCTGTGCTGCCCTCAAGTGTTGTTGCTGTCGACTGCATTCGCAATTGCTGCAGCTCCTGTTGTTGCTGTTGTTGCTTTTGCTTGCGTGCCTTTCTTCGTCTGCCTTTGCGTTTGCTGGCTTGCGTTGTTGTTGTTGTTGTTGTCGTCGACGATTTGGTTATTGCTGCTGCTCCTGCTGCTGTTGTCGTTGTGGTTGTGGTTGTTGCTGTTGCACTTTTGGCAGTCATTTGTTTCGTTGGACTAGCTGTGACTCGTTGTTGTTGTTGTTGCCTGTGTTGTTGTCGTCGCTGCACCTTTGAGGGATCATCATGATGATGTCTCACCTGATGTTGCTGCCGTTGCTGCTGTTGCTGTTGTTGTTTTCGTTCTAATGCTAATTGTTGTTGTTGTTTTTTGTTAGTGCTACTTAGACTACTACTACTATTATGGCCATGATGCGCATGTTGCTGTTGCAACTTTTGATTTTGGTTATTCGATTTGTGGCGATTGTTTTTGTTGCGCGAGACTTTGCGATAGTTACTGCTGCTGCTGCTGTTCCCGTTGCTGTTGCTGTTGCTACGATTGCTGTTCGCCATCATTGCTGTTGTCTCGCGCCATTTTGGTAACGTGTGCTGATGGAAAAACTGCTCGGCATCGATCTTATTGAACATGTAGCAGGCATCGTTGACGCTCTTCTTCGGCCCCACAGGTTTACCTCGATGCGTGAACCCAACACGTCGCTGCAGATCGACTACGGAACGGAACACGAAATAACCGTGCACGATGGTCTCGTTGAAGTAGCAGGTAGCGCGCAGTTCCTTCTGCAATGAGTGCAAAACAGAAAGAGAGAGAGAGAGAGAGAGTGAGAGAGAGAGAGAGTGAGAGAGTGAGTGAGTATGAGACACATTGAGTTTGGGATTCTATGTTGTATACAGTAAAAATTAATGTTTCATTTTTATTCTTTGTAATATTTATTTTATGAAATTCCTACATATATTTAAATTAATTACTTAATATCATTTCAATCTGACTTCTGAAAAAATTCTCCATTTTATCTAAGAATAGGAATGGATCAAACCTTTCTACAGAAGAAATCAATTTGCCCAAGCAATTCTCGATTCATCTACATTTAAATTGAAAATCAATTATTGGCTCCTTTTCTTACAGTGTAAGTATTGCTTATGTGGAATCTTTGGCCAACTTCCATAGAGTCGACAATGCAATTTATGAGCATATTTCCGCTGTGTGAAAAGTTGTCGACAATATTTTGACAAGCCGCTTGCGACTGAGAGGTTAAGCAGCAGCAACATTGACAGCAACAACAATAACAGCAGCAATTGTGAAGCTGGAGTGTGTTTATTTATAAAACACTTGAAATACCAAAACAACAAGCAAAATGAAACGCGGCTTGATTGTTGCTGTTGTTGTTGCTGTTGTTGCTGCTGTTAAAGTTGGAAACACCTATCAACTGCTTCGCAACGTATTTTGATTTAAAGTGTTGCAGATGACGCAGATAAGAATTTATTCGAGTCCAGCAATTATGCCATATTTAGCCAAGACACTTAACATTTTGTCGAGCATCTCTCTATAATTATAGTATTTATAGCATTTAATTGCTATTTTTGAACAGCTGCTCAGCGAATTGGAACTGAGAAGCGGCAGCTTCGAAAGACAGAACATGATTTGTTCTTTCATGCCAATTGGAGCTGCTTCGATTTCAGTTTTTATTTTGTATTTTATATGCTAGAACTAAGTAAACTTATAGCAAACAGTAAGTTTGTAGCTCTGGCTATGAATGAAGAATACATAAAAAATAGAAAAAAATAATGAATAAAGCAATTCGATCTCAGTTACTTGCCATTTGATTCTGACTAAATTAAATACATATTTATCTTACCTCATAGTTATAAAGAATATTTTAGAATTATAATAAGAAATGACTAATTTGCACTTCTGTCAATGCATTGCCCTCATGGTCATGGTATGTGGGTTCCACTTGAAGCCAAAGTGATTCAAACTAAGTTTATCAAACGATTTACAGCCTCGACCTAATCATTCACGTATTTCACAGTTATTGACCTTCGGCAAAACTGTTAATAAACGCTTAAAATAACTTTGTAAAGAGTGTGTAAACAAAATCACAATACTCAATATTATTTGCACATGAATTCAAGTTGGATTTTGCGATCATAATCGAAAGCAATAAAATGACAAGTGCAAGCTTTGACCTTAGAGATAGATTCAGTTCATATAGCCGAGTTCTATTGTATTTCAATGTTGCTGTTGTTGTTGCTGTTTGTTCGCTTTGGCCAGCCTAACTGTACAATTGTTGTTGCATTCGCTTGAAAGGACATTGAAATATTTGTGCAATTACAGCATAGAAATGCCGCGTCATTTGATTGATTGATTAGATATATCTATCAGTCTATGAATAACAAAAATCAACTCACACAAACTCGTGCTCATATGAATTGTTTGTCTACTCAATGATTTTTATGATGGCGAATCTATGCGAGCCACTCGATTCATTTGAGTGTTTGCCTATTTGATTGGCATTGAAATTGCTTATCTATCTCACCAGAAAACTGTTACAATGTCTCAAAAAAATCACATCGGGTAAATTCCCGCCCCAACTCGCTGATTGAGAACAGTTGCAAATGGGAGCTACGCATGGATACAGTTAAGATACTATTAACAAATTGTGTGCACTTAATATTACATACATATATGCAAATATCACGCATACGCCGCGTAAGCAGACAACGCAAAAAAATATGTCGAATATTTGAAATTGTTGTGCCAGTTTTTTAGTACTTTTGTATTTTGCGTGTGAGCAATTTGTTGTTATCCCGCCCCACAGTTATAAGCAGTTATTATATTTAAGTTTATGTGCCTGTAATTGCATATGAAATTTCAATATTGTAATAAATGTTTTTCTGTTTTCTGTAGTCGCGCGTTTTCCATGACAGAATTGGTGCAACTGCAACAGGTTTTCAATTATAAAAAAAACAAATATTTAAGTAATGTCAAAACGCTTGTGACCAATTGGAGCATACTCTGTGCTTAAGGAAGGAGTTGCCTTTGGGTTAGAAACAGTCGCTTTGGTTCTGATCTATTCAAGACTGTACACATTAGTTTCTTGAACTTGTTTCTTTGTCAAGCGATTGTACTGAAATTTTCAGGATAACTGAATGGCATACTATATTTTATTTTAACCAATATTCATAACAAAATCTTAGAAACTTAGCGACTTCTTCTTTTCCGAAACTCAAAAGAAATGTTTCCTTTCTATTTGTGATAACTTACAGCATAAATTTGTATATGATTTGATAGATATGTCTATATGTTTTATATGCCTGCCACTTTGCAGCTTAATTCCAACCATATCAACTACAACTATTTTTACAGGGTATACATGACAACATCAAAAATATATGAAAAATGTATTTACTCTCGTCGTAGCTGAGACGGCGCTTAGGTGGTTGGGCTTAGGCACTCAGTCGCTGAGCTGGCAATTTATGCAATTTGGCCAAATCGCTCAAGTATCGCCATTGTCGCTGTAATCGCTCGTTTGCATAAAACCATTATGTGCTACATGCCATAAATTATAGTGTTTGTACAGTTAGTTTGCATAAGGCATAAAGCGGCAACGTTTCAAGTACAATGCAATCCAATCCAATGAAATGCATTGCAATGTAATCAAATTGGTTACAAGGCGCCCCATTTGGGGCCTTGGCTTTAAGTACATATCATAAAACATAATATATATGTACATGTATGTGTGGCACACTATAGGCTGCCATAAAGATGCAAGCACTAGGAAATCAGAGTGCAGCCTTCATTTGTTCTACTCATCTTTTTCTCTTTATTGCTTAGGAAGCCATAAAAGCTTGTCAAATATTGCGAACTCATTTGGATTTATTTATTTATGGGTATTATCAAAGGCGGGAATCACACGAGATGCAGTTAGAGTTATTATCAAAGTTCTTTTTAACTAATGTGCTCTATTAACCCCAATAGTGGCATAATAGTTGTTGCAACAAACGAACAATTGTTCAGCTTAGCTAAAATTTAACTAATACTCGAATACTCCATTTAAAATTAGTTTTTAACGCTTGAATATTTATTAACTTAAAAATAAATACTTTATTAAGTAATTCGTATTTAGTTAATTACTATTCAGGAAATCGTTCTACAGCCTAAGCATAACTCAAACGGAAGTAAGTATTTAAGAATGTTTTCAGTTTGTTTGATTAAGCAATTTGCATGACTAATCAGTGTCACGGGCCTGTAGGCATTTATAAATTGATTGATTGATTCCTTAGCTTTATTTGCTTAGATTGGGCTAACTCAAGGTTAGAACTTACCATGCCAACTAATCTCCAGTTGTCGTTGAAACACAAATATCTTTGCGTTTCTTTTGCGAACAGAGCTATTTTGAATTCGTTGTTCACATAATCCGGGAGGCCGACTATCGTTATATTTTCTGTAATAAAAAAAACAGAAAACAACAAATTTTACAACAGCTTGAAAGTGTGTATGTGTGAGTGTGTGTGTGTGGCTTTTAATTGATGTAAATATTTGGCTGAAAAAAACAATTCTTTTTAATTAAATGTAAACACGGACGCGCTGTGATTAAGCAGCTGATCATTTGAGTGGAAGAGGAATGACTAATTTTAATATGTAATAACAGCGAAATTACTGTATTAGTTTCAACTTTCAGCGCATGATCTAATTAAAAATAAATACAAATATACTATCAGTATTTCTCTATATCAAGTATGCTAATAAATAAAATAATTCATATTTATTTTTTTTAGTATTTTTCTATAAATTGGAAATATATTAATTAATTTTGGATTTTGTTTACTTTCAAATTTGTAACAGCCACAAAATAAAGTGGAATATAATATATAATATATAATATAGTAATTTTTTCAATAATAATTTGCGTAATTTTTGCGTGTCGATTTATTTAATCTTTGTTTATTTATTTAATCTTTGGCAGAGCACGAACTGCTAGCTTCTGATAGGCTGTACAAGCAGCTCCCCTCCAGATTCTTTCACTCTCCCGCTGTGTAGATGCTTCTGGAAGGTATTTGAGTTGTGTTTGCCATGTTTGATATTTGCCTAACAGTTAACAAACTGAGGCCGCTGCCCAAGGTGTGCTGCGTTCTAATTTTAAATGAATGCCCAGCTGCGTCAGCCAAATGATTATATCAGAAAGAAAGATGGAGATGCAAATGCATTAAAAAACCCAAACTCAAGTGCAGATGCGATGTGTGTGTGTGTGTGTGTGTGTAGTAGGTGCGCTTCTTTTTTCTAGCATTGCTGGCTACTCTCTCCACTAATTATAAACTAACAATGTATCTTTGGCCACGCCCCGCTCAAGAGTCAGGGCTATTGAACTTCGAGCCACTAATAAGTAAAGCACTTGAATGCGGCACACAACAGCAGCGCAGCCAAAGAAAAGCAGCGCAAGGCAGATAGAGACAGAGAGAGAAGCGAGAAGCGAGAAGAGAGAGAAGACCACTCGAGTTAGATTGATAGGTGACTGGGTTCAGCTTCAGCTTCAACAGAAACGTTGACTTCGAGACTTCGTCGTCTGTCTGCTGCCCGTAATTAAATTTATGCACAGAAATTCTTAGCAAAAAGACGCCCGCCTTGCATAGAGGGGGAGGTTGGGTAAGGGCGTGGGTAGAGGTATGGGGTTACTTGGTGGGCCTCTCATATTTCATAAGCCCCTTTGAGGGGTGCACTCAGGGGGCGTAGGGGGGGACAGTGCGCTTGAGTGACTTTTGTGCTTCACACCTTTTGGCAGGCAGGCAGGCACTTTGCCTTGCTTGACTCCTGCCTTTTGCTGTTATTGTTATTGTTGTTATTGATTTCATTAGTTTAGTGACACATGCCAGAGAGAGAATGAGAGAGAGACAGAGAGAGAGAGAGAGGTAGAATGTACTTTGAAGTTTGCACTTGTGAGTGCAAGAATTCTTCTCCAACATCTCGAACACTGCACTTGGACTCTGGCTAGAGACACGCTCCGTCCTGCATTTGTTTGTTTTTCTTCGAGCTTGGAGTTCTTGACTGCTTCCTCTGGCATGTTGTTCTACTCCCCAGCAAGGCATTCTGCCTGGCATTGTTTGTCTTGTGCATTTCCAGTGGATATGCAGTGGGTTTCAGTTCAAGACACTGTCGTTGCTGCTGCTGATGAGCAATTGTGCTAGTTATCAGCAGAAGAAGCAGCTTGCAGGGGCAAATAGGGAGAACTGCCTCTTACAGAACGGTAAAGTTATTCAGGTGTAACTGACAAAGTTGCAAAGTATTATTTAATTTTAATATATAATGAAGAACTGCAATAGTAAATTATCAATTTTTTTTTTGTTCGGCTTCCACATTTTTAAATATTTTCAATTGTTTTCAATTTCTGATGTAATCTAAAAGTAAATTCCAACAATTTGTTAAGCAATTACTAGTTTGTAAATGCCTTGGAATATTTACAGATATTACATAAATTTTAAGCCTGTTCAATTTGCTTTTATTTTATTCTCCACCTTTAACCCAATTTAACAATTGCCAAATGGAAAAACCTGTGCCCTGTGTGAGTTTTCCACAGACTAAACTGAAATGTTTATTTTTAATGTCTCACGATGTTACAGAAATAAAATTTAGCCGTTTTTGGTTCGAAAAGTTTTCACGACAAAATCACATAAAATGCATTTATGCTTGGAATTTTTATGGTCATTGATCGTAGATATTTTAAAGATTTTTCGTTTCGGTTTGTTTTTCACTCAATAAAAAGTAACGAACGCGTCGCATTTTTGCCGCAACTTATTAAGTTTTATAAGCAAGTTGTTGTTGTTGTTGTTTTTGTTGTTTGTGTTTCTTCATCATCGCCTGGGTTTCTAATTAAGTTATTAGTCACAGTGTGGAATTTTGTTGTTGTTAGTCGGTTAGACAGCGCTGAGTCTTCAATTTATGTTTATTTTTTTTTTTGTTTTTCAAACATTTTTGGGCTTTTGAGAATGGGCGTCGCTTGATATTGATATCGAGTTGGAGATCTGTGCACTTAAAATGCATCATCGTAAATATGGCAAAATAAAGCATTAGCCCAATCACCTGAAGGCCTTCTAATTGTTAGATGCTATCGCTCTAGACTGATTTCAGACTCTGGGGCATGGAGGCGTTTTATTATTTTATTTTTTTTCAGTGTGGGTGTGTTTGCCTTGGGCGCTCTTTAGGGCCTGAGATTAAGCGAAACTTAAGGAGTTTTGGATAAAAGTGTGCTGGTAATAAATACAATTTCATATAAAATGATTTAAGCATTTTAAAAGCTGATAAATGTGAACATAATTTAAGAATCTGATATTAGAAATTTTATTTAATTCGTAACAGCTTTCGAACAATGCACAACATTTATCAGAAGAAACAAACCCAATACTTTTGAACTCTTTTTAAGAACTTTAAATCTGATCTTAAATCAGAGATCGAGCTAGTTGCATTTAATATCAGCCCACCAGCTGTGTTTCTCCACATAAAAATTGAAAAAATCTTGATATATAATGTCAAAACTTCAGAATTCTAGATGTAACGAAAAGAACTATTAAAAAAGACACATTTAATAAAGATAAAATACAAAAAATAAAGATAACGACAAACTAAAGTTCAGGAAAACAAAAGGCGACAAAGACCAAAACCCAAACGGCACAAAACAAATAATAAAATAAAAACAGAAACCAAAAACAAAAACAAAAAACAGAAAATAAAACAACAACAATTTTAATCAAATATGCAAGCAATGAGGCTCATCAACATAAAATTAAAAAATCATAAAATGCTAAACTGCACAGCATGAACAAAATCCAAAACAAAATCCAAAAATCTGATTAAAGCGATTATATAAAATAAAAGCTAACAAAAAAAACCGCAAACGCCGGGGCTCCAAAAAAAAAAAAGAAATAATAATGTGGACAACAAGCTGGGGCGTCAAAATGCCGCCTAATTGCGGCGCATGTGTGTGCGAGTTTGCGTGTGTGGTGTGCTGGGGGAGGGGGGAGGCAGTTGAGCGGAATACCATGTTTTTTATGACCTTACGACTGTGGACGTCACACACACACACACACGCACACACAGCTGGTCACTTTGTCATTCCATCAGCGTGATAAGCATCAAGCATTCGCCCCCATGCCGCGCCCCCTTCTAGCCAGAGTTATGCACCGTTCAGCGCACGTGGAGCCAGCAGCTTTTAAATGTTGGCCCTTAACTCAGCTTTAACTGGTGGGCGTTCATTATTTATTTTTCGTTTTTCTGATAAGCATAAATTGCCGCTTATCGCTTCAGCTGCATCCGATTTGGCTGCGATCTCTGTGATAATATCATTTTATTTGGCATATTTACCAGTCTCATTTCGGCCATTTGTTTCACTTTCACTCGTTATGAGTTATGCCGCACAGATTTATGGTCAGAATAAAAACGATCTTGGGCAATCACTTACCACTTTTTTATGTCTATTTATTGTTTACATTTGGTTTATTTTTGATGCGCTTAACGAGCTGATTTTATGGTTTGTTCTATCATATTTCATTCGAGTTAGTTGATTTGTTTTTTATTGAAATAACATTCCCAATTGGACATGTGGCACTTTCCTAGTATTGATCAGTTCTGCTTGAACTCGGAATCTGCATATGGCGATTTGTTTTGGTCAACTGTGGGTCCTTGGCTGCAACGCAGTGCATTGGCCCTTTCCCGGAATGTTGTCTGAGGCAGGAATGTGTGTGTAAATCTGCGACTGCATTCCGAGAACTTTCTCGCACTGTGGCTGCCACAAGTAGAAGCCGCAACTGCAGCGACGCGGTCTTAGATTACGTTACGTATTTTGACTGCGCGAACTAAGTAATTGCCTCTTGCAACAACAACAACAACAACTGTGATTTGTCACATGGTGGCCACAACACACAACAGCAACAACAAACAACATCTAGTCGCCATTGGGCAGCAGCAGGCGAGTCGCCTCTCGTTGCGACTGTGGTTGCAACCAACCAACGAACTACTCCGCATTTTGCCAGCTATTGACGTTTTGTCACGTTTCCTGGAAAAAAACCGTTTTATTTGCTCGCCGTTGCCTGGCTTTCGGTTTGTTTTGTAAGCCGATGCCCACAAAAGCAAAACAAACTAAAGAAAATGAAGAAGAGAAAAAAAAATGCATGAAAAAAAGGAAAACAAACTTCAACTTGAAGCCGTTGCACTTGTGCAGCCTGCAGCTATTTATCAGTGAAAGATGGAGTCGTACACTCAAATCAAAACAGTTTTTCATTTTTTACACCAAATTTACATTCAAAAATAGTCAATTTTACTTATTTATTTCAAATAGAAAATCGATTTTTTTTTGGGTTTGTTCATACAATTGTTGTGCATTATTAAGAGCAATATATATTTTTTTGAGTGTAGAGTGCAGTCGTAGGCTTGGCGAGGGGAGCCCTCAGCATATCTCACTGAGCGCTAATTGCATTGGCACGCCCGCTGCAGGGGGAGCCGTTAGGGTTAGGGGTAGGGTTAGCGGTCTCAACTCGAATGCCACAATTAGCGCCATTTAATGTGGAGCGTACTCGACTTTTTACGCACGATTCCTGCACCACAGACGCCACTTTAAATTGTGGTACTCAGGCGGCGGCGTCGTCGTCGGAGGCCACAGTGTCAATGAGTTAATTAGCGCACGATTTGTCGACTCCCTCCCCCCTTCAGCAACTCGCGCCCCCCCTGCTCTATGCAGACACCCAAAAGGGCCAAACTCATGTGTGTGGGTGTAGACGAAAAAAACAGAAAAACAGAAACAGAAAAAAATCTCTGTTTTTATTGGAGTCATCGTCTTTTCTGGGTCAAATGAGACTCTCATAATTTATGTTGCGCCGATTGAATTTTTTGTAGCGCAATTAAAATTATTGAAAATCCCACAAAAACAAGAAAAAAAACCACAAACAAAGTTCAAAAAATTAAGATAAGATTTTTGTCTCTTCAAATTGATTGAAAATGTGCAATGTGTGGCCATAAAATGAAAATGCTGAAACGCATTCGTTGTTTAGGTTGCACATTAAATAAAATGCCCTACGAACTTGATGCATTTTTTGAATATCTAATGTGGCATGTTTTTTTGATCTTTGTGATCGAGTTTTATGCGAATTTTATGCTTTATTAGTGAACTTAGCGAGCACAAATAATAAACAAGTTGAGCTTTTTAGTCTATATCTTTATATCTATCTGAAGTATTTATAAATTATAGCCCATTCATAAATCAAGTTTTTTCGTGTGGGTGGTTCTGAACACACATTTACAATTTTATCAAATGGATGCTGATTTATGAATAGCATTTAATAAGTATATAAAATTATTCTAATAAATAAAATATTATTTAATTTAAGCAAATAGTTTTTGTTTAACACTTATTTTTGTTTATTATTATTATTTCTTCAAATGCAAATTACTTAGTTAAAAGTTCACGTTTGTTCGACCTTTCCAACTTGTTTATTAATATAGTTGGCTGTTGTTATCTATATTATATATATGCATTTTTAGAGTGGGAAAAGGCTTATTTGAAATTGAAATTGAAGTCGAACTGCTTGCTTTGCTCAAGTGAACTGCTTGCTTTTGATTGTCTGCTAAAATTGGTTCAGTAATTGATACGTTTTAAGCACTTTAATCAAAATATCATCGCGCCAATTTAATAGTACTTGATTGTAGCTACTGCTGCTGCTGCTGCTGCTGCTGCTATTCTTGTTGTTTTTGTTATTGATATAAGCACAAGATAAATGTGCAATTAAAAGTTGCTTGCACCATTTATCAATGCAATGGTCAGCAACAGCAACAGCAGCAACAACAGCAGCAACAACAGCAGCAGCCAGCAGCAGCCAGCAAGCAGTATCGATTACAACAGCAACAGCAACGGCAACAGCAACAAAAAAACAACAGCAATAATAAAACTTAATAACTGCTGCATTTTTGTGTTTATATTGAAAATATTGGAAAAAAAAGATGGAAGGTTGTGGCGACCACACGCAGGCGGCATGTTATTTACAGTTAATTGCCGCTGACTGCAGCGAAAATGTAAAATTACATTGATAGTTGCAGCAGCAGCAGACGACGACAACAAAAGCAGCAAAAGCAACCAGCAACAACAACAACAACAAATAAGTCGCTTTGGGGAAGTTTCTTTATTGTTTATTTATTTAGTGCGCGCTGCGGTTTCGCTTTCATTGTTGTGGTTGCAAATGAAAAATAAATTGAAACTGGCATTTAATTAAGTTAACTGCAAACCGAGCAGGCGAGGGGCAACTGGGGTCAGTAAAGCACAGCTTGGGCAGTCGCTGGCAATTAATTTCAAATAAAAACAAATAAATCAGCAGCTTTTTTATTGCAATATTGATTTGCATCGGCGCAAGGACGTCTCTTAAGCCAAAAGCGCAGTACCTGGTTGCAACATGTGGCAAACGGCAAATAAAAAAGCCAACAGCAGCACAGTATTTGCCAGCAACAAAGTGCATTTTATTAATTAAGTGCAAACGCAGCCACTTACAAGCCGTTTAAACTGCGTGTTAGCCAACTTGAAATGGCCCCGCTAATGCGCCGAAACCAAACAACTTGAAATTCGGTCCGCTTGAAAACTGTCAACCGGCCACATTAAATACACTGAAGCTGCAGCTACACATATGTATATGCGTGTGTGTGTGTGTGTGTGTGTGCGTGTGTGGCACGGGTGGGCCACTTGTTTACACTTTACATACAGCCCCGAAAAAAAAACTGCGCTCAAATTGCAACAGGCCAACAGCCATTTGCTTAAACAAATATTTTTCCGCTTTTTGAAATGCACTCGTCGACGGGAGTATTTTAATTTTGTGATAATGCGTGTAATGCTTGGAATTTTAGATGAAACTTTGGCTATACATGGCTATATGTGGCAGCCAGATAACCATCTGACATAGCTGCCAGTGAAACTGTGGGTGTAAAATGGATATATATGTCGGAGTCAGCTAGATCTTCAAATCATAAAGTTGCCTTAGAAACTAAAGCATAAAAATATATCTATTTTATGAGTAACTTTTTGGTTGTCCTTTTCAAAATCCCTATTTACTATAACTTTGATTCACTAGCATAGAAATTATCATTTGAAAATCGCGTGTTGTTTGCTGACCTCTTTTTCTAATTTAAATACTTTTTTTTTCGCGCCTGTACTCGAAATATTACACTTGATTTCCAGCCAGCCAGAGACATATTAAAAAGATTTCAGAAATATTTGAAGAGTTATTAAACACTATTAAAATGTAAGCTGTCGAAATAGCCTCTGCAAGTGTATGTAAAATTCGACTAGCCTCCATTTGAAAGTTTTCTCGTTTTTATAATTTTCATTAATTTTTTGTGGATTTGTGTTTTTTACCTTCATAAGTCGCTGAGTTATTGTGACAATTTTAATTGTTTGCCGAGACTCCAAAACACACTATGTGTGTGCGTATGTGTGTGTGTGTGTGTGTGAGTGTGTGTGAGAGAGTGTGCGCATTTTAGGTGAGTGAATTATGTTCGAGATAAGCGCAGAAACATTGATTACGTCAGCGTAAATTAAGATATAAACGTGGCTGATTTATGCGGACAGGTGTTAATTGTCATCGATTGGCCAATGAGTAAGTATCCATAACTATTCGCCAATATCCACCCAGCAGGAAGCCGCTTTTTTTTTTTAAATTGTGTTTTTTTGCGTGGGAGTTTGTCGCAGGAAAAACAAGCGCTAATTGAATGCACTTAAGAGCACGAACAACCCATGTTTGGACAACTGATAAACGACACTTTATGGCCCATGTAATATCCAGCAATCCATATTTATATATTTTTGCACAAATGTGGCCGAAATACCAGCCAATAATTTATGTGAGTTTCTGATTTAATTATTTACCCCATAGGGTTTCATGAGTTTGGTAATTGCACATGTGCAGTTTCGTAATTCCAAAGATATTTACTTTTAGAAGTGGGAGAATAAACTTTGAAATTGCGAAATCTACAGACAGAAATTTATTGAAAGTAATCGAAAACAACTATGAAAATATTTAGCTGAATTATGAATTATATTAAGTAATGGAAAATAGCTATTCAGAAGTACAACTTTAAAAATATACAACTGAATTAGATCTGTAAAATGGTAATGCGAAAATAGCAATTCAGAGGAAAAACCTATTAAAAATTTCAGTTGAATCTTTGCCTTACAAAGTGTTTGCCAATCATCATTGAGCCTAACTAGACCTCTCTCGTCCTTTTGGCCATCAACACTTGAAACGATTTAGTGGACCACCCAAAAGAGCTATAACCAGGCAAAAAGGAACAAACAATTTTACTCGTTTACATCGTTTTTGGGGGCGTGCCGCAAGCACTTACAACATAATTATTATAGAGGTCTAGGGCGAACTATTAACATGTCCGAGCTATGGGTAAGATGAGAGCGTTTTAATGACGCCATTAATTAGCAAAAATTACCAACAATAAGAAAACACATTCTACACAAAAATTTAACACCCTCCAGGGATAGACCGAAAGAGAGAGAGAGTGAGAGAAGGAGCAGCAGTTGGCACAGTCCTTTTGGCCCTCGTGGTTGGTAACACCTTTTGATTTACGTGCAGCGCACTCGTTGGCCATAAAACAAAGTTAGAACCTTTTTGGGCCGCATCCTAGAAACGGCATCTATGCTGAGGACTGGCTCATGTAACGCGGCAGGGCGCCTTCGTCTGTCTGTCTGTCTGTCTGTCTATCTGTCTTTACAATGTTTTTTTTTTTGCTTTTGGCCCAAAGCGCCTGCCAGACCACTCAAGAGGCAGAAAGAGAGAAGCATCACCCACCAGCACGTGCAAAAAAAAGAAATAAGTAAAGAAAAAATTGTAGGCATAATAAAAACGTCATGTCCTTGTCTGCATTTTGCCTAGTTGTGTGTGTGTGTGTGGCCTGGCTGAAAACAGGATTTGACCAGGTCTAAAGGTGCTAAGTGCGGCCGGCTGATATATATTTTTTGTTTTTGTTGTTGCTGTTGCGCCTTTTATTGTCTGTAAATGTTGCTTCTTCTTCGCTTTTTGTTTCTGGCTTTGTTTTATTGTTTTTCGCTCGTCATTATTTCTACTTTTACGTTTGTTTGTTTTTCTGCGGGCCAGGACAACTACTGCTCCCTCTCCCCCCCCTCTCTTTCTGTCTGTCTCTTTCTGGTCTTGTGTCTAGTTTTGGCCCAGCTCAGTGCTTGAAATGCTGACATTGAGTGACATTGCTGTGCAACTGTCAATGTTGCTTGCCATTTGTTGCATTTCAATGTTCTTTCAGCATTTTTCTTTTTTATTTTTTTTTTGTTGCTCTTTTTGCTCTACCTTAATTAAGGCTTCAGGTGTAAAATACTCATAAAATGTTTCGAGCGCCGTTGGCCGACAGCAAATTATGCGAACACACACATCGGAACCCTTCATCTTACTATATAAGTATATACCCCAACCCCCTGCCACTGCCCCCTGGCATAGTGTTGCCCCTTTTGCTCTTTTTAGGAGCCTTTTGCAAATCGATTCGTTGGAAAAATAAACTTGAATTGTTACACTGACAACGTCGCGACGTTGCATGATGATTAAGTTGCTTTTGGGTGTGGCTTTTGAGGCATGATAAATAGGTATGTGTAGGAAACTCCCCAAAAAAAACTAGCATTTACTATGAGAGCGGAATTGGCGCTTTCTGTTTTAGTTTAGCTTACAGCAACTGATATTATCCCTAAACAGAAATTAATTTAAACTTACTAATCCGTAAGATTGATTTGTTGGAATAAACTAGAGTGAGACCTTTCAGCTGGTGGCTAATATTCACTATTTTCGATGAAAGGTCCACAAAAGAATCTCGGTGTGGAATCTGCAGATTTGGTGACAATGAGGATGGCCCCTAGCTTACATTATATCAGTAACTCTTGCTTTAACTAGAAGTAAATGTAGTATTCCTATCGCTTCAGCTTTGCATCCAGACTTGCTAGCCCCTCTTTGGGGCTCATTGTGGCTCAGTGCTAAGTTTAATTGTCTACTCCCTCTTTCTCTTTCACTCTCTTCCATCTCATTCACTTGGCAACTCTGTATTTTTCATGGCGCTATAGCTCATTTAATAATTTTGCGCTAATCTTCGCATTTCCCGTCACTGAGCCCCTTGTTTTTGGGCTTCTCCTCTGGCTCTGAGTCTGACTCTGGCTCTGGCTGCTGTCCAGACGCGCCTCGGTCAATGTCCTATCTGTATTTTATTTTTGGCTGACTTTTGTTTTATGTGGCCAAAAACGCTGAACTGTTTACCTGCAAAACTTTTTAGTCGGCGTCGGCTGCCGCGTCCCTTTAATAATGAGATAAGAAAACATTTTACCTTCGATTTTTGTTGCTGCTTTTTTGCTTATTTTTTGTATTTGTTGCCAGACTGTGTCCAGCGACAACGGGAGCAGCTAAAAGCGTATAACTCTATTAAAAATTATTGAAAGCATTATTTTATGGCGAGAGTCCAAAACGGCCATTGATTGGTTTTGCCAGCCGGAAATCGCTTAATGGTATTCCAAGGAAATCCATTTGGAACAGCTACCGGGGTGGTCCTTAACTACTCCCCCTCGAACTCCTAACAAAATTGACTTGGTTACGTCAGTTACACCATTATTGTTATTATATTTGTTCAATAGCAATTACCTGTTACAAATGATGTGCCAATTGTAGGCCATCAAATGGCTATTTCCCCCAACTGGTAGATATCGGCCCAAATGCCCGGCCAAATGAGCAATTACCAAAAGCTACAAATGCTTTGCAGGTAGTCAGGTGTCGGCAGGCACGCATTGTCATTTAGTCGAGATACAAGCCGCACGAATGTGAATACGAATGCGAATGAGTGCATGAATAGTGATGCGAGTGTGTTCACAGTTTGTGAATAGTCAGAAAGTGATAACTGATAGAATAGCTTGGGGAATAGCTGTTAGGGAAAATCATTGAATTTGTTTGATAAACAGTCCCTTAAATATATTGAAACTCAAATGCTTATAAAAATTACTATTTCAGCCCAAAAATAACAGCATTAGTCAACACTATGACAAGATTTTCGCTTAAGCTAAAACTTTTTAGACATTCCAGTTGGAAACCTTTAAGATTCTTAATCTAATAAATCTATTAAATGGGCAGATCACAGCATTGAGTCAACTTAATCGTGATCAGCTGGAAAACAGTGATTGAAAATTGACAGCGCTGCTCAACACTGGCACACCTTGAGCTGCCTGCGGCAGCAGACAGCTAACAGATATTACGAAGGCGTCGCGTGCAGCACCGAAACTAAATGTGCCCCATACAAGAGGCAAACACGCAATTTTTTCGGAGAACCCAAAGAAATAAATGCCGAAAAAAGCAGAAACTGCGCCCTGCCAACTGCTCCAGCACATTACCAACTGCTTAAATACACAAGTTTCTCGCTTTTCATTATGCACACACACAATACACACACACACACACACAACAACAACACACACAGTCATACATAAGTACATTTACATGAACGCATTTGAAGTGCAAAAGTGGCAAAAGAAGAGGGCCAAGTCCAAGAAACTCCAGCCAAGTTTGAGTCATGCAACCTCAGAAGCTCATTAAACGGTAGTACATACCAAATATATATATATGTATGTATATATACATATACATATATATTTCAACTTATGAGTCGAAATTTGCATAGCTGCACGCGATGCCTGGAGGACTTTACGTAATTGGAAAGTGCCTGTTCTCAGAACGGAACGTGTCTCCCGTTTTTTTTTTTGAGTGTAGCAAGGGGGTTGGGGTTGGCGGTTTGGTGGGGGTGTGTGGCAGTATCACCTTGTATATGAATTGATTTATTGTTGCGGCGCAAGCCAAACTGACAAATTAATGCATTTCCGTTCAGCGCTGCCAACTCGGCTGACAGCTGTCGGCGCTGCTCTTGGCCAACATCTGAAGCACATAAATATCTGGCAGAAATATTTGAAACTTTAAACATTTTGTTGGCTTCAATTCGGTTGGTGCCATCAGTTACGACATTTCCTGCTGTCTTTTTGTTATTCTTGGCCAATTCGTGGAAATGTTTGCAACATTTTTGACCTTAAGTCGGAATATTTTTTGTGGCATACAAATAACATCATTAATTCAGTGAGAATTTACAGCTTTGCTGACAGTTTTTTATTTATTTTTTTTAGTTAGTTTTAATATGTAAGAATAAATCTTTTTATAAGCAAAAATTATGTCAAAGAAAGAATGTGAAAATTTATGTTAAAAGAAATTAAATTAAAGACAGAATTTGGTATTTTTTTTTGCATTATACCAAAATCATTTTCCATCTACAAATTGATGCCCAAAGACTTCTCCATGACCACATGTGGCATAATGATGTCCTTAATGTCATCGTCTTGATTCCACAGCTCCTCTAGGGACACTTCATCGATGCGTCCCGTTAGAACATCATCCGTTAGGTTGCTGGACGATAAGAACGGGAATCGTCCTGCTTGGCCAACATTATAGCGATTCATTCCCATGTTAACAAGTGATCCCAGACCCGATGAGTCGCGCAGCATTTGCATTTGAGTACTCAACTTGGGTGAACTGTGAATTTTTGGCAAGTGACTCAAGTAATTGCGATCCGTGGGCAACACGGCCTTGAAGGATGAGCTTAGATGTCCTAAGGGGGGCACAATAGGCATCGTTTCAAAATAAAATTCGTTTTATTTTGTGAGAGCAGTTTCGGAATATATATAATCAGAGTACGACTGATTTGCTAGCTATAACTTTAGCTAACAAACTGACACATAAGTCAGAACTATACTGAGGAATGATTATTGTATTTGCCACAAATCACACTCGATATAAATTTCATTTGCCACATACCACAAAACTGGGAGGGAAACATGACTATCTCATCAGGCTACAAATTATTCATGGGATTTGAAGTGTCTCCAGCAGCAGTCGCCGTGCACGATAATAATATTGATGATAAATGCCGTGTTGCGGGAATTACGTACAATTTAAAGGGTATTTAGGGATCAAGAACAGGTCGAGCAACAACAACAAGCAGCAGACGCCTTGATCAAGATCAAAACCGAGTCTTCTATCGATTCGTGTTCACTTTAGAGCTCGTTGATAACTGGCGCGTGAGTGAGAAAGAGAAGAAGAGGCATGTTTAGAAAGAAAAAGAGAAAAGGTTGCTGGGAGTGACGAAAGATCATGTCCATTAGGTCGTCTGCAGCCAGTTAATGGCTCGAACCATCAAACAACCAAAATGAAAAAAAAAAACACAGAAAAAAGGGTCCACAACCGGTGGCTGATGTCGATCGTTCCGTCTGATCCACATGAGATTGATATGTTTTCCGGGGCATGGTCGACCGTCCGATCATATCGCACTGATTATAGTTTTGTGGTTGGTTTTTTTTTGTATTTCGTTTTTTTTTTTTAATATTCATGTCGATTATAACGCAAAGTCGGCTTAGCCAACACAGCCAAGCGATATTTGTTTGATGAATTTATTGCACCGTTGATCAAGCTGCTGATCGCCGAGCGGCGTTTTGTTTTTAATCCGTCGGCATTTCTTTCATATATCCACCCCGAGTTATCTTCTTGTCGTTCTCGTAAAATGCACTATTTAATGGCTTGGAGTGTGCTACGACTAGGCCCGATCATCATCTCCAGCAGATTATCATTGTGTGGCTGCTTTTTATTGATCGATCATAAAGCAAATGCTGCAGCAGCAGCGCCAGCAGCAGCTGCCACTACTTTTGTTGGGATAGGCATTAAAAGTATTACGACTTTTTATTTATTTTTATTATTATTTTTTATTTTTGTGGCATTAGCATTTGGGCAGTTTTTATATTATTTATGCTGTATTTGGAGATTATAAGATAAGTAAGATATTATGTGATGATTAATGTGAATTTTGATTACCAATTTGTTTTCCTTTTTTGTTGGTTTTACAGAGCTAATTTCGAATTTATGAAGAAGAATAATTTGATATAATAAGCTTTCTAGAGCCATCATTTTGCCAAATCTTAACACATTTTAAAAAGCGCTATTTTTAGAAGGAATACCATTTTGATTATGGCTTGAGTTCTAGATTAATACTTCATTATAAGTTGAAAACTCGATTATGACTCAACATTTAAAAATTCTATGCTGAAGGATGTGTCAAAACTTTCCACAGCCTTCACTTTGCCAAAACTGAACCGATTTTCATAAAGCATGATTTTTTGAACGTTGTTTGACCTCTAGATTAATATTACATTAAAAGTTGGAAACGCGATTCTGCATCGATTTTCATCTGAAAATTAAACCCTCAAAAAGTGCTTGTGGAGACATTTCAAAACTGTTCTGATTATCGAAGGCAATCAAGGCTTATCGTCCAGAAACATTCTACATTCAAATTAGAAAAAACGTTATCTGACCGAAATTCGTGTATAAATTCTAACACTACCACAGAACTTTATCAAAACTAAACCAGATATGTTCTCACGCTCCAAAAAAAATATATGTGAGAGAAGAGTAGACATTTCTAAGAACTTTTGATTTCAATGAATGCATTGACTAGCTGCGAGAGACCCGAGAGTTCAGCTGCAGCTCCTTTGTCAGTCGCTATTGGGGACTGAAGTGCGTAATTGCTGACAAGGCAGCTCCTGGCATTGAAGCGTTTATGGATCAAAAACGCAAACGCTCATTAACCAATAGAAAAAGTGAAGAGATCGATGCTGGACAGCAAGAAAAACACAGAGGGCAAAAACGCTTTGAAGCCAAGCCGAAGTTCAGAAACAAGCCATTGTTATTCAAATTCAAGTTGAGAACAGAGCAGAGCAGAGCAGAGCAGAGAAGAGAGAGAGAGAGAGAGAGAGAGAGAGAGGAAAAGAAGCGTGGATTTGATTTTCGAGAGAATGGGAAAAACTACATCAAATTGGCGCTTAAATATTTTCATAGCTCGGACACAGGTTGGGAAACTGTGGGAAACAATAATATTGAAACAGCGATTGAAAACGAAACGAAAACGAAGAAAGAGGCGAGAAGAGACACGAAGGAATGGAGAGGCCAAGAAAGCGCATTTGACTATGTTTTCTTCTCCCTTTGCTTACTGTAAACTGTAAACTTGAAATGGCCACTTGAGTTTTGAAGCGTTAAGTGGAAATCAATGGCGGTCAGCCCAGCAGCAGCAGCAGCAGAAGAAGAAGCAATTGACCAACAAAAAAAAAGAGGGAAAAAAAAGAAGAAAAACTGTCGAACCTGCCTCCGAGTTGAGTTTCTCGGCGGACGGACGACTGACGATCGGCAAGCGGTACACTTGTTCAGCTTTGTTGTTGACCATGTTTTTTAACCGTTCTCTCCACCTCCTTCTATTTCTGCTTCTGCTCCCTCTTCTTCGTTTTCTTCTCTCTCTCGTGCGGTAGGTAAAAAATGCAGTTGAGAATTTCAACGTTGTCGTCGGCGTCTCTTGGAAATTTGTTTGTGCGCAACGGAAATGCATTTATTTGTCCACAACTTGGACGGCGTTTAATGAAGTGACCGCCCCTTAACACGCCGCACCACACTCCGCACCGCACCACTGCACAACTGCACCACTCCAGAGTTCGAACTCTTTGCGGGGCGTTAATTGATGAATCTGCGCTGAGCAGGTTCAATGACTACCCCTACCCTAAACCCTACCCCCTACCCGTACCCCTACCTACCAAAAATATGTGCTATTTCTTGGAATTTTCACGGCATGATTTCCTTTCGAGCTCTGTCGAAAAACTTTCATACATTGTCGTTTTTCGGGTTTTTCATGTTAAACACATCTATTTAAATTTTAATGATGTTTGTAATGATGGTGCTAAATATTTCCCACATTATTATCACCTAACTCATTGAGTAAAATCTTCTTCTTCATTTTTCTCTCGTTTAAAGGTCGTTAGTTTGGAAATTGTGTCTAGTTTTAATATTTATTTGTTTGACATTGAGTTTCAGCTATTTTATTATTGCTTAATCGAAACAAAGTTTGTATTTTAATATGTGATTAGATTTATCGACTCAAGGAATTTCCCTGACAAGATTTCAGATTACTAATTGAAATTTATTGTAAAAGATGCTTTCGGTATTTATAGCTATAGATAAAGTTTGGCATAAAACATTTGCTTGCAGAGCTATAAATAGTCTAGGGGTATATTTTTATATCCGGTTTTCCCTCCAACGACAGATTTTAAATAAAGAAAATAAGAAAAAATATGTTTATTATATTTTGTATATCTGATGTAAGCAAAGTCTTGATCATAATATCATAGTAAATTGACACTGAGAAGGATTGCTACGATTTTTCAAAAGATCTTTAAGCTGCATTTGAAATCAATAAAGTTTTTGTTGCGTAAAGAAAATTTTCAAAAGCTGAAAATTGCCTAAAGATTATATTAAGGGAAGCTACCTTTATTTACAATAAAATGAGCATATTCATCATCATATTTTTCCATATATTATCATATGAATATCTCAATATTATAATATACCAATCAGCTACCCAGCAACATATCTATAAAGTTATTAAAGCTATATCATTTTACATTGAGGCTGTTTTATCTATTTATTTTAAACTTTGATTGATCTTGTCGCTGGCGCTGGGACAGCCTTCAACGATGCCCAACAATGCTAAACAGTTTTAATGAACTACAAGGCAAACAAAAAAAACACAGACCGACTAAAAAAGAGACCTCCATTGAAAAATCAAATCTTCTGGCCGAAGACATAACGAAGAGGGCCAGAGGCCAGAAACAATGATCGCTGGGGAGTTGGAACCCTTGTCTATTTGGTCACGAAATTAACAGCTTGCAACTTGTTACATGCGGTAACTCTTTTGGGTTGGGGAGGGTGAGGAGGTGTTGATTAGGCAACGCCCTGGACACCAGACAATGTTGCCACCGGGGCAGGGGCAAGGGACAGCATTTCAGATACGAAATGATTGCGTTCTCAAATTTATGACCGCACATGATGAGCTATAAATTGTTTTATTGCCCCAGAGAGCTCAGCTAGCCCTAGTTATAGTGCTGGTGCTAGTTCTCCTCAACATTTTGCTACCCTTTCGATATTTTGTATGCTATTCTATATGCGAGCTCAACAATTTTCGCCTTTGTGCATTTTTCACGTTAGTCTCCAAATTAAATCATTTGATTTATTGCCGGTTTTCCGCCCCTGGAAAAATCTGTGGAAAGCGCTCGTTTGCATTGGTTTTTACTGTGGTCTGTTCTGCGGTTCTTTTCTATAATTTCCTAGGCGGGGGACTAGATGCGTAGAGTGGTGGGTGAAAGTGCGTTGATTGAAATGTCAAGATTCATTAGCCACGAGGCTCGCTGGATTGGGCTAAAGCACAGGAGCGGTTCAGCGGGAGATGCGGGTGCAAATATTGGTATAAAGGAAGCTGAAATATATACTTCATAGCTGAATTATATATAATTTAGAAAACATGTAAAATTTCGGGTTGTAAGGAATTAAGAAAATATAATCATTTCCATGTCTTAAATTCAATATATAATATAATCCCAACTCATACTTTTTTAGACTAACTTACTTTCACTTACGTTTAAGTAATTTCAACTTTGACTTAAGTTATATATATATATTTTAGACTTTAAACATTATTTAGTACAGCTGTTTGTACCTTTTACGCCCATAGCTTATTTTCCTTTAATTTTCCACTAATTCCGCATAAGCTGAGCTCAAATTAAGAACCTTTGGGTGGGTTGGAAATACCCGCACATAGTTTGAGCACAAGTGTTAGTTGGGTTAAGCCCCAGCAGCTTAGCTTAGCGTAGTGTACCCGAAAAATACATATTTTAATTCATAAAAGCAACAGACATAATCCAGGAAGGACTACCTGGAACCTGAGAGGACTACTGCCGATCATAAAACGCAGTCTCTCACGAATCTCAAATGAATGAAAAGCAGCCTTCGATGGGCGCGCAAATTGACAAAGCAACTTTTCACACATTAGCCATAAGTGTTGCGGCCCTTTTTGCTGCTTTTGTTTTTGGGTTTTCTTGCTGCTTGCTTTGTTTTTAAATACCAGCTGGAATTTTTCACGCATTTTGCACCTGTTATTCAAAAAAGAACGAAAATTGGTCGTGCTGCTTGAAAATGTGCAAAAACAAACAATTGTCGAGTGACAAAAGTTGTAATATATATGTATATATATACATTTAAGGTCCTGCTGGGATGTACTAGCTGTAGCTCGTGCTGCGACCCTTATCTGAGTGTATCTTTTTTTATTGTTTTTGGTTTTTGGGACAGCTGCAGGCAGCGGCTCTAATTAGGCCCTGGTACGGCTGTTGTTGGTTATTGTGCGGGTTGCAACGTCAAATGGACTCTGGGCTGAGTTTTGCGGCCCGCCAACCGATTCCAGTGAAAGTTGACGCTTTTCTTTTTTGCGCAAAAATTGTTATTATTTTTACTCGCAACCGTTTTTGCAGTCATAAATTTGACACTTTATGCGCCAAATGTCCGAAAGAGATGCAGAAATGTGCCAACAACTTGGTCTACAAAAATCTGTTCAATAGACTTCGACTACAGACTGTGGCATAGAAAATTGCAAGTATATAATATGCAAAATCTGTAAATGAAATTAAGGTTTCAAAGTGTGCCATAGAAAATTGCATCTGCATCTTGCATCAATATGAGATACCAAAATGACTGAGTTGCCTCAAAGGGTATGTAATCTTCGGCATGTCTAAGTAGACACTCTTTTTAGGAGTCAATTTCTTGATCTAAATGTTCTAATTATATATTCAAGACATCTGACTCACTTTTCATAGTTTCTTACTCAAGATTCACATCTTTGTAGCTTCTGTTCAGCTACACATTTGACTTATGCATTTATTCATATCTCATATGCAGCTACTTGCAACATTCGTGGCATTCCTAAGTTCTTACCCCAACAAAATGCTTTGAGATGGATGAGTTGAGTGACAGTTGAACATGTTTGCAGCACAGTTAATAACTGAGACAAATATTGAACAGTCAAAAGTAATGTGACTTTGTTTTTTAGGCCAAGTGAAGTGGCAGCGTTTTTGGGAAAAATATGAGACACTTCATCATGCAGACACAGCAATAACAAGAAGACAATAACAATAACAAAAACAACAACAACAACAACAACTACTGAAAAATGTTTTTATATTTTTGTTGAAGTTATTGTTTGTGAAAGGCTGCCAACGAAATTGTTAAATTAGATGCAACAAAATCGGAATGTGAAGGCATTTCCTGCAGACGTGTCAATAAACAAAAAAACATGTCATAAAGAGAGAGTGAGATGGGTAGAGAAAGGGAGAGAGAGAGAGAAAGGGGAGAGACCTCATAATATGCTACATTTATTACAAGCGCACTTGAGCTGTGTTTTGTTTGGGTTTTTTTTTTTTTTTAAATTTTTTTTTGGGGAAGTTGTAAATTGATTGGGTACTTACGTATCTGTGAAATGTCTGTCACTGAGACTGTTCCTTCCGCAGCTAGGTGTATGGCTTTGTTGTGTGCACACTGTGACATTATTACGTAATCTTCTACTGTACATAATGCACCTGAAATCACCACCTGAAAAATAAGCAGAGCGAGCGAAAAAGAGCAAGAGTTAGTCAAAAAGAACGCAAGTGCACTGAGGAAAATTATAAGTAATTTTGAAAGCAAAATAAATATAGAAACTCCAATTTTAAGGATGAGTCTTTTGTTGTATTCCTAAAGTAACTAAATGCAATTTAGATTTTATTTATACTTATTTTAAAGAACTTATTTAAGCTTAGATTTATTATATATATATAAATATATGTTTCTCCAAGTGTATATGTAATTTTTTTTATCACTATCTGCGGAACGTTATCGATAACAGGCAATCAATATTGTATCTAACAGATACAACACAAATATAAACACACACACACTCTCACTCACACACACTCGCACTCACACACACACTCGCACCCACACACACACTCGCACACTCGCACACACACAAGAACCTAAATTGCATACCATTGTTTACAACTTGTCAAACAATTCCCCGCGCCTTTTTTATTACTTCCTCAACCGCCCCCACAGCCTAGGGCCCACCTCTCTCTCTCGCTCTCTCTCTCTCTAGCTTGTGTTGTCTCCTGCGTAGATCGGTAGTCGCCTCTGGGGTAATTTATCATGTTTGATTTGTTGTCTCACTTTTGATATTTCAATTTCACATAACAGCCACGCCACATTCATTCATTCATTCATTCATTCATTCATAATCGCCCCCTTATTCGATTTATTGAATTTATTGTTGGTGTTTTCATTTTTTGTTTGGCTTTGCGTCGGCGCTTGTTTCTTTTATTATTGTTATTATTATTATTATTATTGCTATTGTTATTGTTATACTGTTGTGCCAGGTCAGGTTGTAAATCAGACAACGAGTTCAATTGAGCCGCAACCTGCTCGAATGTGGAAACTATTCAACTATTTATGGCTCATCTTAAGCCACTCGTAAATATCACGTTTAGTTTAATGCGGCAATTGTAAATAATTCCTGAAAATATCTTAGCAACCTCCAACTGCTTGTATCAGCTGCTATTTGCCTGCCCTGCATTCATAATCTTATTTTTTATTTCATTATTGAATTATTAATTTTAATTAATAATTTGTTTATTTACGGCTTACTTATTTTAACTGTCATAATAAGCCTGAGAATTATAAATACTTCTTGAACATATCTAAGCAACCTCCAACTTTATATCAGAATATATATTACTATTTTTTGCCTGCCCTGCATTCCTAATCTTATTTGGAATTTTATGATTGAATTATTAATTGAATTTAATTATGTTGTGTTTCTTGAAGCTTAGTTAATTTACTGCCTTGTTTGATATGATTTGATTTATTTTGTTTATTTTATAAATTTGTTGGAGTTTAATTATATTATGTACTTATTATTCTCAGATGTGCTCCAATTTGTGCTACTTTTTTTGGGTGCACTTATAAGTTTCAATTCCAATTAAAAATGATTTTTTTATTTCAAATGTTTTTACTTCTAAACGACATTATTCTACATCATTGTTAACCTATTCTGTTTCTGTTTTTGATTTAGATCACATTCTTTGCCCATTATCCATTATCCTCCTCCGATGATTGACCCATTTTTGTCACTTATTACATTAGTTCTATCTCTATAAACTCTTTCTTATTTGCACTCTTTTAAGTCACTTTAATCTTAATCCATCAAACCATTGTTTTTCATCCTCCTTTAGTCTACTTTAAGTACTTCTTGCATTATGATTAACGTCTGCCTACTCATCCCATATATTTCTTAGTATCTTAACCATTGTTAACCCACTTCTTTTCATCTTTTCACCACTCAAAGTGGGTTTAGTTATCGATAACATCTCTTTCATTGCTGAAGTTTCGATTGTTTTAATCAACCCTTTGCCACCCTTGAGTAGCATTTTAATTGTTTGGCGCCACAACGAAACCCTCAACGCTAAAGACCACCCAACTAGTCTACCCCACCGCCCTCCTTCGAGCACATGTTAACCACTCCAGGGAGCACTTGACTCCAGTCTCGAGACCTCTCGAGATTGGGAGAAGGCGCTTGAAACACAGCCTCAGCCTCGTTCAACGTTGAGTAGCCTCCACAAATTAGCCAAGTTAAACTTACCAAAAACTAATTTCTGCAGCTGGCTCTGTTTTTGTTGCTGTTCCTGCTTCGATTTGGTTTCTGGTAACTGAAACTGAAAACGAAACCCATCGAGAAATCTTATCGCAACCGAAAACACACATTGGAAATTTATGCTCCGCATAACCTCGTTTTCGTTCTGAACCGTTTTCCCAAGCGTTTTTAACGCTACTTCAACTTGCCCCGAGATACAGATATGTGGGTGGAACTAGCGAGGAACGAATGAAGGGGCTGAGGGGGCGGTGGTTTGAGTATAACGCATTATTTTGTAATTATCGACAGAGTTCTAATAAATAAAGCGAACGTGCGACTTGCGCAGACCAACAAATAATAATAGTAGGAATAAAAGAAAAACGTCGCAAGGCCCCGCACAATAAACCTTTTCACTGGGCTATAATTTTTACTGTGTTCTTCTTCTTCTTCTCCCTCTTTAGTTTTTGTGGGTTGATGAAATTATGAATGAAGATAAGGTATGCCACAAAACTTGAATGGATTGGGTGTGTGTGTGTGTGTGTGTGTGTGTATGCCTGAGAGGGTGTGTGTATTGTTTTCTTTGTGTGTTTGTTTATGTTGCGAATGCTTCTGTTTGGTTTTTAGCTGAAGTTAATAATGCAAATGACTTCAAACTTTAAAGTTATTGATTGCATAGAGAAATGTTCATTATTTACACTGTCATACATTTATAGTGAACTCTTAAAGTTAGAACTGGATTTTTCTCTAGGTGTATAAGTATTTTCTTCTTCTTTCGTCAATTCGGAATTTTAATTGTAAAATTGATTCACATTTTTATACATTAACTGAGAAACATACGCCTCGGATTCTTGATGACTTTAAGTATATTAAGAAAATGATTAAATTCTTTTTATCATTTCCAAACTTATAAAATTTGCGATTAGTTTTTTCGTAGAACGACATTGAATAGTTTAAAATAAAATCTTTTAAAGCAGACAAAATTCTTACTAAGTCATATCTAGAATTGAAATTGATTTCAGGTTTACTGATAAATATTATTCACCATATAAAATGAGTAATCGAATATGCAATTGTGTAAGGCAATATTATGAATGATAATACTTAATTATCAAATCCACTTCATTCATAATGAACTTAAATTAATTCAAAGTATTTACTAAGAAGTTTCAATTACGAAATTCTTTTAAATGTATATTTAAAATACTTTTTACAATATTTCTTTATAATATTGCATTACGCAGTTCAGGTTAATTTCAAACTATTTGCGAATTAAGTTGAAGTATTTAAGTATTTTATTCGATTATAGGTTTTGATGGACTACCGTTACTTACAATAAAAAAGAGCAGTCTTTTCAACTGATTCGACATTCATTCGGCGATTAATGTGCATAATTTTAACCCATTTACTGCCAGCTGAGCAGCAAACTAAAATTTCGTCCTGGCAATTCTGCGATCCTGACGACAACGCCTGCTAGAAATCTGGTAACGCCGTTTAAGTTTGATAACGCTGACATTGAATGCTTAATTGTGCAATTTGTGGGCGTGGCATTTGAATTGTAATCACTTTTTCAGCCTTTTGCAGCTATTTTTTGCAAACATCTATTTTTTGCCTGGAATTTCACGTTTTGTTGCCAACTTGTTGTTGCCAACTTGTTGTTGTATTTGTCGTTGTTATTGTTATTAATGAATTATTATTAACGAATTCCAGGCGACACACACACAGTTACACACAGCCACACACACATTCGCAGACATTTAGTCGGCGGCACTTCCGTTTCCGTTTTGCAATTTTTTTTTGATTAATTTTTTGCAGCACTTATCACGTTTTTTAAGATTAGCTTTTTGTTTTTGGCTTGTAATTCTTTATTTATTTTTTGTTGTTGTTGATAGCTGAATGGCGTTGCCACCTAATTTGCACAAATGTTGCACGCCGTAACGGTAAATGCCAAATAACCGCAATTATTTAAAATCACGCACACAATGCGAGTGAAAGAAACAGAGATAGACTAAGAGGGAGAGACAGAGCGACAGAGAAAGAGAGAGCGAGAGAATATGATTTGTGGATGCGTTGTTTATTTATTAATTTTTATTTTATTTTTATTTTATTTTTGTAATTTTTAGCAGCAGCGGGCGACGTTGAACGTCTTTGCAGGGCGATTGAATTATCGAGACTAACCGAAACGAAACGTGCGACATTTTCTTGTTGCTGCTGTATTGTTGCTTTTGGTGTTGTTGTTGCTGCTGCTGTTGCTGTTGTTGTTGCTGGATACGGATACGGCCAACATAAGCAGGCGGCAAGCAGCAAGCAGTCTGTCAGCAGAGTCAACAGTCAACAGACAGCTGCACAACAGACATGTTGCACATCGAACATTTGAACTGCGTCTCAAATCTGACAGCTATATGTTAAAGTTACTCAATCGCAAGCCAAATCGGTGTAATATATTTTTAAATAGTTTTCATAAATTCAATATTGAAATGAGTTATTAAAACAATTTTAAATATTTTCTTGAGTTGGAAAATACTTTTTATAACGAAGTTTGAGCTTTCAATTTTAAGTCCTTTATAAATTATGTAATTGAATTTTGCATTTTTTGTTAAATTTATAACTGCCCTAACTTTAGCCTCAGGCTATGTTGTATTTATATTTAACATACACTTCATTTTTAATAGTCTCATTTAGTCGCATAATCGAGTAAAATGTCAAATAGCTAATTACTTTATTTTTAACATGTATTATCATTTTAAATGTTACGCATTTAAACACATAACCAAAATACCTCATTTGTTAGAGCACCGCAAAATGCAGCTAATAAAATTTACAGCTGCTGCTGCTGTTGTCTCAACTCTTAACAGTCGCTGCAGTCGCACTGCTGTTAAGCGCTTGTTGTAGCATGCGAGAACTGCTGTTAACAGCAGCAGTGCACGCAGAGCGTGCTGTAGCCAACAGCCTCGGCAACATCGAACCTGTTGTATGAGCTGTTAACCAGTCAGCAGTTAACTGTTGTTGCTGCAGCTGGTGTTAACGGTTTGTTTACAGTTTCGAGCATGATTTCTGCTTAAATGTTATTGGAGCCAATCCAAATGAGCCAAAGTGAAATGAAATCATGAAATTGGCAATTGTTATGCATAAACTTTATGTGTGGTTTTTGCAAGTTCAACTCATCTGGGGTACAGTATAATGAGTACTTTAGTGAGAGTAAATTTATTGTAGCTTAACTAAATAATAGTTGTGTTATTTAAGTTTTTTTTAGGGCAGGTCGGGAGCAAAATACGGTAATCAGCTTTATAATACTAAATTTTGATATTCGTTATAGAAATTGGTTCTTAAAAAATTCTGCTTATTTTATCTACCATTGGAAACCGCTCTTTAAGGTATATTATTAAGAATTCTTAGGCTCATTCCACTAAAAAGTTTTTTTTAAAGTTATTTTATTAATATTTTTGAGCTCATTTAAAAGTAAGAACAATTTTATTTCTAGACTTCTATTGAAAAGTTATTTATAAGTTATTTTTTTCATATTTTTGAGCTCATATAAAATTTACAACAAAAATTGCCTTTAAAATTATGCCCCTGCTCGATTCCAATGCGAAATTCTTTAGAAATTGCCGAAATATTTGCAGAATTTCACCATTATTGCTATTATTTCTGTGAAATTTTATTCGCCACAAAATCCCATTAGTAGAATCATAGCCAGCCTGAGCAGGGAAGGAAACAACAATAAACTGGACACGCGCTCCTCATTAATGGAGGCAATAATGAAAATTGCAATTGTAGTTTCCGGGTGTCCATAAAAATGGTTAACGCCCACGCAATAAAACTAAGCCAGCAACCCCTAAGTGTGTGTGAGTGTGTGCGGGTGTCTGTTGGTGTGTGTGGCACAGTTTAAAGCGATTAGGGTCACAACAAAAGGGACGAAGACCAAAGAGGACCAAGGAGGAGGACCCGCATGCAAGGACTTCCGTTGGGTGAGTGGAGGAAGTTGCCAAAAACTGCAAGCGTTTTGTGATTCAACACTGATTGACACTGAAGGAAGTGCCACAGGATGATAAGCGGAGGGGGGTGGGGGAGGAGTATAACCGGCCAACTGTCAATCAATAGAAATTCATCGACATGGACATGCGTCCATCTTCATTGTTCAGCGCACAATGGCGATTTGAGTTACTCTTCCTCTTCTCCCCTCTCCTTCTCCCTTTCGCCGTCCATGTCCTTGTAATCCTCGATAATGGGCTATTGTCAGTGCGACTGATGCTTGACGCCGTGGCGACAACAGCAAAGAACAGCTACTTCGGTTGAATGCTTCATTGAGTTTGACTCCCCTCACCCTCACTTCCCCCTTCGTTTATCTGCTCCCTTTTGGACTGATTGGTGACGCATTTTGGCACAGAGTCGATATTGGATTACCCATTGCTGCTGCAGCAATTAACCAAAGAGTCTGTATTAAAGTCGCTGTTAATTATCTGGATTGCTGAGAGGATTTTCGATGCTGTGCGATAGAGTTAAAAGAGTAGAAGGAAAAATTGAACTAATCTTTTCATTTATAGAGTCTTCTATGAATTTTTTATAATATAGATGCAACTATCGATAAATAATTGTAATTGCTTTTTGTGTGTAGTCAGCCTAATCAATCAAAGTAGTCAATCGCTCAACAATAAATGTCCGGATTTATTGTGCACCTCGCCACACAAATGAAAACGAAATTGTTTTATGATAATGTTAATGTCACAGTCACAATGTAGTCCCGACATGGCGCCCGAGTAATGCTGATGAGTAATATAGAAGTTCCAGATAACGCGTGGCACACATAATTAGTCTGCTAATTTGCAGAATTATTTCGCTATATCTTTGTCAATTGGGGGCACCCCTTATTTGCTTTATTAACCTATTAAGGGCAATCCATCCAAACCACAAGTGAGTCTTGGCCAGGTTAATGTAACTGTACAACTACAGGGGATCTTGAGTCATTATGATTAGACCGTTACTTGCAAGCTCATTAAAACTGTTGCCAGGTGAGCAAAATCGTGTCACTAATTGTAAAAGTCATTGCAAAAATACTGTTCCTTCTTTTCCTGCTTATCGCTGTGACGTCACAGGAGTTAACGACTTGATTAGATTGGTAGCAGATATAGTAACTGAAAATATGTCGACTTTTTACTATATTTTCTGCATAGTGATAATCGATTGTTTTCTTCTTCTGCAAGTCTCTTGAAATGTACAAAGTTTACAGAAAATAAATTAATCATCTTGAAGAAGAGGTGCTTGAGAAAATAGGGCTCGTGACTACACAGAGTTCCTTGTGAAAATGAAAATGTGTGCTTATCACTGTTATTGTTTACTTCAAACCAAATAATTTATATATTTATGTTTAAAGTTCAAGTACCTGAATTTCTGTCTAGTCTTAGAATATTCAAACAAAATTCTTATCATACAGGTAATCAAATAGTGCCAATTATAAATCGCAAAATTGTTCAAAAACTTTGTTTTTATTTTTGTATGAAAGACCTATTTATTGCTACGAGCCGAGTAAACAATTTCAGAGAGTTTCAATCGACTACCTAGACAAACTTAAATGAAGAGTTTTGGGTTTATTCCAAGAATGATAAGTCTCAGAGCTTCCTGACTAGTTGCGCAAGTGCTTAAGAGAATGCATTAAAGACGGCGACAGTACACGATATAACTTGAGTTGAAATGTTGGGGATATTTCTTTGGGTTCATTTTGAGTGCATTACAAATTATATAAGTATGGTAAAAGTTGAAGTAAAATACTTATATATTTATTCACAACTACATTCTCTTTGATTGCCTATAATTTGAAATCTTCTTTGTAAGATTTAAACATGTTAGTTAGAAAATTATGGCTATTTCCATTTTCAATCTGCACCTTTACTTAATTGGTTAATTACGTTTGATTATTAAATTGCACACAGCATTCCAGCTAAATAACTCGATGGCAGTTTCCAGGCGCACATCCTTCCACTATCGCAGAGCAACTCTGCTGGCTGCTGGCCAAGTAGCCGCAGCCAACATCACGCTATTTTGCTAGTCATTCCAGCGATCTTTGCAAAGTGCGCAATGAGAATTCGAATGTGTGATAAATATGTTACAGAAATATTAAAGATCTGCACACAATTCCGGCTGCAAAGATAATCATGCTCGAAAGGTAAGCTTTGATTTTTCTGCATTGGAAGACTTACATTAAAGTAGCTAATACACATACGTATATATATAAATACATATTTTGCATTAACTGTAAATGAGCTTTGCGGCAGCGTACCAAAAATATGATTAATTTTCTTAGCTGGCAAATCCACTCATCAACGTAATTGGCAACGTGGGTGGTTTCGTGCTGGTCTTCAACGTATCGTTTTGGCCATTTACGTTTAATTGACTTGCCCAAATAAACAAACGCGAGCCAAACATGTAAGATAAGCGCACGTGTCCAAGTAAGAAGAAGCATAGGCGACTGGAAAACATGTGCTTGGAAAGCGTAATCAAATCTTAACTGCTTTCAGTTGAACTCTACATTAAAATTCCATTCAACGATTTGAACTTTTAATTATTAAAAATTATTTATTTCAAAATTCTATCTAAAAATATAATAAGAAGAATAGTCAAATTGAATATGCTCTTTAGGCTGCACAGGCAGGGTATTCTAAAGCGCTGCTTATTGTTTAGCTAATTGCTGCCAACAGCTACAACAACAACTACAACAACAACTACAACAACAGCAAGTAGGCTGCCAAGCCTCTGAAATTGTTTGTCGGCTGCAGCTTGTGCTGGTTTTTTTGTTTATTATTTTTTTTTTGGTAGTTGGCCTTTTGACTTCGGCGCTATCGACGTCGTTTAGTTAAGTTAACAATTTAATTTTCCAGTTTCGCTTTTCTCTGTTTTTTTTTTTTGTGGCTGGCCAGTTGCTTTTTGTTAACTGCTTGCGTTAATCGGTTGATCTCAGATTGCAGGTTGACATCACTATTTTTTTTTTGTTTGAGGCACTTGAACTTTGCTTACAAACGGATTGGAAGTTATTTGGCTAATCTGCGGAACTGAGCCTGCCGCGTGCTCCCTGGCGCCAATCAATATAAATGACTGATTACAGATTGCATATGTTTGTGACGCATCAAATGGAATTTTTGTACACCGTGCTCTGATAATTAATTGCGATTGTCATCATTGTGAAATTCTTACTGATTACAAGTCGCAGTCGTTGAATTTCGGGCAGATCAACAAAAAGTGCCTAAAAATATTTATTTCACCAACAAAAGTCTTCAGAATGGTTGTCCCTTCTGCGAAATAATTTGATAAAGTTCACTAGATGTGACAAGCTTAAATTTGCCATCAATTAAACAAAGCAGTTTCGTTATTATTTATTATATTATATTATTTTTTTTTTTTTTTGTTCATAGTAAACATTTTTGAGTCGTAGAGATATCAGTCGATTGACTTCAACACGCGCCAACTTTTTTGTTTTTTTATTATTATTATTATTATGTTATTCACTGATAATAAACATACATATAATCTAGTCAGTGCTGGTGTACTGACAAGTTGGCAGGAATGTCAATTAAAGGGTCGACGACTCTCCTTGTTACTCTTTCTTACCTTTGTTAAACGTAACAAGCACTTTAACATGCTGTCAAACGTGATGCCTGGTTGGGTCTGATTTGGTTTTCTTCTATTAGCTTATCTGGCTATCTATATCAGCAGGCAGGTTAGCTGACCTCAGCTACTCAATATTGTGTGCTACCAGCATTGCCACTTGGCCATTTATTGCGAATTAGACTTTGATTTGATTGCTTTGTTTTAGCTTGTTCTATGTTGCAAAGGCCAGAAATATTTTATTAGTTAAGATTGACAATGTTTTAGTAGCAGTGATTAAGATTTATGTGCGCATTTATTGCGGAACTGAACAGCTTAAATATTATCTGGTATGTTTTTTTGTGACAATAAACTTGATAATACTTCAGCTGCATTTATGGCTCTATCTATAATATTCTACCAACAGAATATTCTACTAACAGAATTGAGCTATCAAAATAAGCTTAATTATCAAATCTTTGTGTTCGAAAGATATGAATGTGATAATAATATATATTCATGTTAAGCATCAACAAACGATTCGATTTGGCCGTGTTCCTTTTTATGAACAAATCGATGTCAGATTCTATAAGAGCTTCAGTCTTCAAAGAGTCAGGGTATAATCTAGTCGAGCTCTCTCGACTGCAATACTCTATTCAAAGAGAGAGTTTCCGCAATCAGCTACTTGTCAATTGCGCATCTTTATCAGTCAGTGGCCAAATCTGATTTATAACGCTAACTGACTGGCCAATCTAAGCATATATATATATATATATATATATACATATGTATATATTTGTTGTGCAGATTTATTGCCAGAGAGTCGGCCTAATTGGGAATCATAAAGATTGTGGACTGCGCAAATCAAAACAAATCGTAAATAAATCTGCACAACTTTTTTCCATTGATTTTGTTTGTGTAAAGGAACACAAATAGAAATTTAAATTTATTGTAAACTGGGCGAAATTCCATTCTGGCCATTTGCACTTGACAATTGCTATCGGGGCACGTTTGATGTTGTGTTTTCTTGCATTGAACTTTGCTACCGCATCGTATATTATTATTTTTATCGATTCGTTAAATTTAGGACGCCGACTGCAGGCGGAAACCACTTGAGATTTTCGCTATTTTGGAGCCCAGCCCAGTGGCTAATGAGCCTTAATTGATTTGAAATGCTGAAGTGCTGAAAATGCCAAAGTTTCGACTTCCTTCAACGATTGATGTGCTCTGATTTATGAGCGATGTAATTACGCTAAAAATATGATACAACACATTGTTAAACAGGATTCTGCGGTTTCCTGGGCACGTGTTCACTTCTCTCTCTCTCTCTCTCTCTCTCTCTCTCTCACACACACACAGTTTCCCTCTCTCTCTCTCTTTGGTTTTGACCACAGCAGCGAGGTAACAATTTTGGTAGCACAATATTTGCGTCTGGCCAACACAAAACAGACGCACACGAAAAACCGCAAAGTCAACAAAATACCCCTCCAGCTGTTACACGTTGTATCTGTATCTATACACGCTCGAAAGTATCTCAGTATCTATGTATCTTTTTTGTGTGCATTTGGGCTGGTGGCCGGCGGGCGAATCATGTTTAACAAGTAATAAAAGTGATTAAAGCAAATCTAAACGCTTGTTTCACATCGACAGAGGAGTGTGAAGTGTGGTGGGAAGTGGGAGGAGTGCTATTCCATTTGTTAATCAAAATCTGTGTAGCCACGCAATATGCAAATGTGGCAAACAGTTTCGACGTCTGCTGCACAAAAGTAATCAATAGAACGGATGTCCAACGAAAAAAGCATGCGAACGCCTTTTATTCGGTTGCCTAAGTGTAATTATATAATGGTCAGCAGTTGACGAGGGCGGTCGTCCGCACAGTGGGGCAAGTGTACAAAACTTTAAGTTAAAAATATGATAAATCAAGTAGGAATGATCTAGTCTAAAAGGATTTACTGTGTACGAGAGTGGCAATCAAGGTAAGACAGCTCGTCTAGGAGCTGTTATCCAATAGAAATCTTTCTGATATTAGTTTGTTCTATTTGAAACTAATTTTGGAATTCTTATCCAATTCAAATTTTACAGTTGATCAATATTATGTTGGTGTTTAATATATATCCCTTCATTTTCTTTACATTTGTGTATTTTGTTGCTATCGAAAATTGATTTCTATCCATAAACAAGAAAAGTGGTTCAGTTAAGTTTTTTTTTTAAATACTGTGGACAGCTTTTAGTAAAGAAATAATTATCTAAAATATAGTTTAACAATTTTTATTCTAGCTTCAAATGAATAACAAATTGCACTGACTACCTACAAATTCAGCTGTGGCCACTCACAATGCCTTTTTTTGGCCATAACGCTTGGCTACCTTTTAGCCACCATACTAAATAAATGTTCTCATCCACACGCCCCCCTCGCTGCTTGCCCCCTCTAGTTGCATGTTTGTCAAATGGCATGTTTCTCACTCCAGCGCTTTTCTCTCTCTCTCTCTCTCTTTCTCCTTTTTGGCCTTTTGGCATTTTCAGCTTTTGCCATTTGCCAGCGGAAATGTGCGCCAAAATGTTTGCGTGCCTCCGCAACGAGTTTTGGGTGTATTCAGATATTCATATATATTTGTATATGTATGAGTGAATGTTCTAGGTGGCTTCAAGTATTCGAAATTGAAGTAAGCACACAAGAAGTATACGTCATAAAAAGAGGCGTGGCAGTGGGCAGGGTGCAGGCGCCGGCAAATGCGTTCATTGAACTGAGCCAAGCAAGAACAGAAAAAAAATGCAATAAAATCAACAGAAAACGAGCAAGAAATAAAAACTTTGAAAAGGCAAAAATAAATATGTGGAAAATTTGCTGGCGACAAGACAAACAGCATGCGCTGGATTTATGGGTGCGCCATGGGGGGTGCGGATGGGGCGGGGTCGGGGATGTGGGCGCAAGGATACGTCTTCGTCTTGTTCCTCGACTTAGTTGCTGTGTTCGTGCAACGGAAGCGGAAAGACGCGCAACTTGCCAAGTTGTGTGTGAAGCCAGGCAGGCAACAGGACATGAGGGCGACCGCAGCAGAAAGGAAGCTGTCGCAAAGGCTGACAACCCTGCCAAAAAATACAAGAATATGAAAAAAAAAATAAATAAAAGCAGCGGAAGCGAATTATGTTGCCTTATGTGGCCCCAAAAGGGCTTCAAGACGTAAACTTTGCCCCGCCCTCAGAAATTGATATGCAGATATGCACACAAGGATACAACAAGGATGTGGATATAGTCCGCACCTCCCCCCTCTCTGTTTGCTTAATGTGGCGAAAATGTAATATTTTAACAAGCGAAGGTATCAGATTTGTGTGTCTCTGTGTTTTTATTGCTGCACATTAGTCACAAGTCGCTGGGCAGCCGAGTCAAGTTATTGCGGCCCATTGCATAAGCGGCACAACATGGCGTATTATTAATAATATACATGTACGATTTCCTTATGTTCAGCAACCACAACGCTTGAAGGCCCAATAACTGAGAGCTGCTCGAATTGAACCGGCACAATGAACGGCCATCATCATAATAATCATTATAATCACAATGAACGTGGCCCAAAAGCAAAACCACTTCAAGTTGACCGATGGTGTGCTGAGGAGTGGATGTATTGGCGGAGGGGAAGGGAGCTAAGTGAAGAAGGGGCGCCAATTGAAATGATTTCTTTGTGATTAACAAAAGTGTTGTTTGTTGTTTTCCATAACATTGGGGAATTCAATTTAAAGTAAAGCTAATCTTTTTCAGTCTATTTTCTAATGGAGAAATTTTGGAAAACTGCCCCAAAAGTATGCTACAAAATGATTAAAACTCAATTTTACCAATTTCACAACATATTTTGGACTTGAATATGTTAATTAAACTATAACTCAGGCAGCTTAAAACCATTTTATTATTAATTATTAATTTTTTATTTGTTTCTGCAAGTATGTTTAAAAAATCTTTTTGATATAAAACACATTTTACTGTATATTTATTAATTACAAATAATTTTGTGACTTAAAAATGTACAATAAAATTTATTGCCATTATTGATTATAATTTTGAGTGTGTTATATTCTTGTTTTTCTGCTCGCTATCAAAAGATGTTTGCACATGAATTCCTGTCGAAAATTTATTGACATATAAATTGAATATAAATTTTGATTATTTTTGCGCCAATTATCAAACAAATTTTGTGCAGCTGCTAAACTAATTTCACACCACTTCATTTCGACGTCACTTTTGAGAAGGTTATCGCATAAATACCATTCGAATACTGGCTAAAAGTGGTTTGAATGCCCATAAATTAGTTAGTGTTTAGCTAGTTGCGGCAACTTAAGGCAAGTGACTCAAAGCTGTCATTTAGCCAAGATTCTGATGATGTGAAAAGTGAGAGTGGGCGATTTTCTTGTCAAGCCAAAAAACACCCAGTGAAGCTTCTTTGATGTCTGATTGTTTAACCGACTGTCGAACTATATCAGTCTGACCGAGGTTAAATGACATTTTTTAGATAGCTCATCAGTGGGAATTTCCCATTACTATTTTTGGATACTTTGCGTATAGATTTATGACTTGCAAGGAAAAAATAGACTCATAGATATTATGTTTATCTAACATTCCTTTGAACTTTAAAGCCTTAACGCAGCTCTTTCGTAACTGTTCAAACTGCTTATAACAATAACAAATGCCTCAATCGATTGCCAACTGCCAACTGCCAACTTGCAACTGAAATACGAGAGTGAAATTGCGTTTAGGTCTAAGTTCCGCTAACTGCCCAGATCGATGGGTGTAAATAGCAAAACCCAAAAAAAAAGTACAGAAAAAAAAATACTGTTTGAGCGAACTGTGGCATGAGGCACGCCCCTGTTTGGGGCAATTTGGTGCGCTTCGTTGCGCGTGAAAATTATGATTTTTGCATTTTTGCGAAAATCTCATTAAAGTTTAAAGGCTGGCTAAAAAGGATGCCGATGGGCGAGTCGCTTTGAGTTGAGTTGAGTTTGAGCCAAGTTGAGTTCGTCTAGGCCATAAATATGGGTTATATGCAAACGTAATTTGCATGCAGCTGCCCCACGGCAACAACAGTCGTCGTCATCGTCATCGTCGTCGTCGGCATTTGTGGCAAATTGAAAAGCTCAGTGAGCGACGACCGCCCGCGATAAGCAGAATAACAGCAATAAGAAATAACCTCCTCATTTCAGGTAGTATTTTAATTAGCCGCACACATTTTTTTATGGACATTTCTTAATGGCTCGCCATAAATTCAGCGAGTCTGCGACGAAGTTAGGCCAGGAATTGAGGCAGTGACTCCTTCTGAACAGGACAGGATTGCAATCTGTCTTTCTCTCTCTCTCTCGCTCTCTCTATCTCTCTCTCTCTCTTGCTGGGCATATAAAATGCACGGCAGGCGGCTGCATGGAAAGTGAATTTTATGCCGTGCATTAAACAAAGTTGTGAAACTGAAAACGTTTTGTATTAAAAAAGACCACTTGATAACTTCATTGCGGCTTTGCTTTTGGTGTGCCACTCCACAGCGCCCCTCCTTAGCTGGTGGCCCGTAGCAACATTGTAGTTGCGCCTTATCGATGCAGTGACTGATAAATGTTTGACACAGTGTGTGGCTTATTTGAGTTACAGTACGTCCTCGTTGGAAGACCGCCTGCCCCCGCACCTCCGCACCTGCCTGGGGCACTCAGCGTGTCATTCACCCGACCCAGCACGCAATTCTAATTGTGCAGTAGTTGTGTGAGTGTGAATGTGAGTACGAGTGTGAGTGCAAGTGCGAGTGCGAGTGTGAGTATATTGGTCTGTATCTGGTAAATACGTTTTATGGCCGGCAATGGTAGCAGGCCGTTTAAGCTTTACTTCTTTTGTCCGTTCGCACACAGATATTCATACTCAATATTCGAAAAAAACACTCACACACTCAGCCGCCTTGTTTGAACAAGCAGTAAATGCAGCAGTTGTTCACAGTCTGCTCGGCAAAAGGCATTATGCATCAAAGGTAAATAATCATAAAGACTGCAAACAGGTGCAAATATCTATATGGATCATTGTGAATTGAGAATGCATCGCAAACGCCGCTCGGCATGATAGACTCTATGCAAGATGTATATGAACAGATTCTGTCGATGGCAATAATATGTAGATTTTCTTGTATAATTTATAAACTGGATTTGAGGCATTCATTTATTAAATGTAAGCATGAATAAATGTGTGCTGATGAATGCGGTATAATCAAATATATATGAATATTCAGTGAGCTTTGTTCACTTCTTAATAGCCATACTCAATGCACTCAATTGCGCACTTATTCACTTCAACATCAATTATCATTAATATTATCGGTTGATTGCATGTATATATTTATGTGATGCCTCAGCCAATATATATTCACATTCATTCACAATAATTGCACTCCTTTCAGTTGGCTTTTCAGCTTCAGTCGCACAACTCTTTGGTCAAAGTTGAGTTTCGCACATGTGGCAAAGGAGATTCGGCTTGGGATTCATTTTCGTATTCGTATTCGAGTGCAAATGATTTATTTGCATATGCAACATCGAAATGCACTCACCAGGCACCCAAAAAAACGAGAACGGAGGCGACTTTTAAGTGGCCGGCACTCGACTTGTTTCTGCTTTATTTTATTTTTATTACTTTTTATTTTTTATTTCACAGCATGTTTCTTTTTGTTGGTGCCCCCAAACTGTCGCCAAGTGCTCCATTTCTGAGGCGGGGGACACATTTGGTGTAAAGCTTATTCACAAAATTGGGTTTTCATTTTGTTTTTCTCGTGTCGACAGGGCAGACAGACAGTCGGACTGTCAGACAGTCAGACAGTCAGACAGTCTCTTTGTCGCCGCTTCTTGCTGCTTCTTTATTATCGAGTTTAATGGATTTTTAATGAGTCTTAAGCGCAGCTTTTGACGGCATTTTAAAAGCGCAGTTTCATTATCGCTTAATCCTGTTTACTGTTTGCGAAGGGCGCACTGAACTGGAACTGCTTGTACTCATTCAAAGATCTCTTTTTGTAATCATTTATCATATTTATTGACCAATCAATGAGTCACTCTCCAAAGAGTTAATTGTATAACTTCCTTATCCTTGCTGCTATCTTTTTTTAGGTATGTTTATTTTCAAAATGATGACAGATATTTTAAAGCCCCAAAGCATTCTTTCTTGCTACACTATCAAAGTATTTCTAAATAACTTATCGATTTCACGTTAATATCGTTATTGATAATATCAAAATCGGAGCTCATTAGCATAGCATTTAAAATAAGTATTTGGTCATCAAATAGCCATAGGCTTTATGGGGTCCAAGTTTTCGTGCAAAGTGCGTAACGAATTTCTTGCCTTATATGAAAAAAATATAGTTAAGCTATTCTCTTGGAGCAAGGTCCGAATTATGGCGCGATTCGTGGAAATGTAGTTGTGGCGATATTATTATGAAATTAAATGACACTTTCATCGGACTTAAAGTAATTCAATTCGAATACCACAAAAGACATTTTATCAGTGCGCCAATCAGTTTGAGTTCGAGGGTACCCTACAGACTGAGTAGTGTGCTGCTCGAGCATTTTAGTAGTCGGTACAGCGGTACGGCGGTACTGACAGCCAAGGTCGTCACATTCTTTGATCGATTATGGAATAATAATGCCATAATGCCAGAAATATTTGACCAAAGTTCGTAGCAGTCTGGCTGCTTACATAAGGCTATCTTGGTTGGTTCTGGCTGCAGTTCATTACGAACTTCGACAAGGTCGTTGGCATTGTGTACTACCAGTTAGATTCTTATCACTGTGAATTTTTGGCACTGTAAATGGTGCGCGTGAGTGTATATATATACTTATAGATATGTGTGTGTGTGTTTGTGGTATCTTTGAATGCTTTTACAAGCCGCAGAACACATTGTTGGTTTTTGTATTTTGAGTGTGGTGTCAGGGAATGTGTATACACGGAGCGCAGTCACTTCATTTATCGCCAATGGAATTTTAATTGAGTTAACATGTCGTGTAACAACGACGCCTGGTCGTTCAGTGCAGTTCTGATTCAGAGATGGTAGCGCAACACATTCCGCATACTTGGAATTTGAGGGCGGAACTGCACTGAAGAACTTATTCAACGTTCATTTTTTTTGAGCCACTTGGATTGGTTCTTATGAAGCTCGAATGAGTAATTGATAGAATTGAACAGTTGATAAATCAATTTATTGAAGAGGTTTTCTTTTTTTGGAACTAGAATCCTTTCTTCTAAAGAACTGATTCAGGGTACACTTTTGCAGCAAGTTTGATATGTTGCTCGAATGAAAAATAAATAAGATTATGGAAATAGTTCTTTGCTGGTTTTGTATATGCTTTTGTGGCTATCAAGCAGACTAGTGGTAAATGAAGTAAATAAAGTCTAAGTACATGATTTATATGCGGAAGACCAATCGGTTCTCATTAACTGATTAGTTTTGAGTTTACTACATTTGTTACTGTCTTTCTTAGCTGTGCTTAGCTCTCTTTCAGTGATCATCATGACTTGTGGTATGCCATTTTCACTTAGATATTTATTTATTAAATCGCTTGTTTTGAACAAGTTCAGCCTATTGTCTCATTCATCTTTGTCTTCGACGTGGGTCTTACTTCAAAATGAACGTCAGCATTTTTGCATGCCTCTTATAAATTAAATGGTTTGATATGAAGAACATTTACCAAATTGAGACCTCTGAGTTGAGCTCACTTTCGCCCATACATCTTCGTCAGGCGTTAAGGTGTGTGGCCAGGAAAGCCCTGCGAGATCAAATGGATTGCCCTAACTGACCAGGGAATGGACTCTATGGACTCTGTGTAGGGTCAGAGTCTGATAATTGCTTGGGGACTTGTGATTGGGTTAAGGCTAACAAATGGGTTTTTAATGCCCTACCGGAATAGAGGCTATATAGGAATGGTCAAATTTCAAAGGTTAATGTCTCCAGTTGGCTAGTGTCGCCACCTCACGGTCGCACTGCGCATTAATCGTATCTATATATTCTGATACTCGATTTTGATAAGCCAGTGCCAGGAAATTAACCATTTTAATTGCATTTGGCTAAACGAGATAAAAAAAAGTGTGTTCACACTTGGCGTGTGGCAAAGCTTAAATGTTTTTTGGGGGGCCTTTTCCATTTGTTCGTTTTTTACTACTATTAGTGTATCTCAGCTTGCGGGCGAGCGTTCTTTATCGCGCGTATAAACATTGTTTCGATTTGTTAATCCAAAATTAAACAAATTATTTGACAAGCGCGTTAATTGATTTGATTCTCGTGAATTTCTTTCGAGTGTGTGTGCGTTGTCTAACAACAAGTGCAAAAGAAGTCGGATATTACAAAAGGTATTTTCTCAAATACACTTGAATATCTGTTGACATTCTTCGAATTGTGAAAGTTGAAACTTAAACAATAACTGAATGTAAACATTGGTATTAATTTTATTTGTTTTAGATGTCGTTTTCATTTACCCTCACTTGATGCATGATGTAACAAAAAAATACGTATCTGCAGTTTTTTATTGCATAAACATTGGTATATGAGTATATAGTAGTTGTAAATCAAATTCTTAAAGGTGTTTTAAGCTTAATAAAAAAACGATGAGTACCGCACTGAAGGGTATAGAATTTAAGTATAGATGTTGGTCATTCGCATTCCGGAAATATTTTCGTAGTAAGACATTTAAAACGAATAATTGAAGTCAAGGCAATTTCGACGATAATTGATAAATAATATAGTAAACAAGAAATTGCTAAGGAATGCCTTTTCATATTTGGGATTTACATTATAAATATTGTAATCAATATTAAACGTCAGCTGATCTAGAGTTGAGATATTTGTGGGATTGCAGGGGAAGCCTTGAAATTAAACAGTTTATTATAGTCACAAGTGTCAGATAACTAAATGCTAGGTAAATATGAAAACAAAAAATATACTTCGCAATAGGCTTGTGAGCCTTAAGGGTCGATGTTACCTCACTTTTTGTGGCGGAGAGTCGCATTCCAAAAAGGCCACGAGCCAACTGCACAGATAACACAAAATGCGTTTTGCAATGTGGGTGCAAGTGTGTGTGCAAGTATGTGTGGTGTGTGTGTGTGTGTGCTAACGGAACATTTTTTATATAGTCACGTCTATAAGACCGTAGACCTATTCAATGTTTGCTCAAGATCAGTTAACGCAGTCATCGTCGGCTTTTGCGTTGCATGTCACAGGAAATAAACAATAAGTAATTATGCACTCGCATTGTTGTTGCTTCTTGCCCCCACCAAGGTAATGTTTATAACGGTTACTCTCTCCACTCCCCACTGCCCACTCCACTCCATGTATTACTTATGGATATACACAGACAGACAGACAGACAGAAAGACATATATATCTTATAGCATGCCATGCTACAGCAAATCATCATCATCATCATCATCATCATCATTATCATAATCATCAACATCATAAACAGCCGGTTCTGACTTGTCAACAAAACGGTCTACAACAGAAAAAAACAAAAAATATAAAAATAAAGAAATAAAAAACGAAATACCGCCTGGCGCTTTAGTTTAGTTATATCATATCATACACTGAGCGGAAGTTTGATGTTTGATAAATGCAGCGCAAGAAAAGGGAGAGTGAATGTGAATGTGAATGCCTGAAAAGGCAGTCAAGAAAAGCTTCTTCCTGTTATTGTGCTTTTGGCAGTTGTGCTTCCCTCTTAAGTGGGTCAAATGCAGCTGACACAAGTGGGTGAGTTTCTTTGTTTGGCTTTGTTAAATGCAGCTGAAGTGAAAGTTTCCTTTCTTATTTTTTTTTTATTTATTTATGTCATCATTTTGGGATATTACATAAATTTGTGGGCTCTGTCAAAGTATTGCTTCTTCTAAAAATTCACACAACAATTAAATAAATAAATCAAACTACTCAGAAACAGATTTTCAATAACCCATTTACTAAATAGGATTCTTTCAAGTTCAATTAGAATTAAAAAAATAATAAATAGAAATCGATCAAATATATCTTAAGAAATCAGAAATTCAAAATAAACTTGAATTGAAAATGTCTTATAAAATTAAGAATAAAATATTTTAATATAATTTTGATAAGCAATTAAGTACATAAGCAATAGAGAGCACACCACCACCAAACTAGCCCCCAATCATCCCAAAACCAGCTCCAACCTCTTTTGGTAATAATATTATCAAATGATGTTAATGGCATGCCCAAAAAAGACATAAAACTCGCTGGCGCTTATCTAAGTGCGCAGAAGTGAGAAGTGTGGCCACAAAGTGGAAGCCAATAGTCTAAGTAAATTCTCGCAGTGTATGGGAGGTAAGGAAAGGTGGCGGCGATGGGTTGCTTGGCGGAGCTGTCGATTGTCATTCAATGCCGCCCACTTTATCAACATCAGAGATGACAACGACATCGAGTCGCCGACGAAGGAAAAGGAGCGCGCTACACACACACAGTAATATATACAATTTATTATAACAATAACAATAACAATAACACTTAAAATAATATAAATAATATATAATAAAATAATTGTTTGCTCGCCGAGGCGCCAGGCATTTGAAATAGAACTCAACTTTTCACAGGGACAGGTGCAGACGCTGCAATGGGCCCGACTTTTTACCACATTCCTGATAAACAACAACAATTGGGTGTCAGTTTCTTTTGTTTTTTCTTTTTTTATTTTATTTATTAATCAATAAGAGCAGCGATAAGATTACAAGACAACCAAACACACAACGCAATTCCCAGCAGGTGGGATGGGCTGGGGGAGGGGTCAAAATCTGCGGGCGGTCTATTAGATAGGGGGGCACAACCAAAAAAAAAAAAAAAAACAACATAAAGAAGTGGAAAAAAAACTGCTAAATTCCAAAGTGACATTTTCGACCCCATTGGCAATAATTGATAAATCTAATGTTTGCATACCATTTATTATTGTATAAATTATAATTACTATTTGCGCTTTGCATTTGGCATTAAAGTACGGCTATCGCTATCGACAAATACAAAGCCAATCAAGTCTAGACTTGAACTTGAGTTCACAGTTATATGAAAATATATATTTATATATATATATACATATATATAAATAATTGGTATTTGCTGCCCATTTGCTTCATTCATAATTATTTACATAAACCAGCAAAATTCTCCCGAAACATTTGCAAAACCAATTTGTTATATTACCAGCTGAGTGAGGGAGTATGCAAGAGAAAGTGGTTAACAGATACCCTGTAAGATCACAATCTAAAAATAAAGCATTATCATATTTGGAGGTGATTAATTTGAAAACGATTTGCGAGGAATTGATAAAAAGTGATTGAACTTGGCTAAGTTGATTTGATTTTTGCTTTTGATCAGATTGTGATTTCAATGATTTTAGATGTCGTGTAGAGAATTTCGTTCTGCCAATCTAACTTTCATTGTGTATGTATATAGAGTTAAATAAATAATAATATATTTACTATAACTAATGTCTTCCTAGACATGAAATTATATGAATTACAAATAATAATAAAATTGATTTACTACAGCAACAATTTTTCCAGGGCGTATTCACAGTATATAATTAAAAATATGTTTGCTAAAATAAATATTCCTTTAGGGCACGGCACACACACAATTTATATAAATAAATAATTAATTTTAAATAATATATTTTTATTTCAGTTAATATCTTTTTGTAGCACATGCGCAATTTGTTTTAATGAGCAACGTGTGTGCCCAAAGGCTGTAACACACTTCCATTTCGATATAAGTTAACCGTAACGCTCTTAACTTAAGTCAACTTTACTTAACTTAACATGAGCGTTATCTTAATGATTCGCGACAGACATTCCACACATTCCATTTGCATGCGAAATGAGTGAAAAGCCTTTTTCGTCAGCCGTCTTTCAGTGTCTCTTGACCCAAATAGCATAAAGTTGGCATTTCATTGCATTTATCTATATCTATATTATTTGAGATTGCATTTTTTGATTTCTTTGTTTACACATACATATATATTAATAGACACCAACGTGATAAGACAGCACGCAAATAGCACATGTCTCCCACGAGCCTACACCAGCCACACATGAGCAAAAATAAGCGTGAAGAATTTATTTTATTTTTATACGACTTGGATGATTGGCAAATTATGGGCTTCCCAATATAACAACCTGACTGGGGATGGGCTGGTTGCGCGGTTGCTTTAGTTTTAATGGCAAAAGAGAGCCATAAATGGAACGACAACTGCTCAGATAACCAACACAGATTTGCGACACACACGAAGCAAAATGCTGCCTTCCAATGAACATATTTTTAAATAGTTAAGACCTCAAACTAAAAAAAAAACATTGGACAATGTTAAATGATTATAGTGGATAGATTATAGATATATACTATAGATAATATTATAGATTATAATATTGCATCTAAAGTTGAAAACGTGATTCAGGCTCGAGAATCATAAGAAAATTCTGTCCCAGAAATCCGTCTTTGGATTCAAACTTTCCACAACCTTTGTCAAAAGCTGAACCGATTTTTAAGTTTAAAATAAAAGCTCAAAATTAATGAAATAATTTTGGAACTGGTTCAAAAGGTGACATATAAAAACGTATTAGTTATTAATTGATAGCATATAGATTGAACCCTTAAGCATGAATGCACAACTAACCAAGTTGTTAAGGCCAGCAGCGGCAGCTGCAACAACAACAGCAGCAAGTATGATATGCTGCACACACACACACATGCACACACACATAATGACAGCAATTAATGTGCACTACTACTACTACTGACTATCAACTACTGACAACTGACTACGAACTCTGCTGACTACCAGCTACTGACAAGTCATCAACTTCGGAACGACTGTCATTTCTCACACCCAATCAAGCGATGTTCGCCTAGTGGTTGTTGCTGTTGTTGTTGTTGTCGTTGGCGTTGGCGGCTTCCCTGTCAGTCATCAAAACTAAAGAAAAAGAAATGGAAAAAAAAGTGCAATATTTGCGCAGACATTAGCAGAGTCAACAGCGGCATATTGGAAATAGCACACAGGAGTGTTGGCCAAAGGGTAGGGGAGGGGAGGGGACGGGACAGTTGGCAGTTGGCTGTTGGCTTGGCCAGTGATATGTATCGGAAACCCTGCTTTGATAGCCGGAAAAGCTTTTCAAACAGCAAAAGCCTTTCAAGTCAAAAAAGTGATTCTACAATCGAATGTGCCGACAACGCATAAATCAAGCACCTCGAACTCGGACATCAGCTGTGGAACTCTGGGTCTTAACACTTCCCAAACTCTTTTGCTTATGGATTTTTCCATGTGACGATTTCAATTTCAAATACCAGCGAAAGCTACGAAAATAGCAGAGCACCTGGGCAGCAGAGCAGCAGAACAGCCCCGGTAATTGTGACAGCCAGCCCCCAGTGGATCATATCATATCTCAGAGCGATAACAGAGACCATTGTCCAAGTGTATCTAGGAAAAGTTGCTATTGTTGTTTGTTGCTTTGTTTGTATGTTGTTGTTGTTGTTGTTGTGTGGGTCACTCGATAAGTCATGCTGGCGCCTAAATCGCCATAAATCTAGCATATAGAGGCTATGGCCTAAATCGGCATTATTTGGTAGCCACTTAGAACAAATAAAATATATATACAATAATCGACTATCATTAATAAACGCAGAATTAAAAATAAATTAATTTTTAAATGAAATAAACAGATTTAGGTATGATTCCAGCAAAACGGAATTAGCCATTTTTTTGCTCACTCCCGCAATGTTTGGGGCCCCCCAGTGTTATTATGGCCATAAAAAATGGTTCGATCGTGCGCAGTTTATCAACGTTCCGCATTTGGGGATCGTAAAAGAACACGTTTTTATATTTGCGACATTATCGTTGAAAACGCGACACATCCGTGAAATATGAAAAACTTTCCGCTTATAATCAAAACATTGTTAAATTAACTTATAAACAGGCCCGCGACAACAGCAGTAATCAGCAGCAGCTGAGAAGTGGCGCCTTGATTAAGCGGAAATTACGGTTTCTGTTGGGAGTATGCCAATATTTTGGGTAATTCAGCATCTGTGTATAATGACAACTGGGCTGATCTGTGCGGCAAGTTTGTGGAAAGGCGTAGAACTCGAAAAGTTCTTATCACAAGCAAATGCAATAAGAGTAAAACACACGACACATTTTTTACATATACCTCTCGGAATTTATAGAGGCAATTCCAAGAAGAATATATGGGTTTATGTCTACAGCTATCGTTATTGTTGTTGTTGTAGTTGTTGTTGTTGTTGTTGCTATCATTTTGGCTTGTTGCCAAAGGCAACCAAAACAGTTCCACACATCTATTGACAATTCAATTAACGTTTCGAAATAATTTGTTGATAAGCACGCCAGTGTGGCAGAGTTTTTGGTTATGCCACATTGCCAAGAGCAAACACCTAATAACAACTAACCTAATAACAACTGTAAGAAAAAGTCAGAGAAAAAAGTCATGGCCAAATTCAAATGGTGCAAAGCAACACACTTTCTATGCCCTTACTCACATTAGGTTTATTATAAACAAGACAAACTTTTGATTAACTTGAAATCGATTGCTGATTGTTATTGATCAAGCATAGAAATCAGTCAATATCCTTTAACAATCCACAAAATAAAAATTAAAAGTATGAAAAATATGAATATCAGTATTCATTTCAATAGAAGTTCGAATATTAGCATATATATCAATATGAAAATTTCAATATGAATTGGATTATATATAAAAATCGTATCTCAGGTGTTGCATGTGTTCAGTCGAAACTAAATAACCCTCTCGCTTTACACGAACTTTCATTAATTCTTTGGTAATTAAATGACTTGGATTATTTTAATTGAGCGTAATTAGTACGCCGATTGCAGGTGAGTCCATATAAAAGCGTTGGGTCAATCAAGGTGAGTGTCAGTAAATATTCCGAATGGCAAACGTCGTGATTAGGGTCATAGCCGTGCTACTTGTGGCCATTTGTAGCCTATTCATAGATCTCAGCAAATTGGATGCGATTAATTCTGGATGTGGTAATAGTCGAAAATGCACTTCAACGAATTCCATGGGAAAAGTGTGTGTGCCGAAAGCAATGCGAATGGAAGATTTAATCTGGGGCGCACAGATTGCATTTTTGGGCTACGCCCTGGCACTGTTGGCCTTCGTCTTGATTGGAGCAGTGTGGCTTGTGTGGCGCTCAATTTGCATAATTTGTGCTGCTTTCGCACCATGCAATTTGGCTATGTAAATCACTTTCTTATCAACACATTACAATCATCTTGTGCTATAAAAACTTCAGTTCCGCCGTGAGAAAGTGCAGTTCCTTTGAGTATGTGCGATAAGTTGGCAACCTAAAAGGCTTTTCACTCAAAGCAATTTCCATTTGTGTGCCATGTGTGGAAAATAAAGGTGGTTTCCTTTCAAGTGTTTTAAACTTGCTTATGTTTATAAGAAGTGAATTGATTCCTAGATCTAATTCAATATTACTCAAATTATAATTCCTTCCATATGTATTCCCTTTCAATAGTAATAATAAACAAATTTGTTCAATTCTAGTAATTAAATACTAAGAAATGTCAAATACCCAATGCAATGCATAAACATAACACGAAATTGTAGTTTTTAGTGGTTGGATGATGAAATTAGGTTTACAGAATGAGAATACATATGAATATGGAAGTGTGCCTTATTGTGAAATTAAAGAAAAATCGTAATTAATTTATGATCAGCTAAAGATAAGAACTCAAAAACAGATATGAAGATATGACTCTGCTTCATCGGTTGTCTTCTTACAATGAGTCACATTATTTGATTAGCGTAGATTTTGAAGATGTGAATTTGAACAATTCGTAACATAATCTTTATATTGTTTTGGTATATGCTATCGCAAAGATAGCTATGAGTCATGTGCGACTTTTAATAGGGTTGTGATAGGCAATTGTAAATAAACAACTTTTATGCGAAGTGAATAAAGTGCATTGAATAAAGCAAACAACTGGCGACAAATGATTGAATGTTTACGTGTTAGTTATGGTCGTTTTTGGCGATTTTTCTGCTGGGACAGATAACGATCAGAATGAGTTAAGATAAGCAAGGTGATTTTTCCCATAGTAAAATCTAAAGTCGATACGTAGTTTCTTTTGGATCCACTTGCCACACAATGAGTCACTGAGCAGAGTGTTAAATGCGTCGTCACCTGGCACTATTAAAGCTCTGCTAAGCACAATAAAATAAGTGCCGCTAATTTGGCTCTTGATTGTTCATTTATGTGCACGATTCACGCTAATTATTGTCAACAGTTTTATGTACACACAAGCACTGTATTATTAACCCCTTGGCATTAATAATGAACCCCTTTGCATTAGCTTTATTAAAAGTGTAGCCTGTAACCCTGACACTGTGGATGATATAAGCGTCAAGTTGATTCGAACTTGAATCAATTCATTTCCATTTCGGAAACACACTCGACTTGTGCGTTGCAATAAGTTTTTTGATTTATTTGGTGACTTACACACTTGCTCAACAGTTGCCTGCCTGCAATAAATGGTGTTTATGAAATAATAATTTATTTGCTGAAACTGATTTTGTATTTTTTATTGCCTGTGTCCAACTCGAAAAAGGCGCATTTTGTAAGTCGTAAAAAAGCCTTAAATTACGTACACATATAAATTGTTCTGTTTGCAATGGCCAACGGCTGCGGCTATAAACCAAAAATTGATCGTGTAAAACTTGCCTCTGCGCATACTGTAAATTTAATAATATATTTGTTTTTTCAACTCATACAACTTACAGTTATATGGCTATCATATTTATGAGTCTTTACATGATTTAATTAGCTTGTTCTGAGCCACGTAGGCGAAGCAAACCAAAAAAGCAACAAATTAACTATTTTAATTGAAACTCTTAATGTTATAAATTAAATGTGGAATATCTTGAAATCCAGTTTAAGTCATATATATTTATTTATTTGTTTTATTTATTTATTTATTTATTTGTTTTATTTATTTATTTATTTATTTATTTATTTATTTATTTATTTATTAATTTATTTACTGATGCAAGCTAATCCAATTTAAATATGAGCCATTAATTGCAATTTGAGGATTTGAATATTTTTTAAAAATATGTCAAATATTATTTATAATTATTTCTCTTAGTAAAAATAATTTAAGAAATGATTGTTTGTTGTCTTAAGCTAAATAACTATTTATATCAGTTATTCCACTTGCAATAAATATTAATATATCATTAAAAGATGTTCAAACTTTTTTGTCACCTCATCTTAGCCAACAGCGAATTCACTTTTCGCTTAATTAAGTTTTTGCAAATTTTGTCTATTATTGGCTCGCACTCAATTTGCTGGCAAATTCCTCTTCCAAAATGGTGAAAGGCATTTTCATAATTGACCAATTTGAACTGAAGAGGTTCAAGAGTACTGACAACAACAGCAAGAACAGCGCGGCACAAACATATTTCTCACACATTCAGATGCCACAGCGCACAATATGTGCCCCAGGCACAGACAAATACTTCAAATATGTTTATATATGTATGTATATATATATATACTCAAAACACTCGAAGCGTTGAATAATTCTGGCAAACTTGAAGAACGACTCCTAAGAGTCCGAGTCTTAGCACATGCCAAACAAAAAAAAAACAAAAACAAAAACAAAATAAAAAGGAAAATAATTTGCGAAAAAGTTCATTTAGAACAAATAAATGCGAGTTAAGAGGTGGGCAGACGGTTCGCGCTTGGCTTACGCGTAAACATTGTACATTAGCAAGAGACAGACAGAGAGAGAGAGAGAGAGAAGTATATAGGAGCAGAGAGAGATAGCGCGATGGAATTTCACGTCAAACGGAACTTGTAAAGACGTCGCCAAGTTGTTTCATGCCAGCGGAATTTCAGATATTTCAGTTATTTATTTCGGCACATTAACAACGGAGACACATCCACACACACGTACGAAACACGCACTAAACACACACACGCACACACACACGCACACACACACGCACACACACACACACACACACATGCTTACAGTGTGTACATGCCCAGGGGCCCACTTAAAATTGATTGTAAAATAAATTAAAATGAAAAAAAAAAATGTATGAAAAATACAGGCAAATAAATGCGAATGTGAAATGAACATGTAAAGAGCTTTGGCGCAAACAGTATAATTTAATTAGCGAACAGTTGTTGGCATTTTATAATTATTTACTTTGACTTGCACATATTTCATTTATTTTTAATATACCCTGTAATGAACGGCAGACAATGGCAATGTTAGTTTCTGTAACAACTTTCAATATCTGTAACAACTTGCTAAGATGCCAGATATATCAAATTGGGAATATAGGCTCTGAACTAAAAAAATATCTTAAAGTTAAGCTTAAGCGCATGATCAACAATATTACAAAAAAACAGTATGAGGAACTTTATAGGTAATTCCGAACAGGAACCGAAGTTTGAGTTCATATGGTAAATATATAGATTCTCCTGAAGACCCTGTTCTGAAGAGCATTTGTTTGTTAAGTTTTTGGCCTACCTACAGGGTATTTAGTCGTGCATCACTCGAATTGCTTATGATTACACATTTTTATTTCCTGCGATAAATTTGACAAATATTTGCTGATGGCCAGTGCAAGTGTCAATTTATATCGGTAGGCAATTGTATTTTCATTTATTATTGTGTTTCGGGTGTTTTCATTTTTCATTGATTGTTTGTTTTTTGAGGGCAATGCCAATCAGATACGATAAAATACTTGGCATAGTTTCGATGGTTTATCATCGAAAATGGCTGGGTTTGGTTTGGGCTGGTTGCTCCCAGTCAAATTGTTTACAATGACATAACTGGCGATATCGTATTTATACACATCGGAATGCAAAATTGACGAGTCTCAAATGTTACGTTCTTGAAATATTATGCGATTTTGTCAATAAACAATAAAAAAAAATCAAAAATAAACAAATAAACAACTGGCAGATCGTGCAGGCCCTTAATTAAGCCATTGTTACTCTCTTAAGTGCCATATCATTTCTGTTATGGTTGGTTGTAACTTATCAATAATAGTTACTCACCATCAGGAGGTAAATAATCTTGGCATAGACCGTAAACTGTGGTAACCTGTAATTATAATGGCAAATTATTAAATATGAAAAATACAATTAACTAGATATATATATATATATGTGTGTAATTCATAATGTAGTTTACCTTAAAAACATTCGATATTGATTCTACTGACAATTGGTTTTGCCCAGTTGCACAGCCCCAGCCCCAGCCCCAGCCCCATAATTATATACAATGTAATTTATGCTCGCCTTTCAATTTATTTTTACAGGCACCGTTTTGCTGGCACTTCCCCCAAATTGCATATTGCTGAGTTGCTGGGTAAGTCAGGCTCATAATTTAAACACCCACTTCTAATAATAATTATCACATGATATTAAACCAACTGCAACATTGTGAGCAGTCAGTCACGCCCCGTTTTTTTTTTTTTAACTGCAAGCCAGTTAATTTGACAGACGCCTTGACAGTTATTAAACGGTATTGCAATGTGGCCAGATAAATTCTTAACAATAAATTCACTTGAATTTATTATGCAATTAGGTTAAAAACTGTGCGGTCCAAACATACATTTCACACTGACCAACGAAAAGCAGCGCACAAGGAACCAAAAAGTTATTTGCCCAACTCCAGCTGCTTTTGCTCCTGTTAGCCCAAGTGAAAGACGGCTAAAATATATGCAAAAGCGACAGACACAAAGACGCAAAGGCCTTGGCATGCTTATGTAATCAAAAAACGCTAACAAAAGTTCTACAGAAAACTATCAGTGAAAAGGTCAAGAATGAATATTTAGCCAATTTGAAGTATTATAATAATAAAATAGAGCCAATAGCACGGACCAAGATTCGATTTAAGAACTGGATAACCAAAAACTAACCTTGAGAAAAAACTTAACTCAACTCGGACGAATGCTGCGAACTTGGCCGGTGAAAAACTTGTTAGCCCTGCCCACACAAATACCATTGACCCACTTGGCCAATAGGCCAAAACTGCAGTTAAATAAAACAGGCTGCAGATTGTCATTATTTTGTTCGCTTTAATACAGGCTCATTTCCAAATTGATAGAATGTATGGGTCGACGTTTCTTGGGCTTGCCAAAATAGTTGACGGTATGCAGGCGATATTTGCCAGCTCGAAAAAAGATCGGAACACTTTTGTCCTCGATATAAAAATTGCGCATTACATATAAGTTCTGGAAGAAGGTAGATAGATATATAAATGGATTTACACATATGAATAGTCGTACGTACAGCTTGAAAGGGACATTCGGCACTTAGATTCATATAACTGAATATGTTGTCAATCCAGACGCTGGTCAGACTGGACTTCTTTGCATCTTTTATTGTCTTACAGAGGTCAATGTCATAATCGAATAGCGTTAGATAATTCGCACTATTTTCAATTTGATACAGAATTGATATAGACATTTTCACGCCAGGCTGAAGGCGACGACCAATGTGCAAATTTAAATTAAGCCTGCCTTCCTCCGACACCCAACACGTCAAATCCGGGATAAGCTCTGGAGTGAATTCACAGCTACAGTTTGTGAATTTATTGCGTAGTGCTTGAAATGGAGGGACATGTTAAGGATATACCAGTTACAAGTAAAGCAAAACTTACTCAACACTCTCTGCACCAGAAACGGTGCAATTACCAAAATGTAAACGAAGGGCAGAAACATGATTTTGTCACTGAACAAATTATGAATGCAATACGAAAATAGAGTTGGCCAACAACCAGACAACGGCAGTCTCATTAGACGAGCCTGAATGGGCTGCTAATGAGCTCATTAGTCACTTCTAATTCATCTCGATCAGTCATTAGTAAGTTATGAATATGACGATATATCATAAACAGAACAATTTGTTCGGTCAGCTAACCTATATATAAAGTTGATGAAGCCAACCTATATATAAAGTTTGATGAATGTGTTTCCGCATTTAGAAATGATGCACAATTAAAAGTTGTAAACTCGTTTTTCGAATTAATATTTGGAAAATTCAACTCTTAGTGTAGTTTATTCAAATCTATTGGGCATTGGCAAGCTAGCAAATTGTAAATCACAGCAATCAATCAAATGCAATCAATCAGCAAATCAACAGCTTCAAATTGATTGACAACATGTTGACATGACTGAACGGGTTTCGGCCTTAATAGGCTCAAGTCTTACCAGGTGTGTTTGAGTGTGTGTGTGTGTGTTAGGACCCCCCATGCTGATTTAAAGCGCCTGCCACATAAACATTCAAGTTCAATTTCTTTGGCTCTTTGGCAGAGAATCAACTGCAACTGCAGCTGACAAGCTAACAGTAAAGCAAACTGAAAGTTGTTGCAACTAGCAGATACAAATGACGCTGATGTTGTTGTTGTTGTTGTTGTTGTTCTGCTGTTATTGTTGTTGTCTGCTGTCATTGCAGCTGTTTGCCAAAGCGGCGTTTAATTGGAAACACAGTTGGGTGTTGGTTTTGACCGGTCTCCCGGTCCCACTGCTGTCTTCATCAGCATCACAGAGCTTGAAGCGAGGACAGCTGATGGATGCGGACATTTCGATTCATTCTCGACTAGCTGGCTGCAAACTCGTTTCAATCTTCAACCTCATTCGCATATACATATATATACATATATATATACATATATATATATATATATATATATATTACGCATACGCCACCATTTACAGCAGCAAAAGAAATGCTCAACAGTTTTTGGCCTGCTTGATTGCTCCAGCTGAATTCCGAGTTGAGTTTTTGCCACTTTAATTGCAAATTATTCAAATGGAGCTTTGCAGCAGCTGCTGCTGCTGCTGCTGCTGCTGCTGCTGTCATAACCAGTCAGTCTGCCTCTCCCACACCACCCCCCGCAACACTACCTGGTTGCCGCTTTGCAATTATGCCTGAAATTAACAACAAAAATATGTGAAATGTGTGTAAAAAATTGTCCAGCGTATTTTTCCTCGTTTGTTGTCAAATCAAATTAGGCGTGAAATGTAGCTTGAACTTTAGCTCAACTAATTTTACAGCCGCAACCATTTAATTTTATTTACGTTTCTTTTACATTTATTTGCAAGTGTTTTCATTGTTTTTTTCTCTCTGGCGTTTACAAATTTTTACTTATTTATTTGGGATTTTTTCATTAATGTTATTGGGTTCCATAACTGATAAATCGTTTGAGCTGTGTTTGTTGCCAGGCTGCGATATCAATATTGATATTCTTGAGTTGTTAAAACGTCAATGCACTTGGCATTATCTCAATTGGTAGCGGCAACATTTTATGTACCCTGTAAACCATAAATGCGTTTAAATGGGTTGGCTTTGGTGTGTGGCTAGGAAGGAGACAGACGGACAGAGTAAGGGAGTGTGTAAAAGATAGAGGGAAAGAGAGAGAGAGAGTGGGTGAGATGTGAGTGATGCGAAAACAGAGAGAGAAAGATAGAAAGAGAGAGATGTAGAGAGACAGAGAATAATTCAAGCGTTTCTGTTAGCACCTCACAACTTTTTCTGCCGCATGCAGGGCAACTTCTAGTTATTCCCAGAATAGTCAACCACTTCTTAGCTTGTTTAATATGGCCAATGCATTTGTGATAAACAAACTGGGAACTGGGCACACGGGAAGCCTCAATGTACTCTCCTAACACGTTAACATGGCCAATGTGCAGCAGTTGCTGTTGTGTTGCTGCTGCTGCTGCAGCTGTTGTTGGTTGCGTCTTAAGTTGCATTTATATGCAAATAACTTAAATTGTTTTCAATATGCCTTGGCGGCCACATTCCTTGAGCCGACTTGCAGCTAATTTGATGGCTAATTGTCTGCTCGCTTGTTGCTGCTGCTGCTTTTGTTGCTGTTGTTGCTCCTGGTTTGCTGTGATTGCTGATGAAGTTGTGATATTGCGATAAAAAATATATGTGATAAAAATTATAAAGCGTCGATAGTTATAGCCAGGAATTTCTTAATTGCCATTGGCAGCAAGTCAGCAATCAGCAAAGCCAATCAATTGGCTAAATGCGCTTTTGCGCAAACATTGCAAACAGCTGAGGAACAGCTGTATAACAAATGGAAAACTGTTCGTTCATTTTCATTCAATAGGTGCGTCTGTCTAATTGTAGTTTTAACCTACTTGTTTTTGGACAGGTCACTCTTCTTTTTGTTGACCTGATTTACCTTTGGCCTATGAAAACACAAATTCAACTTGACAGCTGCCAGCTTAAATTGGCTCTTAAATCTACTCAGAGCACTACGCTTGTCCTTTGGGCATGGAATATAGATATGGATAAATATCCATTTTCAATTTCCTTGGCAGACAGGCAAATAAAATCACTGGCAAGCCAGCTCGGAAATTAATCAAGCTTGAGCCGAAGCGGAAATACATTTGTGCTTCTTTCTGCTTCAATTTGCAATTTATGCGACTGCCGCATTGCGGCACAAAAATAAATAATATCGAGAGTCAGTCGAGTGTGCAGCAAATATATATATATATATGAAATAAAAAAGGACAGCCAAATAAAAAATCAATGCACAAGTTGCCAATTTAAGTGGCCATATGTCGGGAATTACAGACATAATATGAAATTTGTTGAATATAAAAAGAGTCATTTAAATCGAGTTACAAATGTTATTAAAAAAAAGCTAATTTTATTTATATTTGTGTAAGTGTGTAACAGACAGAAGGAAGCATCTGCCATTAAGTATATATGTTATTGATCAGCAACTATAATCGAGTCGATTAAGCCCTGCCCAATTGTATGAGCTCTATAAAACCAGAAGACTTTCGACACAATTCGACTACCAATAGCAACACAAATTCCAATTCAAAATATAATCCACAAATGTTTATGTTCATCAGATTTTACGAAGCCAAACCCAAATATATTTTCATATTTAATAGCTGGCTTCAGGGTATTTACCAGCCGAGCTCTCTCGACTAGAGGACTCTGTGATTACTCATATTTGTAATTCTCTAATTAGCTGCCTCGCAAATTACATGGGGTCAAAGCGTTACGCTGAATTTGGAACACATGCTGCTCAATTTATTAGCTTGTCAAGTGCTGGGGATTCCCCGCACATTATTTTATTTTGTAAATTACAAATTCAGTCCGATGGCATTGCATAATACACACACAACTAGTCACAGTGAACTTGGACTTTGGCGACGGCTGATTGATTCCGTTGCTGGTGCTCAGGTGTCACCGAAAGCCACTTGACAGCTGAAATGACAACAAGCACACATACCCTAGAAAATCACTATTTTTAGCTGCACCTGGATCACGCATTTAATTGCGTCTTATTCATATTTTGTTTCTGCCACAGCTCGACTCGGCTTGGCTCGGCTTGGCTCGGCTCGTCTCGTCTCGGAAATTGTAATAAATTTCTGGTCGATGGCCCTTTCGATGATCGGTTGTTGGGTGGCGAGGGCAGAGCGCACCCTGGGTTCAATTTCAAGTCGTTCCACTAGAGGGTATTACGAGTTGGGTCTAAATGCGCAGTACGTAATGGATGCACAATTCCAACCTGTGCATTGACTGTGACTATTTCTGTGTAGATAAATGCGAATGAGAATGAAAATCATGTAATGCAAATGTGATTGCCATTTTGATGAGGCGGCAGCAGACCAGACCAATAACAACAACAACAACAACAACAACAATCACAACAACTATCTGTGTATAATTGTTATTGTAATTGTAATTATAATGTTGCATTTGCTCGCCCATTTGATTATAACATTACTTTAGTTTAGTAGATTGCTCAACACGGTTGACATAATGACAAGTTTGCGGACGTGTTTGCATATCAATTGCAGAAGTTTAACCGTAAATCAAGAAAGACAGATTGTGAGGTCTAACCAATATTAATATTGGTAATGCGAACCGGTTCACCACTTCATTTGGTATTCAATTGAGTTAACAACTCGGCTTACCATTAATGCTAATTGCTCCTTAAGTGTGGACTTACCATATTATATCTTGCCGTTATTATAGGCTTAGCCAACAATGGCATTTTAATTTCTATTAAGCTGAGATCGTCTATTTTTGGCATTTTTATGATTCATAAGCGTTTAGGGGACTCTTCTGAATCCCCCATAATAAATAGAGTTTTCCTTCTGCATCGCAACAATTCGAACTTAAAGTGAAAAACTAGAACTTAACTCAATATCTAATTCAATTCTGTCTTCAAATCATTCACATCCGAATAAAAGATCTAAAATAGCATCGAATTTTTATTCATCTAGTTTTTTTTAATTATTTTTAAATTTATACATTTTTAGTGGATTTTTCTATTTTCTATAATCAAATTGACATAAATCTTTCGACATTTAACTTTATTTTTATTGTTTTTATGTTAATTGATTTATGTTTTTCTAATGACTATAATCAATTTATAATTAAAATCGTTCATATATTATTATCAAATGCATTTTATTTATATTTATTTGCAGTTGAAAACTTTATTTCTTCTCGTTAGGAATTGTAATTTCAATGACCATTTTGCTAGCCACAAGTTATCCAACGCCCCCGCAGCTGTCTAATAAATTGCAATTTATTTGCTTCATTTAATTATGCAATGCAACAACAACAATTAATGCGAAGGGAGCTTAGTTGGCACATGTTGCACGTAATTGCGGCAAACATTTAGACGCCAGTAATTATACGATATATGTATTTATATTTACATGCAATAATATCGCTAACAAGTTTGCCAGCCAAGTCATGAACTCGGCCCACAAGGAAATGCCATTGAGCACAGTCAGACACACCCCCGCCCCGCCTCAACCACAACACCAAACCCCAACCCCAACCCCTCCACAAATTGCTGCCCTGACATTGAATTGCATCCCATATTAATGCGCATCTAACTGTAAATAGTAAGTGACTTGCCACCCTTTGTCCCCCTGTACCTCCTCTCATTCCACAGTTCCACTTATTGTGGCAGCCCCTCTGCCCCACCCCCTCAGTCGATTATCAGACACTGTCATCGCTTTTGCATTGAGTTGTCAGCGTTTCTCTCTCTCTGTCTGCCCTCGGCACTTTATTAAACGCTAGTTTATCGAGCTGTTTACTGAGTTTTGATTGCTTTTGATAATCATGCGGATTGGCTTGAGGACTTGCAGTTGCCTGAATGGGACTACGACTGTGTCTGCTTGCGAAATGTGCACATTCTGCTTGGGGTTGCAATTGGTTGTGTGTTAAGAAAACAATTCTCGATAGCATAAAGTCAAAGCAAGTTCACTTTTAACTTTTAGAAGACAAGTTCTTGTTGAAGATTACCAAAGAAATTATGAAGAGACTGTTAATGGATCGTTTAACTCTTGCTTTGCTAATTCCAGTGAAGTAAACAACGATACCAATTCGGAGTAAATTTAATAAAAATATTGCCTAAGTGGAATTAAGATGAGTTAATGCATTAAATGCATTAGAGTCTTCTGTATACTTTTACCTATACAAAGCAGTGTTAATCTTCCTCTGCATTTGCACATCAGACTACTATATCATATTTCATTTAATTGTTAGGTTTGTTTTAAGTTTTTATTAAAATTTAATTATAGGCATTGCTATGGAATCTTTGTCATTTGTTTGATATCCGTTCTTTCATGCTGATATCATATTATCATAAAATCGACTTAAATATGTTTAAATTGGCCTCTTTCTTGCCCAGCAAATTCGCATAAATTATTGATACACTTGTGGATTTAATTGGATTTCAAACTCATCGGCATTTGCCATTAAATATTAAAGTGGCTTAGGTCAGTAATACGTTGCATGATAAAATTGTGCTTTGGACTTGATATTGTTTTTAGACATCTGCTAAATGTTAGTCACACAACTCGCTTGATTACTGCGCCTAAGTCAACAAGTTGTGCCGATATACAAGACAAGGGAGAAAAAAAAACATTTGTATTTGCCAAGAATCTCAGTTGGCATTGCATTTGAATTTGCAGTCGAGCCGAGTCAGACGCAACAAAATAGTTTCCCATACGCGTCAAAAGAAGGCAGCCAGTGGAAGGGGAAGTGTTGCACACGTTGCAGTAGCCGGCAGGCGGCACACCCACGTCTTGAGATTCTTTGGGCTCATCCTTTCACCCAGCAATGTTGCAACTTTCCCACAGTGCAGCTTGCCACTTGAGTTGCGGCCCACAGGCGTGATAAGTGCAACAAAGTGTTAAGTGGCAAACACGCAGTTGCCACTACCATTTTTTCTCCACTGTTTTTTTTTCGTTGCAGTAATTCCACAATTCATGATCAAGTGCAATCTTTTGACATTAATATGACAACAAAAGGAGCCAAGCGCAAAAAAAGCAACAGCAGAAAATCAATTATGCGCACGAGGCACACACAGAGGCAGAGCCAAAGGCAGAGAGGCAGAGTGGCAGAGACACAGTTGCTTCGTGTGGCGGTCACAACAATGAATGACAACTCCAAACTGCTTGGGGACTGCAACTCCGCCAAAATGATTGAGCAGGCGACAGGCGCACACTGACAGGCCTTGCAACAAATGGGGGCAAGCGGCGCAGTGCGGAGCTTAGCTGGTCGCGCAGAAGCATTCGCTTTATGCGCCTGATGAATGTCTGTCAAATTGCTGACACGCACGCAGCCGACGCTGACATTGACACAATGTGTGTGTGTCTGAGTGTGTGTGTGTGTGTGTGTGTTGCACTCTGGGGGGAGCAGCTAGGAGAGCAGCTGGGGGAGCTGGTAGCTGCTGTGGCAGTTGCAACTGCCTCTCTGCCCCTTCTGTCTGTTTGGTGTCTTTGCAAATATTTCATTGCATTTAATTTGCAACTCTCGATGCGGCCTGTCATCTAATTGAGTTGTTTCTCTGGACTTCGGCGCACACAAAAATTTATCGGCATATTAATGCAGCATATTTCAAATGTCTGACTCTCTGTCTGTCTGTCTGTCTGCCACTCGTTCAGTCAGTCGACTTATTTCCTTTTTGCTGCTGAACATGTTTATGCAATTTGGCGGCGTGCAACTGAATAACTGGAAGATTGCACTACTGGCCCCGCTTGGGACTCTCTTGTCTCTTGTCTCTTATCAAATGATTTTATTTATGCTATACACGTACGTGTGTGTGTGTGTGTGTGTGTATTTGTGTGTGTGAGTGTGTGTGAGATAATTGGATTATTTACTTTCGCGGCTTAGCAGCCAACAAAGTTGTGAAAATTGTCGGGTTTTCGCTTTCTATAAAGTTGGCTTCGATCATCGCTGGCGGTAAACCAGACCCAAAGTTGTTGTTTTTCTTGTTATTGTTGTTGTTATTGTTGTTATTGTCTTGTGCTTGGTTAATGGAGTCGTCTATTGATTTTTATCAGCATTGCTTCGACTTTGCACTAGGAGTTTCAAGTTTAGCTAAACACATTCGACAAAGTCCCTGCTCGGATGCCGTTTAAAATTATCGTTTATAAAGTGGTTTATTTATTCACGTTTAATTTGGACTTCAAAGAGGCTAACATAAAGTGAAGATATGGAAAATAACGTGTTGAACTAGTGCTAATATAAATTCGAATAATCATATACTCAATTCTTGAATAAAAGTTTGCAGAGTCTTCCAGAAATGGAGTTTAATGAATTCAAATTATCTTAGCTCAATCCAGTTTCAAAATCAATATTTTTATAGTTGAGGTTTGATGTCTAGAAAAACACTGTATTGATATTTGAAAACATATATATCACATAAAAAGTCGGGTCCTCAAAAATTGTTTGAGGGAAAGGGTCTAATCTTTCCAATGTCTTAACTTAGTCAAATCTTTTCGTATATTAAAAAACAAGGTTTTTTGATCAGGATTTGAGCTCCAGATTAATACTACATTTAAAGTTAGAAATGCGATTCTGGCTTGAAAATGTTATCAAAATTAAACTCGTAAGAAGTGCTTTTAGAGACTGCTTCTAACTGTCCAGCCATAACTTTGTTAAATGTGATCAAATTTTCAGAAACCTAGGTTTTTAGATGAAGACTTAAGATATAGGTTAATAGTCTTGTCGAATGTCGTTTGTAGGCTATTTTCCTTCGGTAAGTGCAAATCTAAAATTGAGCTTGAATTAACTTTAAATTTCCGGATGCTGGTCTATGTAAAATCGCCTTGTCTGTGCTTGGCTCATAAATATTAATTAACTTGGCTAACACAGTCCATTGTAATTGAAATTGTAATTGCACTGATTGCACACAGCTAAAATCCTCCCTCCCTCAAGGATATTTCAATTCCACAAAAGTCTCTCAGCCAAACATAAACATCCATAAAGTCTGGCAACTCTGCCTAAATCCAAAACTATAATTAAATTAAAATGAAAATGGGCTTCTCTCTATCTCCATCTCTCTCTGCCTCGTAGGCTGACTGTCAATATGCGACAGCTGCTGCTGCTGTTTGCTGCCTGTTTATTAACCCCAACCCCAATTGCCTCATCCACCCTCCACCTTCCTGTTGCAACAGCGAATTGACTGCCGCCAGGCTGTGGCAGCCGCCAACTGAGAGGCATTAATATGTATGAGTTGTGTCAGGAGGCAATGCCACAACGCGTTTACCAAACATTTGAAACGTGCGTCGTTCCCGCGCACCGTCCCCCTCTTTCTGCCACCGCCCTCTCCATCTCCTTCAGTGGTATTGGTTGACCCAATTAACAGGGGCATTATAAAGTCGTAAGGCATTTGCAGACGTGTGATGCTAGAAAATTAGCAAATAGACAAGCTCCAAAGTTGGCCAGCGCAGCAACAGTGGCAAAGTCGGTGCTCCACTCTCGTTCCTCGTTCCCCGATTCCCATTCCCCATTCCCCCTATTTCCACTCCTATTTCCCCTGAAATGTGCATGCAAATTCGAGTGAATTCATAAATCACAAATCACTTAGGCAAACAGCGTTTTTTTGAGGGGAGGCTGGGGAATGCTGTTGTTGTGCACAACGTGCTTTTTTAGATGTTAATATCTGTCGACTTTTTTGGCTTGCTGGGTTTGTTTGGCTTGTGTCTGGCTTTTGGGCTGCCGGGTTTGGTTTGGTCTTGGTTTGGGGGCATGTGCCTTACAAATGATCATGTTTGTGCGATAATATTGACAAATTGTGCAAACATTCGCACACAATTAATAAAGAGGCCCAGACCCACACGAGCTGCCCACGTGCGCCACCAAAGACAAAGCTCTGGCTACTGAGACAATACTGCCAAACAACAGACGACAGGCGAGAGACAACAGACAACAAACAACATAATTCCAATTTCAGGCGGGGACCTCGGGGCTACCAAAAAAACCAAAGAAAAAATAGCACAAGAAACCAAGAAGCTGGAAATGTCGCTGTGCATAAGGTGTCAACTTTTGTGTGTGGGCACAGTGGGGCGAGATATAAGAGAAGTGAAGTTAAATAAAGTAGAAAGCAGCAGTTGCAATAATAAATATAATTATGCAGTTTGTTCATTATTATTTAATATGCTTCAAGTATTGTTAAAGTTGCTTTATGAAACTCAGATTTTCTACTTATTTATTGAAAATGTATTTCAAACATTGAAACATTATTAAACATTGAAGATGGGATTAGTATTAAATTATTAACAAAAAAACATTTAAACCTTGAAATTTATCACGAATGAGCTGGTCACAATATGAGTAATATATGTTTAATATTTTCATAACAGATTCGCAGGTATTTAGCCACTGTGCGGCTTGGTGCTTTGGCAACAATGTCTAACGCACTGCTCAAGAATCAATGCACGTAGACTCCAAGCAGGCGCCCACACACACACACACACACACACACCGATACATACACACACAGAGAGATGCCTGGATTGAAGTTGTAGCTAAGACAGAGCCTGAACCTGTGCCTCTGTGCCTGGACAGATGAGGATCGCCCACGGGCATAGAGAATGAGCTTGCAACATTTGTGGCATTCACTGATTGAGTTGGCTGTGCTGCAGCCTGTGCAGCGGGACGTGTTTCAAATGTGCTGCTGCCTTTTGTGAATTGGTGGCAGGCGCAACTTGAACAGCAGCAGGCAGCCTTGGCAGCCCAGGCAGGCAGGCGCTCTGTGATTGATGATTGTGGCACTCGCAGTTGTCAGCTGGCAACATAGGCCTTTGATGATGCCACCAACAGCAACCGTACTTCCTTTTGACTCTGTATTCCACTCCATTCCACTCCACTCCCCTTGACTCCTGCACTTTCGTTTTCCAACTAAAGACGACAATTTATGCAGGCAGACATAACTTGTGTGTTTAGCCAAAGTTGCCTTTGGGCCAAATACAAAAAAAAAGAAAGATAAAAAACTTAAGCCGCTTGTCTGCGCTGTGTAAGCGGCTTATGGAGCCAGGAAACCGCGCGACAGACATTTGTGTTGACAAATCAATTAAATGCAAAATTTAAAGGCGCACACAGTAGCGCCACAAATCCAAAGGAATTAGCCTGTTCGACTCGCAGATAAACGATGGCCAACACGCAACATGCGGCGGCTTCTGGGCTCTGACTCCGACTCCAATTCTGACTCCGACTCCGACTCTGACACTGGGCCTGGGCCTAGACTCTGTGTTGTGGCGCTTATCGACAAAACATTGATTGCAAATCGAATGCAAATCGTAAAGTGTGAAGACAAATTGCCAGAGCGGAAAGCCAGGCTCATTGCAGCCACAGCAGATAATTGCACTCGATTTGTAATTCAAGATTAAGGGCAACCTGCCAGTTAGTTTCACGATATTCATTTTCATTTTCCTTTTTTTTTTGCTTTTGCACTTTTCGATCTTTGCTTTAATTTATGTGCACTTGACGGCTTTTCAGTTTTGCCTGCATTTTGTTTTATTTTTTTTTGGTTTTTGCCTCGGATAATCACTTGAAATGTGGGCCATGAGTTAAGTGATTATGTAAATGATTTTGGGGGCTCAGTCTCCCTTTGTTCGGGGCCTGTCAGTCAGTATTTTGCCCCCTAGACACGTTGGATAACCTTCAATTGTGCCCCAGCGAAAGATTGGCAAACAACTTGAAAGGCACAAAATTGATTGCCAATTTAAAGAACGCCGAGGCTTATAACTGATTGCAGACTGAACTGAATAAATTAAAGAGATGTTTTTAAAGAAATATCTTTAAAAGCGTGAAGTATCCAAATCATGTATATAAATATAAATATATATATATATTATTTATTTTCTATATTCTATATTGTCATCGACAAACAATGTTATGACGTCTGTGATTCATGACAAAGCCATAATTTTTAATTTGGCTGTAGACAGCATTTTCTAGCTTACTCGTGAATATGCAAATATTTGTCTGAAATATGTGTAAATATTATCTAAACATGTTTCTTATCTGTTATCTTAACTTGTTAGGTATTTAGACATGTTAATCTCTTAGCACAATATCAGACACATTAATTTATATGGAAAAAAAACCCAATAGGCAAATCCGCATTATTTAGAGCCTAATAAATTTAATTGAATCAGTTCATTAAATGTGAAAAAAATATGTCTGTTTGAAAAGAATGTGTAAATCAAGTATTTTTGTATGCTTTCTAGTTATTATATTCATGTGTATGCAAATTGTTGAATACTTACATCGTATTTACTTGACCTCATTTTACCCATTTATTTTGCATCTAATTTGCATTCGTATTTCGGCTACGCTTTTTTGATATATTCAATCCAAGCGACCATTTGATAATCGTTATCGGAATTTCGTAGCTTTATTTGTTTTGTTTTAATTGGGATTCAATTAATGCATTTTTGGCTTGCGATATTTATTCGTATAATTATTGTTCATTTCATTTTATTGGTATTAATTCGATATGATTGCTTAATATTTAATTGATTTAATTTAATAAATTAAGTTTTATTTAAGCATTACAATATTTTAGAATTTTGAACACCTTTGATAAGCACTTTATTTATTTTGTAATTATTATTTTTGCACTTTACTAAATATCAATTAATTTTTAAGTACATATTTGAATTGAGTTATTCTTAGCGAATTTCTTTGTGTGTTTGTTTATTATTTATTACTTTAATTCTTTTGTTGATATCGTTTACACAGTCTTTAATAATTGTTGTTAAAAAGTAAAAGGCTTCAATTGTGGCAACTGCTAAAAAAAAAAACAAGGAAAAGCAAACTTCTTTTTTGTAGAATATTACGCATACGACACGTGGCACCAGCCGCAGTCAGACTCGGACTGAATTACGGCCGAAACTATGTCTGAATGTGCCAGTGACTTTGTGACTATTGGCCAAAACGATTTAGCCAAATAATACTGGGCCAAAGGCCGGAACTCAAACGGTGATTTCGATAAAATTGTTCGCTAAATGTTCTCCAACTTTTCCAACGCTTTTCCCCGCTGCTCAAATATGTTTCTTCCTACTCACTACTCGCCTGACATGTTTGTTATTCTGTTTTGCTCTGTTTGGGGAAAAATCGTTAGGCTGACGAAAAAAACAACAACAAATGCCAAAAGTGCACGAACACAAAGACGTCTTGGCTGGAGGGAGTGGGAGGCAGAGGGGTTTGTGGCAGAAGGGGATGGACGGACGAGCGGACAGCCGAAAAAGGGGGGCAGCAGCAACCACGTGAAAAATGCCGGAAACAGAAATCGATTTGCACCAAGCGTGGAAATGGGCATATGTGCGAGTGTGTGTGTGTCTGTTTGTGTATGTGTGTGCGTGCATTGAGCAAACAGCAGATGTGGAAAATGAGGAGGAGGACAGCCTGAAAGGCTCGTCTCACACGGCAAGCACGAAAACTTTAAAGTTGCGTCTCATTTCAAATAATTTTTGAACTGTCGAATTGGGTACCTTTTAAAGTTTCACACTCATACACGCACACTCGCACACACACACACACACACACACGAACACACACGCCGAAATTATGTCACACACGGGCAGCGCACGAAAGTAGGCAACGATTAAGTGTCTCAAACCCGAAATTTATTATACAACTTCATTGCAAGAGGCAGCAATTATTTTAACGAATTAATTTTTTTTTTTTTACAAATTAAGTAACGAAAAAAATGTAGAAATTTTAATAGTTTTTCCATTGAGCGCTATTTTACCCGTCGCTGCTGCTGCTGTTGCTGCTGCTGCTGCTGCTGCACGACGCGCTGAAAATTCACGTAACAATTGATTTGTGTGTCAAAAATGTCACAAGTGTCAAAAATTATATGGAAACACTGCGCTGCGCTTCCGAGAGCGAGCGAGAGAAAGACAGAGAGAGGGAGAGAGAGTGAGAGAGGGCTACTCAAAGAGAGGCTAAGGCAGCGCGAGAGCAGCTTATTAATCCACGTGCATAGCAAGAGAGACGAATAGAGAGAGAAAGAGCGCGTGTGAAAGCTCTGCTGCTGCTGCGCGCAACTCGCTCGTCGTCAGCTGTGAGCTCCAAAGAGACTTTTGCCTCGGCACGTGTGTCCTTTCAAAGAGCACTGCTAGCGAGCTTTAAGCTCCTCTCTGCGTGTGCTTAGTTGCTTCAGCTGGCAGCTGTGGCTTGGCTGATCTCAACTAGCGCTAGAAAGCTGTTAGAAAACAGGCGGTTTACAGTTATGTAAGTGATTTACGGTATTAGAGCTTACAATACTAATTATCATTACATAATTGTAATAGAAATCTTAGGAATTAATCATATTTTATTTTCATTTCATTTTTATATGTTTATTGATATAATATTTAAAAAGTTACTTTGAATTGCGAAATAAGTGTTTACGTTGAAAATAATTCCTTTAAAAATCAAACTCAAATCTTTGTAAGAGCTACTGTATATAATAATGAAAATAATGATAAATCCAGGCCTTAAAGCTGTATTCATTAAATAACAAATTCATGTGCATATTAATATCAATCTGTTCTAAGAAATAAAATAATGATTTCTACTTAAATTATTTGATTTAATAAATTTTATGGAAATCTGAGTTGCAGTTTTAATTTCTTATATTTTTATATAAGTCTATATCTATATCTATATAGTCAGTGTTCACTGTATTCATAAACGGTGCATGATTCACAGTTCTTAGCGCTAAAAACAACCGCTCAAATCACTGGGGTAAAAAAGTGGCCTGAAAAAGGCTTCACTTTCATCTATTCCTTGGAGTGTGTCCGTCTAAACGGCTTAAAAGGCTCAAGTGTTCTTAAGTAGGATACGAATACGAACGTTTTTCTTCAACATTGCACCACATAAATAAGGGGCGTAGTTCTCAACTCCCCCCAACCACCCCTCCCAAAGCCTAGTCTAGTCACTAGCCAGAAGTCTGGTTGGCAAGTTGTTGGGCTTACACACACACAAAACACACACACACACACAATTATAATAAAAGACTCACAAATGAATACAATATCAAAGATTGTTTTTATTTTTTTTAATGGTTATTTAAAATTTGGTATTTTAAAATTTGATTAACTGAATTTGCATTGAATTTAAGTTGAATGAGCTGTTAAATTAATTGATGACTCGTGAAATGTTATAAATTAATTAAAAACTCGTTGCGCGTGTTTATTATTTAGTTAAGTTATTTCTCGTTAGACTGTTAAATGATACGACAACGCATTCTCAATTCTCGATTCTCAATGCTCGATTCTTGATTCGCCGACTTTCTCAGAGTCGCGGCTGCGGTTTCCCTGTTCATGTGTTGTGAACCCAACTAAATGCGATGCCAAACTGGCCGACCAAACAAGAGCCGGCCACTGACGATGGTTTTTCTTATTGGAATACACCAAGAGAAACGTACTGCTGCGGAAGAGAGAGAGAGAGCGAACGATGCGAGAGAGAGAGATAGAGAGAGGGAAGGGGAAGGGGAGCAGGACGCAAAACGGAGACCGGCCAGCGTCAGCTGCGTCGCTGTGTCTCTGGTCTGACGGGGGGAGACAGAGAGATAGAGAGAGCGGGAGGAGGGGCAGGGTGTGAGTCAGCTACTGGAGCAACAACGTTGTTGTTGTTGTTGCTCTGCATGTGTGCTTGCCACTTGAGGCTAATAACAACAACAACAACAAGAGCAACGCGCAAAGCGAGTTGATTGCAACTAAGGAAGGAGCTCAAATTGAGAAAGCTTTGCAATTGCCGCTATCAACGATTAACGAGAGAGAGCGAGAGAGAGAGAGAGCGAGTGAGAGAGCGAAGAACAGTATGCAAGTGAAAAGAGAGGTAAATGAAATTAGGTCTCTTAAACATGATGCGGAAGTTTTGCAAGCAGAGCGAGAATAGAAGAGAAGAACAACTGCGTCCACATAACGGTCAATATGGTTTATCGCATGCGATAATATTATTGATAGAATCGCAACTCTCTTAACAGCCAATTGAAAGAGAGCAGTATTAAAGACTAGTTTCGTTGGGGGTTGATTTTTAACAAGCCATCTGATGATGAAACAGCAGGCAATGTCGCATTGCCAATTTGCGGGGTGACCATGCCATGCTCAGCTACAGTAAAAACACTCCAAGTTGAATTGGCACAGAAATGCTTATGCAAAGCACATAGTGAAACATACACTGCTTCGTGCGTGATTTATTATGCTTAGAACTCAATGACTTCACTTTTGGAATCTTAGCGCAGAATCTTTTGCGATTTATTAGGCAATAACTGCTTGGGACTTACCTTTCGGAAATTTTTGCTTACGTAAATTGATTTGGCAAACAGATTAACAGGTTTCGTTTGCAAGTAAGTCAAGATTAAAGATAAGCAACATGTTTAGAATATGCGATGAGCTAATGCAGAAATTATGCATAAAAAAAGAAAGAGATATAAATATTTAATCAATGTTTACACATAAATCTATCAAGATTTGTATGTCTGAGATTTTTCTTTGCATTTTATTGAAAACATTTCTATTAAAAGGTGCTCTGTAACTAATTGCACTTCTTACTCTGAAACCACTTTTAACCTTTCTATTACAATGTCCGTTAAAGTCAATTATACTCGTCACTTTCAAAGCTTTTAGCCGTTAGCATTTTAAGACGTTACCTGGTCACCCTAATTCAAAAATCTAACTGTCTGCCTCTCTTTCGCTGAGGGTTGTTGCTGTTTACCCCCATTGAAACAATCGCTTAGATTCCCACTTTGAGTTTGTCGCATGCGATAAGCGTATTTATTGGCTTGATTGGGTTGCATGCAACAACAGGTTTGAGTTTGAGTGGCTGCAGCAGCAGCAGCAACAGTAACAACATGTTGCAGTCTTATTGACATAACAGTTGCCCAACTCGACGGCAGTCTGGCATTGGCATTGCTCTGAGCTGGGGCAGGATCATCAACATCAGCAGCCGGCAATCGACTCGATTTCGATTCAACATATTGTGCTGATTACTCACGCGAGACACACACACGCACACACATGCACGCACACGGGGTGTAATCAGTTATTTGAGGTGTTTTGTGATAAATTGACAGCATTAAGGCTGCAATAGTTGGGATTCATTAATCATAGATCCTTATGCAGCCGAGGAACAAACAGAGCGCTCGCCTGCCTGGCTTAATGGTGTGAACACAAACGGAGACTAACAAATTGGCATAACAGCAACAACAACAACAACAACAGTTGGTCAGCAGCGGGCGGGGAGGGGGGTGGGGTTAACATGGCCATAACACACACCCGCGTAACAAAACAAAAGAAACCGAAACGAACGCGCCGAAGGACAAGAGAAGCCTTCGCCTCAGCGAGCCTTTTGCATCGTAAAAAAAAAATTACACGCATGCGCAGCGGGTGGCGCTGCCTTGTAATAAAAAAAACGCAAGCAGGACGAGGTGGAGGTGGGGACATTGCCAACTCACATATCGAAGCTTTCGATCAAATTGCCTATCAGATTGCCCCTGAGGAGAACTGAAGAGGGGCAAGCAACGCTTCGTGTGTTGAAAAATTCATTTTAATAAGCGCCCATAAAATGCAGCACGCAATATCTGTGCAATAAATAAATGACAATTATGAATTGTTCGCCGGAACCGAAACCGAAACGAACCGGCTCCAAAGAGCCCTTTTTTTTGTTTTTGTTTTTGGTTTTCTTAACAAGACGGCGCCCGCTGGTGCGCTATGAGCCACCAAAAGCAAAGATGCTGCAGTGGTTATCGCAGCTGTGGTGCTGCAGTGGTGCTGTCGTCGTGCCAGCCCATTAATTTGTTGTTTATCGCACCTTGTTAAAATCACATTGCCTATGAGATCCACAGCGCATGTGCGATGTGACGAGATTGGAATTCCACAAATGCTTAAAACTCCACTTGTGGTATAATAACAGCAAAATCAGTATAAAAATAAAGATGTTTATTAATAAAAATAACTTTTGAGATAAGAATTTCATCATTTTTTATTTATAAGTAAAAATCAGCCGAGCCAGTCATACGACCTTTTTTCATATGTTTAATACAATTATTATATATTTATATACGTAAAATCGAATGTTTATTATAATCTAATTTAAAACGAAATTCTGAGAGTCATGGAGATAATCGAGTGATTGACATTTTGATAATTTGAGATAAGTTTGTATCGCTGTGAACAATGCAATACTTAAATAAAGGAGGAGTATAAGATCAAAGTCCGGCAGGTTCAGAAATTACTCGAATAGAATAGAGTAAAGGCGGAAGCCGATAATCTAATCTATTGTGCTACAAATAAATAAAATAAACGCACATTAAGATTACAGTAATTATAATTCATATTCGATTTCATTCATAAGCATACAAATTTGTCTAAATAAATATTTCACAAATATTTGCAATAACTAATTTTTTTTGTTTGTCACAAAAAAAAAAAAAATGAACTGAAATTCGAGTGTTAATTTTTTTTTTTGCATTTGCGCATATCAAAAATGTCATTTTTTTTATTAAATGAGTAACTAAAAAGTTGAGGAATTATTGCATGTTTTTATTATTTTATTGTACTTTTCATCGATTATCAGAATTTGGTAAATGGCATATGTAGAATAAAACAAGGTACTTCAAATAAGACTACATTTGTAGTTTTATTTTTATTTCGACTAAAGTGCCAAGTTATCAACACCAACAACTACTACCTGCTGACAGTCAGTTAATTTTTATTTTATTTATTTTTTATTTCTATTATTTTTTTTGTGTTTTGTCAAATTCCGCGCATATATTTTTCCTCATTCAGTTGTATATGTTGTGTACAAGTTTATCGCATTGCCTGTTGACTTATGCAAATTATTAAACGTTTTCTAATAACTCATTATGCCGCGTAAACAACGCGCCGCATGACTGTCACTTTGAAACGGAGATCCGAGTTTTAAGACCCGGGATTCGAGATTCGAGACCCCAGACTCGAGCCAAGCACGAGGTCTTTAGATGTCACTTCATAGAGTGCCAACCCCCCTGCCCAATCCCCTCATTATATGTGCCTCATTTTCATTACACGTTCAATTTACAACAACTACTACTACTGTTGCCTCTTTCTGGCGCAAGGTGCGTTTTTTGTGTTTTCTAACACATTGATTTGCCTATTTCCACAAGTTTTGTTGTATTTCCATAGTTGCCTGTCAGTTTTCGCATCTGCCTGCTGCTGTGCAGAGTTTCATTGCGATTGTCAATATTTTCCCATTTGGTAATTGATCAAATATTTTGCTCCATTCATGATTTGCATTTTACGTTGCACGTTGCACTTCGTTGTTGTATTTGTAGTTTTTACTGTCGCGGCTTTCTTGACCCGCGTAAAATCTTATTTACAATGTTGGTCCAATGGTCGAAGCTTTTACTTTCAATCAATATACACAATTAATTAGAATCTAGTTTCCACAATTGTTACGATTTAGCACGATATCATGAACAGCACATCGGACAATGATGATCTCAACTGCTGTATTTTGCCTATAAATACTTTAACAAGTTAATAGTTGATCCTTAAATAAAAATAAATAAATATTATTAATTCAATTGCGTTACAAAAATGTGTAATAAAATATATTTAAAAATAAAATCGTGCAGCCAAAAATGAAACAGAAAAGTCAGAAGCATATATAGAATTGAAATGACTGACATTAATTGAATAAAATTCCAAATGATCAGCTACTTTTAAAATCTCTATAAATTGTCTCATTAATATTAGTGCATAAAATATAATTAATTAATTATAATTATTAGTATATTTGCATGATATATCGACTCTTTCATAAACTTTATTTAATTGTGTATTTCACATATTCTCCTATATTCTTCTATATATATTTTTCCCTCAGTGCATCCAAAAGTCAACTACTTTGACCGTCTAGCAAGTGCAGCGATTGCCACAGTTGCTGCTGCAAGTTGCAAGTTGCCGTTTACAATTTGCATTTGTAGACGCTTGCTGTGGTGTCCAATGCTGAAGTTCAACTATTTGCATTTGCATTTTAGCACCTCAACAACTGAGTGTGCGACTGCGAGGGAGGGGTCTATACGAGTGGAAGGTGGGGGGTAAAGTTGTCGACAGCGGAGGCGGGGTGTGGCAGGTTGTGTGGCATTGTGCTGATTGCGCATGCAGAGTCACAAACGCAGTCGCAGTTGAAGTCGCACAAATGAAAGTGGGCTCACCGACTCTTTCAGCATTCTTTGTCAGACTTTTCTGTATAACTTAATTCTGAGCGCCTCTGACAGCCACGCCCACAAGAAACGAGATTGCCTTGCTGCGTTTCACCTGCCGTTGTTGTTGTTGTTGTTGCAGTTGTTGTTTTGGGGGGTTGTGTGTGGGTTGCCGGTCCGAAGCGCGTATCTAATTACAAAAAAACGAGACAGACGCTGATTTCAAAGATAAATTGCCGCCACGGAGCCGCTGCAGTCGCCGTTTTTTAGTTATAGCCAGCGTTGACGCACTGCAGCATTTTCCACTGCAAGCCCCTTTGCCTGATGGATGTATTTATGCGCAGCTGCGACGCCGACGCCAACGAAAATAAACAACAGTTTATTAGCATTGCCTGACGACTGCGAACCCGCCCAACTCCCATCTTTGCCCTTTTTTCCATATATATATATATGTATATCCTCTTGGTGGTGTTACCTGTACCTGTGTACTGTGGTTCCTCAGCGTCGTTTTTTTTTAAGGCATTTTAATTATTTAACAACATATTGCACGAGTCGCGATGCATGTGGAGAAGAAGGTGTCGTTTTTAGGTCTAGAACCTTTTTGGCCCGCTCACAATATTTATGAGAAAGCGATTTTTATGGGTCTAGCCGAGAGCTGTTGACCAGAGCGTTCGCTTCATATTCGTTTTTCGTCTTTTAACTGGCAGCGGCGCTTTTCCCAGAGATGATTTGATTTATTTTACAGTTTGAGTTACGTATTCGCAATAACAGCAATTACGACGAGCTCTTTGTTTAGACTTATGTGCAAGTGCTCTATGAGAAAAGGGCCGAGCTTATTTAAGACTCGACCATATTGAACTGCAAAACTTGCAAATTGAAAAAGAGAAATGTTTGAAGAAAAAAATATATATAAAATGCAGCTAAATGCAGCTAAGTGGAATGAACGAGTTTTGCTTAAGGTTTGACGGTCTATATACACTTTTCAATTTGATTTCTGACTCCCATTGCCCTTGTTTCCTCTCCAGAAAACAGTGGTAATTAGTTATGAGAACTTTGCTTAGCCTTAAGACAAATCCTTTATCAAACAGACATATTTATAAATAAACGCTTATGTATTTAGGACCTGAAACGCATCCTTCTACTTCTGCAGCTCTTGGCTTCTTGAGCTCTCAATGCTTAAGTTGCTCGAGCATTTGGGATCAGCAGCATCACCCCCTCAGGCAATGACAACAACTTCCTCACATAATTCAATATGTGTGTGCGAGTGTGTGTGTGGGTGTGTGTGTGTGGACACAACAATCTTCTAGATTGAAACAAGAAAAGAAAAAAACCAAAAAAAATAACACAAGAGCTGAAAATACAATTTTTAAAAAACTACACTTGACCTCAGACGCTGGCAAGCGCAATGGGACTGGTCAGTTCCGTGGTTCCAATGTTCAAGTGGCTTTTATGTGGGTCTCTCTCTCTCTCTCCTTCTCTCTCTCTCTCTTTAAGGGAGAGGGGAGAGGAGTGGCTGGTGGAGCATTGGGCGCGCATTCGTTAAGTAAACATGCTACGCTACGACGCCTTCCTAAAAACCTGGCAACCAATTCTCAGTTTCAGTCGCAGTTGCAGTTGCAGTTGCAGTCGCAGTTTGCATTCTCAATCCCATAGCCATTCCCGTTCCTTGGCGTCAGCCAGCTTGCAACAACAATAACAACATCATCGTCATCATCAACATCGACAGGCAAAGTACACAAAACAGAGAAACCCACACAACTATATATATATATGTATATATATATATATCGAGAACTCGGGGATTGTGTCGGCTTCGCTTTGCATCTTTTGTTCATTTTAGTTTAAATATTGCCTACCTTCTGTCCGTCCGTCCATCCGCCTGTCCTGCTGTCCTGCTGTCCTTTTGTCCGTCCGTCCAGCTACAGTGGCCGTCCAGCTGCCAATAGTGCATGGCATTTCATGCACTTTTCATCTTTTTCAATCAACTCAACGTTCGACGTTCACTTGGAAGCTGACGCAGAAAAAATTGGGTAAGCCAATTGCAATCGACTGCGAGATGCCCTGTTAACAACAATACTCATTTAAAAAAAAATATATATATATTTATTTATTTATTTATTAGCAATTAAACAGAATATTTGGCACCTATTACAAAGTTGGCAAAGATGCAGCTGAATTGGAGACTTCAAAGGCAAATTTGAAGAGTATCTTTTATTGACTTTAATATATTTATTTGATGATTACAAATATGTGCTTATTTCAGCCTTATTCATAAATGTGGACTGTTTCATAATATGCTCTTCTCACTTTGTTATAGGGAATTCAAGAGAACAGCAGAGAAGAAATAGTTTTGCTTTCGCTCTTTGAGGGCGCTAGTTTAAGATCTGTCTGGGGCACTCGGTTGACCATCTTTTGCCTGTTTATTTGTGTTTCTTAATATTTTTGTTAAATGTTTCAAGCGCGCGTAAATTAATCTCCAGCTTAATTGCTTTTTTTTCTTAGCATTTTTCGTCGTTTTTTGTATTTTTGCATGCCGCTGCTTCACTTTAGACTTTAGTCGAGTGGGGCTACTTGGCCTCGAGGCTCCACCTTGAGCGCCATCCTTTCGAAGCGAAGTGGTTATAAATATGTTTCGTCTATTTTTAGTGGTGCTGTGCTCCCTCTTGGCGCTAGTCGGACTGTCATCATTGTCCCCTCCAGCTGCCGCTCAGTTAGACTTCGACTACTACTATTCAGATTATATGGTAGCAGCTATTCGTTTACCTTTAAGGTAGCCAACAACACAATTTTTTTATTGCCTTGCTGCGCGCTTATTCAAATTAAGATTAAAGTATTTATGATTTCGATGTTGCAAATGTTTTCAATTCATTAGCAGACTTTATATGGAATTGGGCTTCAAGCCTTTGTGAATTCAACTCTTGCAAAATTAAGTTATATTTTATGCTGCTTCGGTTTTGAATTGTGCAGTAACATTTTGAGTAATAATCTAATTTATTTGTATTCTCGAGATTCTGTTAAGTACTGGAATTAAGTGAACTGGTAAGCTCTATAAAAATTCCTAAGCTTAAACATTAATATTTACACTTTTAGCTCTTTGAAGTATTACTTATAAATATTTAAGCTAAGCTCATTTCAAATGTTCTGTATGTTCTCTCAGATGCATCTTACTTCTTAAGAAATAGTCCTCGAATCATTTGTGTGCAAGTGTATTCATAGTTCGCTGGATCAGATAGCTGTTTCTACCAGTTCTATCACATTCTCACCCACCCATGGACAGATTATTACAGGCGCAACTGTTCCATTAAGCATAACCAAAAAAAAAAGAACAGTCCGCCGTAAAAGTTTCCATCTCAGCTGTCCACTTATGCCAATTTATGCACCAGTTTGGCTCTCTGGCGGGGAAACTGGACTAACAAAATGTGCTCAGCTCCAGCTGGGAAGGCAGCCGCCTTGGCGCTGATCTGGCCCAAAAGCAAAGCTAAATGCCGAACAAGTTAAGTACAAGTGCGATACAAAGGCCGCCACGAGCCTCCCGACTGGGGCAACACCACAGCACCAACAGCCGACTGCCGACTGCAGACTGAAGACTGGCAATTTGTGTTGCAAGGGGCACAGTCGCACGATAACAAGATTAGAAAATAAGATTTATCTCATAGATTGATAGATTCGATTACACGCAGCGTTCGCCGTTCAGCATCTACCTAGCAACTGTGGCAGCTAGATACTGTGGACTGGGGCAGCGACTGGGGCGGGCATACAGCGGCGTGTAATTACAACAAAAGCAACAACACTGAACAAGAACAAAACGAGCTGAACTGAACTGTGTTCTCTGCTCTGTGCAACGTGCAACGTAGTAAGAGATTGGAAAATGGGGCGGCTACGATCTGACTATGATCTAACAGCGCTTTAAAGCGACTATTGAGATGCCCTGTAAATATGTAAAAGTGTTTGTATTTGGTTTTGGGATTGTCACACTAAAATAATTACATTGATCTCTGAGCATCATCAACAATAAGCTGCCTCAGCGAACTCAAGAGCAGTGAGAGCTAGAATTGCAAAATGAAGTATGTAGAATTTGATAGATCAGGCAAAGTATATTAAATAATAATGATATATTAAATATTATGTATTAAAAACTTTAAATAATATTTAGCTTTACCAGTTTTTGTTTATATTTATTTCAAATTTGACTTTTATTTATCTTCTAGCACTTCTCAGTTGCTTAGAGGATATCTCAAGACGAAGGCAGACTCTAAGCTTGAGCATTCTAGCTTGTTCTTTCTGGCGTTTTAATGGACTTTTAACTGGTTTTGTTTTTTCGTTTTTCGTTTTTTTTTTTTGATATTTTTTGCTTTTTTTTCGTTGCTGTGACTGCGTCTGCGCAGCTGCTGCACCTGCAACAGGAATTGCTGAGAAGTGCAGTCAGATCTTTGGCCGGGCGTTGCATATTTACTAATTTAATAATTCAAAAGCATTTAAATTCCTAATCATATCTCGGCAAAGCCACCGGCCGGCTGGATTAGCTTGTGGATTCGCTTGTGAAACGCATCTCGCCTTGCCGCAATTTGTGAAAATTTCTCACCAAAGCTCAATGTGCCTCTCCTACATTATCGCCCCTCATCCCGTCGAGCTGCCGACTGTGTGTTAGATTTCCACTTTACTGTCTATGCAATTTGTTGGCTAACTAGATGGCTATCTGCACCACGTAGTAGTTGTTCTTGTCTGTTGCAGCTTCTTGTTCCATGGGGTTTCTGCTGCAACAACGTTCTTTGTGGCCCGCTGCGCTTTCATGTTCTATTCATCTTTGGGAGGCTAACTGACTTCGCTGCCTTCGTCGTCTTTGGCTCTTTTTGGACTATTACTACTGCATTTTATGCATCGCCTGGCGTTAGTGTTTTGCGTCTTATTAGACTCTAATTGCATTGCCAGTTATGGCCGCCTGCTCAGCCTGGTCAACTTCAACTGGGCTTGCACCAATTGGAATTAACATGCTGCCTTCATTTTCGATCTTTCCCTCTTTTGCTTGAGCCCGATCAAAAGGGTCGGCAAATGGACTTTCAATTAACTTCAGATTGAAGATGGCTTCAATTTAACCGCTATTTGGCCTAGTTGCATATCATTCGAGTTAGTTGCGATTTAGCTGATTGGTTTGTTTAAGTGTGCTTTGGGCGGTGCACAGCTTTGACTTATCTGATCTAGAGTATAATTTTAACAAGAATGAAATGCCTTTATTACCTAAACATGATTTAAGAGTTCTAATCTAAATGACAAATAATCACCAACAAGTCGTGGTTTTTAAAAATCTGATCAGTCTTAAGAACGTTGTCGCTTTGGAAAGTTTGTAATCTGTTCTGAGGATTTCTTGGGGAAAAGCTATACTTTAAAGTTGTACAGAATGAATTTCTGAGAACTTGCGAACATTAAACCCGAAAGTTCGTTATTTATCAAGATTTTACTTGGCGTATGTCTAGAAGTGTGCTATTTTTGTACTTTATCACAGCAGGCGACGTCTCGAAGTCTGCAAACAAGTCATAAATAAGAAGCCAGCTCAATTCATAATATTTTGTAGGTGAGGTTTGTGGCTTTGTTGCCTTTGATTTGAGGGCAAACTTTTACAACTGGCGTCTTTGGCAAAGGCGAATTGCGAATTGCGCTTCCAATAAGAATGAATCTAAAGTATTCGCGTCACGGTTCCAGTCAGAATGGTTTTCAATTGAAGGTCGCTTCAAACACGCCAGCTCTGGCGTCATTTCTCATCCTGTTTTTGGTGTCGAGTGGTGAGGCTCGACTTAACGGTGCCTGGTCGCCATTTTGTCGGCGACGTCAGCGCCGCCATTTTGCTTATGCAGAGCACGGGATAAATTCAATTCACTCAGCGCTTTTTATTGGGCTTAGTTTCCGATAAAACGTTAGTTGCTGCCACTATTTTTAGTTGCATGAGCACGAAAATAACGCGAAGAGAGCTGCAGGATGCGGAAGGTGTCCTTTAGCTTGTGGCACTAAACGATTTTACGAGCAGCCATCAAAGAAACTGACCTGGCAACTAAAATTCCTTTTTTATTGGCGCCTTTTTTAGAGGCCTTGTTTATTTTCAGCGTGGAAATTAGCTATAAATGACTCACATTAAGGGTGTAGTTGGGAAAGGTTGGAATTTAGCTTTAAATAAAGGAAAATTGATAAATTAGGAAAAAAAAGTGAAATTGTTGGCAGAGAAACTATAAATGAAAATGACTACTAATGATGCGGCGTAGAAGGCAGAAATGATTGCTGTCATATGTTAGGATTATATCCACTTAAAGGTGATCCCTCCAACTTTCTGGCCAAAACAAAGTCTAAAGTTCATCATGTATATAAATAGTTATATCTCAAACAAGCTGAAATCGAGAAGAGGCCTAACTTCAAAATGTATAAAAATACTCAAGCATAATAAATAAAAAGTTCTTAAAGCAATGCACACACACAAACCAAACAATGAAGAGAGCCCAAAAATATCTCCAACTTTGTTACGCATTCATTCATTCATTCATTCATCCATTCATTCATTCGAGCAAAACTTTTGTTGTCTGCCAGTCTGTCTGTCTGTCTGTTGGGATGCCGACGGCGAAGGCGACGCGTTGTCTGCCAGACGCAGACACAGAATGAGGTCGTCCTCCGGTGGGCGGAAGGACTCCTCCCGAGGAGGAGAGTTGCTGCCTCCTCTTGCACAGAATTAGGTAAGCTGCAGGAGCCAAAACTCTTTATGCTGGGTGATTTGAGCCCACATTTGGGCCTTGCCTTCGACCTTTTTCGCAATGTTTCAATAAACTTTGATTGTTGGCAATTATCTGGCTGCTGGCATCGACCATTTCAATTTGTCGCTTATCCTTTGCATTATTTATGGCTGTCCTTTTCCTTTTGTCAGCAGCCGGGATTTGTCTTCAATTACTGCGGCTTCTGTGCTCAAATTATGACGGCGACCCGCAGCAATTTGGCACAAAAGTTTTGCACATAAACCAAAAGTTTTGGTTGCTCAACATAATTTTTTCTTCATTTTTTCTATTTGATGTAATTGAAAGATTGACATAAGTTAAACTTTAGCAATTGAATATTAATCGTTTGGATAGGAATTGAATAAACATTTGAGAGAGAGATGCGCTTAAAATAAGTAAAAGGATTATTAAAAGAATAGCCTCGAAGAAGGCTGATTTGCTTAAGAACTGATTACACTCTGAGTTTAAATAACTTCTCTTATGAACTTCACAGCTTCCCACAAATTACTCCAAACTCCCTCCTTTAAACTTGATTTATGAACCAAACTAACAAGAAACTCCTTACTCATAATAACTAATATAAAATCCTCACGCAACTCTACCGAGTCCCATTTCATTTATCAGTTCACAAAAGTCGAGTTAATCAAAGTCAAGTTTAAAGAGCTCTCGACTTTAAGCATGCGTCACTTGCAGCAGCAGCTGGCAAGTGAGAGTGGGAATACCCATAACAAAGGCAGCCCTGAATTCCATTTGTGTGCTGCTTTGAGTATCTGAACATGAGTTTGACTTTGACAAAATCCACTTCTTAGCTCCATTTGCGAGCTGAGTGAAATTTATGCAGCGTGGTTGAATTTTTCAAATGGAAAAGCGAAATTGCGCAAGTTTTTCCATTTGCACTTTAAGCCTGAGAGTTTTCTGTGTACAAATCCTTGGCGCAGCTGGTGATAAATTCTTATGTGAAAATGGAAAATGGAAAATGCGACGGCGGCAATGAATTGCAATTTCCCTTTCTTTCAGTGCACAGAGCCTGCCTAAGCTCCTTGTTGCCTGCTGCAGGCTAATGGCGTGAAAATCACACTTGCGAATAGCTCCTTTGGCTGCTGTTGTTGCCAGCGTTGCAACTCCTTTGGGAGCCAAATTTAATGTAGTTTCAACAATTTTGCTGCCACCAACTCCACTGCCACTACCTGCCCCTCTACAGCAGGCAACACATGCGCTTGCTGCAAAAATGCTGCTGCATATTTATAGTCAAATATTTTGCTTGCTTTTCTTTTTATTATTTTTATTATTATTATTTTGGTTATGCTAGATGCGTCGCCATGAAATTTTAATCAAGTTTGCGCTTCCGTTGCTGTTTATTTTGTTGCTGTTGTTGCTGTTGTTGTTGGTGTTTTATTTAAATGGCAGACATGTCTGCGCCGCTTGCCATTTCCGCTACGCAAACATTTTTGGAGCCTTGGGAGCCTTGGGAGCCTTGGTCAGGAGTTAAGTTCACCGGCTGGCTATGCTTTCAGCCATGTTGGGTCTCATCTCAACTCTTTTGAGGCGAGAAACGGTGTTGCAAGTTCAACGAACTGTGTAATAGGCATGCGGGAGGTGTTAAATGATAAAACAACATTTCTGCACCACATTATAGTCTGAGCCAGAAGCTTATGCAAAATAATTACAATGAACATCTTTATCTTGCTTACAAATGTTACAGAAATGAATTTAAGATGAATATTTCAATTTAAGTAAAGCAAGAAGTATAGAGTTAAAAATTGCATAATTTATTCTTAATTTAATTTCCAAATGATAAATATAATAAATTAAACTCCATAATTTATTTATATTTATCCATTTCTTAATTTATATTTAATAATATTTATGCGGACAGCATTTTGAAAGTCATTATATATATATTTGACTCACAGACTTATGTCAATTGCATCCGATGCTCTCAGCCAGCTTTGGCAGTGATTCAATAATCCTGTGGCAGGCAACACATGAGACACCTTTTCAATTTGTGCAGCAAACAGAATCCGGAAACTGACACAAATTTCATATGAATTATGACACCTATGAATACACAAATCGCCGTCAACTATAATCCACTTATGCCATTCAAACGCACATAAAGAGAGATTGGAGTAGAGAAGTTATAATATTTGGAAAATATCCTTTTGTGCAGCATTGTGTGGCACATGTCACTGACAAATGAAAGCCAAATGCAGCACGTGATGCTGCCACATCCATGCTGAGTTTGTCATATCAATGTGGCCCCGTCTTCCTTTATGACAGCTCTATAAATACATATATTGCTAGAAGTATTATTAGTTGTGATACTCCCAGTGGGCTTCGTGTGTGGCTCCAGCACTCCCTGAACCCTGACCTCTGATGCTGAGTCTCTCGCTATCTCTCTCTCTTTTCAGTCAGTGTCCCTTGATGGTTCGCGAATTGCGCCAAAGTCACGTGCGTTTGACAGGCGAAATTGACAGTGTCATTAGGTTCAGTACTGAACAAAAATTTGCCAGGAATTGTCCTCTAATTGCCAGTCACATTTTTTCTCTCCTTATTTATTTTATGTTTTTTTTTTTTTTGGCAAATGAGACGCGCACTTGTCAACAGCCAAAACGTGTCTATTAACAAGTTTCACTTAGGCGTTGGCACTGTGGAGAAAGTTTAGATAATGATGTGGAAAAGAATGTGCAAAGAATGCGAGCTCAGAACTAAGAAGTTGGAACTCTTTAAAATAAAATTAAAAAGATAAAAAAATGCCTACTGGATACTACTTAAATATATTTAAAATAGATTAATCAAAGTGCAGTGCTTTGTGATCGAGACTAAGCACAAGCTAAAAGTATATTGCTTTTAACAGATATATTGTTGATTAAGATAAAATGAATATTAGTATTTAATAAGCCACATTTTATAATAATCTCAACATTAAAAGTAGTCTTCTTGAATTTAAATTAGTGATTTTCAGAACTCTGCATTTTCAGCCATTGTACTAACAAAAAAAAATGCTAAGTTCATATTAGACTCGTGCCAGAAATAAATAATCGACTGTAATGCCAAAAACCCCTCGAGAAAGACTAAACAAAAAACGTTCCCCGCATCCCCAGACTCTTTCCGCCTTCCCTCCTTCCTGCCCCCCTCGCTGTCTATCGTCTGCGCTGCGTGCGTTTCGTCTCAAGTGGTTTACACAATTTTCTTGATAACGCTGCGACTTGCCACTAAATGTTTTTGGCGTCCGTTAGTGCAACAACATGCGCGAGCGAAGCGAGAAGAGCAAGAAGAGCAGGAAGAGCAACACAACACACAAACACACACACACACACACACACACATATATATATATATATATATTACATTTTCAATTTCTCAGTCGATTGCCAGGTAATGCGTCTAAAATGAACTTCAAATGGCGCCTCCCCCCAGATAAGAGCTAGACTCAATTTGATATGTAAATTTGTATTTGGTTCGTTCGTTATGCGTTCATTGATGATTTTCTCGATTCGTTTGGAAATGTGTGTGTGTGTTTTGTTTTCGTCTTCTTCGAATTGACCCGCACTGAATGAGTTAGATGTGTGTGCGAGTGTGAGTCACTGGGGCTGATTCACAGAAATTGGCTGATGCTGATGCAATTAAAAGCCATAAAATAAGGGGCAAACGCCCACTGGAAATCAATTGTGGACCCGTGCCAAGGCCACGTGTAGAAGGAAGCCTCAGCTGCTGCTGTTGCTGCTGCTGTTGCAATAACAAAGGAGTCGCACAATAGGCCAAAAACTGCAAAAAGGAGGCAAGGTGAAAGTGTGGCAGAAAGAAAGCAAGAATGGCTCGCAGCCAAGCGCAACGAAACCTTTCACAACGCCTACAAAAATGTGTGGCTCGAGACCAGGTAGCAAGGACACGATTGTGCCACACCTTTCTGCCCCCTCTCTCACCCTCTGCTGGGTTGACAATAAATTATGAGTTTCAAATGAAATTTTATGCATTTTACATGCTGAATTACGAGGTATTCATATATTTTAGCCATGTGGCATGTGGCATATGCCCCTGGGCCATGTGAGCCCATTCGCCGCGCCCCATTTTCCAGCTAGTTTAAATTGATTTAAAGTTGCATTAGGCATTTTTGTGGTCAGGCTATAAATCTTCGATATATATGTGTGTGTGTGGGTAACGGTAAAATATGCAATTATTTTCACTTTTCGCAAGCATTATTCATTTGGCAGTGAAAGCGCTGCATTTGCTGCATACTTTCAGGCGGCAAAGCCATGCATAATAAATTTGATTTAGGGCGCCCAACTCGCAATTGGCCTTGTGGCCAACAGACAGATGTTATATACATATATATATATATATATATATTTGACAAGATAATAAATGTAATTTGTGGTTTTCCCTTTCCTAATTTATTCTCGAATGTTTCGAGAAGGTTCTGCCTGAGTTAAGCAATTGCAATGCGTAATTCTTCACTAATTTCTCTATTAATCAGTTTGAACGTTAATTAAATAGTGGCAATGCTGCTTATAAATGTAAAGTAATTAATTTTAAATAAATTCGAGGTGCTTCAGTAATAATAATTACTTTTAAATTAGTCAAGTAGAGCTAAACAATTGTTTGGTAATGATTGGAATTCGAATTAAAGTTGCGCTTTTGCCCGGAGCAAATGATTCACTTAAGACACATTTTACACACACAACCCATTTAATATGCCTTTTGTGGCATTCTCCGTTAAACTACGAGTATTTACCTGAGCCACCTTTGTGCTTAAGTGTTTTATCTCACATCAAGCCGGCAAACAATCGTGCAACCTTTTCAGCTCTCCCCTCATCCACTCGAAACACTTTCACTAGCCACAGGCACCTGACACACACAAACACTCACAAGCACACACACACACACACACACACCTGTGCAGGTCTCATTAGTTAGCCAAAAGAAAAGACCAATTTCGTATAATAATAGCTATAATATATATTTTCACTAATTTTACCCATGCTCAACAATTGAAATTATGATTTAGGTGCACGTTTTGATATATCGCGCAAATTCAATAAGCCAAAATAATAAATAATCAAACATTGACCGATTTATGAGCTGCTGCTTGATTAATGCTTGTGTGTGTGTGTGTGTGTGTGTGTGTGTGTGTGTGTGTGTGTGTTTTCTCTCTAAAAGTGTCCTTAACAAAGGCGGCGTTCAAAAAGGACAAATACCACAATATTAATAATAAAAAAGCCAACTAGGGAAAGAGGGAATTCATTGATTAGACGCGGGACCGCACACAATGTTTGGACGCACTTTGATTTATCGCTGGCCCACAGCAAAGAAATTAGCTTAGGAATTTGGGAATTGGAATTCGAATTTCCACATATTATATTGATATTAAAGTCTGGCCCACACAGCAAGTGGAGCTGCTGCCGGCCACTCTACTCTGCTAATTGAAGAAACACAGCTGCCAAATGAAGTGCTCAAAAAGGATCTTGGACAGCTCCTACTTATAATGTGTGCGACGTGCTCAGCTCGAGTCGGGCTGCTTCTCTTAGAGTTTTTAATTAAGTACAACAACGCAGCAAAATTGATTTCACATGACTCGGCCACAGGCACTGGCCGCATGTGGCACTTATCGCCAGCAGAGATCTCTCTGAGAGATGCGCCCAGCCCGATAAGGCCAACTGCCAATAGCCGCGCTCCTCGGTATCATATTTAATATAGTTTGTAAAATATTTATAATCGCTTATCTGCCGCTAGGATCCACGCCTTGCCACGACTAGCTGGCTGCCAAGTCATTAGGCCGCATTCGAAATTTGTTATTTGTTAGTTTCTCATTCCAAGCGCGCGCGCGCGTTTCGAACGCGTTTCGTGCGCGTTTTTAGCCGCTTCTCGTTTGTGAACTCATAAAGCACACACGGGAGTATTTTTTTCATTCAATTTTGAAAATTGTTATTTCAAACTAAAAGCTCATTTAAGACGTTATGCATAAATTATTGAGAAATTTATGCAGTGCCCAAACTGAGCCCAAGTTTCCCAGTCCCAGATGCCTATCGGAGGCAAGACCATAACAGCTATAACTCGAAAAGAAATAGAAATAGAAATGGAGACAACTGAAAGACATTGATCAAAGCAATGATAATATAAATTCCAATTAAGTTATCGGACATAGTTCTTCGAGTGAGACATTCAACGGTAAACGGCACTGGCAATTACAAAAGAATAAATTTCCTCTTTCTCGGTTCTTGGTTCTTGATTCTGCCGAGTTAGTTTATCGGTGAGAAACTATCTAGTCTGACGTCTGCTTCTCAATGTCTCTATATATGTATATATAAAGTGCTGAGCGTGCACATTCATATTATGGCATATCGATTGACCAGCTCGACTTGACATCTTTTTAGCCACCACATCAACATCAACGTCTCTTGGCCTGGTCCCGAGGTTTGCTGCCGTGGAAAAACTCGCTTCGCTTGTGGCCCTAATGAAATTATTAAAAATGCATTTTAGTTCAGCACACAACAAAAAAAATTAAGCGGAGAAAAAGAAGAAGATGCATAACATATGCATAAAAGGCAGCCCCAACAAACATAAATAACCTGAACTTGACTGCAAGTCCCCCAATCTGCAGTCTCCAGCTCCATCTCCATCTGGAAGACTGTGCCTTTGACAAAACTAATTATGCATTCATTTTGTTTGCCAACAATTAAGTGCCCCATGGGCGTGTCGCATTTTTCATTTTGCTTATTAGTAGTCGGTGCCCAAGGATCGTCCAGGGATCGCAATCCCTATTTGATTGATGATAGCCACATACTTGATTTACCATCCCAATAAGAACAGAATCATTCGGAATCCCTGCGCTTGTTGACTCAATGCTAGAAATGATCTCTTCGTTTGCCACTGCTTGACCTAGTTTTGTGTGGAACATGTGTTGGGATTAAATAATAAATAATGAAAAATTTAAGTTAAAGAAGATACAAGATTAAATAAAGGTTTGGTTTGTCTTTATTAAGTTTAAAAAATAATGTTAGGTAAAGTTAGAAATGTCAAAAATTATCTAATTGATCTTAAATAGAGAAAACGGCTTATTTGAAAAAATATAATTCTTTACATCAAATTAAAGTTATTTATTATTTTGAACTACTTTTGTCATTTAGTGTAAAACCAAAGCGGCAGTTCTTGGCCAAGTTTGTTTTCGGCACTGTCTGCATTAAAGAAAGCTGTAACAATCAAGTTGAAAATGCAACAAAAGTGCAGTGCAACTGTTCATTGCAACTACCAAAAAAACCAAATAACTCATTGTGGTGGCAAGTGGCAAACTGGTTCGACAATCAAATTGCCATTTATAACAGCAACAACGACAAAAGCAAGACAGATCCAGATCGAGAGCCACCCACGCGTTCTCCACGGCTCTCGCTCATCTGTGGCATGCCACAGATGCCACAATTGCTTTCTAAAGGAGACGCAGGCGCAGACGCATACACAAAATCAGTCGGCGAACATTTGAATTTTGCACCAAATTAGGCGCCAATCTCAGAGATCTTTTTGCTGCAAAGAGCAGCAAAGAATTTCATGGGCGTTTTTCTAATTTCTGGGCAGCAGCAAGGAGATGCAGAAGAAGAAGAGGCAGAAGAGCTGAAATACCAGCAGCAGCAGCACTGGAAAGTAATGTGGAAAACGCCTTATCCGGTGGCTGTGGCAGCCGATACGCGGGAACTGTCAACGCTGCTGGAGTCAGTTGCCACTTGCCACTTGCCAGTTGGCCGCTGCCAGTTGGCCACCCAGATTGCAGCTGGGACTCGGACTCAAGCTCATTGGCTGGCACTTGCCACTTGCCACTTGTGGCACCGCGTGCAGTTGACAAACGTTGACAGCGGCGACAATGAAGCCAACTGCCCCACATGCCCCCAAAAACCCCGGCTGAAAGTTCAAACCAGAGATGAGCACACGTGCGATATAAATATTAAAGCAGACATTTAAAGTTTGTTTATAAATATTATTACATAGGTATAGTATTATTATTATTATTATTATTATTGTTAAGAGTAAGTATTGAAGGAGACATCTATAGGAAGAGATATTACTTGAGCCATTTAAGCTTTATTTTTTGAATGTTTCTATTTATTTGTTTTAATTTGTTTTCGATTCCAAACTTTGTTGAGTTCTTGTGTCGTGTCACGACACGCGTTCAGCACGCATGTTGCAAGTTCTGTTGCTGCTGCTGCTGCTGCTATTGACATTGCTTGGCAGCGATCAGAAAGAAGCGTTGCACAGACAGCAACAACAGAAACAACAACAAAGACGAACTTGATTTCTTATTTGAATATGTATTCATTTGGAGCGGCAGCACGTCGCCATCGCCATCGCCATCGATCGTGACAATCGCCAACGCAAGTGCAAAACTCTTCACTTCATGTGTCGCCATCAACTGTGTGGCGATCTGTGTGGCTGCCACTTGCCACTTGCCACATGAGGCTGCATGCTGACTGCTTGTCGCATCTCGAATCTGTGGCCTATCAGAGGTGATTAAAATTGACGTTTGGCGATGTGATGACGCTTACATGTTATGAGATTCCCCCCTCAGCACACCCCTTTCCCTTTTCCTATTTCTCCCCTCAACACTTTCTTCTGCTAAACGTTTTCATCATTTTATGAATTGATCAATTTGTTGTTGCTGCTGTTGTGGCAAGCATCAGTCGCATCGTTTGCTTTGTTTGTTGTGGCCATTAGCGTCACTTGATGGAACTGGAACCACTATACAACAACGATCTCAACGATCCCAACGATCCCAACTATCCAGCAACTAAACAACTATCCAGAGACTATTGAGTCGTGCCCGGTCTGACTTAATTTATTTCAAACTGTTGCAACTGCAAATGGAGGCAGCCTTCTTTCTCATTGCCAACCAACGATACACTGCAAATGATTTACGCAACTAATTTATGCAGTTTTTTATTACACAAACGCTACAAATTAGTTGAAGCTGCTGCACAGCAAATTAAGTATTTCAGATTTGATATACTTCTATATAGATCGATAGAGCAGCTTGAGGATAATAAATAAAAAATAAATTTGAAGTAAATAATTGAATTATCAGCAACAAATGTTACAGGTTTTCAGTTGAGAAATGTTTCATAAAATTAAAAAACCATTAAATAGTAAGGATATTCCTTGAAATTGACTTTCTCACATTTTATTTGTTTGAGAAAGCTACACAAAATGCTATCCGGCATTTCAATGGCATGTTTAAACCAAAATAAATAGTTTTAATATTGATATTTTCATTGTGGTATTTACACACTCTCCAGTAGACTTTTGGTGTTTGTGTTATGCCAGATGTGCTTTCGTTGTGGTTGCCATATTGGGTCACATTGACTCAAGGTTGTCCGGGGAGGTTGGCACTCCGCACTGGACACAATCCATAATATCACATGACACACATTTATCACACGCGATGCAATGTCGCCGACCATTAATCAAATTGTATATGCATATATACTATATACCATACTATATACATATATGTATATATATATATATATATATATGTGTGTGTGTGTGTGTGTGTAGAAATGAGCCCTTGGCAAATGACCAAATGACAGCCATGGATGCAATAGTAGCCGGTATTATGGCAGTTGACCAACTTGACCAACTGGCCCAACTGTTTTAGCTGACCTGACGCGCCGTTTGCCGTTGTTAATAAACAGTGCAAACAATTTGAACGGCAATTAGTGCACAGCTGCTAATTTAGGACAGCCCAGCAGAGACTATCTGTGCCGTGTTTGGCAGTGTGGAATGTGACGACAACACGGCCAGAAACTTGTATACCTTACCATATGCCATATACCATATATATATATATATATATATATATATATATATATGTATGTAAAGTAGACACAATAAACTCGAGGCGCTGATTTTAGCTGTTGGCCAGGCAGACATTGAGACTTCCTCTCAGACGCCAAACCCTCGCCAAACATTTTGTGCATTTCTTTATTTTTTCGTATTAATTTTCAACCACAAAAAAAAGAGGAGAAATAACAAAAAATGCGTCTGGTTCCAGTTTTCAGTTTTCAATTGAAAAACCGCAAGGCTGCAGGCGACCAGCCGCCCTTTGTCTTTGTCCTGTCGTTGTTGGCACCGGAAGCTACTGCATATTACTACTGTTGTGTGGCATGTCCTGTGCCTTGGCTTTTATTTAACGTGACGCAACAGAAAAGCAAAGCAAACACACAAATGTCCTGTCAACAGTCTTTTGATCGTCTGCCACCTTAGCCACCTTTATTTGGCCCTCGTCGCTTTCACCTCGGCCCTGAATGCCTTTTTAGCCGCCGGCTAAACAGACAACTGCTCTGACGGGATTTACGATGACTTGCCACTTTTTATTGTCGGCATTTTGCATGTCCAATTCAGGCGCATTTCACTCCGGACTCTGGCATTGGCACTGGGCTACTCATCACCAAGGAACAAAAATCCCTTGCATGTGGCAATTGTACAAAGTGTTTCTTAAATTGTACAATTCTTTAACAGGAAGTGATAATGATTTGTGCTATTCGTGTTTAATATGCCAATAAACCTGTTGAGCATAAATTGCCAAAATTAAGTTAAGAATTAGAATTCTTAAAGTCGATCAACAGGAAATGTAGTAAAATGTGATATTACTTCCGCCACAAATGATTGTTAAAACCATATCCGTTAAAGTGCAAGCTGCTATCTCGCATGGCTGACTTTAAAATCGGTCATTAATTTTAGTACAATCGCAGAATTTCTCTTTCGCGGAACTTTCAATGAAATCATAATGCGAAAATATGCAGTGAAGTCGGTGTGTTGATATCAGATATAGTCAAGTCGGCACTTTCATAATTAAAAGGAAAAGCATTTGTGGAGGGCAAACCAATAAAAAGAAATTAGTCCAATCACAAATATTTGAGTATTCGCATAATCTGCTGCCTTCGCATGCCTTTCGCCTTATCAGGTTAGTGCTTTGAGCTATTTTGGGACTTGGACTTACAAGGAATTGCAGCTATCAGCCGCTGATCTATTTACTTAGGTGATTCCCGCCCTAAAAAAGCAACACAAAAGCGGATAGTGCAGTAAGTCAATCAGTTAACGCAAAAGCAATCATGGCACGTAACTATAACACTAAGTCACTTAACGCCTCCTAATTTGCCAAAGATAAACAAAGCACAAGGCAACCGTGACCTACTACAAAATCACCACAACTGGTAACAGCAAAAGCCGCTCGTATCGCAAAATTACACACGCGTATTCTTGTGGCACAGGACAGGAGACTGGGGGGAGAGTTGGGATGCGGGGGGGGGTTGAAAGTCTCATGTGTTACTCGTAAATATGCGGCACCATTCGGTGTATGGCGCAATTGGCCGAAAGCGGCTCGTTTGTCGCGGATTGTAAACGAAATCAATGGAGACCTTATCAGCAAAGCCGAACGGCCAACTAGCCAAGTGGCCAAGTGGCCAACTGAGGCCTACTCTAAGCCCGGGCGGCACAAACAACAAACAAACACCCAAGTGGCCTCCGTCTACCTTCTAGTTCTGGTCTACCTACAATTACAATTACGTGTCCAGTAATTATACACAAAATTCAACAATTGCCACATAAGCAAAGACTTGGGCAAAATTCAGCAGGCGAAATATGCCACATATCAGCTAAGGTTTATGTTAATTAGTTTATATAATTGATATTTACTGTTGGTAATAATCATTAGATTGTCTTCAACTTTCGATTGTTGTATCTTAAATTCCCAGACGACAAATCATAGTTTTATTAATAACCAAAAATTCTTTAGTAATGCCTGCGCTCTTCATTGCCAGTCAGTGTTTTATTGTGGCATTTTATTGCATTTATTGTACATTAAATTTGTCACGTTTTCTGCGCCTTTTGTTCTGGCCATAAATGCTCCACTGATATCAAAGCCAAAATATTAAAGCCACTAAAGTCGCGTGATGACAATGCTTAAGCATTTTTGAAGTGTGCACATTTACGATGCTCTCGAATATTCAAAATCAGTCATTATGTCATTAAGTTAAAGTTCAAATACTTTCGACTTATGTAATTAGCACATGTGGCATGCTGATTTTTATGATATTTTCCTCTAATTTTAATCAAGAAAAAAGAAACATGTTAAGACCTTAAGCCAGCTGATAATTGGGCAAGCGGGCAGGCCAACAGCACAGGTGCCAACAGCAAGGTGCATAAATTTTTAATTCTTTGGCCATTAGTCATCGACTGGGCTGACCATGGGCAAAGAGAGTGGCTCTTATCGGTGGCTCTTATGATGATGATGATGACATCACTTTCTGCGGCCTCGATATCGTCCATCGATAAGACGCAATTTGACTATCACAGGCCACTTTATGGATTATTATATTGATCCAAACATAATTAGTAGGAGAACCGCTAAGCTGACTTATCATTCGTTGATCGTTGCTCAACAACCTTAAATTATTAGTATATATTTTTAATATGCGCCTTATAAATATCTCCACAATCTGTCCGATAAAGTATCGGCTATTCACATGATGTTTCTGTAGTACTAGGTCAAGGATATATAGTGCCAATTTGAACGATAAATTCGATAAAAACTACTTGGTCAACATTACTAAGCATTTCTTCACTTATAGGGAGCTGGCGTCTTGGTAAAATCTATAAAATTCTGAAATTTCATTGCAAAAATGACTTCTCACTAATTTCTGCTGATAAACAATGTCGATATTAATAGATATGATATTTCATCACGAGTAAATCGTTTTAGCTGTATACAATTTCGAACTGTTCCACTTACTATAGCATTTCAATCGATCTGGCTATATACGTCTCTTAACTGTAGAGTTTGCTTATCGCAGAATCGCCAATAAGCGTGGCTTTAATTTAACTAATCTCCGGTCACTATTTAGAGAGACTTTCCTAATACAATCGGAATTTACTGATTAGTTTTGGTTGGGTTTTTTTTTTACAATGTACGCAACACTTCCGCAACTGCGCATTGGCATCTGCTTAATCGCACATTCCAATTGGTCATTATGCGTTTCGGCGAATTCGACCAGGTATAGCGCGACATACCAATTGATTAATTCAGGAAATGTCCGAAATAACTTCGTCGCCCAAAAGTTATCGAGGAAGTCTACTTTTTGAACATAACAATGGAAATTTTAAATTTAATTGTGTTAGCAGGAATTGGCATTAGCAATATTACCATCGATCATAAAACACAAGTGGAAACTAATGTAAACCAGTTATTTGTTATAATCTTATCAAGGCTACAAGAATGGCAAATAATATTCGTGATTGGGATAGGGTAACAATAACGTATTTGGGTCTGTACGAATGGAATGGAATGGAATTTAAGGCTAGTCAAAGATTAGATTGCTTAGATATGGGAGGAATAAGTTATGGCATGGAATATATTAATGTGAAGAATGTGGTTTGTCGGAGATGACAATTGAGTCAATTGTAGAATTAAAATATAAATATTAAATAGAAGTCGAGAGAAGTATAAATAAAAGATACAGGGTATCTCATCATCAAGCACATTCCTAAGCAAAATTGCCACTTGTGAAGTGATGTAATAGCACTTCACACAGTTACACAACTGAATTGAATGTAATAACAATGGATTAAATATAAAAAATAAATAGCAACCGAGTCGAACATTATTTAATAAATATAAATATATTAAGAAAATCAAATACAAAGTGCGAGTTGTGATTTGCTGTAATGACACTTTACAGAATTGGACAATATTGTTAATGTTTATTGCCTAAATGGCAAACCAAGTTGTGTGTGAGAGAGGCGTGTGTCTTGTGTGTATCTAACGATTAACATCCTGCATTAGCCGATCTTATCAATGCCGTGAACCTTATCAATGTCAGCCAATTGCCGCTTTATCTTTTGGGGCCCGACATAGCTGGGGCAACCGCACATTTGCCAACACCCCCCCCTCCCCCCATCAAATTAATCAGTCTTCAATTTTTATTGTTATTTTTTTCTTTTTCTTTTTGCTATATCAGCCGGCGACCTTGTCTAGGGTCTCGGCGCTAAGTAATTACCCCTAATTAGAGCAATTACAATGAGGCTGAGATACGAATAGATCATGCTGTCAACAGCGTCGTAGTTTCGCTCTCTGAGTAGGGGGCGACTGTTGATTGACATGGCTGAAACGGAAGTGACAGGCAGCTGTTAATTGGCCAAGTCTATAAAAAGCAAGCAGAGCCAAGCCGAATGAATAGCAGCTTACCATATAAATCACTCGAGAGCCGGCCGACATTACAATCAACGTTTGAAATTGACCGCAACTGAGCCGGCCAATATGTGTCTGTGAATTTGTGTCTCTTGTCTGATTTGCTGCTCAAAGGAGGGAATGGCACACGACGCTCTGCCGCAAGGACATCAATGAAGTTAAGCAACATTTATATATATTTTCATATATGTGTATTTGTAGCTAGAAAAATTACATAGCTATTAGGCAATACCTTTAACACAAGCCTCCTGCGCCAGCCCCTGCCGCGCTTGTCCAGCAGTTGCCTCATATTTACCTGGAAAATTATTATGTTGCAGCGGCAGCGACTGTTGCAAATGCCGCTACAATTATGCACGGAGTCCGTTGCACATAAATTGTCAATTCGTTCGTTGTTCCTCTTCATCATCATCATCATCTTCCACTTCTTACTATTCTTCTGCTGCTGCTCCTGTGTCCTGCACGCCGCATGCCGCACTCTTTACCTGCCCAGCAACTGCTCCCGCAGTGTTCGTTTTTGGGCTTGCCACACGCTGTGCCTGCACTCGTTTTTTCGCAACAGTTTTTTATGCTTGCAACATGCGGCAATCGGATCTGTAGCATGTTGCACCGACGCTGACTACTCCGTCATTGTTAGCCGATAAGCGGATATTGCCGGCCTCATTTTTTCTCCCTTTTTTCTTTGTTTTTTTTTTTTTAACTAAAGTGTTTTATCTGGCACTTAATTCTTTGCTTGTAATTGGCCACGCTGATAAGGGCTTTACGGGTTAGTAAAGATCAGCCGGATCTCCAGTCATTTTGGGTGGGCGCTCATCTGATAGACTTCCACGTACTGCATAATTTGCGGGGTGTCTTCGACCAGACCCAAAACTCAGCTGTGCACAGAAGGGAGACTAGAACTGGAAGAACATAAATTCCTATGTATTCTTAGATATCCTAAACAATTTATATATATACCTATATACACACTATTTGTATATAATTAACGTAAAATATAATGAAATTGCCATATCTTTGATATTTGGAAAGGAGTGAGTGAAAGACATTGAATTTTTATGTCTGGGAGCTTACATAATATGACTTTTTGTAATTTCGGGTCTTTGAAAGATCTTTCTTTGGCACAAACAAACGTTACTCATTTAAATAGTTTTAAATGCTCTTTTTTAATTTTAAGCACAACAAAGTACGTGATGAACTTCCTTTTGCAGCCGTAGAACACCATTTGCAAGCCACAAATTTTAACAACTTGTTGTCTAATGCCTTAACGCCAATAAAGGCTCATTAGAAAAGAGTCGCTTAAGAACTGAGACCGTGTAAAGCTGGTTAAAATCGTTAAAATCATGTCAAGACACAAAAGCCCATGAGTTCGACACGCCGCAAACAGCAACTGCAACTGCAACAGCAACAGCAACAGCAACAACAGCTAATACAACGACTACTTGCAACAACAAACAACAACAGAAATGCATTTGGTAAATTAACATATTTAAGTAGCCGGCGAGGCAAATACATTCTTTATGATGGTTGTCAACGAACTTTAACTACTTTCTAACTGGACCGAAAAAAAAGCGAGCTAAGAACCCAGCAGTGGGTCGTGGGTGAGTCCGACTGACAGACGGACAGACAGACAGTCAGACAGTTGGTCTGACTGACCAACTGTCCAAAGATCATAATGAAAATGCAGTTATGTTAATTTTTGTATATATTTTTTTCCGTAGGCCCGTTCAGCATAATTTATGGCCACATATTTCAGACGGTTTATGGCAGCAAATATTCACATGACGCTCAACTGACTGAGTGACAGACAGACTGACTGACTGACAGACTGACTGTCCAATGCCAATCCCCCAAAATCCCCAGTTTCCCAACTGACTTACTGACTGACAGGCGCAACACAATTTTGTGACATTTGTGATCAGTTCCGCAGAACCACCCGTTGGGGACTAGGACAACCTGACAATCAGCATATTTTTATTTATAATTCAATAAAACCGATATTAAATATTAACAAGTGTGCATATTTTAATTGGACCCAACCGACTGGCAAATACGCTGATAAAACAGTGAAAACAAATTGGGATAAGATAAGTTTAATTTAATTGTTTTTATTTACGCTTCAGACTCGCTGGAATTTTGCAAGACAAAGCCAATTTCCATGTTGTGTACCAATTTGAGCAGGATTTCTTCTTTTCGATATTTTTAAGAATTGAGTATTACAAAAGATTGTATATGCAAAACCAATATACTCAAGCATCTTTGATATCAGAGTATAAAAAGTGTGGCAAGCAATAGGCTGCCTCTAAATAAATATTTCTATTGTTCGGGTAAAAGTCGTTTTGGGCTTAAAATATTCTTTACTTATTCAAATGTGCCCCTGACATTATAGACTATACAGTGTACGGTATACAGTATACAGCATACAGTATAAAGTATACATTATACACATACATTGATGTCGATTGACTGCCATGAAGTCATCAGCGTCAACAACGGCGTCATCCACATCAATTTGATATGCCCAGTTGATATGTCTCCCCTGAATCTCAAATCAGATTCGGATTCGAATTCAGACTCGGACTCGGACTCGGACTCGGACTCAAAGGCGGCATACAACAAAACCTGCCAACGATGTCAGGTGAGGTGAGGTGCGGTGAGGTGATACTCTGAGAATCGGAGAAGTGACAGACGAATCGAGCCGAGTTCTGTGTACAAATCTAGGCGGCGATTGTCTAAGAGGCGTCAATAGAATAGAAGCTTGACACCTGTGGCGCCACAAGTGTGGAAGCTTTTTGTATTGGTTTGTTAACCGCTTCTCGGATTGTGAGAACCCAATCAGAGATCAGTTTAAGGTCGTACAGAAAATCAAAATAAATATATTGGAATTGGTTTTAAATTCTATCTATGCAGATTTGGCAAGAATTTTTAACATAAATAGTTCATGAATTGTAATCAGATGATTTTCCAGTTGATCGATAAATAACGATTATAAATAATTACTTCTGTCATTAGTAAATATCCCTGAGAGTATCTTGACTTACTATTGCAAGGGGCAGTTAATTCACTGTTGAAACCAGACCCAGTTGCACTTACTTGATATTTTATTAATTAACTCGCACGAGCATTTATTATATTGCTGAGAAAGATCTTAACAAAATATTTCCATTGTGTTAAAAATCATTTGCATTAATTGCTTATCGACCCGATCAATTTGAATGTGAATAAATCATTTTTTCAAGTTCCCACAACGTTTTCGAACACATTTTATTGGCACATGTTAAGCAAACTGGATTTTTGGATTCGTTTCGATTTCATTTTATTTTATTTTTATTTTTATTTATTTTTTGGCCAACTCAGACGAACATAATTCAAGTGATTTTTGGATTGGATATTTTGTGTGGTCTCTGAACTTGTATGTTAATGCCCAACAAGTTGGAGCGTCCAAATCCGACTTGGAGAGAGATAGCTAGATTTGGAGGGAGGGAGAGGGAGAGGGAGACATCATCTAACGGTTAATCATGTATCGCATAATTCAAACGGAAAGCTCTTTACTTTATCGTATTAGGGAAATAAATCAAAATGCCTCCCAAAGCCAAAGACCAAGCTAAACCCAACCCTGAAAAGCGAACCCAATCAAAAACACATCAAAATCAAAAGGCCGCCAAATAAACAACAACAATTTGTCAATGTGGCAACAACAATCAACGCCATTTAATTAGATGCCATTGATTAGGAGGAGGCAGCCCACACCAGTCCCAGTCTCACTCCCAATCCCAATCCCAATCCCATCTGCCGCAATGCGTTTCTTCTCTCCCCTCTCTCTCTCTCTCTCTCTCTCTCTCTCCCAGTCTGTTGCTCTCTGTTCATTTCAAGAAACCACTTGAAAACTTGTCGAGCTTGACAAATTTGACAGGCTTGATTGAAAATGAAAAGCGCCCAGCGGTGAATAATGCCCGACAATAGAAAGGCCAAACCGTACCCATAGAAGAAAAAGAAGAAGAAAAAGCAGAAGAATCTCCACACAGCTCTCTCAGCTCAGCAAAGCTCTTCAGCTCAAAGTATTTTGTTTTTTTCTTTAGTTTTTCGTTTTGAAAGTCCCAAAAAGCGACGACAAAGGCAACTGTCAAGTGCTTTGCCACTTTCCAAAAGAAGAAAACATGCAACCCATTCGAAAATAACTTTGGTTTTTCTCAGAGAGCGCTGCTCACTCGCTGGTTGCCACCGCTTAGGTGAGAATTTATGTAGATTTTTTTTGTCTGCACCCGCCGCAGTCCATGTCGCGGCCATTTGTCAAAATTGTTTAGTCTTTAGTCGCTGAGCGATTGACAGGCCGACTAACTAGCCAACTAGCCAACCAGCCAACTAACCAACGCGCCAACAGCTGCCGTTTTTTTCCTCATTTTTGGTGGCCTACAACTTCAACAGCTGACTTGCTGCACAGTGGAATATTTGTAAAACTCTTGTCATTAACATTTTTGTAATTAAAATGAATATATGGCAAATATAATTTTTATTACAATTTAAGCGAAGGCGACAAATAATTTATAAATGAAATAACACAAGGAATTACACGAATGCACAAATTGCTTGCCGTGTATTTTACACAACCTCCAAAGGGGGTCCGCAGTGCGGGGTGGCTGGGAGGTGGCAACTGTTGCTGGTTGCAACTGTTGTTGACACCGATACAAGCCACAGTTGCTGCTGCCGTTTGCTCTCTAGAGCGTCTAATGATATTGTGTGAATATTTTTTGCGACTGCATTTTTGACTGTGACGTGGCTGCCACGTAAACAAACCGCTTAGTTGCTGGCCATTGCAGCATATTCGCCTTGGTTGCCAGGTGTTGGCAGATACTTTACATATTTTCAGCCAAGAGCAGCTTAAGATCTCTGGCCAAAAAGAAGGTGTTGGCTGCTCGAAGCTGTGTTCAGCTGCTTGTATTACACATATTTGTGATCATACAATATATTTCGCGTGCTGGAAGACAAATTATTAAATAACTACATAACATTAATATTAATTACGAATTTTACCCAAAATCTAAACTAAATTCAAAGTTGGCAACAAATTTGGTGAAAAGTAACCAAAAATTATTTATTCTCTCGCGTAAAACTCATTTTCAAACTGAAACGTTGAAACCTAAGCGGAAAATGAAGAAAAAGGTGGGAAAACTTTTATTTAACTTCACGAAATCGCAATCGAATCTTGCTTAAACTAATTTCAATTGAAAATTAACCAACAATTATTTGCTCCATTTAAAAAATGGTGTTAAAACCTTAACACTAAAAAAGTAACGCAAAAACCTAAACCATTTCGAGAAAGTGCCAGAATTAAGCCGCTGACGAGGCAAACAATTAGGATTGTTTGAACAAGGCAGCAACAAGTTCGCAGTTTTGCCAGAAGTATGCCCAACGAGAGGCAGATAGATGTGCAAGAAATGCGTGGCAAGAACAGCAAGCCACAGGAAGGTCAGACTGTGGTTAATTATTGATGAGTCGCAAAGCTGGCGCGGAGAAGTAGACAGGGGCGTGCAGGGTACACAAGGTATGTGAGTTGACCCTCGCAAACACCCGCACCATACAATGTTGCCTCTTTGTGTGTCATTAACAGTTGGCTAGTTGCTGGCTGGCAGCGGGCATTCCATCATATTTAATGTGCATGGTCATAAAAAATCAAGTGCAACACGTTGCTGATCACCAAAGATACAAACAGATACACAGACATAGATTCTAACTGTGGGTTTGCGTTTGACAAATCATCTTGACACCTCGTCGACACCAGCAACACAAGTACACATACACACATACACACGCACAGCACACACACACACACTCGCATATAGACACAATTTTGTATTGGATGTCATAAAAATGGGCTATGGACATGATTTGCAATGCAATAAACTTAATTGAGTGCGCGTCAGTTGTTAATTTTAAACCGTCAACGGTATTCGAACTCCCCAGCAACCGGTTCCCCTTTTGCAAATGACCAAAACAAAATACACTCACAAAAAAATCAAAACAAATTGGTAGAAATTAAATGAAAACAAAAAGACAGAAACAGAACTTGGCAGAACGCTTCGATTGGAAGGCGCGAAGTCGTAAAGTATCTTTTGATGCCGTCATGAGTTAAGATACACAGTTTTCGGTAATTTTTAATGATGCCATTAAAATCGCTGGTATTCGAGATATAGGAATTATATGTTCTTTTGTTGGCTGTTGTTCAGATTTTGAGTTGAGATTTAATTGTTGCATTATAAAAACCTCAATTTAATATCCACATCGCAATTTAAATGGCGCCAAGAACGCTTCACCAGCGAGCAGTGCCAAATTAATTTGAAATTTTTGTGGTGCTGCTATAAATATTTCTTATAGCGACAATAAATCTACGTGCCACACTGCTAAGCCACACACACACACACACAGACACCTAGGCGATACTAATGTGACGCACTTCTTTGGCACATTGTCAACCGCACATTTAAGGTGGGCGGATTGTGGTTGGCCAGTGGTGCAAACTGATGCTAAGTGGACAACTATGCAACGACACCAAATAGTTAACTAAACTGTTGACTTTTTGCATTTGCATACTTATTTTATAGTAATTTATTTATTCATGGTTTCATTTTAATTTACTTCATATTGTAAAAGACAGTTTTGAATTTAATTTAATTTTGTTTATCAATAATAAATTTGAGCCACTTTCTGCATTTATTTATTTACATTACAAACGTTATCTATATTATTTTTCTAAAACTCTCCCAATTTAATTTTTTATTTTTGAATTTGATAGAAACTTTCAAGTTGCTTTGTGCATTTCACATGGAACTTTACCACATTGTCAGAGCACAACAGAAGCAACAACTCACAGGAACTTGAAGCCGTTTTCTATGCAAATTAAATTAATTTACAACAATTAAAATAAGCCGCATCTAATGCGCCGTAATGTCTGCTGTCGACATACAAACTGCAAATCCCGACGTAAGCTGCACTTGAAAAATGGTTAAAAAGTCAACACGATGCGATCTGTGTGAGAGAAGCGGGCTTAACTATAGATACATACTTGTAGATAGATATGCACAGAGATACAGAATACAAAGGCAACGGCAGCGGCTCTCGTGAGGGGTGTGGAGTGGAGTGGAGTGGAGTGGAGCTCTGTGGTATTTCCGTCATTTAAGCAGCGGCTTAAAATGTTTCTTCATTAGAATAACTGTCATAAAAATAAACGCATAAAATTTCAAAATACTCACCGTAAGCGGATCTAATCATTTTCCCATAAACAGACGCAGCTGCTCAAGCAAAATCTGCTTAAATTTCACCTGACACGCTAATTTGGCTAATAAACAACAACAAAATACTAATAACAATAATGTGTGCCCCTCAAAAACCACAAAACGTGTGAAACGAGGGCGCCATTCAGCCCCCGGATACCCAACAGTGTTGGCTCCAAGCCATACAAGGTGCCAACAAACACAAAAAAGAGCCACAAAAAACAGACAAATAAACTACACATGTGTAAAATATATATTAATAAATTGTATATTTATACAAGAAAGTAATAAAAGAATACTTATCGACGGCACAAACTCGATATACCTCGTAATACAGACAATTGGCAATATGGCTAACGATGGCTGGTTTTCAAATATACATATATGTATATATATATATTACATAACCTCGCTCAAAAATCAACCGATTTGTATGATCTTAGCTTTAGATTAAAAATGCAGAGAAATTTAGAAACTTTCTTTTTCCTTTTCTCTCCAAAATGAATCGATTGTTTGACGGGTGAACATTAAAAATTAATGTTTTTAGTACAAGTTCAGGATATATATCGGTCAGGCAGGTGTAAAATACTTTGTCTTTTATAGTTATATGGTTATAAAGTGTGCATAAAATCGAATAAGCCATTAGCAGTTGATAAATGGCTGTGACGCCAAACGGAGCAGCATTATCATGCAAATCTTTTTTGTGGCATTCTGGAATAGAGAGCTGTCTGCGGCAAAAGATATTACAGGTTATAATCCAATAAATATGATCATTAAAATGGCACATTAGATCGGCAGTTTTACACTTATTATTTATTAAGGATAGAGTTTACGACTACCAGTTGCAAGCCAAAATCGAGATGTATAGAGTTTGTGTGTGTGTGTGTTGAATGGCGCCGAAAAAAAATGTGACAACTGATTTGTGTAGCTCAATTCATTGCTTAACATATTTATTTTTTGTTAAACAAATTTATAAATTATTACTTTTGGCGCATAATAAAATTTCATTAGCGATCTCCGGCGACGGCGTTGGCCATTTTTTTTTCTCTGTCGCGCGCTGCTGGCGCCAGTTTTTTTGTTTTTTTTTTTGGATTTTGCGCCTCCGTCGACGCCTGTTTTTGGCCTTTGTTTTGGCCAGATCTGTCACTGAGCCAGAGGCGAGCGCGGATCTTGATAAATCTCAATAGCAACGGCATCCACAACACTAATATTTTGATGGCTGGCGTTGGCCACTCGTCGCACTTGCGCTCAATTTGCATACGTCGACTCTGAAACGCTTTAGCATTCACACATTTTTCGTTTTTCCCTCGTTGGGTAATTAATTTGGACAAGCCATAAATCTTGTATACTTTGCATATATTATAATTGTATTATTATTACATATTTATTTATGACTTATGCGCTGTCAACATTCCAGCATACATCCACATTCACATCCACATCCACATCTATATCTACATTTACGTCGACGTATCAAGAGTTTCCCATCGATAACCTCAGTAAGCTTACAAAGCCGCAACTCCTACGCAGTTTTTAATTTTTTAATTTTTTTTGTATATTCAGTTTTGGTGTCAATCCGAACTTGTGGCAATCTGTTCAGATTGAGGTCACAGTCTGAGATTTACACATTGTCACATTGTGCGAGATTCTTATCAATTGTTACACGATTTTCGTATTACGCTTTTGATTTAAGCGACACTTCGAATTCCGTTGAGTCGAACTCTCCTCTCCGATAGAGATATATCCGGTTTACCAGATGACCTTACGATCCAATGCGATCTTGGTTGTTCTTAATGTGTGCTGTCAAACAGCAATGAATCATTATCCCGAAGCATCTGAAATCTGGATGAGCATCGATCGGAACCTGATTCTATGTCAAACCATTTATCTTAACCATGGCAACCAATTGGCGAAAGGACATCCAAATCTTTTTGGTAGTTTCCAGCCAAAAAAAAAAAAAAAGAAGACATTTCCGACTGCGTCTAATTTCTCTTCGCCCTACAATGAAAATTGTACAAGTCTTTGATGCTTAAATGAACCCATAATTCATGCAGTTCGATGGAGCTTGTCCTTCCGATTCTAATGGTGCGTTAGAATTAGACAATCCATAAAGATTTGGCCGATTAGAGCTATTTTTGTAAAAAAGGACATCCGTTTTTTGGTCGTAACTTACCCATTTCTGAGAGCAGCTCGGAATGACACATATTTTTGAGCTCGTCTTAAAAAGGACTATCGATGAGCGCTCAAACATTTTCAGGCCTTGACAATAAAATTTGGCCAAAAATGACACAAGGGTACCCCCTTGTGTAAATTCAGAAATTCATAAAATCGTGCGTAACTTGGCCATTTCAAGGACTATACGGATATCCCTTGGACCGCAGATAGTCCTCAGCCTGACAATTCAAATAAGGCAACACATGGAGCTAGTCCTTCAAGCAGCCGTAATGAAAGGACATTTTTTCAAACAGAAACGGGGTTACAAGCTAGCCAAGGACATCTAAACTGATGACCCCATAATCCTGCAATGTAGCACGATACAGTTCGTCCTTGCGATTGTAAAGCACCTCCTTCGACAATTCGTAAAGATTTGACTGAGCTAGAGCTATTTGGTAAAAAAGGACATTCACTTTTTATGGTTCCCCCCGTTCGATCGCTTGTGAAATGAATACGTCAGGTTTGTATTGTACTATATGTGTTTCATATTTATTTTGAATTCGTATCGTTTCATCGTCATTCGCAAATTGCTCATTATAATTACTATTATGGTTATGATTGGGCTGCAGCCCCGCATTATCGTTAACAACATTCATATTAGCATTATAATAATTAATATTAGGTTGTTGTTGCTGCTGCTCGTGTTGCTGTTGTTGCAGTGGTTGCAGTGGTTGCTGCTGCTGCTGCTGTTGTTGTTGTTGTTGTTGCTGCAACTGTTGCAATTCCAGGCCTGTGAAATAGTTGTCTTCTTTTTGGCTATCATCGTTGTTGTTGTTGTTGTGGCTGTTGCTGTTGTTGTTGCTATGGCTATCGTCGCTTATATTATGCTCAACAATATGATTGCGATTGGGCGCAACAACAATAGCAACTGTTGCCGTTGTCGTTGCAGCAACAGTGGGCACAGCTGCGCTGCTGCTGCTGCTTTCAATTCGATCGTTTATCAATTGCTTAAGATTATTGTCAATGTTATCATTGAAATTGTTGTTACCACTCCGTCTCAAGCTATTGCTATTGCTATGGCTATTGCTATGGCTATGGCTATGGCTATTGCTATTGCTATGGCTATTTGGACTATCAAACTTAGTGCTAGTTGCTAAACTACTAGAATCAGTCGTGCTACTTTTAGTATTCATATTATTATTATTCATATTATAATGCTCGTTACTGTACAAGTAGTTGTAGTTTTTTGGCAAGGCAGGTATTGCTTTATTAACATTACTATGGCTATTACTAATTAAATTAAATGCTATATTTAGTTTTTGTTGTTTAGGTATTAAGTTTAAATTTAAATTACTATTAAAATAGGCGTTTGAGTATTCATTTTGTTGTTGCGCACCCTGTGCACCCTGTGCCTGCTGCTGCTGCTCTTGTTGCTGTTGTTGCTGCTGTTGTAGCTGCTGCTGCTGCTGCTGCTGCTGCTGCTTTGAGGGCGTCTCCACCAGCTGCATATCCATATCAGCTCCACCACTTGCCGCCGCTGCACGTTTTCGCCGGCCACGCTTGCAACCACTCGCCGCCAAAATGGCACACAAATTGAGAGCTGACGGCGCCAACGAAGCAGTTGCTGTCAGCGCTGTCGATGCTGCTGTTGCTGTGTACGACGAGGAGGACGACGATGAGGCTGTGGGCAGCTGCTCGTTGGAGTGTTGCTGTCGTCGCTGTCGCTCCTCCTCCTCCTCCTCCTCCTCCTCTTCTTGCTGCTGCTGCTGCTGTTGCTCCAGCTCCGCACGCATTTGTTGGCGGCGTCGCTGCATGTGTCTGCGTCCCTTTCGCCTCCGGGACGTTGCATTGTTGCTGTGACGATGACGCAATACCAGATTTTTCGGTTGCGGCTGCGGCTGTTGCATGGCGGCGACAGCATTGTGATGTTGACGCTGCTGCTGCTGCTGCATATGCTGACGTTTCTGCTGGAGCCGGTGATGTTGTCGCTGGTGTCGCTGATGATTGCGCTTCAGGATCTTCTGTTCGCGCAGCGTATCCTCGTCTGGCTTATAATACTTAATGCTATCGTTGTTGTTGTTGCTATTGTTGTTGTTGTTGTTGGTAGAACTATTGCTATTAATACTTGTGTTTGTTGTTGTTGCTGCTGGCTGTTGTTGCTGCTGGCGACGCATTGGTTTGCCACGTGCTCGTTTTGGCTCCGCCACTGGGCTAGGCGTAGTTGTTGTTGTTGTTGTGGTTGTAGTCGATGTAGTTGTGGTGGTTGTTGTTGTTGTGTTTGGAGTTTTTTTTTTCATTGTTATCGTAGACATATTCTTCTTCTGAATTGGTATGCTGTGCTTGCGCTTAGCCAAGGGACCAAGATTGTCCTGCACATGCTTCGCCTTCAAGCGATTGAATTGGAAACAGGCATTGCGCAGCCGATGCGATCTCTGCATATCCTTAGGCCCGATCGGGTGAAAGTTGCGCTTGATGCCCACTCGCAGCACCTGATTGTAGGCATTCGCATACTGATAGTAACCCTGAATCAATGACTCTCTGAAGTGGCAATCGTTTGTGGCGTTTGTCTAAACGGACCAAGAAGAACATTGAGAAACGAAAGAGAAAGATAAAGTTTAAGATTAGTTAAGTGGTAGAGCTAGTTTTACTGATTTCCTAGCTCTTTCTAAATTTAATCTCTTAAATATTTTATGCACATTTAATGCCCAAGTAATAATCTCATGCATAATCCCATTTATATCACTCAAAATATAGCTACCCAAGAATTCCACTATTTATGTTTGCTCAACAATGCTATCTATGAGATATCGATAAATTCAGATATATAAAAGAAATATATTAAAAATTGCTCACCCTTCCAACAAGTCTGCCTTCGGCAAAGCACAAATAGTATTTCACATCCTTGGCATAGATGGTGATTTTGAAATCGGGGCTGAGTACATCGCCAACCATTTCCATTGTGAAGGATTCTGCAATATGGGTATCATATCAAATGAAACAAATAAATTTTAATTAATTATAGGCAAACAAACTGTTACTTCTTAAGTAAATATTTAAGGGGGGAGCGCAGAGGGGACCGACTCACACTTCAGCTCGCGTAGATAACCCAATTAATTGAAAGGTTTTCGATAAAGTTATGAAAGGTTTGATTAGCCAAGGGGCAGCAGCAGACGGTAAGGTTCTCAGTTCTCAGTTAACAGTTGCCCACGACAATCACTCAGTCAGTCAGTCAATCAATCAGTCAACAAATGAGTAGAGTTCTTATCAAGCTGCGCCAATCAACCAATGAATTAAAGAACCATTCTTTTACAGTCGTTGAACTTCTTTCTTCTTGTACTCTATACAACTAATTAATAAAGTCTTTCTTGTCTTCGACAGCTGATTGATTCTGACACGATTCAGTTGTGCTACAGCATCTTGGTAGAGATTCTTCTCCTTCGGCAAACCAAATCTATCAAATTGGCTAAGTCTGACAAGGTTTTCATTGATCCTAAGCCCAAGTTTCGAAAGAGTTCCGAAAAACAAGTAAAACAGCAAAAAGAGCCACTTTAAGATAAGATAAAATTCCAAAACTAAAAAAACTGACTACTGGCGCCTGCTCCCACACTTCTACTCTGCTCCCTCCCTTTCTCTATCTCTCTCCCTCCCTCTATCTGTCTATCTGTCTAACTCTATCTTTCGTATGTTATTTAAGAGTTATGAACTTTGTGCTATACTCAAGTCAATCGCCAATCGCTGATCGCTGATCGCTGATCGCTAATCGCTAATCGAAACTGGTCAACGTGACATAGCCGTGATCCGCAATCTGATGATTAGATATAATTAGGTTCGAATGTTCAGATTTTGTGCTATTAATATATCTATATCTATATCTAGTTAACTGCACTTTCCTCATATATATATTTCTATATATAGATGCAGTTCATTCAGTTGGATCTTCTCACGCTCATTGATTGCTGATGAGTGCTGTCGTTGTCGCTATCGCTTAGAGATCACCCCATTTGTGGGTGCACCACGGCGCTGGTGCTTCGGTGGTGCGCCTGAACTTCACCCACTGAGCCAAACCAAACCAAACTGATCGAGCGGCAAAGAGACAATTGATTGGCAAGGGGAACAATGGGAACAAACCGCATGAATTCGAATAAATTGAAAGCAGAAAGAAGCAAGCTCTGAGATATGAAACCGCAAACTGTCTGTCTGTCTGTTTGTCTTTCTGTCTGTCTGCCTATCTGTCTGTCTGTCTGTCTGTGGAACTGGCGCTCAATGGCGGGCCACATAACATCAATCAAATATTAAATTACCAATAATTTAATTAAGCCCACAATATGCACAGACAGACGCGCGCCCCGAGTTCAAAATAAATGCCAATTCAATTTAAATGCCATTCGAGCAGCTGCTCCACATCTACAGATATCTGCGCATATAGCGGCATATAGTGGTGATATCGGGCATAGCTGTACTTACGTGCGTCCAATATCTCCTCGGCGGACACTCGACCGAGCGCATTTATATGCAGCGCCATATTGTTGTGGCTCTTCAAAGTTAAAATGTATTCGTCCGTTTTCTTTGCACATGTTGTAGTTACAAGAGCAAGCATTACCTAAAAAGACAAATATTACGGGGTATTTAGTGAGGGTATTATAGGGTATTATATAAAGACCGCAGTAAGCTAACAACTGCCTTAATCCTGGCCATAAATTGGCATTAATATGCTGAGCTTTTGTACCACACACATGCGACACAAAATGCCGCAAGGTTTTTTGCATTTTATGGTCAAAGTTGAGCAGCAGCAGCGGCAACCCACGAGTGGCCATTAAAGCGGCTAGTCGATAGCAAATTGGTTTTGTGAATGGTTCATCAGCTAATCCTGCACATTGTTGCCACATAAACTCACTCTCTGCGGAGGGTCGCAGCTGCAACAGTGTGGCAACAAATTGCATGCTAATCAATATACTAGTAGCACATCGATACAGACAGAGAGAGAGAGATAGAGAGTGTGTGTGTGTGTGTGTGTGTAGTTCATTTTTATTCTTTTATATCTATCCAATTGTCAACTAACTGAACAGATCCCAAAGTTTGCTTAGGTTTATCAACTGTGTTGACAAGCAGAAATCTGTCGATAAAATAAGTTGCTTATCTGCAGTTAATCATCAATCATCAATCAAATCCTGCCAACAACCTTCAATCTGACCTCTAATCAAAGTATGTGCCCCAAACAGTGGCGTGTGGAACACGTGTCCGTCCCATGTGCCAGTTAAGCACACGTTTTCGGTTTGCTCGTTAACTAATTTGGGCTGCTGGCGATATCTCAAATTGATATGTGGCCAACAAAATGTGCGCAGTCAGCAAGACAACAAATATCTGAGTATTATTTGTGATATCTGCAAGGGGTAGATACACTTGCCACACGGCACTACAGCCAGTTGCAAGGAATGAAGCACAGTTATTTTGGGACTAATATCTAAAAAAGTGACTTACGCCTTATAAATGATGGACAAATAATCACCATGTGCGAATGTGCTCAAGCCAAAACAAATTGACCCAAGTCTTAAGCTCCACATTCCCCACTTCCCTTCCCCCGCTTCCCTTTTGGGGCAAACACTTGTTGAAATTCCTTAGTTTTATTTGTATTTTTTTTTTTTGTGGCTGCCCGTCAGCATTTCATCATTCTTCAAGTTGACACAAGATCAAACAGCAATATAACCAAAAGTGTCAGTTTATTTCTCATATACCCCGCAAAACCCTCCTTCCCCCCACCTCACATCTTCTACTCCAGCACTCTTTAACTTTCTGTTTGGGGGCTGCTTCTTCTTCTGTTTATGCTACTCATAAAAACTTTTCGTTTTTTTTCAGTTTTGTTTTTGTTATTTTTGAGTTTTCAGTTTTTTTTGACGTGCGACCTTTTTCCATAGTTCAATGACGTTTTAGTGTGTGTGTGTGTGTGTGTGTGTGTGTGTGTGTGTGTGTGTGTGCGAGTGTGTGTGTGTGTGTAATAGTAATAATAATTATTATTTTTTTATTTTTATTACTATGTTGCGCTCGACTCAAGTGGAGATCTGGTCAGACCCTGAGCCAGTAGTGAGTGGCCCAAGCAGATTCCAATGCAGACGAAGCCACTCCAATGTAAACAAAAACCGCCTCAGATATCGGACACCCCTCGCCCACTCCTCCCCCTTGCACCCCACACACCCTACTGCCCCATACACTTGACTTGTGATTACACACTCGATCTTGTTATAATAATCAAACGGAAAGAAATGCTACACACACAGACACACACAACCACAGGCATATCGATATATAAATACGGATTTTTTATGATAATTATTTGGAGTGCTGAAAACAATGACAACAACAACAACAACAACAACTGTCACAACAGACTTTTCAAGCAATTTCACATCGAATGGCACCAATAATCACTAAAAACAAAAAACCAAAACCATAACAGATATTAACAGTCTGTTAATAGGATCGGGTTCTCAAAAACAAATCAGATGTGCCCTGACTTTGCTCGATCTGATTTCAAGAGCTGAAATTCTGTATGTGAGCTTTTGTGGCTCGAAGCGTTTGTTTAACCGAGTGTTAATCGAATTTCGTAGGGAAAAATAATGATTCATATTGATTACGGCAGTTCAAGTCATAGAAATGCAAAATATATCTTTACACCTCCTAAGCGTATCGTAAATCAATCAAAGCAATCCGATCTATTCATAAACTAATGTGAACACGCCCATTATCAATTTCGATAGAAACTTGCAATTATGCCACGTCATTGGCGAGAGGCACTTGGCATTTAATTAAAGTACAAATGGAATCAGTGAAACAATGGCAAGCACTTGCACGACTTACAGTTACCCTGTAAACTAGAGAACTTGTTGAAATTGAGTACCCATTCTTATGTTTCTTATCGTTTAGCATCTGATGTATATATTTATATATATGTATGTATGTATATATACCCCTTAAGCTGACGTCTAGTTGGGGATTGCTTCAACTTACCATCAGTATAAAAATAATCCTGGCATTGGGCAGCATGAACTGTAGTAACCTGCAAGTATAGGGAAACGAAAGATGAATATCATACTCAAATATGTGTATATATGTATGTATTTAATGACAGACTTACGATATCTACTAAAAATAAAATGTTATACGGCAAAAAATTAGCATACATCACACATATTATTAATGATTCTTATTTATTTTATTGATTTGTTTTGTTTTTCAGTTGTGGCTTTTTTCTTCTTATTTTTTTTCTCGCTTTGAGTACAACTTCCGTCTCAGGGCTGGGAATTGGGAAGCTGAAAACAACAATTAAGTCATTTCATTTCATTGCCCGATCGTGAGCTCTTTAAACAAAAGCGTCAATATTATTATTGAAAGCCACAAAAAAAAGAAGAAGAAGAAAAAAATATGAACTGCTACCTTTTGAGTAGTATTCACGAGTAGTATTCATATGAGTACATGATTCCGAGTGCAAGTACCGAGTAAGAGCAGCATTTTTGCTCGGGCTCAATGTCAATGGTTATGGAAAAAGCCCAAGAAAACGTTTTCTGTTTTTGTCGTGCCTATCGATTGGATCGCTATATACAATATATATATATATATATATATACAATTATATATATATACTTATATTTTTAGTGCATATATATTTTGTTTCAGGCGACTACTAATCCCCTTTGGCAGAGACTGCGGCACAGCCAAAAGGTCATTGATTTCAGCTTAGAGAAAGAAAGAGAGAGCGACAGAGAGGCAGAGAGTGAGAGAGGGAGAGGGAGAGAGGGGGGCCTGAAGAGGCAGCCAAATGCTCGAAGGGTAGTTTCTTAAGACGAAGGTCTCTTGTTCAGTTCTCGTGCTTGTGCTTCTTGTTCTTGTTCTTATTCTTTTTGCTTTTTTTTACATTTTGCTTTTGAAAAGTGAAAATCGCGCACAGGCCACAATAGCAACAAAAGGCGACTCGAAAGTGCACAAGAAATCAATACAAGAGAGACCATCGAAATAAATATACATATATAAAAAACAACAACAACAACAAAAACACAAACCTGAGTTAAGGCACAGCCCAATTCAAGTCCCAAGTCCCCCCCGGCCACATGTGCAAATTATACAGTGCCCAATTTAGCGCTCACAGTAGGCAGTCGCCCCAAATCCAAACCCAATTTGAGAGTAGTTTAATTTAGTAGCCCAGGCAGACTTTGCTCTTCTGCTCTGCGATTTTTATCATCATTTTTCAATTTCACAGCAGACAATAAAAAGAGAAAGAAGAAGAACTCAAGTAAGCCCAACAAATGCCATCTTTCAAATGTCTTCGCACAATTTCACTGCTCTGCTCTTCTGGTGTTCAGAATTCGCTTAGCCAAGCAATTAAATGCGTTATGTTTGTGTTTTTGTATTTTTTATTTTTCTGAATTTGTGTTTAGCTTGCATTCGACATAATTATGATTTAGGCAACTCGAATTTCAACGGAAGCTTCAAAAATGCGCAACTGATCGAGTCTGATAATGTAGCGCAGCTGCAGCTTTTTTGCAATCATTTTGAAAGCTCATTAAAGCTTGATTTTATTTTATATTTATTTAATTATTATTAATATTTAATTAAATATGAAAACTTATTCACAAAATGTTGATTAGAGTTCAGCTTCAATTAGAATTTGCTTTAGCCTTAATGCTTCAAACTTGAAAGCTGTTTGAGCCCATGATCGATGGGTCTAATTTAAGTCTACGTTATCAGCCCTATAGCGCCACAGAGGTTCCTCTCGAATTGAAACTGAAATGGAAATGGAAGCCAAGTAGAGGCCAGTTTCTGTTTCTAATGCACACAACAAAAGCTGAGTTAATAATGCTGGTTTTGCTTGGTATTGTGACCCGCTGTGCAAACCGCACTTTTCATATTGTTGCTGTTGTTGTTGTTGCTGCTGTTGTTGTTGTTGTTGCTGTGTTCTACGAGTATTCTATTCATCTTCATTTCAAATGCTTGTCTCTTTGCCACATATTTCCCATGTATGTAATTTGATATTACTTCATTCTGTGCTTTACTTTTGTTTCCTTTACAATGCGGCTCATAATTACCTTTTTGGTATGCAGACAGAAGCACAGAAGTCCACAGAGAACAGCACAAAATGCGGCAGACGCCCAAATGAACTTGAGTTAAGTTTTTTCTTTCTTTCATTTTTTTCCCCTCAAAAGTCTGGCACTGATTGTGTTTGTTTGTGTCTGACGCAATAGAGACGACGTTGTTCCCTATGCCAGCCAGTTCACTCTGTTGGCCTCATGTGCTCTGCATATTGAACAGCTTTTACTTCTTTTCATTCACTTTACATCTTTCTTTTTTTTTGGCATTTGCTCGTAGTATATATTTTTCAACTATTTTGTTAGGTTTTTACGGCAATTGAGGAATTTGGTTTTGGAACGTGCCTGCATTCGCTGAACGATTGCCAGGACCACCCGGAGTCCACACATGCACTTGATTGCATACACTTGAAGAAAAGGAATAGACTTTGACCGCAGCTTATCGCTACTACAGCGGCGCCTGTTGATCTGTGATTAGGCATCAGCAAGTTGTTTAATATCAGCTAAGTTCTCCAATATCAGCCAAGTTGTCTAATATCAGCTGCTTGTCTAAAACATCAGCAATTTGTCTAATATGTGTATTTCCGCGTGTGTTTTTCCCCAATTGCTCACCGACATAGCACTTGAGGAGCAGCCGACGTCATCGGGAAATCTAATCGCAGAAATGCTACGATTCTGCTTGTTCGAAATTACTACGCTTTTTCTGGGAATGCAAATCATACAATTACAGCACAAATCCAAACCAAATCGAGCAAAGTCAGCAAATCAAGAGCCCCAAATTCGATCGGCTAGCCAAGATTAAATTTAATTTCAATAAGCTCATTTCTATTTGTATTTTATTCATTTCATCTTTTGGCCAACACGTGTCGCACGTTTGTGCCAAATACAACCGGAGTGTCAACTTGTTGGAGCCGCCGAATCAGCGTACTTAGAACATGGAGTAGCTAGTTAGTCGGTAAACAACTGGAGCTAACCAGCTACTTAAGAATTCTCGAAGGAATGCGACAATGATTAGATTAAGCCATAAAGTAGCCAAACTGAATTGGCGGGTCAAGATTTGTGATAAGTGAAATGGCTGATAAATAAACAAAAAATAAAAGAAAAGGTGTCTGAGGACGAAGCAATCAATCCTTGCCACGCGCACTCTCCCTCTCTCTCTCTCTCTCTATGTCGCTCTCTCTCTCTCTCATCAATCATGTAATCGCTTAATAACAATTACAGGCAGCAGCAATCCCTTCTTCTGCTTCCTGCCACGTGGTGTTTTGTGGCCAAGTGTGAAATTTCCTGCTGTCAATTGTGCGTATAACGATCATCATCATGATTATGATTATGATGATGATGATGTGATGGTCACCCTAATGCAGTGATACCCCTGCTTCTGCTGCTACCCCCCTCGTTTGCTGCCATGCACTTAATGCAATTTTCGTTTACTTTTGTTTTAGGGGTTGTAACTTCACCGTTATTTAATACTCCTCTTGCATCATCCACCTTGCGCTTTTCATTTTTTTACTTTACTTTTTTTGCAGCTACTGCTTCAGTTTGTGTTGTCCTCAGTCAACCCCCCCTCCACCCAACCCAACCCACAATTGTTTACCCTTCTAAGCCGGCTGCAATTGCAACTCTTGCCTGATTGTTGTTGCATGTCCTGTGTAACATGTTGTTGTTGTTGTTGTGGCTACTGGGTTAGGGGCGTGCGCCTTAATGAAGTTCCAAAAGGGAAACATTACGCCCCGGGCTCAACTCTGACTTTCGACAGTTGCCAGCAGTTGCGTTTTTTTGTTCTGCATATTTCACATGAAAATATTTATGTGACATGACTATTAAAAAGCAAAACAAGCCAACTTCCAACTATTAAAAAACAAGCTAAACTACATTTTGGCATTTTTAGCGAAATCTTAGCATACTTTTTGCATCGCCAGCAAAACTAATCTATATATATGGGCATATATAGTATGACTGCCTTGAACTTGCAGTGATGAAATTGCAATGACAGCAACAACGCCCCAAATATGAAAACAGCATTTATAATTAACTGCAGAACAGACAGACGGACAGAGGGACGGACAGACAGACAGACATAGAATAACAATAGCAGTCGAGTTCAGTCAACTCCAGCGATAAGTTAATGTCTGTTGTCGTATCTGCTAGTAGCAAAGTATTCAAGTATCTAAGTATCTAGCCCATCAGCACAAGCGAATAATTTGGAATACTGAGCAGAGAAGAGTGCTGAAAAGTGGAGAAAGATAAAAAAGAGAGAGAGAGAGAGAGAGAGAGAGGGAGAGAGATGTGCTTAGTGCTTGAGCTTCTACTCAGTGTCGTGCCCTTGCACAAATCTGAGCTCATTAGCAGGGCCAAACCCCTGCTGGAATGTGGCCTGCATAATTCTCAAATAGGCGTGAAATAACACGGCGACAATTGAGATTAAAGGGAGAAAAAGAGAGCGAGAAGAGAGAGAGAGAGAGATGGCAAGAGGCGCAGTGCTTGTATCTAATGCGATTTTTCTATTTTTTTTAATATTAAGCATTTGCTGTGGGACACAGCTGCTTTGGGTGATAAGCGGCTTTCTACGTTTGAGGGAAGTGATAAGCCAACACACACAGAGAGAGAGAGAAAGAGTGGAGAGATACTACTTAAGTGGCAAGTAGTCGTCGCCTCGAACTCCAAACTCATTTATTTGTTGTTGTTGTTGTTGTTGGGCAAGCGCGCAACTTTCCCAGTATGTCAATATTGAAATATTGCACAGAAGAAGCAGCAACAGCAGCAGCAGCAGCAGCAGAAGACGCCGACAAGTTGCAGGTAAAAATGTAAAAGACAAGCTTAATTATTGTAAAAATGGAATGCACTAAAAAATAGCAGTCAAAAGTTTAGCTGCTAAGTAGCTAATTTATGGAAGTGACAAATGGAGTAAGTTAAAGTTCAGCGACTCAATTATTAAGTATTTAATATGATTATAAAAAGAAACATAACGGAAAAGAGTTCAATTAAGTTGCCTAATCATTTGGTTGCTTTACAAAAGCAAAAGCCATGCATTTTAAATACATATACATTATATACATATATATAAGTATATAAATGGAAAGAAGCACGTAACTTTCTAATTTTCAACCAAAAATTTTAAACACTTATTTGTTGTTTAGCGCTGCTTGATTTTGCAATCCAACAAAACGAACCGATCTTGTGATCAAGCACACACAAGTGTGTGTGTGTGTGTGTGTGTGTGTAATAGGTGGGTGTGTTTGTTGTTTAACACAACAGAGAAGAGACAACAACAACGAACGCTGCACATTGTAGGTCAGGTGCAACAACAGCAACAACTCGCTTTTGGCCCTATGCAGCTGTCTTCGCCAGAGACGTAGAGAGATCGAGAGCGAGAAGGGGTAGAGAGGCAGAGGGGGCTATGAAGGTATTTTAGCCCTCGACTTGGTAATTTGTAATGCAAATATTTGCATATATTGAACAATTGTGGAGAGCCACGTATTTTGACTTTGGCTTGGATTTATCTGCTACTCCCTCTCTCTGTCTCTCTCTAGCTTTACGAGTGCCTTAGCTAGCTGCCTCTGTCGCACATTTTATATATTTCAATTGTTTTTTATCAGCATAGTAAAAATCAAACCAATCGTAGTAAATTTTTAGCAACAAGCCAACGACAAAGAAATGTCTGATCACAGACATAAATATCTTATATATATAGCAGATATATGTATATAGTATGTATATAGTGGAGCGACAACTGTCCAAAGTTTCAGCAGAAATCAAAACAAACAAATAAACACCTGAGGGCCGTGACTTTATTTCTTGCTGAAGACATAACAAGATAGAATATGAATATATATTTTTACTGTGTGTTGTTTCTTGGCGCTTTTGTTATTATTATTTATTTATAGTTGTTGTTGCTGGCATCGATGTGTGCCAGCAGCGTGTAGTAATAATGTTGATTTTTTATAGTATATTTCTTGAACGTGTTTTCGATAAGATAAAAAAACGAAAAACGGCGCTACTACCAGCTCCACCCACCTCCCCCGCTCAAGCCCCTTCCCGAGTAGGGAAATCAGTTTGTTTTGAATTGCGAGCCGCTCCAGTTGTAATAGGCTCAAGCATCTTTATCTATATGGGGTTTACTTTTGGGCTCAGAACAAATGCGTTTAGCCACAAGCCAATTGACATTGAGCTTAAAGCATTACGGTACACATAAGGCCATTAGATCATAGTATGAAATATAAATCAAATATTATTTTTCCATATGCTTTTCATGTTGTCGCGATCTAAATAATTGCAAAAGTGTGCACAAATACAGCACAGCTATTTATAAAAAACATTAGGCATAAAAAAAGGCATTGACAAATGCCTAGTCATGATATTGGGTCGAGTCGAGTTTATTTATAGAGCGCTGAGCCAAAGCCCATCAAATGAACTACTGAGTCAGAGGCTTGTGTTCCGTTGAAGTCATCATATATATCCGCTCCATATTTACCATATATATATATACTATATGCCATTTGAAGCATCAGCGATTTGATATGTATGCAAAACGTGACTTTCAACTCAAGTCTTCCTGCCACACGCGCCTTTGTTTTTGTGTTTGTCAAACAATTCCAGCATATATAAAAAAAAAAAGTTGCTTTTTTAATTTTCACAAATCATGCCGCAAGTAAAAAGCTGCCCACCTTCAAACCCTTTCTTCTCCTGTATCCCCCCCCCCCCTGCCTAGTTTTATTTTATTTTGTTCACCTTTTTTGCCACCCGCGCGCAACCTAATTATAAAACTTGTAGTGACATTTTTTGTTGTGTGTGTGCGATGGTGTGTGTGTGTGTGTGTGTTTGTGTGTTTTTGTGTGTTTTTGTGTGTACTATATTTTTATTTATTTATTATATTTTCAAGCAGCGCCGCCGACGATTTATTGTTGTTGCTGCTTGTGTTTTTTGTGTATTACCAGAAAGTTGGCGACAGGTAGATGATTTACATTAATCTTGCCTGGGGCACTTTAAAGTGCGACAACGAGTTCGAGTAGTACAACATGAAACTATTCAAATTGCATACATGACACGTTTGAAGGGGGCAACAGCCAAAGAAATTCAAAATAAAAAACCGACTAACTACTTAAACCAGGCAAGTCAATGCTCTAGAAGGCAGGGAGTATCTACATTATGTGACGTTTTGTTTAATGAGATTCCTTCTAGGCACCAGGTTAAGTTCAGCTGTCGAAAATTTGCCAAATGTTACTCAACATGCATTTTTTTGTTTAAAATATGTAATTTAGTCATTTACTTATTGCACGTATATTTTTTTTTTGTTTTTTGTTTTTTAACTTATCACATTAGCATTCGTCATTGGCATTATGTGAAATGTAATGACGATGAAGATGATGAATAAGATGCTGCTGTTTGTTGTTTGAGAAACCCTCGACTTAGTCGCTGATTCAAGTAAATGCCGCACCCTTAAAGCATAAGGCTTTTAGCTAATCGACACATCATTAACAGACAAATTGACAAAACTGACAGACAGAATGGCAAACAGACAAACAGACAAGCTGACAACGCACAAAGTGCAGTCAGACTCTAAAAGGAGTCAACAACTATGTGGTAACAGTTATAGTAAATTCTTTTGATAACTATATATACATACGTATATATGTATGTGCTTGTGTTTATATCTGTTTATTGATTGCAATAATCATAGCTGCACAAATATGTGCCAAGTCATAAAAGTATTTATGCCAAAGAGCTTGTTGCAGTTGCTGTTTCAGTGATTTGCCAAATGCGTAACTATCGGGATCATAAATCTCAATAAAGCCACAATCAGTGCGGGTAAGTATCCCCCCATGTGACTATGTGACTCTCAAGAAATAGCATTAAGTTTAATCTTATGAAAATATTTCTCTCTCGCTGGAGAGAACAAATTTGCTTATTAAAAGTGGTTTTCAATAGACTTGATTATGAAATCTATGAGATTAGAATAAAGGAAATTTATTATCTCTAGATTCTTAAGGATTAAAAATATGTAGATGATAATCAGAAATGTTCAACGTGCTCCAAGAAATTGTTAAAACCACTGCAAGATAATTGGAATATTTTATGATATTTACAGAATTTTTAGAATTTAAACAAGTTGAAATCTTAAAATTGATTGTGTTCTAAGAAATGATGAAAACAAATAAAGAATTTTGTATGTAAAAGATATAAATAATTCTCGAAAGTAAATTGTGGGCCTAACTTTCAGCTAAGATACAAATTGGCTACCGCAGTTAAGCGTTGATCTACATTAGCTTAAAGTGCCATAAAAAGACGTTCGCTTATCAGAATACCAAAAACACAAAACCAAAACAACAAAAAAAACAAAGCGAGAAGAGAATTGAAGCACTTGAAGATTGGCCTCGAGTTTTACAACAGTTTTTTTTTTTTTTTTTTGATGTGTAAGTGTCTGCTCTTCTTTTTTTTATCTGTATGTATTTCCGTTTAATTAATAAAAGAAATAAACTCGCAACTCGCAACTCAAATCAAATATTGTCTATTTTTATGAAAGAAGCGAGTGCGCTTATCAATTCCACCCAACTCCAAACCACCAAAATAAGTATTTGTTTGACTTTTGAAATTTTTTTATTCTTCGTGTTGCATTTGTCGCCTGACTGTTGAGAGTGGGGGAGGCATTGGGATGGGGGGGGTGGTTGCAAACGTTTTTTTTTTTATTGGGTTATTCCATAAATTCTTTTGAATGTGTCGCATTTGTGTGTTGCATGCCGCTTAAGCTGATTAATCGGCGAGCGTTTTCGTAGCGTTATTTAACGCGCAGGGGTTGCTGTTTTTCAGTTTCAGTTTCAGTTTTTAGTTTTTAGTTTTTGGTTTGAGTTTGAGTTTGAGTTGCTGCAATTGATTTATAACTCAGGTAAATGTCCTGAGATCAGGACACGACACAAGCGGCGACCCTTTGCTGCAAAACTTTTTTTTGCTTTTCGAAAGGGGTTGTGCACACACACAAGAGAGGAAGAGAGGTAGAGAGAGAGAGTGAGAGTGCGAGGGAGAGAGTGAGAGGAGGCAGTCAGGATTTGTCCTGGCATTTTGCATGTGTTGGTGCCATAACAAGTTATAAATAGCAATTATTGCCACGTTTGCTGCCCGTTTTCACGTTTTCTTCTTCCTCTTCTATTTTTTTCATATTTCTCGTTTTGAAATAATTGTGCTTTTTTTAATGTGTGTTTGAAAATTGTTTTTTAAGTGAAATTACTTGTGGCATGATAAATGTGAAATTAACATGTATGTGTGTGTGTGTGTGTGTGTGTGAAATGGATATATTTACTTTAAAGTATATATATATGTGGCAAGGGTACTCCATACAGGTCAGCACGCTGCCCCTGCCACAGTTTGTGCTTTTTCAACGCTTTTGTATTATTTCTTGGTTGTGATTGGATTTGGGAATGGCGTGTTTTATTTTTTATTTTTTATTATTCTGTTGCGAGCTTCTTTTCGCACGTGGTTGTTGCCTCTGCGCATTTTTAGAGATCAACAATTTGTTTGAAGCTTATATTTAATAAACGTTTAGATTAGACTCCGAGGCGCTTACTTAGCCCGAAATCATTAAAAAATAATCAAATTTTATAAACAATTCTGTGAAATCTATAGCTATATATATATATATATATTATGACAGACCCTCAGTCGTCAGAGGTCTGAGCAACTGATTTCTTGGGTAGACGACAGTAATAATCAAGTCGCAAATTTATGATGCCATAAAACTAATAACGATTTTATGCTTTGGATTCAAACGAATTAATTATGAGCCACATTCAAACATTGTTGTAGACACATTCAGTTATCAGTTAGTAAAGATTCTTTCAAGGCGATAATGCGTGATTAGCTAATTTTTTTCGCTAATTTCAAATTATATTCATAGGAGGGTGGGGGGGGCGGGGGGATGGAGAAATGGTGCACTTACATTGTATATTTCTGGCCGCATTGTAGCCCCCAAATTTAAGGGTATAAATTATAATCCAACATGGGTTTGTGCGTTCTGTTCACAATGTCTGCAAACGTGGTACATTTAAAGTTGACGAAAGTTGCAACGTATTTAAAATCCGAATGGAAATCAAAAGTTATACGTATGTATGCATTTATGTTGTACTCGTGTGTGTGTGTGTGATTATATATATGTATATTTAGTATTTATATATATTCAATTATTTTACATGCAAATTGTGCCGCGCAAACAAAAAATATGACACAGCGAAAAAAATCAACAAAAGCCGAGTTACAATTTTTCAAAATTTATTTTCTTTTTTTTGCATCACTTTTTTATGTACAATAATTTGTTGTTGTTGTTGTTGTTGTTGTTGTTGCTGGCTTTTGAGATGTGTATTTCTAATCGAATAATATGTTGTATTTGTATTTATGTAGTATTTTTATTTGTATTTATTGCACACTTTGTTGCCGACGATTGTGGCGACAATTCAATAATTATTCGATTTTTACTTTGCAAAAAATTTCTCTTCGTTTTTTTGGAAATTTTTGTATATACTTTTTTGTTTATTTTCTTAATTTTGGTTTTGGGCACTGGGAACACAAATCATTCTTTTTGTGTTGAACTGGTTGCGTTTGAATATATTTGAAAATATTTATATATATTTTTGTAAGTCGATTTTTAAAACAAAATCAGTTATTTAACGAATTTAGTAAATGCTCATTTCACTTTCATTTTTCAATTTCAATGGAATTTTACTTGCATTTTCTATGCGGCATTTTTTTTTTTAAATCATTTTTTTGTTGCTTCTTTATTTTTTGTAATAAAAACTTTGTGTAACTTGTTTGCTTTTTTCTAGTGGTTCAGCATCTGCGCTTCTATTTCGAATTGAATTTCGTTTTTAACGCATTTGTTGTGGATGCCGTTGCTTCGGTTTCGGTTAATTCTTGTCTTGCTTTTTATCCGTTCTCCGTGGCAGCGATCTTTAACCGACGAAAGGTGCGCACAAACTCAGATACGGATACGAATGCTCGGCCGCTGACAGCAACTACCGACATCGACTGCCGCTGTTAGCTAATCACACTGTTAATATGTTACTGTTAAACTCAAAATGGCACAGCCAGCCGAACATGTTACGCCACTGATAACAGTTCATGTTAAATGTTAACAGTTAAATTTGGCTTTTGTGTGTTTGCTTGCGATTTGAAAATAATTAGGAAGAATAAAAACTTGCAATTAGCCAAGAAAGAAAAACTGACAAATTCAAAATCACATGGCATTTTGTTGTAAAAGAAATAAAATTTAATCTTTAAAATTTGTACTACTTTGTACTAAGTTATGGTCGAAAATTCGTTAATAATATTGAGCAAGGTCCAGTTGGCAAGGTTGATCGATTGTGGCCGGCACTTTTATTGAACTCCATGCTGTAAATCAGTTGCGTTGGCGACCCACAAAAAAAAACCATATATAAACATACATCATACCTGTGATTACTAAAGCAACATGTGAGAAAGCTTATCGATGCTAATCAGAAATCTAATCATTGATTACAAAAACAACAAAAAATACAAGCTTGTTTAAATGGAAACATCATCTATTGGGAGAACCCAACCTTCTGTCAGTTCAAACTACAAAACGTGGGGCCTTCAAAAGTTCAATGCAATTAGTCGAAATTAGTTTTTGCTGATAAGCCATTACTTCTTTTTTTGAGCCGCCTAATCAGCCTCAGAGCATCTGTCAAAATATTAGTAGTTTAAGCAGCAAGTCAATATCTTCCAGTAAAGTACCTCAAAAATAAAAATAAAACAACAACAAAATTGAAATTGGACTTTGCCTCGTGTCTCAATTTCCAATTAAGAGATATATGCCGAGGTGTATATCTGACTCCCTCTCGCTGTGTGAAATGAATGACGCCCCAAAAGGCAACTTCAAGCAAATCAGTTCAATTGAAAACAAAAGCAAACGCATTCGACATGAATGAAAATATTCGTGATGGTGAAAAAAACCACAAAAATTCAGTAGCTGCCCTTATCAGACAACTACAATAAACAATAACACTTTTGGGCTATTTTGTTTACTCGAAACTCTATCAAGCGCTGACTCACACCCATACACAGCAATGCAAATTGCCATTCTGTTTGAGTAACTATTTCTAGTGAACTGCGCACATTTCATTCTTAAGATTTGATAAAAAAAACCCAAAAATTACGTTAACATTGAATTTGAATTCTAATCGAAGGCAGTCTGTTAATGTTGTGCGCTGCCAACAAGTTGCAACTGTTAGCATAAACAGCGGCATGCAGGCTGCGCTGTTAACTCAAGCAGTGTTCTGAAGCAAGCAGTGCAATGTAACAAGGGCGGAACATTTGAAAACCAATTGAAAAAATAAATAAAATGTCACTTTGACAAATGTGAAGATATTTATTCAATCGAATTCTTTCGTTGCTTCAAGCCCATACCATTTGTGGGTGTGTATCGGCAGTTCGCGCAAGAGTCACTCAAAGATAAATTAGGCGGTCGCTAATTGAGATTTATGCCCGTAACGCATGACCCTCACAGAAACGTTTAACTAGCGAAGTGACGAAAAAATTAGCAACTGATAATGACAATGATATATTAAATAGAACGCTATTTCAACAAAAAAAAAGACACTTTTGTGGCAGTCAAGAAAAATTAACTGATGTGCTGTGCAAAATTAATTAGCCAAATAAAGGTTTGGCGGCGCCACAACACAGCTGCTCAGGAAATGAAAAGTTGCTTTTATATACATACAAATATATAAATATATTTATAATTCTTTATTACACAATAAACTATAAATACTCAAATTATTTTATTGGAAATGCTTACTGTTTCTTGTCTTATGTATTTTTTAATCTGTTCATTAGTTTCTTAGTATATACTTACCTATAGATTTATTTGATTACTGTATTTATTTTCTAAATTTAATAACTATATTTATTATAAATAGCATAGCAAATTCCACTTATTTAATTAGATGTTTTCTTTTATTTTCAGGCCACTTTGCTCGCAGGGTAAGCATTCCCATTTGGCACACATTCAAATTGTTGCATAACTCGCCCACCCACACACGCACACACACACACACATACCCACACACACACACACACCAACAGCACTCCACCCAATTTAAAAATCCTACAAAGAAAAAACCCAAAAATTCCAACTGTATTTTGGCCAAGACATCTTTTTGGCCTCACGCCTCAAATTCGTCTTAACTATATAGCCAGAAAATTGTTATATACCCACGTTAAACATAATAAATATATATATAGGTTTGTGTGTGTTTCGTCCTTTTTTTTTGGCAACATCGCAGCAGGATACGCGACGAGGTGCTGTGGCGCCACGTCGCGTCCTATGTTGAAAAATGTAGATGTTGGCAGCAGCCACACGAAGACAAAAACGCGTTAAATGCGAATCGCAATTGAAATGCAATGGGAAATGTATCTATGTGCCACCGAGAACAATGAAAAGAAAACACACACAAGTTAAGCTATTTATGAGTTTATGCCACCTTGTGTTGCAATCTCTCTACTCTTGTCTCAGGTGTGACAAGTTCATTTACTTTTTGTAGTTTGTTTTTTTCCTTGTACCACTCGGTGGGTCTTCGCACTTGATTTATGTGCACTGTGTGTGTTGTGTGTGTGTTATGTGTGTGTTGGTTGTCCTTTGACTCTAGCGGATCATATCTGATGCAAATGTGTCACACTCACGACAATCGGAGTGCAGAGGCCCCAGCATTAAAGGCCCCCAAAACGTACTCCAAAAAAGTCCCTAAAAACTGCACAAAAACAACAACAACAACTAAAAACCCTGAGAAATATTTTAATTAAAATTCAGTGCCCCAAAAAAAATTACGAAAAGCGCTTGGAATACAGGCAAGCCAGGCAGACCAGGCAGGCAGTCAGGCAGTCAGGATAAAACCCAGTCGCAGACATATCCGTGGCTGATCTCAACTGATAAACGCGAAAACCAACAAAAGCAGCGCACATAATAACAACAGCCCTCAAACTCAACGCAATGCAACGACTACGCAAATACCCTTTACTAAAATAAAGACTGTTAATACGAAAATATAGATCAATAAATTGTCGAAAATAACTTAGAACAGTTAAAAAAACCACAAAATGACATTCAAATTTATGCATAAATACTCGAAGATACCCTATAAAAACTAGTTAGATATATTTTATTTTTTGCTTGAAGGTAACTAATAAAATGTCTCAAATATATTTCCAAAAATGTATCTAGAGTTTTTTGAATATATTTACACAAATGAAGAGTGCTCGAAAGGTGCTTACAAAATCCATAATAATAATTATCATCTACAAACTTAAGCCGGAAATATTCTTACACAGAAAAACTATAAAAAATATCTAAATATTATTTTAAAAACTATAATCCACTAGAAAAATATAAAAAATTGAATTTATGTGTCTGTGAAAAAAAACTACAAAAAATACTCAAATAGAAAGTTAAAGAACAATTTAGTAAAGTCTAACGCAAATATTATGACTCAACTTCTAAAGTATATATTCGCTCAATCGCAGCAAAATGCATGGCTAAATAAATGTACAATTTGTAAAGGGTATGCAATGTAGCCAGAGCAGCTAAAGGCTAAAGCCGCAGCAATCGGTGGGCGTTGGTTAAAGACGCAGATCGATGCATAATATGCGCAGGAGGAAGAAGTGCTTCACTCTTTGCACTCCCCGATCCTCCCTCACTCCCCACACCCCCGCTGCCCGCTCGTCCTCTGTGTGCATTCCAAGGAACTGGTGTCGAGGCGCATTTGGAGCAATGGCTTTTCAACGCCGATGGTGTCGCTGATCGCTCCCCAAGTCTCTGGTCAGTAAGCCAACCAGCAACGACCAACAATGATCAATCGATGGTGGCCAAAAAAGACGAAATTTACCGCTGCTGGCAATCGCACGCATCTTTTTTTTATGATTATTTGTTTGTTTGTTGGTTTGTCGTGAGCTGCAAATTCAATTAAACAAACAATGCGCAATGAAGAAGGCGATCCCTTTTCTTGGGAAGCACGTTACTTTAATTGCGAGACCGCCCCTATTGGAAAGCTGTCGGCCAACTGTCGCCTTTTACTCGATGCCGTTTTCCCTCTTAATGAAAATGTTCGTCCAATTGACAATCAAACAACCCCTCCTCTCCTCTCTCCTTCTCTCTATTCTAACACTAATTTATGCGGTTTTTTTTGTTAGCCGATCTTGATCGCGATCATCGGAATAATGAGCAGCAAACTTCTGTTAACATAAATGTTTTAACGAGCCTCAAGAAAGAAAGTGAATGGAATAACGAGGGTTGCTCGCCGAGCACATAAATAAATAAACATTTGAGTGCTAAGCGGATCGGTTTGTGTCTGACAGCTTGAAATATTCATTGATAATTTCAAACAGTTGTAGACATTTTCAAGGATTGACGTACTTTGAGCAGATAATGCCAAAATGTTGACAGCAGTGACATTTATATGTTTTACATAAGTTAAGAATAAACTAAGAATTGTTAAATCAAAATTGAATTTAGATAGAAGATGTAATTAATTTTTTATAGTTAATCTTTGAGATAATAATGTCTAAATAGAGACTTTGACTTTTATATATTTTATATATTTATATATTTTCAATCAAAATCTAACTCAGATTTAGAGAAATATCTAATTAGTTTTTTAGTAATTACTTTTGGGATTAGGGAACTTTGAGAAAATAAGGCCAAAATGTTGACAGACTTTCACTTTTATATATTTTATATATAGTAGAATATATAGAACTCAAGTTATAAGAAGTCTTACTTTAGCTTTCCAATCAAAATGATATTCTAATGAAAAAAGTAGAATCACCAGTATTGGTTCTGATCATAAATGAATATAATAAATAAATAAATAAATGATATAAATCGAATCAGGCGCCTTTGGATGACTTCACTGGCGCTAAACAAAATATATATATATATTGTGGCCCTTGTGTGTTGCCGCTCATCAATTAACGAGACATTTAAAAATACATTAACCTTTTGGCTTTGGCCTTAACCTTCAGCTGGGCCTGCGTTAATTTGAGGCCCAAACAAAGTTTTGCTGTTATTTGCAGCTGATTCAGCGCCTGCATAAATTGTCATAAATGTCATATTTGAACAACAATCAAAATTTATTGAATGCAGTTCGAACTGAACACGGAACTTGCTCTCGGCTGGACTTGGCCAAGTCTGGGCCTTTCCAAATATTTTTAGATTTTGCGCATTATTTTCGGACTGAACAAATAAGAAATAGCAAAATCGAAAAAAAAATAAATAAAATATACAAAAATGTATTTTCGCGTTTAATTAGCAAAATGGTCAGATTTAGCCATTGTTTTCTAGTTTTGTATCTCGCCTGTTATTTATTGGCCAAAAGTCAACAAGCCAAGAGTCAACACTTGAGAGTATTTGGCCAAGTACACAAAACGCACATTCCACATATTGACACGCGTAAATCTTGTGTCTTCTTGTTTTGTACATTTTTATGTAAATTCAATTTTGTTTTAACTTTCGTTTTTTTTTTTTCGATTTTTTTGTTGCTTGTAAATAATTTTGTGTTGTTAATTTTAGTGTAAACACAAGGTCGAAACGTGTTTTCGCCCTGGCAAGAACAATTACATAGTAATATTATAATCACATTGTGATTATTCTATCAGTTAGTGCCTACTATTGACTAGAGTTAGTTAATGACAGTAACGATCATGTGAAAATCCAATAAGCCTCACCAAAGATGACATCTAAAATATATGATTTGATTTTGTAAAAGGAAAAACTCAAACTTAGCATAAGCTAAGCTGAGATCAAGATGATTTATTATTATTAGTGGCTTATTAGTTATGAATGAATTGTCATTAGTTTTAAATTTATAAATAAAAGTATATCATGCTGTTGCTGACTATATAAAGACTTCTATCTAAATCAATTTGTTAGCAGTTTTGAATACCCAATTTACATAGAAGCCCACCATCAAAAACAAATGAGAAATGCCTTTCCAAACTGTCACTTTAAAAACCCCCTCAAAAAAAGAAATGCACATTCGCAGCCTACATTTATCGATATATGTATGAGAAGGCAGTTTGATCAACGATTAGCATCCAAAGACATTTGAAACGCCCGCGAGCCGAGTTCCATTAGAGATTTGTTGGATGCTTCATTACATAGCCATTAGATGGCTGCCAAGACACCAAATCGTACATAAAATCTCTGCTTTATTTTTTCTCCAACTCTTGTAATTTGAGGCGCAATAAATTTGCCCACCAACAAATATATGTATATATATACATGTAATCGGGCAAATCGGCGGACGGGCAAAGACAAACATTTTCATTAGGCCAAAACGCATGACACCCACAATCGAGTTGTGTTTGCATTCTTACAAAAAATAAAAAATAAATATAAAAAAAAGGCGGGCTCATAATTTATTGAGCCAACAGGCCACAGACTCGAGAGCCACAACATCAGCATCAGCATCAGCATCAGCATCAGCATCTAAAAACATCTGCAGCATCAGCATCAGCATCAGCTGCTGCGCCACTCAAAGATGAACCAATCCGAACCGAACCTCAACGCTGACGAGCCCAAGTTTAAAGTCCCAAAATTGTTGAATGAAGCTTATATTTCTGTTTTTTTTCTTTTTCTTTCTATTTTTTTTTGGATTTGCGCTACGAATTTGCAGTCACATGTGAAGTGCCGCAACAACAACAACAAGCAGCTCGTTGAGGCAATAGCAACAAGTTATAATTATAAAACATATAACTGAACATAATGCGTTGTACAACACTCGCAAGCAAACCCGTCAAATTTCGCGTCCAATATTTATACACATAAATTTATCGGGCGGTCGTTTTGGAGAAATCCACTTGGAATTAAGCGAGGAACAAAATAACAATATTAAAAACTTAGCAAGCGCACAGAAATAGAATAATTTCATTGATTGTATCGGTCAATACTGCGACTAGTTATAGTCATATTAAGTTGTTATCGATTAAATCAATATCAAAAAGCTGGCGGCTTGTGTCAAATGCCTGTTTCGAGTATTGTTTTCAATAAAAAAAACAAGTAAAATTTCACATATACAAGAGACAAATTCAAAATTGAAAAGAAAATATAAATATTTAAATACTTATTCTTGGCTATCGATTAATTTGATATCGATAAGCGTCGCTTGCATTTTTAAGTTATGTTTTCCCCAAAAATAAAACAACATTTATCTTATATAGATATCTAACTCAAAATTCGATAGATATCGATTTGATATCGATTTCAAGTATTATGCTCAATAAAATAAGCACTTTTCTGCTCTAAAAACTAACTCAATAAACAATAAGAAATTTTAGTTAGTTGAGTAATTATTCGAAGACTACAGAAACTGTGCCACTGTGCCGCATTCCCCAAATGCGAAATTTGAGAGATTTTGCTAATTATTTGTGTTAATATTTGAACGCTCAGATTGTACGTTAAATATGCAATAATTACCTTATATTAATCCATTCCTCCGAACGGCACAGATCACAGAGTTTGTCGTCGATTTTTGCATTCTCAACTTAATTACACAAAAACTTGCTGATTTGTATGGGAAATTCACATTGAGTATTTAGCAAAATTCGGAATGTTGTTGTTTGCGTTGTTCTGCAATTATGGTAATTATCACCCAAGAAATCTGACAATAACAATGGAATATAGAATTATGACATTATTATGATGGGTATATTTAGAGAGAGTTAAGGATGTTAATTGAAAAAGAATATTAAATATATATATTGAATTAGGGAATATACTTAGTATCATTACTATTGATATTTTATATTCAATGGGTATATTCTCATCTTTCTTAACTATTATACAAATTCATTTCGATATATAATTTTGATGTCTGCAGTTGATCTTTTAACAAGACTTTGGCACTTGATGAGCTGAACAACTTGGCTGCAAGTCAAGGGCTAATCAACTCAACTCGGCTGGCCATCGAAACCAATAACGAACCTGAATGACCAAAACGCGATCCGCACGAATAAATATATGAATATGTATATGAATATGTATATGAATATGAGTATGAATATGAATATGAATCGCATGAATGGGGCTCCCGCCTCATCCACAGTCATATGAATGAGTGCAGACCTTTAAGCTACGGGGCAATCAAGTGAGAAAATTAAAATTACATGCCCGTGGTTTGGATGCTGTGGTGCTGCGGTGCAGTGGTGCTGCGGTGCTCTGCTGGATGCAGTGGTGCCTTCTGCAGTGGCCACATTTAAAGGTTCATAACTTCCAAGTCAATTACGCGGCGCATACTCAAAATCTCATCCACGTTTGCCCTGTTGCACTGCCGCATGTTGCACTGGTGCACTGTTGTGCGACTTAGAAGCAAGTTGAACTGTGAGCGCGTACAGGGATCTCTACTATTAAATACCCTGTAAAACTGTGCATAATTATTAAATGCTAATTTATTTATAATTATTTTATTTTAATATTTTTAATTGCAAAAATTCTAAAATACTTTTAATATAAAATAGCATTTAATGATTAATACCCTGTAAAACAAGAGAACTTAATACAGACCAAATATTACAGTGTACTTAGTATGTACCTAGTAGGAATGCCTACTACTAATACCTACCCTATATACCAAAGACTAGACTAAAATATACCCTGTAAATCTCAAAAAATTTCACTGTGTTACAGACAACATACATCTATTGTTGAGTGGGTAAAGGGTATATTGACTATCCAGTATGAGATGCACTTGTATTGAGTTTACTCCATATACAATATACCCAATACCCAGTCCCAAGCTAGAGGGTATTAAGATTGCACGCTCAAGCGTAAGAGGCACTCGGCATCTGAAATTCTGAAATTGTGAATCCTGGCTTCAGCCTCCACACAGTCGTCGGGGCCTGTCTGTCATAACTCACGAGCGCAGCCTCCGCAGAGCCAGAGTAGAAGATGATAAGGAGCAGGAGCAGGAGGAACAGGAGGAGCAGGAGGAGGAGGAGGTGGATGAAGAACCGCTGCACAGGCGCAGGTGAACCACTAGACTCGAAAGTCAGGCTGAGCCTGGCAAATCCGCCCTGGAGCAACTACTGTGGGAACCATACCGATTTGCAACTGCAACTGCAACTTCAGCGAATTAATTTGTGACGCGCGCTCTGCAGTTGCAACAGTTTGTTGCTGCTGCTCCAAGTCCATTGCTGAGTGTGGCAGCCTCAAGGCAATTTACTCGCACGCAGCAGCCCAAAAACAAGTCGACCCCATAAAAAAAGAAGAAAAAACAAACCAGAGGATCAGAGAGAAGAACCCAGTTACCAACTTGAGTCTGGACTCGGACTGTGGCCCCAAGCTCGTGACTGCAACTGCAACGACTGAGCCGTCGCGTCGTGTGGCAAGTGGCTGCTTTGGCTTCTTGGGCAGCTTCTTCTTCTGCCTCTTCTGCTTTGGAGTTGCTGCCTCTTCGTGGCGGCTTTGGCGCTGGTGTCAAACGTTTTGTAATCTGTCACGTCGCATCGTTTTAATATTTTTGCCTCGTCTCCTCGGCTCCGTGGAAATGCTGACTTTGCTTGCGTGTAAAAATAGGCGTAACCCTTTTTTTTTTGCTTTCGTATTTATGATCGTTTGCCAGGCACTACACAACCCCCTGCCCGCTCCTCCACCTTCGCTGCCCCCTCAACTGCCACTCGCTTTTTTGTTTGGTTTGTCAGTTTGTGCCGCGGGGGCAAGTTGCATTGGCTTGGCTTGGCTGGGCTTGTGGTGGCAGGTTGCATTGCATCGGCGCATTGCCTTTTTAGGGGCACCTCTCTTTGATTATCTAAATCATTATTAGCTTGACCTTCAGCCCGAGGTGTTTCGGGGCGGTGTCTTGTAAGTTGTTTCAGCTCTTCCAACTGCATTTCTTATCTTATTAATTATGCGCCGCTGCTGCCAGCGCCAACATCTCGCCCGACTACTGTGCGTGTCTTTGTCTGAATCATGCCGAGAACTGCAGCCAGCCAAATTGGAGGTTTATTAGAGTTAAACAGCTGATTAAGGATGTGCAGGAATTTTGATGGAGAATTGCAATAGCTTAAGTAGAAGTTGTTTGGTGGAAACTCCCTCTCCCCCTCGCATTTAGTAGAAAAATCAGATTTTAAAAGGGAGAGAAAGCACAGCAGAGATTGATATCGGAACCCTTTCTACTTTCTAGTTCAAAATCAAATTGAAATAATGTAAGAAAACATCTTTATTTTAACTCCAATAACCCTGAAACAATTTCTATGCTTAATGGCATTTGTCCTTCATATTTTCAGCTATTTGTTATCTAAATTTGTGAAGAAATTCAGAAAGAAATAAGTTTCTACTATCCTACTTCTACTTTCTTATATTTGCTATAGGAATAAACTTTCGTTCAACTTCAATTAACGCCAAATAAATTATAATAAATGACACTTCTGCTCTACTTCATTTATTTTACTAATTTGCGTAGAATTTGCATTAGATAATAATATTCTACTGATTCATAGACTTAACCCTTGGTAAGTACAAACTTTCTACCTATCCATAAACATTAATCTCAGTAAATGTCTTAAGAATATAATTATATCTGGATGTCTCAGTGCTTTTAAGCATTCAAATTTATTTGGCAAGGTTTCCCACAGATGCACTGAGCAAATTGCTATGCAAATACCGAATATATATTAAATGTATGTTTATGTTTAACATACTCTTAAGCCATGTCAGTGGCCGAGTTAAAATAAGCTCCAGATGTGAGAGATCGGAGCAGTGACCCACTAACTGACTGCCAAAATTGAAAAACAAATTACGCGCAAAGCATTCCCACAAAACAAGGAAACAAGAAAGAAGAAGATATAAATTGTGCGCACCTATTAGCGGTTAATTTGTTAACCCTACTCAAGTGCCTCATAAGCAGGCAGTCAGCGGGCGCATTTAACATTCAGCTGCGTAACATAACCGGTACTGTAGTTGTTAGCAGTACATGACAGCCGTTAATCAGGCGCCACAAATCAGACAGCCAACAGTTAATTGTTTAACAGCAGAGCACAGCGATTAACAGTCCCCCCATCTTTCGGCACCCCACTTAACAGCAGCATCAGCATCAAGTACAACAACAATAGCGCCACTCTCTGATTGGTTACAATTGTGCGCATGCACGAAAGAAAGAGAAGGAGTGCGAGCAAAACTACATTGTTTGCATCTATTCTTAGCTACGATCGCCGTCGCTGATCAGAAAATGGCGCCACTTGTGCCAAGCTGATTGGCTCTATTCAAATAGATCTTTGTCATGTTGACATTAAATTACAAGGCTAAAATATTGACCCATTAACCCAAACAAAAATAAAATTAATAAATAAATAACAATTGCACACAGAACGTGGGCGAACAATAATATTATTGCATTACTGTCTGTATTGTGCTTTTGCATGGGCATGAAAATTGTTAAGCTAAATATAAATATATGAATAAATAAAGTGATAATAATAATATATATGTATACGCTAGAACAGAGCGTGAGGCGTAGGCGTTTGCGTCTGCGTCTGTCTGTCAAGCGTGTGTTAATTGCCGCTGACTTAATCAGCTGCAATGGAATATTTATGAGTTGAGTAACCAAGAAAATAAATACACAAACTAAGCCGAGTGCTAATTTCAGCATATTGTGAATATATCAACAAATATCAGTGAACCAGCAAACAGTCGTTTAGCCTTAATTGACCCAGTCTATACAACAGGCATGAAAAGACAATATTGAAGTGGCTAAAGTAGGTGGAATCACCTGAGAAGAAGGCTTGGCCTCTTAGCAAATGCTGCCAAAAATACTTTGAAGGTGTTTTTGTTTTTCTTAAAAATCAAAAGCGAACAGATCTATTTCTGATCTAATAATTTGAATATTAAATATTATCACTTAAATCTCTGTAGGTGGTCCTTAACATATATCCAAGGTAATCATTGTGTTGAAAACAAATGAGGTCAGATCTATTTCTCTAACGATTAATTAGAGTATTAAATATAGTCACAATTAACTTAATAGAGGCTTTAAATGAAATCATATGGTAAACATCTAATTATCCTTAATTAGTTTCTTTAATTAAATCCCAGAAAATATCTCTTGCAGATGTCGCTTTCAATGCGTTTATTTCCAGTGCTGCTGTGTTTGCTACAAACGAACACAGCTGCCGCTGAACAACTGCCACAAATCATTGATGAGCTCAACACGCGACTCAAAGTAACCACAAACATCGTCTACAATCCATATCAAGAGGAACTGAGCTACCTACGCCAAATACAACCCACAAGTCAGCTAATAATAAACTCGCAAAATGAGACAACTTTAAATGCAACACAAATAATGCAACAAATGGGCAAACACATGATATTTGTGCTCCTTGTGAAGCAACCACCAAACGAGCTATTTAAATGGCTAACTTTTCACTTTCAGGACGCAGACTTTTTGCTGGTAATCGAAGAAGATTTTAACACGCCTGAAATATGGCTGCAATTTGTGCAGTTCGCCTGGGAATTGGGCTATATGAATTTGTTACTTTATCATGCAGAGAACGAGCGATTGTATGAGAAACAACTGTTTCCCGAAATAAAACTGGAATTGAGCAATGTGAACAATTATGTTGCAAATCGTAATCGCTCCATTGATTTGCATGGCTTTGAGATACGTGTGGCAACCTACATAAATGCACCACGTTCCCTCGTCTACGAAAATGCACGTGGTATAAAAATCTTTGGTGGTTATTACATGCGATTTATACGACATTTTCTGGCTACTCATAATGCCACGTTTGTTCCCATCCATACGCCCAATGTGTCGCCAGGACATTGCTTGACGGCGCTGACCTCCCGCCGCGTCGATCTCTGCTCCGATGCCTTAGCCCGGGGATCGCGTCAGGATATTGTGGTGACGAATCCATTCCGGTTGGCCTATGCGAATGTGATGGTGTCCAGTGCGAAACCATTGAGTTCCTATCGGTATCTGTTGGCGCCATTCCATTCCACTGTGTGGATCTGCATGATCGTGTATATAGCATTCATTGTATTCTTCATGAGCTGTATACACTGGCAGCAGCAGCATCGTTGGATCTTTAGCACCTTTCTGCTGGAGGCGATCAGTTCGCTGTTGTTCACTGGATTCGCGTTGAAGGATCTGCATGGACGAGAGCGATATATTTTATTCGGTGTACTCTTTATAGCAGGGTTTATTTACTCGACATTCTACCTATGCTATCTGAAGAGCATTCTGACCACCGAGGTGTTTGAGCCACAAATCGATAACTTTGAGGACTTAATCAAAGCGAACATAACCATTCTGATCGATGAATACGATCTGCTTTTGGCACGACGATTTAACCTGCCCGACAAGCTGTGGCCCCTGATTAAAGTTGTTCCCGATGAGAAAATGTGGCACCATCGCAGTGGATTTGATGTGAATTATGCGTATATATTGTTCACTGATCGCATGGATCTCTATGACTATGCCCAGAAGATGCTGAGGCATCCCCGCATGCGTCGCATACCCATCAAAATATTATTCATATTTTCTGGTTTCCCGATGCGCGAGAGCTGGTTCTTGAAGCGGCACCTGAGTCGGGCCTGGGCCAATGGCTTCGAGAGTGGACTCTTTCAGAAGTTGACCGAAGATGCGGATCACGAGACGATGTCATCGGGCGTGGGCTCCCTGAACTATCTCATCACCGAGGACATTGAGGCCGCATCACCGTTGGGTCTCGATTATTTCGTCATGCCGGCCATGTCGTTGGCCCTGGGCTACGGTCTGGCACTGCTCACCTTTCTCGTCGAGCTGATGATGGCCTGGCGCATGCGCAGGGAGTCAACGCTGGCCACTTCGTCAGCGTTGATTGATTGATGTATGGATTTGATGTAGTGCGCTGTAGTGCGGCAACATGTTCCTTGGCACCCTTCTAGTTGTTGTCTGCTTATGCTTGCTTCTCGCAAATAATGCAACAATCTTCTCACACTGAGAGAAATGCTTATGCTTTCGCGAATTCGCTTTTTTTTTTGTGATATATAAGCAACATTTTCTTTACTGACCAGTGCTTAAGGCTTTGGCTTCTTTTTATCCTAAGCTCTTCAGCAATTTGTATTGTACTCAATAAAAAACACTTGCACACATTTAAATATTAAGTTTAGAATAAATCTCAAGCAATATTCCAAAACCTTTACTTTTATTGTGTTACGTAATTTGCGCTTTCCTTGGACACTTTATAGGATTAATTAATTTAAATTGTATTTAATCACGCTGCTTTTAAATGCTTTGCTTATTTATTTTTTATTTTTTCAGCTCATGCAAACACGCTCTGCAAGCTCATTCTCAGTCTCAGTCTCCGTCCCAGCTTGAGCAGCATGCTTAAGCTTCGTTTGCTGCTCAGCCTTCTCACTGCGCACATAGACCAAAGCACCCACAATGAGCTCGGCTCGAGCATTGCAGCCCTCAATCGCGGGCTGGAGAGCAGAAGCAATCTAATTTATACGACAGCCACAGAATCGATAGACATCTGTGCGCAGATTAGTCAAAGCATAAATGAAACTCCAAGCGTATTGGTTAGTAGAGATTATGGTAGACTCTTCAGTAGCTGTGCTAATCTGCCCAGGCCTCTTCTGATGATTTTGCCCCTGCCGAGCAGAGAGCAAGCCCTACAAATTTTCCAACAGTTGCCGACGACAATGCAAAGAGCCGATTTTTTGTTGGTGGGCTGTGACAGCTTTGCCAACTGGCTGCAAATACTCACGACACTCTGGCAACTCGGTTTTCCCAATGTGCTCCTCTTCAATAGCACGGATAGTCTAGGCATTGAGGGACAACTCTTTACGAGCGATTTATTTCCGCATCCTCAACAGAAACTGAGGAACAGCAGCATTGAGCATTATTTGTGGTCGCGTCTGCATTGGTTCGACAATCTGCGGGGTAGGGAGGTGCGCGTGGCTCTCTACAATGATCCGCCAAGGACTCTCGTCTATCCGGAGGAGCAGCTGTACGATGGCTATGCACTCATGCTGCTCCGTAAGTTTCTCGCCAAGAGGGGCGCCAAATTTGTGCCCGTACTCACGCCCAACTATCAGGTTTACTCGGCAAATGATTGTTTGGAATATTTGCGTAGCAATAAATCCGATATTTGTGGCGATTTATTGGCCTACTCGAGTGAGGCCAGCTTTACGGATAGCTATATGTATTTGTATGGCAATATATTGATACCGTCTGCACAGCCCAGATCCAAGAACTATTATATTATAGCACCGCTGCAGTTGAAGACCTGGCTTCTAATCGCACTCTATGTAGCAGTGATCTGTGGATTTGCCAGCTTTATTTGCTGGCTGCAATTGGGTCGCTGGGAGTGTGGCAAACTATTGCTCCAGATACTCTCGAGTCTGCTCTGTGCGGGTTTTCGACTTGTGGATATTACTGGCTGCCAGCACTATATATTGTTTAGCATCATATTTGTGGCTGGCTTCATTTGCTCCAATTATTACCTGGCTTTTCTGAAGACCATACTCTCGACGGGTCTGTACGATCCACAAATAAATAGCTTTGAGGAACTAGTCAAACAGAATATTAACATTGTCATTGGGGAATATGATAAGACGGTGTTGCAGACCTACGACTATCCGGATATCTTGTGGAATATAACGCGTGTGGTGCCCTATGATTTTATAGTGAAACATCGACGTGTGTTCGATCCGAGCTATGCTTATTTGGCACACAGCGATCGTCTGGTGCTCTTCAAGTTCCAGCAGCAGTATATGGTTAAGCCACGAATGCGTCCATTGCCCATCGATCTGATGCATTCCCTGCCGGGTTTCCCTATGCAAAGCCAATGGCTGCTCAAGTATAAACTGAGCGAGACGCTGCTCAATTGTTTTGGCAGTGGTCTCATGCAGAAGCTGGCGGATGACACAAATCGTCAGACAATACACATTGGATATCTGAATCTGATACAATCCGAACCGTATGAAACGCTTCCTTTGACCCTGGACTACTTCAAAGTACCGCTGATGATGCTCCAAGCAGGTTTGATACTTGCCTTTGTCAGCCTGCTCGGTGAATTGTGCTGCGGACTCTGTCGACAACAAGCAGGCAGCATCAGGCGGGAAGAACTGGAATAATCCATGGATCGATGGGTAAGTTTCTAGTCTACTGCCTTGCAAATATTACTTTCTATATTTATTAGATTTTATATTTTCATCAATCATTATTGTATATTATCCATCAATCCATCAATCAATTGAGAATGCATTCATTTATTCTTAGTGTTTAAAGTTTCAATTTGCTGATTGGGTATTTTTTCTGGATTTTGGCCAAGACATGCAACAAATCTTTTAAATATTTATTACTTTATTATTTTTTGCGTTTCTTTTGAATGAATAAATAAAAGTCAAGTCTTGGCACTAAGTGATTTCCATTTTGCTCTAACAATTTGTCCACAAATCAATAGAAATAAAAACTAAATTGACTTCCAGTCGTTTGACTCAAACACTTCAAACCTTTTGGGCCAACTGTCGCCGTTGAAATTCAAAAATGTGGCCACAAATCCATAAACAGCACATGAAAATGTGTGCGAAACACCCTCGAAATGATGCACACAGCTCCGAGCACTTTGACAGCCGACCAAAATAAATAGCACTTGAGATATTTCCAAAACATTTGCCAGCTATAAGACCGTAACAATTTCGCTGCTGTCAACCCCCGACCACCGACCCCTGCGCCTGCAAGTATGCAACTCAAAAGATAACAGAAAAACATGCCAAGGGGTGGTGCTGAACCCACTGCTCCCCTCCCCTCCCCTCTCCTCTCCACGGAGACACATCCGCTGAGTTGCACAAATATTTGTCCAGGAAGAAGCAAGCACAAATGAAAGATAGAGCAACATCAAAAGTTACTTTCGAAACCCCTGACAGCAGCAGGGGTTGCGCGGGCGTTGCTCGCAGCGCAGCATTTTGGCAATGGGCGTGTCTCCGATTTTGGTCTAGCGACACATTTTAAAGTTCATTGACCTGTCCCAGCATTTTTTGTGGATGCCCAGCAGCCATTAGCCATGGTTAGAAGGGTAGCATGAAGATCTACTATCAGTTTATACACTGAAATAATTGGGATCTGCAGTAAAAGCGCTGTTTTCCCAAAATGCCGTATTCATCTAGAGGTCATTTAATGTCCAAAAAGCAATCACTTTTGACAAAGTTATGGCTATAAGAAAGCTGAAAACATTCCAAGTTGGATTTCTTGGGTCTGCACTTTAACATGATTTTCCACTTTAAATTTAGTATTAAAATAGAGCTCAAAACATCATCAAAAAGTGTTTTCATTATTTATTTTGGAAAGTCTGTTAAATTTAGAGCAAATTATGTTTATCTTTAAGATTTTGACCCATTCCTAGAAGACCCTTTTAAAGCCGAATTAAGCGAGAATCGCAATATCATCTTTAAGCGCAATATTCAGGAACAGTTTTGCGTCATCACCTAGTTATTTTTAAGGGTTACATCAGTAGAAATTATGACTATGCAGGGTTTCTGCTCGTCAGGCATCTTCGACTAATCCGTTGACTTATTTTCCTTATTTTTTTCCGCCGTGGCGCCTCAAAGTATGCAACAGAAATGTGGCGACAATAAAATTTATGCGCGGCGCCAGCCGCAAAAAGACACTCAAATGCATTTGTGTGTGCTGGTGTGTGTGTGTGTGTGTGTGTGGGTGTGGGGGTGAAGATAATCGCCAATCGGCAGATGACTTCAGACTCCCGACTGTCAACTAATGAAAAAGTTACGATTTATACGCGAACAGGAGCATTAACTTTTTGGCTCTACTGTCGGGCGTCACAGATTCCATGCTGCATGCCGCATGCTGCATGCATCAGCGAGTTACGCCCACCCAAAAAAAAAAAACGGATTTGTGTCCACTATGCAGCAATTTAACAAAGGAAGGAAGGTCTTCGGTTTGAGTCACGTGCGTGCCTGGCATCAATTCAATCGTTGTCCGTCGCCGCAGCGAGAGATAAATGAAAATGGGAAGAGAAAAAATAAAGAAAAATAAGAGGAAAAATAAAGAGAAAGATAAAAATAAATAAATATCTCGTCCTTCGGTTGCTTAATTGCTGATTTCGTGTTTTCAACGCGACTTTTAATCGATTTCGTGTGCAATTTAACTGCCCACGATTGTCACATGTGGCATGCCCCAGATTACCATCGACTTTAAAGTAAACATTTGTTTTGGTCTTCCTCTCCCCAGCCAGCTGGACGGCTTTTAATTAAGATTGTGTACGCCGATAAATGGCAAGTGTTCCTTGATTCGTTGCGATTCGATGCCATCGCAAGGGGGCGGTTCAAAACTCAATATATAATCCACATTTGATGCGATGTTGAGTTGTAAGTTTTAACACAGTTAATGCTGCTCTTTGATTATGTGGCCAGGATTTGTTGAGTCCTTTCAGTTCTATTAACAGCCTGAATTTGAATTCTCTTTGCTCGTTTCGAGCTAAGACCCTATTTACAAAATCCTCGGTTTTTAGTGCAACCTTTTCCATTTACAAATTGTGCATGCATTCAACCCTAAGCTAATCCACCTTCTACAAATCCCTAGTTTTCAGTAGCAGTTTTTGGCCAGGATTTGAAAATTTCAGCACCCTTCATTTACATTTATATTAAGCCTTAGATATAAGTAGACATTCGAATCTGAAACTTTAGCTCATAGATTACTTGATAATTAATCTGCTTCTTCTCAAAACTGGCAACTTTAAATGTCCTACATCCGTAAGGTACTAAACTAATTTCAAAGTAATTCCACTCCAATTTTACATCCATCACGTACTAAATCTCTTGGAAACAAACTCCAATTTCATTCATTTTTTTAGTTTGCAAATTGTGACTTTCAAGCCGCAGGTCAAATTCACATTAAATTCTAATCTGCGGCCGATTTGTGCTACTTAATTTTGCAACACCCCTCATTTGAAAATTCGACAAACCCTTGCAGGCAACCCAAGTGTAAGCGAAATGACAAAATTTAAACGGTATACCCCGACTCTTGATACCCTGTGTGGCATGGGCATACAATAACAATAGGGGGATTATCTGGTGCGCTCAGCTGTGGCAGCATTGAGTGAATGCAACAAAACACATTCTGCTGCTGTCTGTGGCCCTTTATCAAGCAGACACACATATCACATGCCCCCAGGCTGGACACACACACAAAAGCCAATGGCCAGCAATTGAAAGGTATGCCCCAAAGGCAATTCTCAGTGGTTGCTGGTTGCTGGTTGCTGGTTGCTGCCCCCATTGACTCATGATTGACTGAGTTTGGGTTTCGTTGGCAAAATGGATTGTTTGGTTTTTGCCTAACCCTTCCTTTTTTTGCATTTGGTTTAATCGAAACTTCCAGCTAATTGCAGTCTTTTTTGTCTCTGGGATTTCTAAAGGACTTTTTCTGGTTTTTGTTCGGTTTTTTAATGCTCTTTAAACGCTATTATTTAAATCAATGCCTCAAGTCGCTGCCACATATGAGGTGGAAATTTATGTGGCATGCCTAATTGTCGGCTGCGAGACTTCAAAGTGGCCAAGTTGCCACTTCTGCGCTGCCTTGCCCCATGTGGAATGCAATTATCGCGCTCCAACTTATGCTAAGATAAATGATCATCGCACAGCCAGTGGAAATTGGCCACACTTACGAGACTGCTCTGCTTGGATCTGCTTGGATCTGCTTCGATCTGTGCCTGGGTCATAAACAGATAAAATATAATGCAGAAAACGCGGCGAGCTGACAATTCGTAATTTTTGGTTGATTTTGCAATTTATGACGGCAGCGAACTGCGGGGGGGCAACAAAAGATAGAGAGATAGAGAGAGAGAAGCAGAGCGAGAGAGAGAGAGGTGTCCCACAATCGGCGGCATGACCAAAAGACCCATATATCGAGCTCTGAGGCATGCAACTTGTACAACAAATCTGTTAAGAGAAACATAATTTGGGGACTTTCAAAAGATCATTGCAAGTTTGATTAAACAATAGCTGTGATTTACAGTTATAAATAATAGTTTGAAGTAGTTATATATGATGAAAGAAACAAATATAATTCAAGACCGATTTTAGATAAAGACAATATTCAAAATCAATTTTCATAATTTGCCACTTTGATTTATGTTTTCAGCTACGGCGTATCTCAACTCTCAACTCTCAATATTGGAAATCATATCGGAATATTAAACCAATGGAATATTAAAATTTAAATATTATTAACCATAAATTATATGAGTACTATTTATGTCTACCATTTATGCACTTTTGTTGATCAATTAACTAATATCATTTAATAATTTGTTCACATCTTTATATTATATTTACCTTATATCATATATTATAATAAACCATTTTTCTTGTTACAAATTTAACTAAATGCTAACTATTAATATTTGAAATATTGTTTTAACCGGAACTCTAAAGGAACAACCTATACAAATTTAGAATTTTGTTAGCGTATATTTTGGTAAGGTAAATGGTTAACTTTTTGAGGAATTTTAACAACAGCTCTTACCTGATCAAAGGTAAGTTAAACATATCAAATAGTTAACTTGGAATAGTTGTCAACAACAGCTTTTACCCCAATTGCTTTTAGGCCTTATTAAAGTGTCTCCTTATGGCCGACAACTTTGGGTCAGTCAGTTGCTAAATTTAGCACCGGCGCAGAGCGAAGAGACCAAAAGGAAATGCTGCCCAATTAAGGGCAACAAACAACTTCACGCCACAGATGCCACATGCCACACGAGGCGTTTATCGCGGCAGACCGATCAGATCGCGCAACATCAACATCAACTCGATTGCATCGCCGACGGTGTCTGTCCCTGACTTTGTCTCTGCCACTGTTCCTGCCACTGCCCCTGCCGCAGGGACTGTGGCCTGCCACATGGTAATGGCCAACGATTTGTCGCTGTCGCAGGACCTGTGGCCATAACAACAATTGGCGATCGTTAAGCGATAAGATCTCGCACTGCGATAAGCTCGAGCAGCAAGCAACCAACAAACGGCGACAGCAGCCACATTTTATGCTAATAAGTTGACATTTGACCACCATGACGAAATAATGAAACGATCAGATGCCGCCAATATGACAGGTCCCCATATCCCCCCCCCAATACACGACAATGGGCTCAACTCAATAGCCACTAGCAAAAGACGAGTGGATATCGGGAGCTTATCAACTGAATATTTCACATAACAATGTGAAGAGAAATCGTATTAAATTAAGTAAAATGAGCTTTATAAACAAGTGAAGGGATTGCGTAAGGTGATTGTCTTTTATCGTGGGGAAGACGAATTTTAAATCGATCAAATATATGCATTACAAATTATGATACAGTATGAAGTGCTGATATATAATATTTTTCTACAAGCTCGCAAAAGATTTCTTTTGGATCGAGAAAGAAAGCATTATTTTACACCGGAGTCAATATCTAAATTAGCACTATAAATTTAAAAAAAGATCCTTCGAAAGATTCTTCTTTATGAAGCTATCTGATATAGTAGTCTGATTTGGATAGTTGGTGAGTTTGGTTAGGATAACTTGTTAAACAATTAAGTTTTTCACTCAAGAACTCATCATTCGATTGATTCTTCCTAAGGGAGCGAATATATATAATAGTCCGACATGGATGATTTATTACATATTGAATAAGTTCGTATTACTGGTAAGTATTATTCTAGATGGCGCTGTCGTTATCAGTAAAACGAATCAAGCACACTAATACTATTGAAATAAACCCCAGTCTAAGTCAGATTTGCAAATTCAACTTGACAGATTGTTAAACGGTTTGTCAGCTTGAAAAACGCCTCCTTGCTAATGGAGGCAAACCAAAATCCTGTTTGACAGTCTTAACACAGAGTTAGCCAAAGCATACTTCATATTTCGACCACTGTGCAAGAGTAAGCAACGACGAATACAGGACATGAAGACATATATATATATATATATATTTAATAAGTCTGGTATATAAGAATAATTACGCTTTTGACATTTGTTTGACACAGGAGCCGCTTGCCGCCGGCGATGCGCTAATTTCCAGGAATTTCACGCCACTCTTCGCTTATCGCTTATCCCTCTCCCTCTGTCCCACTCTCTCTTTCTCTCTCTCTCTCTGTCTGTCTCTGTGGAGACACAACATCAAAGTCATATGCAAATTTTTGTGAATTGTATCTTCACACGATCTGCTCGCCGCAGCAGCAGCAGCTTGAACGGCACCCGCGGCTTTTGGCCATGTTGAAAATGAATTTTAATTGTTGGCGGCGATTGCCAAGTTATTGGCTAATGGCCAATAATTTACACACTAATTGGCCCAAAAGACGACGACGACGACAATTTATTGCATACATCAACTTTATTAGTGTAAATTAACAGATATAAAATTAAACTTATTGTTAACCAGTTGAGGCTGAGTTTAGGCCTAAGCCTTTGGTGAGACATTTGATGAACTATTTGATGACCTATTTGATGACCTATGTGATGACCTATATGATGACCTATATGATGACCAATAGCATCAGTCTGTGCGACGACTTTTCTTGCTATCCCCGCTGTAATTGTTGTTATCCCTGCTGTAATTGTTGTTATGCCTGCTGTAAATGTTGTTATCCCTGCTGTAATTTTTGTAATTCCTGCTGTATCTGCTCCAGTTGCTTTGCTGCTCTGCCGTTTGATTTCGCCAGTTGTTGTAATTGTTGTTATCCGTGCTGTAATTGTTGTTATCCCTGCTGTAATTGTTGTTATCCCTGCTGTAATTGTTGTTATGCCTGCTGTAATTGTTGTAATTCCTGCTGCCTCTGCTCCAGTTGCTTTGCTGCTCTGCCGTTTGATTTCGCCAGTTGTTGTAATTGTTGTTATCCGTGCTGTAATTGTTGTTAGCCGTGCTGTAATTGTTGTTATCCGTGCTGTAATTGTTGTTATCCGTGCTGTAATTGTTGTTATCCGTGCTGTAATTGTTGTTATCCCTGCTGTAATTGTTGTAATTCCTGCTGTAATTGTTGTTATCCCTGCTGTAATTGTTGTTATCCCTGCTGTAATTGTTGTAATTCCTGCTGCCTCTGCTCCAGTTGTTTTGCTGCTCTACCGTATGATTTCGCGAGGATTTCATAGGCTGTTGCTCCTGATAACGATCGGAGTGATCTCTTCGATTAGACTGCTGTAGCTGTAGTCGCTGTAGGGATTTCGTGTAGTTCGCACGCTCAATTTGATATCCACGCGCCTCTGCGAAAGCTACAAGTCGAAATTGAAATCGTAATTATTAAAAGCGTTGCTTCGTTTTTCTTCATTTTTTAGATTTTTTGTTTACGCACTCTTTATGGCCAGGTCTGGCGACATGTTCATCTTGAGGATCATATAGTAGCAGATCAGGTAGCCGGTACGATTCACGCCGTGTGTGCAATGCACGCCGATTAGCTTGTCTGTGAAGTAGAGTTGGGAGTTTCTTATGCATTTTATTTATTTTTTAATTATTATTATTAGTTTTTTGTATTTATTTTAAAGTGATTCCAACTTAATGCAGAAATACCTAAATTCATATTTATTATTCGTTGCTATTCTCACTATCCTTTCGATGTAGTCTGAGCTTTACTTTGGGTTTTCTGGGCTTGGTTACTCTATATGGAGCAGAGAAAGCATTTAACTGATGCGGCTGGCAGGCAGGCATGTTGCCACAAATTGCTACAAATTTCAATGCAAAGCGAGCCACAGGAATGCGCAGAGCATCGCCCACGCCAAAAGTGGCCAAAACCGGCTACACTTTTGACTGCTGTGGGGGGGGGAGGGGAGGGAAGAGGGGGGCAATTGGCATAAAAGCAGAAGCAGAAACGACGACTTGGGCTAAATCTGGCAAACGGCAAACAGCAAACAGCGCACACTGCCAATATGCACAACATTGGCTATAAATTTCGTTGCAAAACAACAAAACAAAACAAAAAACATGTCAGCGGTCGAGGCAAGGCTCAGGTGGCAGCCGGGGCAAGCGGGAGGGGGCGGGGCAGGATGCAAAAGTCGTTTTGTGGTGGTGCGCTATGCGGGCAGAAGCTGCCAGTTGTACGTCATGTTTTTTGCGTTCCATTTAAGCCAAGTTACAACTTGAGAGCTATGCAACAACAGCAACAACAACAGCAACAACAACTGCAACAACATCCTTGTCGCAATATCGAGCACAATGGGCAATGTGATTAACCATTTAAGAAAATTCATATATCAATTAGAAGGTTAAGTTTAATAAGCTTTGACAGCCAAAGGTTAAATTATTTGGTCTAAATGCTGAACATAGATAATGAGACTGAAAGAATGGAAGTACTTGAAATAAGCACACTTCACTTAAAAGGTATAGATTTATTTTTTTGATATACCTATTAATTCTCTGTCAATAGATAGAAACTAAATGAAAGTATTCAACTACTTTCAATACGCACTGTATATTTAAAAAGTAAAGATTTATGTTGTACGGGTACTAAAAGAAAGTATTGAAGTACTTCAAATAATCACTCTTCATTTTAAAAGCGTATATTTAACAACATTTAAACTGATGAAAGTCAATAAACGCCCAACTCGAAACAGACTATGCACAATAATTTCTAGATTATGCCCATTGTAGCTAGAAACGAAGCCTGCAAACTTGACAAGTGCCGACCACCTTGAATTTGACTTATATACACACACATATATATATATATATATATATATATGTATATATATTTCTGAATCTCTTGAGTTGTAAACATGTTTGCCGACATTTCGCGTTTAATTTGTTTGACTGTTTTCAGAACACGCAACAGCGACGCCAGTTGGCAGCAGCTAAATTTTATTTGATCTTTGAGCTAGCTTTCATTTAATGCATATATATATATATATATATATATTATATATAAAACATATATATATAAATATATATGCTTAAATTTCTTACTGCTTTACCCATTTGCTTTTTTTTAGTTGGCGCCTAAATTGCTTGTTGGGCTCCAGAAACACGAGGCGTGGGAACTAACTCTTGAGTCTAGATTAAAGGGGGATTCAAAAATGCAACCCGCCCACTTTTGTGCGTCAGGTTGTTGTTAAGAGTTGAAATAGTTGTGTTTTCTCTTTGTAGTGCTGATAGGCATCTAAATATGCTGCACTTCACTACCTATCTACATAGATAATTTCTTTGCATATTTACGAGCACTAAGTGTGTGTTGAGAGATATGCATCTGGATCTGACTTGGCTGATCGAGGGGAAAGCGTTCCCACGGCATAGTTACAGATGTGTGTGTAGGAGTTAGCAGTTTGACAAAATAATTTATGCACTTACCATTATCCACATTTGCCTCCAGAAAGTTGTTCACATAGTGGCAAAATCTAAAATAAATAAATATATATATATTTATATATATAGAGTATATAATATATAAATAATGTTAACTAAATAAATAAATAAATCAAAATAAAGTCTGGTAATCACTGCACCTTTCTGCCAGTTTCTTGGTCGGCGTCGAATGTCCAGGTATGCTTAGCTTCTGATGCCTTACATTTTTATCTTCGAAAGTCTGCAAGAGTGGAAGTACATTATTACACCAGCTTTATAAATTAGGAATCAGAGTTCAACTTGCCCTTGGATCGTAGTAGCGATTGGTGTTGGTCAGATCAACGATGAGGCCCAAATTTGGCAACGACTCCAGCAAAGAGTATGGCGCCAGACGCTTCTCGACGTCGACGCTCTCATTGATATTCTGCAAAAAATAATTTATAAATAAAGTAAATATGTGAAACATGCTTTTAAACATGCTGAAATTGCTCAATTTTATGCTGCCCCAGGCAGAACAATTAATAAACTGCCAAGGAGCAAGGAGTTGAGCTCAGCGCCTGCTGTGTGGCGTTATTTAATTAAGCAAAAACAATTTAATTTAATATTCATGCAGGAGACGGCTGTGTGGGGTCCACTTGCTTGTCCTACTGCGGCTGCAACTCCTGCTCCTGTACCGGCTGTCTGTGTGTGCAACATCATGTACAACTTGCCACTTTTATGCATAATTGCAAGGCACACAAAATTCGCCTGCTTGGCCCTATTTTGTTGTACCCTTGCAGTGGGTATTTCGGCTTAGGGCTGAGATAGGCAAGCAACACTTTAAGGGGTTACATGTGACCTCATAAAGTTTATATATTCCTGAACTTCATTAATATAAATATTTAAGTTAATATTTTTCTCAAAATAACTAAAAATAAACAATTCACATGAATATAATAATAATATAACAGTAAAAGACATTAAAAGCATAAAAATAATAACATAATTATTATTGTTATTACGCAATTAATATTAAACTAAAATCTCACAGCCTGGATGCCACTCTCACATATAAGCTCATTGATATATCACTTCTAGGAAAGGTATTCAAACTTCGTTAAACTGAAGACAAAAGTTGCTGTTGCTGTTGCTGTTATTGTTGATTATTTTTAGCGGGCGCCTTTGCCGGTGGTCCGCATTTCAACATCAATCAACAACACAATTTAGTCTTCGGCTGTCTCTGTGTTGTAGTTGTAACTCCTGTTAACCTGTTTATGGAATATGTTGGGAAGGGGTGGGGGTTGGACTTACCTCTCGCAGCGGCACTTTGAATGCAATAAATCGAGTGCCGGAAATGCGTTTGCCGATTGGCTGATAATTAAGCCAGCTGCAATTCCAAAACGAAAAAGGTAAATAAGTCATACATACTAAAAACACACGCATACTTACCGATCTGGTATAGCTTTGCCCATGTTTATGCTGTGTTAACTAAGTACAATTGTTTAATATCACTATTTGCAGTCTATTATACTACCCCACTTTGGGTAAGTGTGCACGCCAGTCCCCAAAACTACAAAATTTAAAATCGCACACGAAAAGCCAAGGAGTATGCGAGCCACTTCCAATATTGCTGCTATTTTCCCACAATTAGAATAATTCTGTACCTTCTCGGATGTGTATTCATAAATGGCTGGGTCTCTATTATATTGAATAATATAAAAAAACGACAAGTGAAGTATTGGCTTGTATCCGCTGCTCGACTCGCTAGCCTGCAAAATATTCCGACACTCTAGCCGCGAGCCGCTGCTTTCCAGTCCCGAATTAGTTGTAGGTCTCTTTTTGTAATCAACTTTCTGTCGATCTGATGCCCCTATGTGCTGTCTGCTTAGTGTTAATATTTAGAATTCATAAACGAAATAAAACTTTTGTGAAAATTCTGCGTGTTGTTATATTTTGACACACACATTTAGAAAACAGATGTTTTGTCGTTGCCACTAGACTAGCGCTGTTAACACACTTATGTGTTGGCGTTGCCACTATGTCAAAGTCTGTTAACTAAAATGAGCTAAAAATTACCGAAATGCGAGTGACTTTTGGACTTTCTGCGATTGAAATTGTGGCTGGTAAAATATTAACTCAATTTAAGTTAATTGTTGATTAATATAACTTATTCTTTAAACAGTTTAAGCTCTGAGCATACACAAAACATGTTTGTCAACAACACACGCAATTTAGTGCGTAGCAGCTTTGTGAGTAAAATAATACAAAAATGGCGATCGCTTTCTTTGACTTGTTAAATAATCCATTTATTTATTTATTAGTTGCAGCGCTGCAAGAGTACTTTGGTAGTGGCAGAGCACAACAATGAGGCACTCAATCCGCTGACGCTGAATACAATTACGGCGGCCAAGAAGATCGGCGGTGACGTCACAGTTCTCGTTGCAGGCACAAAATGCGGACCAGTAATTAATTTTCTCTTCTTTTTTACTCTTGTTGTTTTTGCTTGGTTTGCATAATCAATATTAAATTTAATTTAACAGGCCTCGGAAGCTGTGGCTAAGGTTGAGGGCGTCACCAAGGTACTGGTGGCAGAGAATGCCGCCTTCAACGGATTCACAGCGGAATCGTTGACGCCTTTGGTCCTGGCCGCCCAATCGCAATTCAAATTTACGCACATTTTGGCCGGAGCCTCCGCCTTTGGCAAGAACGTGTTGCCACGTATCGCCGCCAAATTGGACGTGTCGCCTATTTCGGAGATCATCGACATCAAGTCAGAGGACACCTTTGTGCGCACTATTTATGCGGGCAACGCAATACTCACCTTCAAGTCGAAGGATGCCGTCAAAGTGATCACAGTGCGTGGCACAAATTTCCCACCAGCTGCCACAAGTGGTGGCAGTGGCGCTGTGGAGCAGGCACCCGCTGGTGACTATGCCAGTGCGCTGAGTGAATTTGTGTCGCAGGAACTGACCAAATCAGATCGGCCGGAGTTGACGGGCGCCAAGGTGATCATCTCGGGTGGACGTGGCCTCAAATCCGGCGATAATTTCAAGCTGCTCTACGATCTGGCGGATAAATTTGGCGCTGCTGTTGGCGCCTCGCGTGCCGCTGTCGACGCCGGCTTCGTGGCGAATGATCTGCAGATTGGACAGACGGGCAAGATTGTGGCACCCGATTTGTATATTGCTGTGGGCATTTCGGGCGCCATTCAACATTTGGCCGGCATGAAGGATTCAAAGACGATTGTGGCCATCAACAAGGATCCGGAGGCGCCCATCTTCCAGGTGGCCGACATTGGCCTAGTCGCTGATCTATTCAAGGCTGTGCCCGAGCTCACTGGCAAATTGTAAAGATCTATCTATATATATATATATGCCTATATGTAGTTGTATAAAGCTAACTGATTCTGATCAGAGTTAAGCAAGGAATTGTTGCATTTATTTGAAATTTAGTCCCATTTGTGTGTGGCAAGTTTGCCTCCCTTTTTTATTAAACAACAAAATTGGAGCAGTCAAAGTTCCGTATTTTTTTTTTTTCTTTTTTTATTGTTTGCTGTGTCTGCGGTCGGAATATCAATGCTCTTATCAGTTTTTGCAGATTATATATTGTCTGAAGTTACCCAATGAACACTTTTAATAGAAACAACAATTCCAAATCAAAATCAAGTAGGTATTTTCTAAAATATTAATTTTGCAGCCAGCTGAGAAACGATTCAAATTTTCGAAACAAAACCAGACCAGATCCAACCTAAACATAGCGATCGGGACACTTGAAGCTTAAGCGATGGCCGAGGGATTCAAAAAGTATTTCAATGGCACTACCGTTGCCGGACGAGCGAATGTAAGTCACAATTAATCATAATCTTCATTTTACTTCACGCCTCATTCCCTTCCAGGTGGCCAAGGCAACCTATGCGACAATGGCGCTCATCTATTTATTTTATCGCGTGGTTCGCGGCAAGGACGCACCGAAGTCAAAGGATATGGCAATTGAGGCTACTTTGGATGAGCCTCATTTGGAGCGCAGCAGGCCTGAGACGCCGAAGATGCCTGAGAAGTCGGAGAAGGATTGTGCCATTTGCAGGGAACGCGTTCGAGTGCGGGAAAAGGAGCAGCCGGCGCCGCCACCACCACCCTCGGGTAGTGGCCCAGATCGTAGCAGTTGTGAATGCGAACAGAATCCAGAAATCAATCAACAGCAGCCGCAGCAGGGTCAAAATGGATGCATCTCATCCAAAGCGGACGTAGTGCATCCCGCCCGTGAGCTAATCACTCAAATGCAGGAGGCCGCTTCCCGTGCCCTCCACAATGTGCTTGGCGCCGTCCTGGGCGATGATCCGACGCAGGCCACCGACAGCGATGAGCGTTGCAGCTGCTGCCAACCCTCCGGCATGGAGCAGACCGATGATGAGGAATGCGACTATGAGGTGAACAACAAGCAGCAGCTGAATCGCGAGCGACGCACTGCACCCAGGCACTGTGATGCATCGACCAACAGCAGCCAACTGGAGTTGCTGCCACAAACACAGGAGCAGCAGCAGCGGCAGGCAACAGCAGAGTCAACCAAGTCAACCCAATCCCAATCGGAATCCCAAGCGCTGCCACAATATCGCTGCTTCGAGGATGACTTTGGCTCGGAGTTGTTCTTTGACCATTTTGAGGATTGAGACGATCGACTGGGGATTATCAGCTTATCTATCTAAATTTCCTGTATCCTTTTGCATTTTATTAAATTTCATATATTTATCATACGAGAAATTGAGCAACTTTTTATACCCTGCACCCATTGGAAATGGGTATAATGATTTTGTGCAAATGTAAGTAATAAGCAGCAGGAAGCATCTGTAATGCCATCAAGTATATACATTCTTAATCTTAAATATTTATTTTTTTATTATATATTTAATTTAATTGAATATATTATGTTGCTACTTTATTTTGGGCTGAGTCAGTCAAACAATTAATTAATTAACATTAAATAAATAAGTATATAAATATTTAACATCTCTAGTCCAGGGTAAATCGAAGTCGAGCTCACTCGACGAAAGTTGTTTAGCGCTTCGCCCTGATAATTGATTGTTAAGTATGCTAATAAACTGAAATGACACAATGACTTACAATTCTCCATATATAATTCTATAAATATATATTTATGTGTAAAAGAAAACGCAAGCAAAGGGGGCGAAACTATAATCACAAGTGAGCTCGAAGGAAAGAGAGATATTCAAGTAAATACTGGAAATTGTCAGCCGGCTAAGTTGTTAGCTGCAAGCACAGCTGAGAGCAAGGCAATAATTCCACTGCTGAGCAGCAGCAAAAAATGCCTTCAGTGTTTCCGTGTTGCTCATTTCATGTTGTGGGAAAGCATATTCATTCACAGCGACGCCGGTGCAGACGCTGACGTCGCTGCAGACGCCGACGCCGACGCTGACGACGACGTTTCTGTTATGTGATTTGCAGCGCAACAATTTCAGTCGGGTCGACTTTGTAATGCGCAACGAAATATTAACGTAAACTTTGCCTTATTTACAAAAACTTTTGATTAATAAAAAATAGGTTGGACTGCAAATAAAAATATATTTTAGCAAACAAAAAATAAGTAAAAATTTATTATTCAATTATTATATTATATAATTTTAAATAAAATATAAAAATAAAATATAGATCCAATTGCAATATTACTTTAAGCGGCAATAAAAAGTCATAATCTTCAAATATTACTGAATAATTTAAATAAAATCCATCCAACTCCGAATTCCGATTTATCTGTTATTAAATTAATGACATATATTTGAAAAAAAGGTACATCAAAACACTGTGCTGTTGTATTTATTTTAATATTTCTATATTTATGTGTTATTCATTTTAACGATTTAAAAAATAAATAAAAATGATTTGTATTCAAATATTAATGAATAATCTTTAATCTCAGCCCAGTATTCACACAGCTTAAATTATTTACTAGTCCAACCCACAAGCGTTCCTGAAGTGTCTCAAATGCAAGCTGCAAACTAATGGACCCAAAAAAAACACAATTTAAATTGTGTGGGGAAATGCGAAACATGCTCGCTGATAGCTGGAATATATTGTAAGCTCCAGAGTATGCAGAGTACTCCAGGCGATCGAGCTAGTCAGTCACTTTTCAACCAGCGAGCTGACGAGACGTCTCATTGAAGTGAAGTAGAGTAAAGCAAAGTAAATTAAATTAAGTACACAATTTGCTGAAATTAATCTGCGAAAATGCACAAGACTCCAATTAACGAGTTGCGTCGCGTGTGCGTTATTGGAGGTACATAAATGAAATAATATAATAAAATATATTAAAATGAGAATTTCGATTATACGATTTATATATATATAAATTTTAGCCGGCACCGCTGGATTAAGTGCATTGAAAAATGCACTGCAGGAGGGCTTGGAGGCAGTCGCCTACGAGCAGGGCACCGAAATCGGCGGCACTTGGGTATTCTCGGATAAGATGCCCAAGGATGAGTACGACGAGGTGCACAGCAGCATGTACGAGGGATTGCGGTAGGTCTCCCATTAAATTAGCTAACAAATATTCCGCATATGTATATTAATTTCAAAAACCACATAATACCTGTTTAAGAAAGATAAAGTGCAAAATAGAATAAAAGTGGTTGGCCTTAAACTTGTTTTTTTAATATTTTAATTTAACTTTAGTCTTGATAAATACAGTAGAGATTTTTTGAATAATTCTAAGTTAATTATACTCTTGAAAAACTACGGCTCTTATCAGGCATTTGTCCACTAATTCCATTCCTATTCGAAAGTCCTAAAGTCAATGGACTATATTTTTTTATGCAACTGCATCTTTTAATTAAATGGGTCAACTATAATGTTTATTTTTAATTGTGATAGTTAATAATAACAATAATAATAATGATAATTTACATATTTTACAGCACAAATTTGCCCAAGGAAGTGATGGGTTATCCGGACTACCCTTATCCCACAGAGATAGACGAGTCCTTCATAACATCGCAGCAAGTGTTGGAATTTCTGAGATCCTATGCGAATCACTTCAACCTGATGCCGCACATAAAGTTGCAACACGAGGTCATCAGGGTGCGACCCCGCTTAAACGATTGGGAGGTGAGTGCTGACGTGATTGACACACTGACAATGAGCATTCCATCAATATTATAGAATATATACATGTGTAAAATATTGTTTATTGTTTACTTAAGCACGTCTTGCGATTAAATACATTTATTTTTCATTGTATGTGCAGGTCTATGTTTGGGATCACATCAACGATACTTGCAATCCGGTCTATTATGATTTTATATATGTATGCAACGGCCACTATACGGAACCAGATATGCCCCAAATCGAGGGCATGGATCTCTATGAGGGCAAACAAATTCACAGCCATCTATATCGCAAGGCGGACAAATTTAAAGGTGAGCAAAAGTCGCAGAAATTGCATGGATTTTTATGGACTGGAAAGTTACTACTACCGATAAGATTTAGCTTCCGCATGTGCTAACTTTTAATTTTTCGTCTAGCAACAGTCTGGCATTTTTTGTTGCCGCTTTCATAAACAATGCCGTCTTATCAAGAGACTGGCATAATCACGGAATAGCTTTCAGAAATTCTGAGCACTTCACTTTTTCAATCCTCTGCTTTAAATATATTTTAATGTACAAACAAATTGGTTTTTTGGCACGTATCTTGATAAGAATTGTTGGTGCGAATAGCTGTGCGATGATTAATTGAATACTTTGAATGATTAATAATTATTCGTCTTGATTTGTTTTTTATAATCTTCAAAGTATATATTTATTTGATGTTCTTCAGCAATCAGACAATTTTAATCTTTGGTACTTATTCTACAAGTATCTTTGTCATTTTTTGTGACATCTCAATCTCTGCAGATCAGAATGTTTTAATCATTGGCGCTGGTCCGAGTGGCATGGATATCACAAATCACATTCGAGTTGAGGCCAAACAAGTCTATTTGAGCCATCATCTGGCGACTACACCGAATACCTCATTCATGGGCAATGTGGCACAGAAACCGGATGTGGCACGATTCACCAAAGGGGGTGCCATCTTCACGGATGGCAGCGAGGAGAGATTCGATCATGTTGTCCATTGCACTGGCTATCATTATAGTTTTCCCTGTCTGAGCACGGATGTGGGCATCCAAGTGATTGACAACTTTGTGCAGCCCTTGTGGAAGCACTGCATCAATATTAATAATCCGACAATGTCGTTCATTGGACTGCCCTTCAATGTGATACCGACGCACATCTTCGACATGCAGGTGCGATTCACCCTGAAATTCTACACAGGCCAGCGACAGCTGCCAACCAGGGAGCAAATGCTGGCCGAACTGGAGAAGGAGCAAGGAGAGCGTTGGGCTTGTGGTTATCCCAATCGCAAGAAGGCCCATCAAATGGGCGAACGACAGGTGGGACTCAATACAGCTAATTCCTTAACCATTCTACATTAAACTCGCCTTAACCTTTTCCAGTTTGATTATTACAATGAGCTGGCAAATATGACGGGCATTGAGAATATTAAGCCGGTTATTTTAAAGTTGATGAAGGATTGCGGCAAGAAATATATTTTCGAACTGGACACTTATCGCAATCATCGCTACAGGGTCTTGGATGATGAGAGCTTCTCAAAATGCCCATTGTGATCGCATTCTATGTTCTATGTTCTAATTATAAAATTATGAAAATAAATTTACCGAATTTAAAAATAACTCTCGCATTGTCATAGCAGCCAGCTTTGTGTAGCTCGACGATGATCTTGCTGAATTAGTTGGCAGCGCTGTTGCTGTTAGGTTCTCAAAAGAACTTTAACTTTGATGCAGTTCTGTTATCTATTTCTATGGAATGCAAAAATTTTATTTGGACAATACTAATAATTGTTATTTATTGCAAACACTGCACATTTGATGTTGTAAATACATAATTTAATAATTTATTCATTCAATTAAATTCAATTTTCGCCCGCACTATGTGCTACTATACTTTATTATAATTATTAAAAGTATTTTTAAGTCAGCACGCACACTTTTTTTAATATTTATATAAATATACACTACTATTTTTTTTATGGAGGGCTACTACTAATGCTACTACTTTAGTACGTTTTCTTTGCTTAGCCTAATTACTACTTTTTTTAGCTTTAGCACTGTTGTTGCTGTTCATATTGCACACGTCTTCGTCTTCCTGTTTGCTGTTATGGCTGCTGCTGCCAGCGCTGTTACTGTTACTGTTGTTGTGCGCCTCGACTGTGGCCATTTTCTGAAAATCACAATCGATAATTCGCTTGCGTTTGCGCAACGGTCGACTGCACTCCGCTGCCGCAGCGCTGCTGCTGTTATTGCTGCTGCCGCTGTTATTGCTGCTGCTGTTATTGACGCTGCTGTTGTTGCTGTTGCTGCCACCCGATGTGGGCGATGTGGGCGTGGTCTCTTTGGTCTGGATTAGTGTGCGTTTGGTTTGCAGTCGTGTTATCTTCAGTATGGGCAGCTTCTGTGTCGCCGCCTCCGCCTCTGCCTCCGCCGGCTCCGGCAACACGATACAGTGCGTCGTCTCCAACGAATCTGCGTTGGGCGATTGCGATTGCGATTCCGATGTCGATGCCGATGCCGATGGCGATGCTGATGGCGATGGCGTTGTCCTCGCTGGCGTTGTCTTTGGTATGGATTGCAGCTCCTCCTCCTGTTCCTGCTCCTGCTCTGGTTCCAGTTCTATATCCAGTTCTATATCCAGTTCCGGATCCGGCTCGAGCTTCTGCTCCTGCTCCAACTTCTGTTCCTCCCTCTCTTGCTGCTCCCTCTCCCGTTCCTCCTCCCTCTCCTGCTCGCCCTGCTTCACTTGCTCCTCTGGCTTGGCCTTGCTGCAGTCGAGTGGCTCTTGGTGCTCCTCCTCCGCCGTCCTGCGCTGCTCCTCGTAACGCTTGCGCTGCTCCGCCGTCAAGTGTGCCTTGTAAAAGTCCACAATGGGCAATGGTATGGGTATGGGTATGGGCAGCGGTATTATAATCGGATACGGCACCATCACCGTAACCGGTGGTGCTGCACCCATCAGTGCACCCAGTGCTCCCTGCAAATCCGGCAACTGTGGCAACTGCGGCTGCTGTGGAAATTGTAGCTGTGGTGGTGCTGCAAAGTGGCCACCAAAGCCACGCGGCAACATCCCATGAGGTGGTGCAAGAAACGGATGTGGTGGTGGTGGCGGTGGATGTGCTGCGGCTGCTGCGGATCGTGCACCAAAAGGATGCCCCACATGCAGCCCATTTGGGGGCGTGGCAAAGTAGCTGGCCGGCAAATTGGTGGGCGGTCGACCCAGTGGTGGCGGATGTTGCTGCTGTGGCGGATGCTGCTGCTGGGCGTGTTGCTGCTGGCCATGTGGCAGCTGTGGATGAGGATGTTGCTGCTGCTGCTGCTCCTGCATGGGTGATAGCGGTGGCAGTGGCACGCTGCTGCTGGCAAAGTCAACGCTGAGCGGAGCCGACGGCGACTGCTGCTGCTGCTGCTGCTTCTGGAGCAAACTGGCAACGGTCTCGGCGCCAGTGGCACGATGGGAACGCTTGCGGCGACCTGGTTTCGAGGCACTCAGCGCATGCTGGCGTTGCAGCTGCTGTGCAGATGTAGTTGGAGCGGAGACGGGCGCGGAAATGGGCGCCTTTTGGGCCAGCAACTTGGAGGCGGGCGCCACTGAGATCAGAGGTTTGCTGGGCGGCGTTAAACAGGGCGAGCTGCGCTTCGAGGCGGTCGCAGCTGCAACTGTTGCACCAACTGCAACAGTGGGACCCGGCGACACCGATATTGTGGACGCTGGCGAGGCGGACCGACTGCGGCAGTTGCGCAACCAAAGATCGGGTGTTATCAGTGCCGCCTTGTCGTTGTCCAGTCCCTGGTCGCGCAGATGGGGATTCATGTCGAGGTGCGCCTGCGTCTCGTTGCAGAAGATCTGCATCTTGTACTGATTGAGACACTTCTCCGAGCAGAACTGCAGCTGCGAGGCCCCATCCTGGAAGTCCACATAGCTGACCGCGTGCCGCACGTGCTTGCACCAGTCGCACGTCTTCGCCTTCTTGAACGACGCTCGACGACTCTGCCCGAAACAGGACTCGGAACAGTAACGGGGTCCATCGCTGCTGGTCAGATAATCGGGCGCATTCTCCGCAATGGGCCGATGACACCAGCAACAGTTGTTGTAGTCTGCAAAGATAATCAGAGTTCAAAGTTCAAACGTGGAATATCTCTAACGTGGCAGTGTGGAGATTAGATTAGATTAATTCAATTCAATTTCAGCTCGTATAATCATAATTTTCAATCAAAGGTCCTTTTAGCCCATCCTTCGTTTTGGGTCTGTTTTTGCCTCGGTGTTCAGCAATCATTAGACATTTCTATGCTCCTCTCACGATGTCCCTTTCCACATCCTCGTTCCTGAAACGTTATACTCCAGCTTTCCATTAACTTTTCTCTTTCTGATTTTTCAATTTTCATATCAATCGCTTTTCTTTGCCATAGTTTTTACAGCATTTTCTTGCTTTGCTTATCATTCCACTCACAATTTCCAATTTTCCATTCCCATTCTTCAAATGCAGCCTTAAAATTACTTAAAATCAATTCTGTGCTTTAAGAGTCCACAAATTTTTCAACGATTTTGTTTATTTCATATTCTTTGGTGCATCATATCTATAAAAAAAAATCCCTTACCTTTCACTCAGCTGTTTGTTACCCAATAGTCTGCCCTTTGCCCCCTCTTTGTTGCAGAATCAATGCTTCGCTTGCCGCATTCATTCACTGAATATTTGGAATATGGTTTTTCTTTTTTTTCAGAAATTTGTAAGCCATATTTGGGTCTTAATGAATCTGTTATTCGATAATGCAGCAAAACCGAGCAGCCACAAACCAAAAGCAGAAAAGACTCCTTTTAAACCCAACCAGCAGATGCCAAAGTTAGCAAAATTTCAAGCCTGTCTGCCTGCATAATGACTGACTAGCTACGGGCTGCTAGGTTAGAGGGGGTTACAGGGGTGGAGTGCTGCACATGTCGAACTTATCAAGTTGCATCAAATATCAATAACAACAGCAGCAGTAGCAAGTAGCAACAAAAGCAACAGCGTTGTGGCAACAGAATTTTTGATTTTGATTTTTGGCTGCGCAGCTATCAAGTTGTCCATCTAAATAAGCTGCAGCCATCAAAGGACTACAAAGTTCGGCCTTAATTGACTTGTCCCGGCTGGGAAGATGTCCTAATTGAGCATATATATATATTATACAATAGCTATTCATATAATATTATTTATTATTTTTATATTTTTTTGTATTTAAATTATGTTTTTTATTTTTATATTTACTCTAATAGATTTCCAATCCCATCTGCTGTGAGAGATTTACAGCTGAACGAGCTGATTCAATATTCGTAAATAGCATAAATATTTTGAGATTTCTTTATTGAATAACTGACTATAAAAATATTTAATTATAGCTAGCACTAATTGTGCGAAGAGTCGCTGCAAAGTCTCTCAGAACTCAATGTCAAATGTGAACTTTTATATTTTTCAGCATTGTTTTGCCTGGCAAATAGCAATGAGTGTCCTTTGGAGGATACATTTGCGTTAGTTGTGAATAGAAAAAGAGCATCGCAAAGAAAAACCTTGTCCTGGCTAGACAAAAATTTCTATAGTTGTTTCAAAGAGTATTCAATATTTTGATTCTCAACAATTTACAATTCCAATGAGGGTTTTTTTTAGGAAGAAGTTGATGTACTTAATCTTATCTTTATATAGTAAGCTGTAGTTACAATAGTAATAAATACTTTTAAATAAATACTACTAACCGGAAATTAATAATTTTTGGCATTAGCTAATAAAGTAGGACTGAAATTGTGCTTTATTCTAGGATATTGCAATCCTCAATTGAATCAGACCATTTTAGTGCAAATTGTGTGTGTATGATTATTGTAGGGTATTTGCTAGTCAAGCATAGCTAATTGGTTGCAGCACTCACCTATTTTCTCCTCGGTGTGCGACGTTGTCGCAGTCGGTTTGCCAATTGAGTGGGGACTCTTGGAGTCATCCTCGCGGGAGCTGCGTGTGTCGTGATCCGAGGGAGTTGTCGTATTGCTGTGACAGTTCACATTGCTCGACTTGCGATTGTTGCTGTTGCTGTTGCTGCTGCTATTGTTGTTGTTGTTGTTGGTGTTGCTATTGTTGTTGTTGTTATTGTTGTTGTTTTGATAGGCTAAAGTGCTGCTGCGGCTGCTGCGTAAATAACTGCGATGCTGCTGTTGCTGCTGTTGTTGTTGTTGCTGCTGCTGTTGTTGCTGTTGCTGTTGCTGGTGTTGCGTTGCCACTGCGACAGCAGCAGCACTTTGTAGCAAGCGGGATGTCTTGGCCGTTAGGTCGAGTCGATCCACATCGACGCCATCGAAGCCATACCAGCCGAGCAGCTCGTTCATTGTATGCTGCGCGAATTCCTGGAACGAAATGATAACCCAAACAGAATCAGAATCCGAATCCGAATCAGAAGCAGTTGCCCAAAGTTTTTTTGTTTTTTGATAGGCATGCCAATGATATAAGGTGACGGACGCAATTCAGCCGAATGCTGACACAGCATCAGTTACGGCAATCACACAAAAATGAGAGAAAAAAAAAAGAAATGGAAGAATGCTCTCGACTAGGAGATACCCTATACACAAGTCCTTACACACAAGTCTGTGTTTTGCCCGACCAGTCTTGATTAACAGATGATTATAATTATGTCAAGGTATATTCAAACTCAATTAGAAGAATTAGAAGTATACCATCGGAAATATAGCTTTTAATTGATTTTAATCGATAAGAATATCGATATAGTTATCGTTTATATATAAAATAAACCAAATCAGCTCGTGTTATACGAGCACAAATGTTTTCCAGCTCTTATAGTCTCTTAGATCTGATAGACAAATGCACATAGCTAAATTGCGTCTGTTCTTAAAGCTATTAAATCAAAAATATACCTTATAAGGTCGAAAATTCTTGCTTCTGTTGCCCCCTTCAGCACAACTTTTTTTTAGGGAATTTTCAAGGGGTTGAGGGTATAAAAATAGTCAGCCAAAAGTGGCTCGTGTCATTCAATAGCAGCGCGACAACATTCTCACATTTTGGGCGCATCGACGAGATAGTTGAGAGGCAGGCAGGCAGCCAGGCAGCCAGGCAGCTGAACAGGTATATTGTGGCAACATAATACTCGCTATCTATCTACATGCAGCATTGTTGCTGCAGCTGCAACTCAGTGAGCTGCATAATTGCAACTACTACTTCTTGTTGCATGCAACCGCATTATGTTGGCCTTGCGGTAGCAGTTTAATATATTGCAACACATGATATTTAAATGGCTACTAAATTTATAGCATATATTAATTATCCAATAAGAATGCAACAGGACATTAAGGATATTACGCGCGACATTTATGGATATATGGATAAAAATAAATACGAATTGTTCAAGATAGAAAGTTGCATTTGGATATAAGTTAATAATAATTCATCTGTGTTCCTCATTAATTAATCAATATTTATAAATGTATATTATAAATTATTATTATAAGTGTTCTCAGTGACTTATCCTTTTATAAATATATATATATATACAGTGAGAGACAGCTCAAAGTAAGCAGTGTCAAAGAAAAAAGTAATTGCCTGCCATATGTGTTTCGGATTCAGCTCAGTATTGGATTGTAGCCACATATAATTCCGTCCGTCCGAGCCAAAAATGTTGAATTTGGACTCATCTTCAAATATGACTGTGTTCCAGAACTCCAGATCCTTGTCCAAGTGGGATTTCTAGTCCCTTTATTTGATGCGCTTATAAAGGGCTTTTTCCGTGGTACTCGGGCATTGAAGTCATGGTTGTGCAGAACCTGGCGTACAGTTTCCACACAGAACTTTTTCCCCATTTCATCCTGCACCTGTTGAGTCACTTTTGGAGTCGATAGCTTGGGATTTTCCCTTATTTTATATATTATATATATTAATTATAGCTAAAAAGCCACAAAATTCACCGGAAATTAGTTTAGCAAGCATTTAGCTTTCTATAATCGAAAAGATGCCTTTTTTATAATTTAAACAAATTTAGCAAAAGTTTATCGGGTGTTAAATATAAAATTTATGAATTGCGAATTTTAGCGTTTGTGCTCTTAAATTTTAATTGCCTTTTAAAGTTTTTTAAATGCGTTTTAATGTTGCGCCAGCAGTTGTGGCATGGATTAAGGCTAAATTTGTAATTAATAACTTTGATGAAACTTGCCGAAACGCGCACACACACACACAGACACACACACAAATACACACACACACTAGTGTGTTACACACACTCGCATAAGCATATCAATTAACACACACAAAAATTAATTTTATCATGGCAGCTCAGCTGGGAAGGAGGGTGGTGCGGGGAATGGAGGGACTGACTAGTTTTTTGGAGTATATGGATAACATTTGGTGGCATAATCCTTCAACTTGTTGTTGTTGTTATTGTTGTAGTTGTTGCATGCTCTCCTTTTTGCAATGTAGTCCGCTGCAGTTCTCCAACTCTCCTCCTCCTCACTCAGATGCTGTGCTTGATATTGATACGCATTGAGAGTGTGCGAGTGTGTGTGTGTATGTGTGTATGTATGTATGTGTTGCCTTTTTGCATACAATACTGTTTTCAAATTCAACAACAATGTGTATATTGCCACACAAAAGCCTGATCAGAATCGGAGTTGAAGTTGGAGTCGGAGTTGGAGTTCTGTGCGGCTTTTGAAGTTGGTTTGGGGTTTCGTTTCTCGTTTCTTGAAACGAAACAAACCAAAATGATAGATCTACATGCTTGTATAGGTGTGTGTGTGTGTGTGTGTTGTGTGTGTGTTCTGTATGGATATACGTAAATTTCACACAAGGCTACGCAGCAACTGCATTAAGACATATCAAATTACACTGAAATTCTCATATTCAAAGTCGTCGTCGATGTTGTTTTCATTGTTGCTGTTGTTGCTGACTGCAACATTCAAATAAGGCGGGACACAACTAAGGACAGAGGCGTTACCACAAGGGGTGCTGCAATCGCCGATTATTTGCATAAGTTATACAAAATATTCGAGTTACATTTTAAATCAATATGTTTCATATTTTTTCTGAAGAGTAAAAATTATACTTCTTCAAATACTAATTACAATTCTTTTCTGCCTATGCTTTACTTAAAAAAATAACACCAATAACTGCAAAAATATTTTATATATTTTTTTATATTTTCATTTCTATTTTTTTATACTCTATTTAATGTATACTCAACTAATACCGAACGAATTGTAATCTAAAGCTTCTGAAATGCGTATTGTACATAACTGATAAATTGGTCAATTAACTTTTGGCTGGCAAAGTAAGTTTAATGTAAGGAAACCCCTTCTTTAACTGCGCCACTGAGCCCCTTCTACATTTACCGGGAACATTTTTGGTGCTTCTGAGGAATGCTTCAAATAAATTACTCATACGACATGTGTACAATGTTGACACAGTCGTTGACAGTTTGAATGCGACAAGGCAAGCCAACGAAACAACAACATGCAACAATTTAAGGGCGTGGCAACAACGACAAGATTTTTTCGCAAAATCTCTCGCTTCGCCAAATGCCATAGAAATTGAGAAATAATTATAGGTTGCGAAAGCGACCAAATGAACAAATGAACAAATGAACGAATGAACAAATGAACAAATGAACGAATGATCGAATGAACGAATGGATGAATCACAAGTTGTGAAATCTATGCCAATGCCTGCCAGGTGAGTTGACTGATTCGCGACTTGCTAACTAACTGCTGCCCAATAAGCAGCTTGGCATTTGTCATGCGATACATCGACGGACACTGGACACTGGACCCTGGACACTGGACACTCTCTGACCACTGTGCGCACAGTGGGTTAAAGCGAACGCTGCCAACTTGATGACACAGCGCAAGCCGTCTAATCAGCGGCTGCAAGTCTGTCTGCCACAAAGTCTTGCAACGTCTTGAAAAAGATCACACGCTCGCTTGGCTCTCAGCCCTCAGCCATAATTTCGTCCCCCCCTGACCAAAACCGCTCTCGCTCTCGCTCTCTCTGTCTCGCTTTTAGCCAAGTCGTGCACTGCGAGAAATGTGAGTTTGAACAAAAACTAAACTTTATTTTACTTTAAAATTTTTATTTTTGTTGTAAAAAAAAGTGACTTAAAATAAGCATTTAATTTTTTGATACAAATATAAATCACAATATAAATGGCAAATAAAGAAAAAATAATTTGGATATTTATGTAGAATTGATGTAGCTACTGTAGAATTTTTCTGAGTGTAAAATTGACTGGTTTTGTTTGTCTCGCTGACTGTGTAGAGTATTAACAATTCGCACGATAAAAATCTTGTGACTGGCTGCAAGGCATATCGATTACACGCCTCAGGTGCGACCTCGACTGTGGTGGAAGTTTATTGCAATGGAAGGGGATGAGGCAGGAGGAGGGTGAGGGAGTTGGACCAGGGGGGGGGGGGTCTTACTTATAGGCAAAGGAGACGCACGCCCGTCCGTCTCAAGTTCAGTTTGGTTCAGTTCGCAGTCCAAGTCCAACTGTGCGGTAATCGGAGGCGCATTTGCTGTTAGCTCTTTTTTTTGCTCTTTTTGTAAGCATATCATTTCTACCTTATGATACCTACTCGCTCTCTCGCTCTCACTCTCTCTCGCTGTCCATCTGTAGCTGCCACAGTAGCTCCATCTCGCTCTTAGTGTGCTCTTGTGTCTCTGTCTGTTGTTGGGTTTTTAATATCATTTGACTGTTAATTTATGTTTGGTTTTTAATTTCTGATTTGTGCGTTCGTTTTGGTGCCTCAGCTGCGTTGCATGCCGCAGAGGGGAGCAGGCTATGGGGCGGGAGTCGGGGGGCATCGGGGGTCTTAGGCAGCCTCCCGACATTTAAACTTGCGCTCATTGCAAGCAGCTGAAATTCTAAACCGAAATGCGAATAAAAATCAATTAATTAAAAAATGAAATTCTATTCCCCTTTCAGTCTGTTATTGTTGTTTTTTATCATTTTGGAGTTGAAGCTGAAGTTGGACTTTTTGTCCGCATTGCCATGGCTGAAATTGCTGCTGAATTCACTCGTTTCCCCTTTTCCCATTCTTGCAACCATTTCCTCATATACTCCCATATATATATATATATGTTTTTCAAATTCCATTTAAATTATTGCTCAAAGTATCTGACAGATACAGTTGGCAATTGCCAGCATTCTTTACGCTTCCCTTTCTGCCCCCTTCTGCTGTCTGTTAAGTTTCGCAAAAATCTCATTTTACAAAAACATATCAAATTTTCGCTTTTATTATGAATCGCAAATGAACTGGAGCTGACTTGACGAGTGTTTTTTGTTTTTTGTTTTTTTGGTGAGTCCAGATCCAAGTTGCAGCCAATTCCCGTTTCGAGAGCCACTTCGTCGTCTGTCAAGAACAACTGCACACACTGAGCCAAAAGCTTGAGTTGGATGGCTGCTTGGATTGTATATAGGTATTTTAATAAGTTAATAAGAAATTCGAATGCTGAATTAAATTATATACTTAGTGATATATATAGATATATATATATATATTTGATTGATAACCTTCAGTAGTCATTGTACTTATCAAATAAAAGCATCCAATTAGATCTTATTCTGATCAGCAAACTCTTTTGATATAACATACATACATACATATATTTATATAGTTATATTTTTATATTTTTGTCTTATATATCTCTTCTGATATATACAAAAATTTATATTTATATTTTGCATTTTTCTTTGATCTTTGATCCAATAATATATCATTCACCAGAGTATTTTCTTCAGATTTATATATGTATATATGTATATTTTTTCTATTCTACATACATCTCTATTCATATATTGCTTTTGACTTTCATCTATTAATATTCCTTCCAGATTACAGATGAGCATTCAATTCCCATATATAGACAGCTATAGACTGCAAGCCAAGTTCATCCTGGATAGCTGCTCCTTTTTGCACCTCGTCTATGTGGGTAGTTAACTGAGTTTCTAGTCATAGTTATAGCCAAGTGAAATAGCTTAGTGTTGGCTGTTGGCTGTTGGCTGCTTGCTGGCTGCTTGGGTTATGCGAGTCGGCCACATTAATACATGTCTACGGTTACTCAAAAAGAAACCTAATAGAATAATGTAAAGTATACGCTGGCAATGGCTAACGACGGAGACGATGGGCAACCCAATACGCTTATAATAACTCACCCTGAACCCAGCCATAGTAAACTGAACTCACAGCTCAACTGAGAGCTTGTTCTTCTTGTTGTTGTTGCTGTTGTTGTTGTTGTTGTTGGTGCTAGAAACTAAAACGAGCTAAACCAAGCTGCAACACAGAGCCAACTAGAGATGGAGGGACGGGGCAGGGAGGGGAGATGGAGATGTAGATGGAGACGTAGTCGAGCCAAATCCAATGCAGCTCTCAGTCAGCACCACCAACACCACCCCAAATAAAAACAAAAAAAATATATATATGTAAAAAATACAAAAAATGAAAATAACAGCAACAACAATAACAAATTCTAGAATTACGCTAGTTTTCTCAACGGTAAGGCACACACACACACACGAACACACATACATAGAAATATATGTGTGTGTGTGTGTGTGTGTGTCGTGCACAAAGTCAGTCGGTTTTTAGTTTGTTGTAATCGAATATCGATAGCTCGGGATTGAATGACGCGCGTCCTTCTTTTGAATTCTTACATGACATACTTGGGAGTCTCTGTCTATCTCTCTCTCTCTCTCTCTCTCTCCCTCTCTCTCTCTCGTTCTCTGTCTCAATCTATATATATTACTGTGTGTGAATTTTCAGTTTTCCTCATGTCTTGTTTTGCAACTTAATATTTTATTTCATTCCAATGTGTCTGTGTACATCAGATATGGGTTGACTCTCCACACATATGTACACAGAAATACTTATGTATATCTATCTAGAACTATATATAGATAGGATTGTTACTGTGCACATAGATGTGTATTGTGTTACAATGACCTTTTTGCTTTTGAGAAGATTGGGTTAAAATTGCACATACAACAACAGATATATGTATTTGAATAGAGGAAAGAAACGAAAAGAAGGAAAATAAAGAAAGGGAAAAGTTTACCAAAAGAATTAGACAAATGGAAATAGTTTCAATTTAGTAAATCAAGCAAACACTTTTTAAATGTCGCATAAAAATATTATATTTCAAATAAAGTTCACTTTTGATCTGCTTTTCTAACTTTCTCATTAGTTTCCCTTATGCAACGCAAGATCATGGAGACAAAGAGGAAGAGTGAGACATTGAGTGAGAGTAGGTAATCAAGAAACAGAATTGTTCTCTCTCTCTCTCTCTCTCTCTCTCTTTAAAAACATTTAATTCTGAAGGCCTTACCTGCATGCATTATCTTGTTTTAGCCATGAGCCATATAGCGTTACAGCCATGTTAATTTGCTGTTCCATGTCGTATTTGTGTATGGACAACACTCAACCCTCTTGTGCCTTTTTTTTTGGCTATGTCTTTGTGCAGCTCTCTGCTCGGAGAACTCACACTCAAGTCTCGAGTCACAAAAAGGTCTCTCGTTGCAAGTGGATGTTGGCATTGGTGGCATCTATGCAGCAGCTGCACTCGAGCGCCATCCGATGCATGGTGGCGTCAAAAGCAGCAGCACCAGCAGCAGCAGGTCAGGATGGGTCATACATATACATGTATATGTGCATGAGGCTTGGGGATTGGGGTTTGGTGTTGTCCTGCTTAATGTCGCCCACTCAGTGGCTCAGATTAGTTTAAAATTATTTTCATTTGATATTTCGCTCTAACTAACTAGCGCCACCTGTCGTATAGGAGCTGCTAGCATCGTGATGCTGCCTGTACAGGGTGCCTCATGTTACACTTGCTCTCTCTCGCACTCTCTGAACTGCATTTGCTGGTGTTCTACTCCAGAATTTATCATATTCTATTTTGTTTGTAATTCAATATGCAACGCTGTTATTAAAGTTCTGTTGCTGCCGCGTCATTTGATCTATATGCCTAGGCATACACCCCCACATACACCCCCCACACACACCCCCCACACACACCCCCCACACACACGCACACACACATCCCACACACACACACAACATTCTGCTTGACTGCTAGGCTAGCGTTGTCATTGTGTGTTTGTAACACAATCCGACTGCTCTCTGCACTAGCTCAACATGCAGAAGGTTATAACTCCAACGGATATATAAAATTGTGCGTGTGGCCAAGTGGCAAGCATATAGTAACAGCAAGGAATGTCATATATATATATATATATATATATATATATATATACAACAGGAGACCAAGACGGAATAGCTCCACATAAAAACAGTTATTGAAAATATTTGTGATGAACTTTTGTTTAAGTGATTTAATGATTTAAAAAATGAATGCAGTTAGAACCGATTATTAACTGATCCCTACAAGCACTTTTAAGAGGTCAAACCCCAACAATAAAGTTTTCCCTTTCGAAAACCGGATAAATTTTGACTAATTTATTGCAATGCATCTTAGTGTTTCCCAATTGGAAATCTAGAAGCCAAAGCATTATGAAAAATATATTCCAAATATAAGTCAGATCGATAGTTTTGGGAAAGGGAATACTGGGCGGATTATGAAGCAATTCGCAAAGTGTCGAATAACCTTTTAGGGTGATTAAGTCATAGTCCGTTTATTATTATGCTCGCATGTGAGCTAATTCGTACTGAGGCTTGAATAACAACTGTTGTATTTGTCAATATCAGTTATGACGCCCACAAGCAGTTATTAATTTCATTCACTATAATATGGGTCTCCACCTTGGCCTTTGGCCTAAAACACAAACGTGCTAAATTTATCATGATTCGACTTGCTGGCGAGGGCTGTCAGACAAGTTGCTGTGTTTACAGTCGGTAACAGCAAAGCAAAACAAAATTGGATTTTTAAGTATGTCATATAAAAATGATACAAATTTGTAGTTTTGAATCAAATACAAATGAAAACTTGTTTTTTTAATTATGCTATTATCAAATTTCAGAATCTCCCCAATAATGTGTGTGTCTTGTTCATTGGCTCCTTTCGCCTGCGCACTTCCTTTCGAGACGTTGGAACGTTTGTTTCGGTTCGGTTCGGCATCGGTTTGGTTTGGTTTGGTTTGGGACGGAGTGACGAGGGAGGACAGAGGACAGACGATGCGACGCTGTCATAAAGCGGAAACCTTGAAGCATATCGTCTTACAAAAGTCCTATCGAATTGCACCCATGAGGCGCGTTAATGTTGTATTTGTTGTTTGTTTGTTGCTGTTTTCATTATTATTGTTGGGCTGTAATTATGCTGTCTGTTTTCTGGTTTGCTTGTCTCTTTCCGTTTTTTTTATATATATTTTTTTTTTTTGCTTCTCTCCATTAAATTTGTTGTTGCTTGCTTTGCAGCAAATGCAGCTAGTAATTATGGCCCGCTGATTGAGCCAGGTAAAAATCAGGCGGTTAAATTTCAATATTTTTAATTGATACTTTTATACACAGAAAGTGTTGCATACTTTCTGGGGCAACGGTTGGGTGTCAGTTAAAAGTAGAGAGTGTGTCTGTGTGACAAAGTGCTTTTTGTGGGTATTGGGTTAACATTTTAAAAATATTCATTAAAACATAGTCATTTTTTTTTACAAAAATTCCTTTTCTTCGTGGGAACATCTTTGAGATTTTGAATAGAATAAGATGTAAAATATTTGGCCAATATTTTCTAGCATATTGGATGTATGGAAGATTTTATCCTATTCATTTTTATTATAATTATATTAGGCTAATATTTGATAGCATATTCTATTAGATATATAAAAGATTTTTTCTATTCATACTAATTATTATATAAATAACTTTAATAATAATTGTTTTATATTTGATTTGTGATATTAATCTAATATTGGCCGCTAAATTATTTAAGATTTTTTAAAGTAAACACATATTTTATAAGAAATAAGTAAGTTTGCAAACTTCATACACTAAAACGCCCACTTCAGCAGCATTCAAGCACAGTTGCAGACCTAAGATCAATCTCAAGCAAGTAAGAAAACTCTAGTCGAGAGAGCTCGACCAGCAGATACCCTACACATAAGTCTTTGCCTAATTAATATGAAGGCAAGGCTTATGATTAACAAGAGCTGTAAGCTTAGAATTGTGTCTTTTATTTTAAAATGTAAACAATGTTCACACGTATGAAGTTGTAGATAAAATAAATAATAAATTTGAAAGCTTGTATTTCAAATTGGAAGCCTCTAAATTTTATGGTTTCTGAGAAAACTTACTATACAGACGGACATGGCTGTTCAGCCTGATCAAGAATTTCTTCAGTCTGTTACATACGTTCGCACAGTTTCAGCATACCCCTTTCTGTTCATTTTCAATTGGTTCAGGGTATTAAGAAAAAACCCGAACCCAATCCCAAACGCAGCTCATTCATTATAATAATTTTTCTGTTTAATAATATCATTGCGCTCAACTGCAAGCCAGCGGCTACAATTTCAATTTACCGATCCGATTACACGTGCAACAACAACAACAACAACAACAACAACAAAAATGTTGTGAGACCGCCGTCATCGTTGTTGTTGTTGTTGCTGTTGTCGTTCTCGCGGGTCTCTGGCATTAAATTAATTTTGCTCATTTGGCGAAAAACTCACACACAGCAAAAAAAAAAAATAACAGAAGAAGACGAAGAAGTTTGAGAGGGAGAGGGGAGGGGAAAGCAGCGCGCGAAACGGGGTAATGGGCAAAACGAGGTAAGAAGAGACACTGAGACGGAGACAGAGAGAGTGGGTGAGGGAGAAAGAGATAGCGATGGAGGCAGGCAGTCTGCGTCTATTTGCACACCCACACACCAACACACCAACACACACACACACGCACTCGTTCACTCACTCGTTAAAATGATTATAAAAATATATCAATATAAAATTACCAACGCTGCTTCGGTTTACAGTTAACTCTCCGCACAATGTTGGCGTAATCGTAATTGCTCGACTACTACGTCGCAGTCGACGTCGCTGCCCGCTGCCCAGCTTACCCCCACCTCCGCCTCTCCCAACCTTTCCCCTATGCACAAAAATGCATACAGAGGTAGAGAATCCTAAGCAAAAATGTTGCTGTAAATTCTCTGTTATGGTAATCTAAAACTAGCCTGGTTGTTTAGGGGAGGGGTTGAAGCTGAGGGGGTTGCTTTGGGGTCTTGTTCAGTATTAGATATGAAGTTATCTTTGCTGTTGCATAGTTTTCACATTTCGAAATGCGCTCATCATCAAAACTGTAATTGAGACTCGGCCTTTGGATTCCGGGGATTCGTTTAGGATTTTTATTTTTTGAGTTTAGTTAGAGTTGGAAGATATCATTGTTGTTGCATGTTTGTAATTCAAACTTCTCTTGCTAGCTGCTAAAGGTATTCAGATTATCATATTTGTATGGTGGTAACTTGAAACTAACAAATTTTTGAAATTGCACAAAAATTGTGTATTTTATTTAAACATAAAATATATGCATAATTTTAGATAATTTTAATAGATTCATTTCCATAACGAGCATTGCTAATTTGTAGTGATTTGTCAATCATAGCGTGACCCTCAAAAATAGCATTGTGCGACTCAATCAAAACGTGATTCCATTAATTAATTAATTAATTATTCTAGCTTCAAAATACTCTGTTTTCAGCTTAGAGTAAATTGTGTAAATTGTAAGGATGAAAAGGTTAGAAAACTAATTATTCATCATTCATAGTCATCATCGATGATATCATTTTATTTATTATTTGATTGCGAATGATATGCGAGAGCTTTTATCCGTTATATTTTGCAAAACATATTCAATTTTCCGATTTATGAGCGATACAAAAATTTGAATAGGTGAAAAACATTTCACAACTGCAAACACAATACAAGAAAATTTCTAAAAATTAATGACTCTTGAAATAAATGTAAACACCGACCAGTAAATAAAACCTTTCAGTTTTCTCTGATTACATATTAATATTTGAATTCAACAGCAAATTCGCCACCTTTGAAATCTCAGCCAAAAAAAATACAAAAATAAACCATAAATAACCAATAAAAAATCAAACATCAACAGACAAGAAAAAAAGAGAAAATTTCAACCGCAATGAGCAAATTTGAAATGAAAACATGTATTTTAAATTGCTATTTTTCTGGCGTTCTCTTTTACACGCACATTTTGCTGGCTTTTATTTGAGAAAATTTCGTATTTTTTTTATATTTGTTTTTGTTTTGTTTTTGCATCCTTGTTATTGAATACTATTTAAAACCGACGTGCAGACAGATGTCATTAATTATAAATGAGTGTCAATAATTAGCATTCAAAGGTGAGAATTACGCGAGCGCATTTTTGAATCTAAATATTTGCAACTATACAAGTGTATGTGTGTGTTTGTGTGCGTGTGTGTGTGTGTGTGTGTGCGTGTGTGTGTGCGCGTGTGTGTTTTTCATTCATAAAACATACCTTTATCTCGTCGCTGGGCAGCTCCTTTTTGATCTGAACAACGCCGCCGCCGGCCACATTTGGTGGCACAACGCTTGCAGCAGCTGCCACATTGCCATCACGTGAATTCGATGGTGATGTTTTGGCCGACATTGTTAACGGTTGCCGTGTTTGTTCTTGTTAACTGAATTTTTAAACAGGGCTGTCAACTGAAACGCGAAAAATGTTGATTTAGTTGACAATTGATCAGTTGGCGATTGTTAAAAATGTTGTTGGAAATTTATCAATTTTTATTATGTATCTTTGAGTTAAATATTACTGTAAATTTATATATTTTAAAAATGTATCTTTGAGTTGCACTGGAGCGACTCTCTAAAAATGGCAACTAAAAACTTTTGAAAGACACAAAACTTTCCACGGCAAACCTAACACTTTAGTCATGAATGAATCTTGAAGAGCAGCTATTATATTTCTAATTGTGGGCTTTACTGGAATATGGGCATTTTTGGGGTCACAGATATTCTCATTTACAGAGTGGCGATCAATCATCGAAGGGGTTGCATCTTCCAAAAAACAAAAAATATGTTACTTGGGCCAAATCATTTGCTATACACGCCTACCTAATGCCGCCGCCTACTTTTATATTTTGTGTTTTTATTTTGAGGCCATAATTAATTACAGCGTCTTCTTAATTTTCACAGAGCGCTTCGTTTGCCGCTTCTGATGGATGTTTGTTGTATATGTGTAGCTGTATCTGTATCTGTGTAGCTGTATCTGTATCTGTGTATCTGTATCTGTGTGCTTTGCATATTGTTTCGCATCCATTGGATACGCACGCAAGCAGACGGCGGTGTATTTATATACCAACAGAGTGTAGCTGTATCTGTGTTTAGTACACACACACACACGCACACACACACATACACACATACTTAACTGTATATGTATCCGTATCTTTGGCTGTGTGTGTGTGAGCGTGTTTGGTTCGCGCGCACTTTGGTGTCTTGTAATTTAATACCCCATACGAAACGTTACCACCTATCGCATAACACAGCAATACTAATACAGATACAGCAACAACAGCAACAAATACCAAAATACAAATTACAAATTACAATAACAAATCCAAAGAAAACAAAAGCCAAGTGGATTTTGTGGTATGTAGCAATGTATTTAGCCTTAACGCGCCCAGCAAGAAAAATTACAACAACAAAATTCCAAAATTAAAAGAACTTTTAGCGCGCACTTTGAATTTGAAAGAATTGAAAATTGTTTGATCAAGGCATAAACTGTAATATATATACAATATATATATAATATACAAAGGCTTGAACATCTCATATATCAAAAGATTAAATATATTAGAATTTTGAAGTAGCTTTTCAAAGCGTTCAAAAATCATTTCAAAACTTGCATACATCAGCATCTATTATTATATTTATTACTCAGTTCAATTTGTTACTTAATAAATTAAATTTCATATATAGATATCGACTAAATAAAGTCCTCAATCTTGACAAAGTGGCACTCTGGCAATACAATAAAAACGAGCCAAGGCAACTTCTTTATCCATCAGATAATATATGTGATATATATTGTTCACACCATAGATATATATATATATATATATTGCTTTTCATTTTACATATTCGTTCATTCATTCTTAATTTTATACACATTCGGTTTTTAATGCGATTTCTTTTGTTGATCTTTATTAAAATTCTGGGTTTTTGTTTTTTTGGCTCACTGAAAACATTTTCATTTTGCGTCGCATCGTTTTTATTATTGCTTTGTTTGCATTTTTGAAAAAAAAAAACATCTTTTCATTGGTTTTTTTTTTCATTATTTTCGAAAAGTATTTTAAAATGGATATTTACAGCTCAAGGAGTTTTACTATTTATTGTGACCAATTTGTAGTACATCTGAGAACAGCATTCTCTCAAGTATTTTATTTGTATTTTGGTTTTTTTTATTAGTTTTGGTTTTTTTCTGGTTATTCACTTGTAGATGAAAAAATTTCCAATGCAGCGCTTGTCCAATATATATTCCAAAAATAGCTTTATATTTTCGACATGATGTATATTTTTGTGTGTACGGCCGTTTCTCACTCACAATTGCCTTTCTTTTCGTATTATTTTTTTTTTGTTGGTTTCTTTTTTTCTTTCTGATTTGATTTTCCGCTTTACAACAAACAACGAAACCGAACGTCAAGGAAAACCATGCCCAATGCTCATTTTCATTTTCATTTTCACTTTTCACATGCACATCTGAATACGAATACGAATACGAATACGATTACGATTACGAATTCGTGTTTACGAACTCAATTCTGAGTCTGTGTGTGTGCGTGTGCGTGCGTGTGTGTTTTTAATTTTTTTCGAAACGATTTTGAGATTTTCGCTTGCGATTCTCTCGTACTTCGTTCGCCTTTTACTTTTGTCTCGCTTCTCATTCGCTGCCAACCGTCGACGTCCGCACGCGGCCGCGTTTCATCAACGTTTGACGCTGGCGGCCACTGCCATGTGAATTTTACTTGAGCGACGTTCGCTCACTCGCACAGTGGGACCAACTGCGCAATAACTGTGCACATATCCCATTTATACAACAGCACCTCGGGTTTGAGTATAAGTCGCTGAATAATGTCTGAACTGCAGATAGTGAAGTTTATGTTTAAGAATCTTTATCCTATGCCATGTAATAATAATAATAATATTAGAAAAAATAATAATAATAATAAAAATAATTATAATTATAATGACAATAGTATTAATAACAATCCCCTGCTCTGTAACACATTGCACCAGCAATTGCACCTACAACACCATAAAGTATATATATTCTTGATCAGCATAACTAGTCGAGCCGATTTAGCCATCATTCACTTAAGATGTCAGCAAATTAACTATGGTCAGAAAGGCTCTGTTCCTTTCTTTGTTGCTTATTTATTTGAAGAACTTTATTTTAGGAATTTATAATTAATTCAAATTTATTTTCCTATACGCTGAGTCTTTTACTCAATTCAAAGATATTCCGCGTAAACTCTAAAGTTTAATTCAATTTCATTTTATAGAGACTGGTTCCACTGTGTAGTGCAAAACGTCGCTGCTGCAGCTCAGTCGCTGCTTGTTCTGCTTGCTGTGCTTGGTGTGCTCTGCTGGCCTCTGCTGCGTATGCGCAGCTGTGGGTCCCCAGTCCAGTCCAAGTGGCTGATGCTGCTGCTGCTGCTGCTGCTACTTGATGACGTTTGTGGTAGCAACTTCAGCATGCAACACCCTTCAGCATGCATCCCCCCTTTCGATGCACACTTTGATGAGTCAAAGTTGGGCGCTGAGGCGGCTAAGAAGATTTATCCATCTCATAAAAACGAAAACGAAACTGTCTCAATTTGGTCTCTCTATTTCTTTGCCACTGTCTGCCTCTCTCTCTCTCTCTCTCTCTCTTGCTCTGTGTGCTGCTGCTGCTGCATATTTTCATATATTGTGGTGGATGCAACTCGTGGACTATAAATAAATTGCTTCGTGTGGCTGCTGCATGTTTACCTGCTCGATTCGTATTCAAGTATTTGTTGCCCGCTTCTTTTTTGTTGTTTGTACTTTTTTCGAAATTATTTATTGTGTTATGTCTAATTTGCTTTAATTTATTCAAAATTGTTTGCAAGTGCAGCATTGCATCGAATTAAACGCACTTGAAACGAACACACACAGCCAAGGAATCCAAATTTATTATGAATGGCAAATTTTAAGTAATATCAAAAATATTTTATATGTTTTATGGGGCCAAACGAACATTAATTGTTGGGCCAACATATTTTTCAGTTTAATTTTGAATTTTGAATGAAGAATTTGGGCATTTAAGTTGGATAAATTTTAAAATTGTTCAAAATTGGATTCTAAACTAAGTTATTAAAGTATTTAAGTGAAACTCAGTAAAACAAAGGATTATAAAATTATTGTGCCAATAATTTTGCAAATTTGAATGACACATTTTCGATTTCAATGTTCAACTCTAAGATTTAAATATCTGTTATATTTTATTTAAAAAATAGATACGCATTTAATTTAATAAGACTTTAGCCAATAATTAAAAATTAATCATTATAAAATTATTGAAAAATTGTAAGTAAGATGCAGTAAAATTAAAATTTACACACATTTGAATTATATATTTTATGCTAGTCGATTGAAGTTTGTCAACTCCAAGATTTAAATATCTGTTATACTTTAGCACAGACTTTAGTTAATAATTAAAAATTAATCACCATAAAATTAATACAAAGTTTACATAAAAGACAATAAAAGATAAGAATACTGGAGTAAGATTTTAGTTAAACTAAGAACTAAAAATCTATTCTATTGTCTTATAAAATATTAAGATGATATATAGTAGCATCAGAGTTTGATCATCAGAATATACTGCTTGTCTGCTATTCAGTTTAAATTACTCAACTCTCTGCCAAAAATATAATTTTAATTGTTTTAGTCTGAGATAAATACACAAATCTATTTTAATAAGATTTTAGTTGATAATTTAAAGCGATTCATTATAAAAGCTGACAGAATCAATCAACTGCATTGCCATGAAAAGGGTCTTTGTCATCTAGTTGGCTAGTTGGCTAATTGGCTAGTTGGCTAGTTGGCTAGTTGGCTAGTTGGTTGCCAATATTGTTGGTAACGCGACATGCTTATGGCATTTGACAAAACAGTTGGCAGCAAGTCGCAAAAGACGTTGCCTATTTGTGCATTTACCAGCCAGTAACTTGTACTACATTTTATATATATTTATATATATAGTTTAATATGTTGAACGGTGCCAGTCGTCGCCCTTAATATCGGCGTGCCTGGAACTAATTGCTGAAGATAGTGCCAACTAAATGCTGCTACTAACTTGAGGCTGTTTGTCATCTGTTCTGTTCATTGGTGAAACTAAATGAAATGTGTAAATAACACATCATAATCAACCAGACGAAAAGCAGCTGCCGTGTCAATTAAATGAAAATACTGCAGAACAAAACAAAGCATAAGATAAATTAAACACTTAAACAATTTATTTGATGAAACAAATAGTGTGTCTCGCTCCCTTTCCCTCCCTCTCCCTATGCAAGTGCCAAATTAAATACTTATAAACATACTTACTTACTATATCTTAAATATATGTATACGATATACAGTTGACTAATCCAAATCGTGACAGCCGCTGAAAATGCATTTAAATCTCTAATTGCGTTTTGTGCCTTTATCGAAAAAAAAAAAAAAAACTGAAGAAATTCTTGTTTTTCTTTCTTTTCTTTTGTTGTTGTTAATGATATTTTCTGTGCATGCGATTGATTAAAGCAATCAACTTTTGTTGCCACTTGGCGCCTGATCGTTCATGTGACTCCGTGGCGCAACGGTAGCGCGTCTGACTCCAGATCAGAAGGTTGCGTGTTCAAATCACGTCGGGGTCATTGCTGTATGGAAGTTAATCTGTCTTTTTATATATTTTTTAAATTATTTTAAATATATTTATATATACTTGCAGCTCGTATAATCTCAGGAAATTATCTAATCAACCAAAAATAATCATAAGAAATGCTTTACAGTTTTAAAATATATGTGAAATTGTTGTTTATGTCTTACATATATTTTTTAATTATTTGACATTTGTTTTCTGTACCGTAAATATTAAAAATTTGTGCTGTCAATTGTAGGACATGTTCTTTGACAGCTTAATATAATAATAATATGGTGAATTGACAACTCTTCAAAGAGCATTAATAGAATAAAGAGCAAGCAAAAGACTCTCTTTTTTTGTATTCGAATTAGTTGGCGGCTAAATACCGGCAAAATACATAAAAACCATTTGCTTTGATTTCTGTTCTCTTTCATAATTCTGAACCGTTAAATCTTCATTTCAAATGATGGATGAGAAAAACTGATAAGTGAAATTATAAGTGTAATTTATTTTTGCCTATTTCTATTTATTCGGTATTCATTTTATTTCTCTTTGCTTTCTACAATTATTTACTTTCTCTTGGCAACTGTTTAAAGAGAGCATGAGTGAGAGAGAGAGAGGGAGCGCCCGCCTGCTCTTCAAATAAAGAGCGCGTCAGCTGAGAGCAAAACAAAAAACAGCTGTTGCGGCAATCAGCTGCTTTTGACAGCTGCACAGAAAATCAACTAAGTAAAAAGCAAAAAGCAAAGCTCGAGAATAATTTAAATCGTAAACAAAGAGAGATGCCATAATGTCCAAATTACCCAAAGCAGCGCTTAGTCTAAAGCAGGTGAGCAGTGAGAGAAAGTGAATTAAATGAATCAATCACTAAATTCCTAGTCCGCACAGTTCATGCTGCGCCAGGAGGTGCTCAAATTGTATAGGGAAATCTGGAGAACGACTCGCCTCGTGCCCGATAAGCATAGTCAGCGTGAGCTGCGTGACTGGGCACGACACGACTTCAATTTGAATCGCGAGCAGAGCGACGAAGTCGCCATCAAAATGCTGATGCAAAGCGGCAGACGCAGCTTAAACGAGCTGCAGATCAGCCTTCAATTGAGTGGCACCAAATCAAATGCGGCAAAGTAAGCAAAAAAAAAGTTTGGATCTTTCTTCATTTATATATTTGAGCATGTTTGTCGTTGTCGATGAATTCGAAGAATTACAACTATAAATATGTGTACTAAATATATTTATATATATATATAAATAATAAAGCTTAAAATGAACACATCAAAGCCATTAGAAAATATGCTAAGAAAACCTTTGAGGTGCCACAATTCGCTGTTCAGTAAGTCTCTCTGTGAGTGTCTGTGAAAAAAGCAGTCTAGCGTTCGTTTTTTTTTTTGTTTTTCTTTTTGGATACATGTTAACAGTGCATACTGTGTGGGTACATGTTAACAGTCGACTACTATGTAGGTACATGTTAACTAAGTAGTGTACCAGAGTAAATCATGTTAGTACTTTTGAGCCAATTTGAAATATAGTATGTTAACGTTATGTTAACTTAACAAATACGTACGTATATGTTAACTCTAGTTACATGGCTACATTAACAGTGCTAACTAAGCAGTTAAGCATTTTTGCATTTGTTAACAATCATTTACATTGTAGGTATGTGTTAACTTAAGCAAACATAAATGTACATGTTAAGTCTAGCTGACAATGATTTAGTTTGTAGGTACATGTTAACTCTAGCAAACATGTACACAAATCTTAACCCTGGCAGTTCAGCATTTTAGCACTTCTTAACACTGTTAATTATATAGTTTAGCATTTTAGCACATGTTAACATTAACTTATTAGGTACATCTTAGCTCTAGCAACCACTACACATCATGTACTGTTAACTATGGAGGATTCTGCAGAGGTTAACATTGATTTACATTATAGGCACATGTGAACTTAAACAAACATGCACATGTTAACTCTGGATGCATCTCAACACTTTTAGCTAAGCAGGTTTTAGCACATTTCAACACTGCTTTACATAGTAGGTACATGTTAACTACAGTAGAAGCTCAGAGCAAAGGTCGCAGCAGACTCAACCAGCCGACTTTGAGCAAAGCGAGACCAAAGAGCAGCGAACCCACGCTGGTGATGATCAGCGAGATGAGATCTCGTTTCGCATGCTCCTCTACGCGACCGACGAGGAAGCTGTGGATCACAGTGCTCGTGATGTGGGCGCCATCGAAGCCAAAGCAGGGAATCGCATTGATTAAGGACAAACCAATGCTGAAGACGACATTGTAGCGGAGCAATAGGGATATGGCATCTGGCCAGCTGGCGCTCAGCTGCTTAAAGCGCGGCACAAACCCAGAGATGCGCACCGTCTGCAGCACATCCCTCGCCTGACCCACAAACATAACGGGTGCCAGTTGCTCCTGCTCCAGATTGCGACGCTTAAATATCATAATGCTCGTCCGATTGGGCAGCAGTGGATGCATGCAGAAGCCATGCAAACAGCCAGCAGCAGCAGCGGCTCCACCAGCTCCAGTTCCAGTTCGACAATAGCCCGTGGAATCCTCGAGGGTGCGTCGCATGGGCAGGCAGACATGTTGCGGTATCTCCGCCGGGGCATTCATCAGCAGCACATCCTCCACATACTCAAAGCAGCTCACATTCGGATTCCGTTCATCGCAGCACTGCAGGCGTCCATCCGAACTGTGATGCCCAATGTCAATGCTCTCATCGTTGAGCCGTATAAAATCCGAACTGATGCAGTAACCCACACGTTGATTTTGCTCCTGCTGCAAGCAGTGCAGCCAACTCTTCTCCCCAGAGATGGGACAATCATTCAACTGAATAATGACATCCTCCAGCTGCAGACCACGTTCCCCGCGCAGCGGAGATTTGTGTGTCAATTCCGTAACAATTACGTGTTCGTTGCTCGCGTAGAATGGTGACATCGTCAGGCCCAGTGTGGAGATGAGCAGATAGCAAACGCAGGCGAGCACAAAATTATTCCAAATGCCAGCGCACAAAATGCGCAGTTTGCGCAAGAAGCGTAAACTATTCAAATGATCGTGCGAGAGCTCCGTATACGCCAAGGGAAAGCAGTAATATATCTAAAAAAAAAAAGGATTTGGATTAAAATCCATTAGAGAACTCGCCTCAAACTCACCCTAAAACCAAAGCCCGTAACGGGCACATCCTCCAGTACTGCAGCCAGTGCATGTCCCAGCTCATGGACCAGTGTGCACAGCACCAAGGTAGCTATATAATAGCCAATCTCCTCCAGCGGTAGATTAACGCCAGGCAACAAGATTTCCAGCTGAACTGTGGCAGCTTTTGTTGTACTCGTTGTTGGCTCGCTGCCATTGAATATGGTGATGATCAGCAGAATGAGGCCAACTGGCAGGAGTAGAAATGAGAGCAACACACCCATGTTAAAGCTCTTCACCAGAATACTGCGGGTGCAACTATTGCCAGCCGTGGAACCCCAGCGGATTAGCATCCGATTGAAGGCGCTCGCATTTGAATGCCAATGCAGACTCAGAAGATTGACACTCAGTCCGGTGTTGCGCAGAAAGGCATCGTAGGGATAATGCATGCAGCTCTTAATTAAAATATAAATGTATTCTTTAAAATATGCATAATTCATTCAATTGTCCAAAATGAAAACACACCTTAAAAAACCTATCGAAAAAGTAGAGCACGCCATAAATGGTCGTTAGCACTATGAAGAACACAGTGGGATCCATCTGTTGCTATTGTTGACTTTGTGCCTTTTGTTTCAAATAATGCACATTGTTATTGTCGTCATTCCTATTGAATTATTTATTCTTAAGAATAATTTGAGGCAAACGTTGTATATTGCCGAACAGCTGTTTTTATTTGCGCCGCTTGGCTTGTTCAGGTTGGCAGCACTCTACTGTGTAGAATGTTGCCACATAGTTTTTCAGCCAGGTAGCGATTATGACGTCATTGATTGGCACAGCAAAGCAGGAATTGAAAATTTATCATTTATACAAACAAAATATATATGGATTATAGGTTGAAAGATAGCAAATGTAATGTAAACAGGTAACATTTAAAAAAAAGAAATGCACAGCAGAAAGAAAATTTATCATTTTGACTCACAATATTTTATAGGCAGCACTCTCTATGTGTGTGATGTCACCAGATAGAAAAGTTCGAAACTGACATTCAACGAGTATTAAAGGCACAGCAAAGCTACCATAGATAATTATATTTACAATCACTCAATATTTTATAAAAGTTGTGAAAAAAAATAATGTAAGTCGCCATATTTTTTGTAGACAATTTCACAATTATAACTCAACACTTGGCAACCTTCTTCTACGCATGCAGTTTGCTGCGAGGCGTTGCCATACTTTTTGTTTTTAGTTATATTTTCATTTGCAAGCAGCAAGCCAATCTTTATTTGATATTGCAAAAAATAGATGCATAAATAATGCCAAAAGTGCGTCGCAGTCGCAAAGCGCCTCCCGATGGCTGGGAGCTTATTGAGCCGACACTCGAGGAGCTGGAGCAGAAGATGCGCGAAGCGGAAACGGAACCTCACGAGGGGAAACGCATTACGGAATCGTTGTGGCCAATTTTCAAGATTCATCATCAGAAGACGCGATACATTTACGATTTGTATTATCGCCGCAAGGCAATCAGTCGGGAGCTGTACGACTATTGCCTCAAGGAGAAGATCGCCGACGGCAATCTGATTGCCAAGTGGAAGAAGTCGGGCTACGAGAATCTGTGCTGCTTGCGCTGCATTCAGACGAGGGACACGAATTTCGGCACGAATTGCATTTGTCGCGTGCCCAAATCGAAGCTGGAGGAGGGTCGAATCGTGGAGTGCGTCCACTGCGGCTGTCGGGGCTGCTCGGGCTGAGAGAACACCATAGAGCAACTAACAACAATAAATAGCTTAAGGAATAGAATAGAATGTTAAGAAATGTACAAAACTTATTGTAAAAGAACTGAGGCACTCTAAGGATTATAAAAAAAGGACTACTAATAAGTAATCTAAAATTCTGTAAAACTTCTAGACCTCCGCATTAAGTCTTCAAATAACACATAAAAATATTGTGACTACACTTGTAATAAAAATATTCTTTTAACACAATTTGAATGATGATTTTTCATCAATTTTATATTCAAAAGAAATACTATAATAATAATATGAAACTACACATTTATTCGTTATTAATTTTCTGATATTTCTATTGTTCATATACATTATTTTTACACAAAGTGCAAAAAAATTAGTCGAGTGTAAAATGTGTAACTGAATATCGTTTTGTTTTTATTATTTTGAGTATCTGAAAAACTAGTCATTGTTAAATATGTCAAGTATTGAACAAATATTTAAATATGCCGCTATAGTAATCAGTCTTAAATCCACAATTGTTGCCTTGCATTGCATCTATGACGAAATTATCGATTATTTTGAACTGAGTTTGACAAATAAAGTGATCAGTTGCATTTGTTCCACACTCCATGCGATTGTCTCAGTGCTGCTCGCGCCAGGAGCTCTACTGGTGAGCCTCCTTACTTACTGCATTATATATATAACTGACATAAAACTGTCTTACAGCGTAAACCATTTCTGATATTACCTTGGATAGTGCTTTTGCCGGTGACCATTTTCGATTATATATTGTTCACAAGCAGTATTTTAAATGATTCATGGGGTATTATCTTGGCATTGCGTATATATAGAGAGAGTACTCTATCCATGTGGATACCGTTTAATGTCCGTATCATTTTACAGTTGTGATCATTGGGTGCTGGTATGTGGTCGCGCATCTATATATTATGTTCAGGAGGCCAGATGACCAGCGACAACGTCAGACAATAATGGCCAGTTTTGAAAGATGAACCCGATGAATGATGAAACACAAGCAGCGGGCCAAAAATGCCGAGCAAAACAAAATGCAAACAACAGGATTCTCTCTCTCTTTCTCACTATCTCTCTCGCTCTTATTCAACTTCAACACAGGCAGTGAGGTGTGTATTTAACTCGATTGTGTTGAAGTTGAGTTTGTAGCCTTTTCGCAGCTTCAAAGGCAGTCAAAGGACATTCGGTTTTTTGTCAGTTTATCGTCGAGCTTTGGACCACACAGATCAAACTTGGGCAACAGGAAGCAAGAAAGCGAGAGCATTTTGCAGTTTAGCAAAGCGTTATTGAAATCGTCGTTGCAAATTGTGCAATAGGTTAAACAATTGCTGGCAAAGCACTTTGAACATTGACGAGCTGTTCAAATTGTTAAATTGTTTTTATAGATTGGACCTGTTTTGTGTGTGGTGCATTTTGAATGTGCAACACAAAATAAATGTTTGTATCGATTAGTAGCAGAATTTGTTAAAGAGCAGCTGTGTGTGTGTGTGTGTGCGAGTGTGTGCGAGTGTGTGAGTGTGTGTGTGCAGCAGCAGCAGCAGCGGAAACGGAAACAGCTGAACAGGAAGCAGCTGCTGCGCTCAAAACAAAATGACGACAATGCCATAAAAGAAAAGGACATTAAACAAAGCTACAGAAACAAGTTCCTGCAAAGCCTTAGCAACAATTAAGAAATAAATATAAATATACCTATATTAAGAACACAGTGCCAAAAGCTTAACGCATATTATTTAAAAAAGAGAAAACCAAAAAAAAAAAAACTACATATATAAATTGAAAATTGGGCCAAGTTGTGTCCATTGTGCTTTGCTTTTTTGTGTGTGTGTGCGGCCCAAAAGAGAGCTAAACCAATGCATTTGGGTGCACAACAACAACGCCCCAAGCAACAACAACAACAACGCGAGCAACAAGAAATCCATCAGCGTAGACGCTTAGGACGACAACAATGTCATCCCTGCAACACGAATGGCATTTACAGGTGAGAAGATGCTGCAGACGCAACAGCAGCAGCAGCAGCTGATGTTGTTTAACTCTTAACTGACTGACAGCTAAGGTCAAGAAACGCGCCTGTGGTTTTTGGGCCAAGCGCAAATCTATTGAGGTAGCAAGTGGTCTGAGGTCGCTCCAATTTGGTGAGCATGCGCCTCACAATGTTGCCAAATAGTACAAAAAAAAAAAGACAAAGAGAAATGAGTAAATGAGCAAATGGCTTGAAAGCGTGTAAACAATGGAGTAGCCAATGCCAGTTACGAATAGGTCAAAGCCGGCCAAACACTCGCCCATATGCGAATTGACCCCCAGCAAGCAGTTTAGTTGGCCTCCGTTTGCAATCCATCAAATACTCTATTGGTGGACTGGGATATTAAGCCTTACATAAATGGCATATAAGACAAACACTTTTTCATTTGCTAATGACTTAGATACGTGTATATGGTACACACTTTTTCATTATTATAAGTGTTAGATAAATAGATATATATATACATAAGGTGCACACTTTCTCATTTGCTTTAGATATATGGATAAATGTGTTCCGAATACACATCTTCGTTTTATTAAATGTATACAGATTGGTGAGGGATGGAAGAAAAGTTTCCACTGCCATAACTGTGTCAAAACTCAACCGATTTTAAAAAATTCGGCATTTTTCGACAAGCTTTGGGCTCTAGAATATAACTGCCTTTAAAGTGGAAAACACGTTTCTGGCTCGACAATCATTTTTGAATTTTAAGCTCAAAATGTACTTGGTTAAAACTATCCCAACCCATGACTTTGTCAAAATTTATCTGATTTTCAAAAACCAAAGCTTTTTACACTTGGCTCTGGAATAATACTACATTAAAAGTTGGAAACGCAATTTTGGTATGAAAATCATGTTCAAAAGTTGCGCGAAGAAACCCAACTTGGAACGGTTCAAAACTTTCTATACTAATAACTTTGTGAAAACTTAATCTATTTTCAAAAAGTATGTTTTTTAAATAAAAAAGAGAAACGCAGAATGGATAATAATGGATAAATTAGAAAACTGTTTTTAGCTCTTCAAGTAGTAAGTTCGTCAAGACTAAAACGAAACAACTAGCATCATTGTAGGTCTTGTAGCGTTTACTAGCCCTGAACTGCAACTTTTCCTTGAAGTGCCTCTAGCTTATCAACAAGTTAAACTTTGTTAAATGTCTGCCAGCTTATTTCAATGTCATTGGGAAGTTGGTCACCCGCCCAGCCACCCACAGAACGTTTTCTTGCCATTGGATTGCGTCAGAGCCATGGCAAATTGCGAAATTGAAAATGTATGCTACAAACTGACGCATTTCGCCCACACACACACACACACACACACAGACACACAGCACTTGCTACACTTCCGGTTTAAGCCTGCAGCAGAAAGCAAGAAGCTTAGCCACTGACATCTGCCAAGGTCAAAGGGATGTTGAAGATGCTGCTCCTGCTGCTGTTGCTGCCACCCAGCAGATATTTGTAAAACGCTCAGCTGTCAACTGTCGAGTCATTAGCGCAACTCTGCTTTTATTGTAATTTGGTTGCATGTTTGGGGTTTCGGTTTTTTTATTTCCTCATCAATGTGGCATGCAACCATTAGTGGCACGTCTGCTGGCTAACCCAATAGACGAGTGCATGCATGAGTCACCTAATGCCAGCAATGAGAATGAGAATCAAGCGAATTGCAGGCGGCATCAGTTAATAGCAAGACAACAACAAAAAAAAACCCATTTAACGGCTTACGTGGCTAGTTGTTGGTAAAAGTGAAATAATGCTCGAAACTGCAACTGCTTAGCTATGCAAATGTTTATTAAATGTTTTATAACCATTAAGTGTCAAAGTTTAAGTTTATTGCACAGAATTTTACGCTCTTTGGGCCCTATAAAAACTAGCAGCTATTTAACGTTTTTTTTGTTATTAGGTGCTAAAAGTTTACTGCCCATAAAACTAGCATTAAATGTTTAGTTTATGCACTATAGAAATAAACTTTACATACTCCAACACTAAGTGAAACCTTGAACTTGCCACTATTTGTCAAAGTTTTACTGGTTGCAGCTTTTGCATATCAAACATTAATTCAAAATTGAATTGAAAACTTTGAGAAAAAAACTGAAAATGGTATTAAAGATGTAGCTTAAAACTTTCACTAAATATTCCAGCATATGGTTCTCAAAGTGGTACTTGCTGTAAATATTAAACTTGAATACAAATTCGGGCCTTAAGTAAGTTGGAACTTGGCAATTGGGCCTGAACGACTGCGTCATACTCTGTGCCCAGTGAAAGAACAGCTAAAGACTGCCAGTCTTGGGCAAACTGTAGATAAGATGTATGTTTACAATATATAAGTGTCATGCAGGCGTTGTGCCTTTTAGTTCTCTCCCAATTTAGTTACTTTAGACATATTATTCGCGATTTATGTTCCAAAGAATCTGCCTTTAGTTTCACATATATTTCACCAATTTAATTTATAAAAATAATAATTCAGCTGCTTATCAGCTTAAAGAAAAGGCACAAACTTGTGCAAATATATAAATAATCCAAATAAAATAGGAAAATAAAGAAAAAAAAAGTAATCTTCCAATTGACCCCGACGTGATTTGAACACGCAACCTTCTGATCTGGAGTCAGACGCGCTACCGTTGCGCCACGGAGTCACTTGTTATGATCCGGCGCTGAATGTGAATTTGAGTTTGAAGTGAATGAGCGACTGCCGTTAGAAATCTAATTTTATTGATTTATTGACAAACTTGTTTGCCGCACTGAGCAACAATCCAAAAATATAAGCAAAACTGTTGGCCCAGCTGTGCACACATCAAACAACAAAATTTGACTTTCTTATCGCTGAGTTTTCTATAGAATTATTAAAATATTTGCAACAACAATTTAGTGGGCAGCTGAAGAAAAAAGCACAATTTTATTTATAATGTGCAAGTCTTTAAAGCTTTAAAGCTTTTTAGGCGATAATTGTTTGTTGTATAAGCATGAAAAAACCAGTTTAGAAAGGTAAATGGTATCAAATGCAGCCAGCTAATGGGAATTCTTAAACATATATGTATATATTAAATATATATGTATATTTCTTGCTCTCCAGCACAATTCTAAAACAAAAATGGCATGCAATCAAATGAATCTTGGAGCTTGTTTTGATAATTTATCGCAGCAATTTGTTTCGTTTTGTAATTCTTATCAGAAATCAACCCTTGACTCCCACACAACCGTGTTTTTCTACCCCAGCCAGCCTTGCACTTGACCCTGAAAAGCTGGCAAGCAGCAACCAGTGGAAACGGAAAATGGAAAATAACCAGACGTCATGCCAACAACTTACACACAGCATGCAGATGACTAGGTTGAAAGGGGGCGGGACAGACAGACAACAACAACAACAAGTACAACAACGACACGAAACCAATTGCATCGATTTAACAAAACAAACTTTTAACCAGCACAGAAGAGAAGAAAAAGTAACAAGAGCAAATAATTTGTACTAGTTGCAATAATAATTATATCAAAAATATGTGGCAAAAACGTTGAATCAGCCAACTGGACTGGGTTGGGGTGTAGAGTGAGTGTGTGTGGGTTGTTTGGCTGGGTTTGTCGGTGCAATGTTTGCTAATGGTTGAAGTCATTTAAGGGCTAATGAATGGCATACATTTAAGTGCTGCGTCATGGCATGTAAAAAACTCCATAAATAATTAGCTGGCTTGTTGTTTATTTTTTGAACAGACTACTTTTGCTTAATTGTTTACCGTTCTTTTAGTAATAATTACTTTGTAATTTCCTAAGTAATTGCTTGGCGTAGGCACAATTATTCAGCAGTTGTAGCTGGAATTATGTCATGAGCCTCTATATTAATTAAGTACTCTATTTTATTGTAATTACTTTTTAATTACTTGCTGCAGGCACTATTATTCCGCAGTGGCACTAGTATTAACTTAATAATAAATCATAAATAAAAAGTAATTGACAAATATCGCGAATAACGCTTATAACTATTTTGAGACACACTAGCCGAATTATTCAGTCAGGACTTATTAAATCAGGATCATTTCTTAGTAATGCAAATAATGATAAATATATCAAAAAGAATTAACTTATGCATGTGGCATAGATAAGGACGCACGCAAGATGTCTGAAGGTCTTGTTTGCCATAAGGGGTTAACTCAATTAAAATTTAACATATGGCATACATTAACGAGCTGTCGGCGATATCGTATCGCTTAACTTATATTGGCAATAGCTTTGGAATGAAGTCAAAGATCGCATGTCGTTGAGTCATTAGTTGTGGCAAACAAATTAGGCTTAAGTTGTTGCTTCCCTAAGTTGTCAGTGGGCTGCTTGCATTTTGGATTTATGTGCATTAAATTGTTTACGCCATTTACATTTGGCAGGGTTCACGGGGTTCGGTTTACTGCGCGAGTGAACCGGACCCAGCTGGTGGAGTCCAGTACGAGTCGGGAGGGCTCGTTCTCAACGGTACTGCCGGTGGCGTACACAATGCCCATGTTGCCGGTTGCCAGCCCGCAAGTGGTTCGCTCTTCTCGGTGGTGTCGGCACCACCCGCGGCCCCGCTGCTGGCCCAGCTGGATGTCAAGCAAATGGAAGCAATGTGTGTGTCCTCCCCCTCGCCCAGTGCCTCACCAGCACTGCGACCCGCCACACTCAGCCTGGATGCACCCTGCTGTCCGCGCACCCTGCACGCCAGCCTGCTCGAGCATCAGATATCCGAACTGGAGGAGGATGACAACGAGAACCTGTTGACCATCTCGAGCATTACGGCCCGGCCGTTGATAGCCAAATCGCACGAGTTGCGCAAACAGCATCTGCAACAATTGTCGTCATCGGGCACGGCACGCAGCAAGTGCTTGAAACGCGCCAAGGAACTGGAGCGTGCTGCACCGCGTCGCAGCAAACAGCAGCTGGCCAAGGATCGCGACTCATCCACCAGCACGACGGAGAGCAGCGGTGGTGGCGTGGCGGAGCCACCGGATGGCGGCTATGGTTGGTTCATTGTCTTCGGTGCGTTCTCTGTGCAGTTCTGGGTCGCCGGACTGGTCAAGTCGTATGGTGTGCTCTACGTGGAGATTATGGAGACATTTCCCAGCTCGACGGCAACGGTGGCCTCCTGGATACCGGCCATATTGTCGGCACTGTGTCTGGTGCTGGCACCACTCTCGAGCGCTCTTTGCCAGCGCTTCTCGTGTCGCTCCGTGGTCTTTGTGGGCGGCATCTTCTGTTCGCTGGGCATGATACTCAGCTATTTTGCCACCAATCTGCTGCACTTGCTCTTCACCTTTGGCATATTAACCGGTAAGTGGGATAAGTTGCATTTCAGTATCAGTTTTTTGCTATAAATGTGTTTAATTACTATTAATTACTTAATGTTCAAGCACAATTACTTGAGTAATTATGATACATTTACACAATTTATAATTTATTTGATAATTACTCAACTAATAATATTATTTATTTTATTTCATGAGCAAATTGTTGAAGTAATTGAGTAATTAATTAGTAATTGCTGAGTAATTAAATAGTAATTGCCATCTATTATATATTTAATAATGTTTCTTCTTCCTTATAGGCATTGGTGGCGGTCTCTCGACCACGCCTGGCATTGTCATTGTTTCGCAGTACTTTGACAAGCATCGCGCCCTGGCGAATGGGATCTGTGTCTCGGGCACTGCAGCGGGTAGCTTTGTGCTGCCCATACTCATCAAGCATCTGGCCGAGAATTGTGGCTTCCATGGCACCTTACTTATCCTGGGCGCGTGCATGTTGCACGTGTGCGTCTCGGCAACACTCTATCGACCCATCAGTGCCTATGCAGCGGAACAGGCACAGGCCCAGGATGCGGTTAGTAAACCCCTTAGTGATGACATCAATCCCAGCACAACGGGCATGCTGACCACATCCACCTACTTGGACACGTGTGAGCTGGGTGCCAAGGAGCTGAATGACGAGTTCATTGAGCATTTGTTCCTCGAGGAGTGCAAGAATCATTTAAACTACTACTCCAGCAAGCAGCCAGGTGAGTTTGTAATCTCATTGATTCGATATATATATATATATATGTTGATTTTGCAGCTCAAGATAAATCGGCGCAGGAGAGCGATGATGAGATCAAGGACATCATTGGCGAGACCACGTTTATAAAACCAATGAAAAAGGTGCGCAGCTCGGGTCTGATGCACTCCGTCGAGGATCTGAGCACAGACTCGACGTGGGTCTATCGCAAGCACTCCGGCACCGATTCGAATCGGGGCAGTCGACGTCGTCGCAATGTGTTCGCCAATGACGAGACGATTAGCAAGATTCAGGCACATCTGGAGAAGCCACTGTCGCCGCCCAGCGTTGTGAGTCGAGGTCTCAGCAAAAGCATGGAGATACCCACACCCGTCAGCAATCTCGGCGACCTCAAGCAGCACCAGCAATCGGATGGCAGCATTCTCGACTCACAGCTCTTGGAATCCACGGCTGTTTACGATGACGATGACGACGACGATGACAATGATGCCGCCGATGACGAGGATGACGATGAGCGGGAGTCGAAGCGCAGCTGCTGTGCCCGCATTGAAATGTATCTTGATCTGAGTCTGCTGCAGGAGCCCAGCTTCATACTGATGTGCCTCTCCGTCACACTCATGTCTGTCGGCTGTCCCTATATGCTCTACTACCTACCTGCGCATGTTATATCCATTGGTGAGTATTAGTTGAAGATCAAGCTAACATTTTAATCTAATCTTTGGTTAGTTAGTATTTGATTGATAAGAGATTTTTAGCAAAAACAAACAGTGAAAATAATTACTGAATGTCTTTTTATAACTGCAAGCTTTTATATATATCTGATAGTTTGAGGTATACATAATATATAAATAAGTTGCCAAGTTACTCAATATAGCCTTTTGAGACTTCAAACTCGAAAAACCTTATCAAAACAGAAGCGATTTATATTAATTGTTCTCTAATTGAATCATCATTAACAACTGAAATTGAAGCACTTAGTCTTATCGGTTATACTGTAAAAAAAATATATATATGTATATATAACTTTATAAATTTAAGAAATTGTAACTTCTTCGAAAGTTATTTGATTGAAATCCATTCATGCAGGTTACAATAAAAGCGAAGCTGGCTATTTGGTGGCCATCAGCGCCGTGCTGGACTTGTGTGGTCGCCTCGGACTGGGCTGGTTATCGGATCTGCATCTGTTCGATCGCAAAAAGACCTATACATTATGGTTAGTAAAATAAGTCGAATAACTAGCAAAGCAGCAGAGGATGAGTAACATATTGAACACCATTTCACTCTGAACAAAAAGTGTCTGTTTTGGTTTCTATAAACTTAATTGAATTTTCTTCTAATCTGACAGCATATTGGGCGCGGGTCTTGCGGTGCTGACAATACCCTTTGCCAAGACCCTCATCTTGGTTGGGCTCTCCGCTGCTGTATATGGCCTGTGCCTGGGCAGCTGGTATGTGCTGATGCCTGTGCTGCTGGCGGATGTCTTTGGCACGGATCGGATTAGCTCGAGCTATGGCCTGGTGCGAATGTTTCAGAGCATTGGGGCGATATCGGTGCCACCGCTGGCTGGCCTGCTCCGGGATCTGTCCGGTGACTATGAGATCTGTTTCTACTGCATGGGCTCCTGCATGGTGTTGGGCTGTGCACCGCTCGTGGTGTGGACCATACTCGAGGCCAGGAATCATCGACTGTTCGTGCAGCGCGACGATGACGAGGAGGAGCCCTAAATGTTGGACACCGGAGCAGCCACTAACGCTTGTCTCGATTCAGTTTGTTGCTTAACAGTTAAAGAAAATACAAAAAAAAGAAAATGCTAAAAAAAAATTGATATTTGTTGTTCGTGTTTAGAAGCAGTTTAGCAGTTAGACCGAAACATGTTTTCCAATAGCAGTACAAACAAAAAATGAAAAAATGAAAAGAAAAACAACCTGAGTTCGAATGCCTCACCGATAACGTTGATACTCTTTAACTACTTACAAACATATACTCTAACTTTTATTCAAGCCACATTATTTACTTTACACACACTCCTGACTCAGCACTTGAGTGCAATCCTAAGTTGCTCGCATTATACTGATTCATCTCGCTTGTCCTATGCAATACTAATGCAACAATTGTGTATTAAATAATATTATTCACCCAAACAAACAAAAAACAAAAAAAAAAAACAAGAAAAAAACCATGAAAAGCACCGAAAGTTGCGCAAAGAACTGAGTTAAAAAAGACATGAACACCAAAAGAAAAAACTTAAAATTAAATAAATAAAACAAATATATCCAAAAATAACTTTGTAAAATGCATGAAAATAACAAATGTATTACAAATATAAGTGTATCTGTATTTGTATGCCCAAAATATATATGAAATTAGCTGTAGGTTTACACGATGATGATCTCCAATATCAAGAAAACACTTTCCAGTTGATTAAGTTCGAAATGAGAAACCCAATTTATCAAGCAAATTCTCTGGGGGCATACTCCAGAAATTACACATTAATCTAGTTGTATAATAGTTGTTGTGAGACATTTACCCAAAAACCAATGATTTAACAAAAATAAACAACAATTACAGTTTGAAATCTTGAAAGTGGCAATCGTTTTCTAATTGATTCATCAAATTTCAATTTTGTCCAGCTCGCATTTATCTTATCTAATATTGCTTTGTTAACGATTATCTTATCTTAGCTGATTACAGTAGTACACAGAATAATCAAACACGTCTAAAGTAACAAATATTTGCTTAAGGGATACTTAGAGAAATGTTATTCAATCATATTTGATGGCAAATTTTATAAGATTTATTTGTGGTTCAGCCCAAAATTTCGCAAGCAAAAAAATAATGACTTAAATATGCAAACGATGAAATTTGAACAAGAAACGTGATTGGAATAATAAGAAAAAAAGGCAAACTGCGCAATGAACATAATTGTTAGATTTATGTAAGTCAGGGTCGGCGAGAAGAAGCCTATGTTGGACGTGCTCGCTCAGACAACTCACATTATATCAATATCAGTTTTATAATATCAAGCAAGCCTACGATTTTCGTAGCAAATCTATTGAAAAACATAGTACAAGCGAAAATATATCGAATATATGTCGATTGCATCATGATTTACACCGACAACTGTTGCTGCTGCATCGAGTTGAAATGCGGCTGCATTATTATAGCCATAGTCGGTGTGATCTTTCGTGGTTTGGATCATTTTGTTGTGGATCGTAAGTAGTGGTTGCAATTTCAAGTGGTTATTTTAACAGTTATGTTCCCATCTGTTCATTCTCAGGTGATTCTCTGCTGGGCTATGCAACTTTGATAATAAGCGGACTCTATCTCATCAGCTGCATTATACTCTTAATTGGCGCACTGCTGGTGGGTAGTACCAAAATCTTTGGAGTTAGTTAATGCTCCAAAGCAGGGTGTCAAACTGAAAGGAACAAAGGTTCTAATTCCGTTTCTGTTGAAATACTCGAGAATACTGGAAGTATTCTTGAAAACATGTTTATGGTTTTCGGTTACGTATTGATTGATTTTTATGGTATGCTTCGTTCTTGGTTTTTTCTAGTTACACACTGAACCCATTAAAAATGGTAATTTAGGAACCAATATTATCAGTTTTTAATTGAGATTCTGATTCCGATATCGATTCTTAAATTCAGGTTTGACACCCTGCTTTATACTCTTTGGCATTGCATAATCATTTTTCGTTGTTAATTCTATCATTCAGTCTATACGCTTTTTACTGATACCATATATGGTTGCCGCCCTCATACACGTCATCACCTTGACTTGGGAATGCGCTTATGTCATCCTGGTGGATTCATTTTATGATTTCCTATTGTTCGATGTGTTGCAAGCGGGTAAGCAAATCTCTCTATATATATATATATATATATATATAGTGTAATATCTGTGGAGTGTCACCTTATAAATGAAACCCTATAGTGTTCAGTTTATACTTCACATTGGTTGTCTATTCCTTTTACGATACTTTATAGAGCTGAGCTGGGAGCAAGAAAGAATCTTTTAAGTGCCAACTGACTTTAAACAGCTTTATTTATTATCAGTCATTTTCAATTTAAATTTATGTTAATCGATGAATAAAAAAAACATCGTTTTTTAAGATGGATTTGTTTAATAACAAGAAACTCAACTACAACATAAATAATATTTACACATGTCCTGTTTTGAGTTTGGTTTTTATCACTAGAACTGCTCGTCGAGGGTGCGTGGTGCTGGCGGTGCACCGTACTCATCGGCGGGCGCTGCGGCAGGTGGGCCGTATTGTGGTGCTGGCTTCTGTTGCTGTTTGTACTTGATGAAGTAGACCTCCGGCTTGCTGGGCTCCGTCGGCTCTGGCGATGGCAGAATGACGGGCAACTGCTCCTCGGGCTTCTTTACGAGCACATAGACCAGGGTCTTGTGCTCATCCTGCACCGGTGGTGGCAGCACCTGACGCACTGGTGTCGGTGGATTCGGTGCCTTGATGAATATGATCTTATAGTGCTTCTTGGGCACCGTTGTCTGTATGGGCGATGAGGCTGGATAGTATTCCGGCTCCTCGGGCGGCACATGCACATAAACGTTCTTGGTGACAAACGCCTCCGTTTTGGGTGGACCATAAAATGCAGCCGGTGGGCCATAAGAAGGCAACACCTGTTGCGGCGGTGGTCCGTAATCCTTTTGTGGTGCCGACGGCGGTGGTGCGCCATAACGTGTCCTTGGTGGCTCCGGACGAGCGCACACAATGCCCACCAGGACGACTAACAGTGCCACTTGTAATTTCATTGTATCTGTCTCTGTATCTGTATCTGTCTCTGTATCTGTATCTGTTCAGCTCGATGGCTCGCTGTCGAATGACTCGATTGTCGCAGGTCATCGCTGCATTATATATATATAGACAAATTATATATGTGCTGCGATTTGGATGGATCGTGTTGTGATTTTCTGTTTGCTTGCCTGCTTTGTTTGTTTTGTGTGACCCGCATTTAATTTTGCAGCGAAGCGAACTCTTTGCATAATATTTCTGATTGCTTCCCAATCCGTTACGGAGGCGTCATCGTTGTCATCGCCTGCCGTTTTGCATACAAATGAGTTTCGAATCGAATCGTTTTCGATATTGAAAACGAAATTGCAAACACACAAAACAGTGCAACCCACCAACTGACCCCGCCCCACCCCCGTTAACCACTCCATTTGTTGGGCCGGGCACGTTCTGTCCCTTTTCTGGACTTCCCGGCCTTTTTTCCGTCTGCTGCCATTTGCCAAAAAATACAAAAGCAACAAAAAAATGAAAAAACATTAACAACTCGATTGCGTTGCGTGTTTTTATACGCTTGTTATTTATGATATAACATCTGTTATTGGGTGGGTGGGTAATGGTCGAAAATACCGTTGCTAGGCCATGGACGGTCATTGCAACTGATTTTCAGCGACATTACAATATCATATTTTTTCATTATGTTTTTGAGGCCTACGCTGAAATATGCCAAACTTAATACAGACTGCCACATTAAGAGCTGATTTAGGCACAAACTTTAATCGTATTTACATCATTTTTTAGTACTTCATTTTATTTTTAGATAACGCTTTTTTTCTATAACTTTGCAGAAGATAATATAATTTTTTTTGTGACGAAAGACGTCTCCGATTCTACACAGCATAGCCAGCTGAATTGATATGGCATTGTCCATGTTTTTTTCTATGCAAAATAATCCCTCAGCCTTAAGGCTATATCTTTAGCTGCCATACGAACAATTAGTCGAAAGATGAGTTCTTAATAAAATGAGTGCTTAATAAAAATTGTTCTTCGACTTTGGACTACGATATCATAGAGGCTGCATAGAAACTAGCAAACGACTTCTTCCAATTACCAACAAGTCAAACTAGGTTAACACAGATGTAGTACTTGAATTATGTAAAACACCTACCAAAAATCCACAAAAATAAACAGAATGATTTATATATATATCTGTATACATATATATATAATACATATATAAAATAGTATAAAGTTTAAATCACACATCGTCACAACATTTTTTGTCCTGTCAAAAATCAAAACTCCAACTCGATATTTATTGTCAATCTTTAACTTAAATTATAGACACATTTTATATATATAGATATTGTGTGTCTTGTTTAAAATTTGCAAAGAAGTGTCCGATTTGTAGCATTAACTTTGGTGGCAGCTGCAAGATGATCTATTTGCGATTCTTTTGCTTCTGCGTCGATTTGCGCCTTGGCACTTATATTGTGGCCGGCAGCGATATATTTATGGATTTACTCTTCGGTATTTTCATAGCCATATTTGGTGAATCGGGTGAGTCGGTGAATGCTGCCCAAACTTAACTTACCTCATATACATATATATATATATATATTTTTTTTTTGTTAGGCGTACCCGATCTGGGCCACAAGCTGTTCTGTACATTTATGCTGGTGCATCTGGTTAGCGCCATACTGCTCGTGTACGGCGCTCTGAAGGCAAGTATCCAATCTGAACTTTGTGCAACTCTCTATGGAGAGTTATATTAATTAATAACTTTTAGCTACGTCCGGTCTGGATGCTGCCCTATATAATAGTGACATGTGTCAAGGTGCTGGCAATGATTGCACTGCTCATAGCAGACATCATACTGCTTGTCTGGTTTCCAGTTATGCTGATCTATGTGTTAATGTTTCGTAAGTAGCGCAAGATTATAAAATATATCTACATTCTATATTATATATATGATTTACAGTTATTGGTATATATTACTGGCTGGTCGTTTATTCGTTTTATGCAGCAATGGGCGGCGATCTGTTTATCTGAAGAGAGCAGCGTTTGCCACATTTCAAATTCTAATCTGTATGTCAACTTTGCCTTAACCATCATGCCAAATATATACCCAAATATATACAATTATATTCAATATAGTAAATTTTAAGTGATATAAAAAACTGGGAATTAACAATGGTTCGTGTGAAAAATTGTTGCTTTTATTTAAGTTTGCGTCGTGGTTGTATTGTCATTGCCATCATCGATGTGATTTTTAATATCTGTCTTGTCGCATTTGCTCCTGGTAAAATATCAATATTTTCAATTTATAAAATCATCTGAATCTTCTTTTTAAAGGTTGAATTTGTTTGTTTTTATTTTTAACAGACCAATTCACACAAACTGAACAGGCAGTGGCAATTTGCCACTGCATCGGATGTGCCATGCTGCTGATCGGGGCCATCTTTGTAAGTGCCACAAGCCGAGTTTTATCCAATCTGATTTCTGTGTGTCCCCCTTCAGCAATCGACGGTACTCCTGCTCTTCTATTTGATCACATGTCTTGTAAACACCGTCATCGATATCGGTGTTATAATTTTCACTATCCTGGACTATACTTCGTCTAGTTTATATGTGATTATCTTGGGAATCGCCGTCGTCTGTAAGTGCACAAAACTAACTATTCAGTTCAAAATTTAGCTACTCATTCACATTGCTCTCTTTCAGGCTTTAGCTGTTATACGTGGCTCGTTGTGTATTCGTATTATCGCCTAATCAACTCTCGAGAAGACGAGACGACTTATTGATGCTCGATTTAAACTTAACCTAGAATCTGTGGTATTTCATTTATTTTCTCATCTGCACACGTCTTATGTGAAAACAAATAAAATACCATTAATTTTGTGATAAATAAATGGCCCGGCTGTTGACCCTGATCCAGAATATATATAGTTCATATCTGGGAGATGCTTTCTTTCTGTCTGTTGTATACATTTGCACAAAAGCATTTTTTATGATTATTTTTATTATTTTATTACGCTTCCACTGAAGTCTTATCAATAGTTGAAAGCAAAAGTTCCGGTTGACTATCTCTGCCATTCTCTCTCTCTCTCTCTCTCTCTCTCTCTTGCTTTTATTATCTTTAAATAAATTCTGAAAAAAAGTCTATTATATATAATAGTATTATCACTTTTTGTGCTTTTATTATTTCAAATTTGTAACATACTTATAAATATTGTAAAATAAAAAATGAAGCAACCCACGACGAAAATGTTACTGAGAAAAACATTCAAAGGATACTCCAACATATCCTGAATTATCTTTGGTCCATTTATGTATTTTCTCAGAACTAAAATGAGCTTCTTCATCAAATTTTTGTCTTTCAAGCTGGAGGCTGATTCGCTCGAGATGACGAAACGATTAATTGATGATCGATTTAAGCTTAATCTAGAATCTGCGATTTTGTAAAATTTCATATTTAAATCTTTTTAATTATTGTTTAAATACATGGCAAAAATGCGATAAAATAATTTTTGCTCAATTTCTAAAGTTGCTGTGCTGATAGTTCATTTTGGCTGCCAGTCAAATCTATGTCTCGATTTTATCAATTTATCATTTATATTTATGAATAACTATTTGTGTCCTCATCTGTGCTCTCTGGATCTCAGAAATGTGCAGCTTGCTTGCAGTCTCATTTGCTTGTCTTAAAAACATAAGGTTTACTTTAGAGGAGCTGTCTCGAAGTCGGTTCAAGTTACTGATTCTGACTGACTTTGACAGTTTTGAAGCCTGGTGTCGAATAAATTTATTAAATCTTAATTATGATTAATGCAAATTACTGTCATTTTATACGCGACTGCACTTTATAAAGAACTTTCTTAATGGCAATGCACTGGATCGAATTGAATATATTATTTTGGATATTCTTTTAGATTCAAAGCTTAAGTTTATCAAGCATATTTTGTCTTCCGCTGATGGAGCCTTTGGTGTCCTGGGTTCCTTTAATATGAATCTTGAATATGAATCTTGTATATCGTCTTTCAATCACAAGGTTCAACAGGATAAGAAAGAATCCGTTAAAAATCAAAATTCTATTCAATTTCTTTTCGAAATCGAAAATTAATAAGACTTCCTTCTCTTTCGGATCGTACAACAATACTTGGTGCAAACTTTTTACATACACTAATAAATAGTGAAATTGATTCTTCTGACAACATAATTTTATAGTTCCGATCTGAAAAACAAGTAATTTCCTACCTCTGTCTATATTTTACGTATTTCGGATGTTATGCTGAAACTATAACATGTTTTCCCCTTAATAAGTTGTGTTTCTTCTATTTATTCTATTAAAGCTGTCATTTGCCTAGCAGTTTGTATTGTTGGGCCACTTATCAATTCATCAATATAATAATGGCTTAGTTGGGAATCTCACAAGAGCAGGCCACATTCCTAATATATATGTATATTCCAAATGACAGCCTGCTCAAACGTAATCTGCAAACACGTATTTGGTGGACATTGTGCTGGTGACAGACGGTACTTGGCCATCCCTATAAAAAAAAGAACCATCAACAAATTGTTCAGTTGAGTAATGGAAATGCATCGCAGAAGAATTACTTGGTGTAGATCTGGACAAGATTTCGCACCTCCCGCATAAGGCTTTCAATGTCCTCATTTGATTTTTTGTTCAGGGCCTCGCACAGCGTTTGAATGAAGGGAGTGCCGCTATTGAGGCGATAGGAGACGTAGCCCTCGTAGGTGCTGTAGCACTTTAGTATATCCTTGGGTGCTCCTTGAGGCTGTTGGAAAGTGTTGAAGTTGTTGTTGTTAATCGAATCATAATACGCATAAATATTGGTATTACCTGCATGGCATCAGTCTTGAACATTCCCGTTTCCTGAGCACCCTTGCAGGCCTGCACAAAGAGTATTTTCGGCTTGTCCTGCAGCGATCGATTGCGCAACAGGGGAAAGATGATATCATTATTCAGATTGTATTCACCATCCTTGGCGGCAATTGTATCATTGCGGTTGCCATGACTCAGTATGACTAGGACTAATGCGGAGCGATCCTCGAAGTTTTTCTGTTCCACTGCGAATAGTCAGATTGGGTTCAAATCAGTTGAGGGTAATCAGTGAGAACAGAATAGGAATTTAAATTCATAATCTGAACTGGAATCTTAATCGAAATACAAAAATTGACTTACATTTGCGCAGTTTGTTGTTGACTTCCTTAACTGTCGCATTCTTAATGACTTCCACGTTGCATTTAAGTTTCCGGAAGGTGTCGCCCAAGGCTTTTACATCCTCGGCGCTGCCTTCACGAAATTCCGCGTTATTGTCAAATTTCTCCTGATTAAAAATGATCACATCGGCTGGCTTTAGCTTTTTCTTGGTGATTAACGGCACTTTGCGTGGCGGCAGGTTGGCTGTCACCATCGGCTTCAGCTCGCCATGTGCATCATGGGAGCTGACAATACTTGCCGAGCGTGACTTGGGCACCGCTCCACTACTCTTGGTATTCAGACTGATAAAGGGTTGAGGCACAGTCACCTTGGGTGTCGAAAGCGTTGGCCTGATCCCAGTCGGATTACTTGGGATTGAGCTGCTCACAGTGGGCTTACTAAACAAAGAGCTGGTGGTGGTGGTGCTCGTCTTATTGGCATAGGGCGACACATAGGTGGCATCGACTGGCTTCAGGGCAAATGCCGATACATATGGCTTGGAGATAGTTGTTGTTGTTGTTGTTGTTGTTGTTCCTGTTGCTGTTTTGGGTGGCCAGCTGGTTTTCTGGGTGGGTCTAAGCACCACACGCTTCGCCTCCACATGCTGGGTAACAGTGCGTCCCTGTTTCTGTGACACGCTCGTCTGCTCCATGCGCACCAATGTGCTGGAGCGTCTCGCATCTGCCGCATTGTGTTTAAACGGTGGCGTCGAACGCAATGCGACCCCATTCAGACTGGATGGACTCATGCGCTTTGAGCCCGATGTGGTTGTTGTTGTTGTTGCGCTTGCCGTTGCAGTACCACCATTCATGCGCAACTGCGCGAAGAGCTCTTCCAGTTCGGCCGGATTTGGTGTGCGACGCGTTATCATTTCGGTAACTCGCGCCTGCTGGCGATGCGTCACCGTTTGAGTTGTGGACATATAAGTGACCGAATTCTTATTGCTATCGAATATCGTTGAGTTCTGCACGGCCGTATTTGTTGTTTCCGTTGCGGCGCTTGTCGTATGGACGCGGGTGCGCGGATCCTGCAGGGCCAGCGCCTGTTGATCGGTGCTGTAGCCCTCCCCATCGGTGGATTTCTTTTTGCTCCACCAGCCCATTGTTTTCGCTTTCTCTCTCTCTCTCGCTCTCTCGGTCTGTCTCTGTCTTTGTCTCTCAAGTATGCCGCGCCGCGACGCGTCCGGTTCAACGTTCTCAAAGACACTGAGCGCTTTGCAGCTTTTGCTTTTGTGCAATAAGACTACAAACGAACGTGGGAATTACTCATTTGTTCGCTTTTCGCTCTCTTTTCTTGCTATTTAAGAGTCCGTTTGCAACTTTTTTCAGTGATTACTCATTCGCAGAGCGTTATCAACGCCAATAAAATCATAAAATCTACTTACCTGTGGGTAAGCCCCCATTTCAAAAGTGCTTGGCATTAAATAGACTTCAATTAGAAGCTTTATTTATATTATAACTATCTAATATAATATCTAAATTAACTATCTTTACAAAAAGATGTGCATATCAAGTCCAGTTTTTGTTTTACTCGAACTTTCTGTTGAACCAAATTGATTTGCAAAAATCTAAACAATGTTGTCTGTGTAAATGTATTTTATACATTTATGATGAATAGGTTATTTGCTAACTGATTTTTGTGGATCGTGTTAGTGAAGTTTGACTGTATTTTTATCTCAAATGTTATAGACACATGTACGCCGTTTAATCATACATACATACAGTTGCGGTTAAGATAATAGTGATGCTACTTCATAAAATAATTGCATAGCTCCTTTCACATTCCAATCGTTTCCTTGGACCTTTCTACAAAATATTATGTAGCGCTGGAAAAACTAAGATCGCTTCCCTACTATTCCACAACTATTATTTCACTGGCTCATTTGTAATAAATTTAAACACTATATTTTGATTTTAATTTTTTTTGCTATTTTATCGCTTTCCATCTTGCAATGTTTACTCATCTTCAGTACTGATTGTCTATATTTTCTTAATTTCTTAACTTTTTTTTAGCATTTTCCAAAACAAACTATTATTTTGACCGCAGCTGTAAAAAAAAAACACCTTATCAACCGGTTTCCGTGTAATATATATAAAACTTGGTTGTTAGTTAGATGTACCAAAGTTTACGCTAAAAAAGTTGGGGTTCAACAAGCCATCTGTGCAAATTATTCATACTCCTCTTCTCAGTCGGCTTATAGAAAATGACTACACAAGAAATAACTATTCCAAAATTAAATCAACTTTTTAGTATGTACGTTTTTAATGTTTTTGTGTATGTAGCCAAATATTACTAATAATGGTCGAAATAAATCATCTGTTTATGCATGACAAAGCAGTAACAGCAATCACCTGATCAACGAATCCATATCTATTTATATACCAGCAGACACACCACTTATCTTACGATCATCGCGGAAATAACTGAAAGAAATTCAACTTCTGTGAAGCCTTCTCAATTTTCTTTCTTTATTTTCGTTGCAAATATAACCTCTTTTTATTTCAGCAACAAAGCCCAATTTCCAAGAACTTACAAAAACAAAATAAAACGATCGAAAGCACCGTAAACAAATAATAAAAATGCCGCTCTTAAGCAACGCTGTTTAAAGAGCAACAACTCCCGCTCGCTCTCTCATTCTCTTTGTTGTCTGCTGCGAAGCGCTCTCTTAAAAGACAGTTTATTGATTTTCAGTAGCGGCTTTTTCATGCATGATTTTTGAATGCATGCACTCAAGACAAAAAAAAACAATAACAAAAGAAAGCTCTCTGTTGTGCTCAGATGTTGTGTTGACGCTTTTCGAATTGTTAGTGTGGCGACAGACGTAGAATCGTGCGGAGACTTGGCGACAACAATTTTTTGAATTAAAAGCGAACAATTTCAAGAAATTTAAACAACAGGTGACAAATGTTTCGAGCTTAATCGCGTATGGTATAAATAAAATATATCAAAATTAGATTTATGTGTTTGCCTAAATCATAGCATAAGTAAGACCGTCGATTCTGAAGTGAAGTTGATAAGATTAGATGACAATGCCGGTTTATCAATTTGGTGCAACAATGCAAGGAACGCAGATAACCTTAAAATACAGCTTCTATAACCCACTTAGGCTAGATTTATTTCAGTATAAATAACAATTTTGATGCATTCAACAATAATAATAATAAAACATTTTTCAAAAAATCGAAGGCCAACAGCTGCCAAAGTTCCCATTCATATATGGCTTATGCATTTCAAATGTGCTATAAATGCAATTTAGCGATTCATCGTTGGAATGAAATGCCAAACAACAATTATTAATTTTACAATAACAAAAATCCAATATTGATTAATTGAGGTGCCCAGTTTCAAGCAACTTAATTGGTGCTTCAGTTTTTCAATAATTGGAATTGCCACTTTCAATGACTTCATCATAATTATAATAAATTCATATATTTCAATCAGATGTGAAAATGAATTTCGTCAATCATTTTCATCAATCATGTTGTAAACTTGACTGCGGTCAGCATACTTCAAAGCGCAACTGTGGCATGCAACAATTTGCATCAATTGGCATAGATTGCATGCAAGTCTTAACAGACATGCAACTTTACCAGCTGACATCCATTCCGGATCTGCGATCGTGTTCAGAACTTGTAATTGTTCTGGCGCCCAAGAAGTTCAATTCCACTCAATTTACATCATCATTCATCAGAGTAATGTAAAACCAGTTCAAATGCTTTAACTAGCTAAAAACCTGTTAATCTGATTTTATTGGTAATTAAGTGGTAAAAAAATAATATTTTTATTATCTTTGACTTAAAAATAAAAAAATGCCTTTAAGACTTGAAAAAAAAATTTTGTTGACACTTTTTTTAACAAAACATTGTAAAACAAAAACAAAAACAATTTTCCTGAGTAAAACACGGTGCGACGTCACGTACTCATTTGGAGATACCCCAATCGCATGTGCCCACTCACACACACATACACTCACACACAGTTTTCATTCTAAAGTTCACATCCGCCAAGAGGGTTTTTATTCTCGGAACGAGTAATACGAGCTAAATATTCAGATTTAAGTTTGCCTCGTTTTTCAGCTTTAAAATTAACCACACCTGTTTAGTCAATTGTTTTTGGGAGTGTGCCCATAATTTATTTATTTTATTTTATGACTTAAGAATAAGTACTAAGTACTATCCTATTAACGAGTGCTAACCTAGGGCTTGAACTCGATGCGATGACAATATCGACGGAACTGTCGTAAAGTCGGCAAAACCCATTACAAAATGGTTAAGAATGGATAATGCCGTTCAGCAAAAGTATGTAACTGGCAGAAGGAGGCATCTGCATACAAAAAGTATATATATTTTTAATCAGCATCAAAAGCCGAGTCGATCTGGTCGATGTATGAAGAAAATGCGTTCAGAGACTAGCTAGAGTCCAAGAATTTTGTATATAACTTCTCGTATACCACGTACATATCCAGTTTATCTTATATTAGCGATAACAAATCGCCAATATCGATCAATTTCGAAAACAATAATTGTGGCCATCTTCAAAATATAGACTGATAATATTGATATATAACAAACCAGCACATGTATAAGATCGGCAAAGAAACACAGATTTTGTTAACCAAAAGGTATTCCAACTTATAATTCCCTGTTTATTTAAAAGGATCACGGAACAAAGAGTGCGTTGTCCGATCACAAAATATTGATCGATTTAACGGACAGGTGGCAACACTACGCAAATCAGCAAAAGTGCGTTGGCCATTTTGAAAAAAACAAAAAAGAAAACACAAGAAAAAAACTGTTGATTTGATTCCGAGCGCTTGCGAGCATGGCCGAATCAGTTGGTGTGATGGATTTTGACGAGATACTCATGCAAATTGGCGAATTCGGCCTCTATCAGAGAGTCAACTATTTGCTCATCTGCCTGCCCGTGCTATTTGCGGCTGCCAACAGTTTGTCGTATGCATTTACAGCCGGCACACCGAAATACCGTTGCCGCATCGAACAGTGCGAAGAGGATGAGGAGCAACTGGTGCAGTATCAAACCGATTGGCTGGATGTGGCTATTCCAGGCTCGAGAGATAAACATGGCTATTTTACACCGAGCGATAGTTGTTTGCGCTTTGCCACCAATGAGTCTGAAGAGTTCGGCGTGCAACAGTCGGCAACAACGTGCGATGCTTCGATATTTCTGCCAGAGCAAAGATACGAAAGATGCCGACAATTTGTTTACGATATGAGCGACCACACAATTGTCCAGGATTGGCAGCTGACGTGCAGGGAGAATGCCTGGAAATTGGCCTTTGTGGGCACCACACACTTTGCTGGTCTCGTTGTGGGCACGGCGCTTTTTGGTTACCTTGCGGATCGGTGAGTACATTTTGCACTTAAATATCGATACAATATCGATACTCATGCGGCATTATCAATATAGGATTTACGACGATTCACAATTGAGAGCTCCAGTTGAAAAGAGAAAAGGCAGTTGCCTTGCTATCAAGTTGAGACTGAGCCCACTTAGAACCAATATCTCCTCTTTATATGAATTTAACTGGATTCCTATTCTTCGCAGTAGTCTTCTTTTCAATCTTCTGCATTTTACATAGTTTGAATTATATATATATTTTTCCATTTTAAATTGTTACTAAAAGCTCCTAAGCCTTCCTTACATAATCTCACAATAAACCCCTTGATCGAAACCTGTCTTTTAACCCTAACAGTTTTGGACGCAAGCTGATCTTCGTCTTCTGCACCATCTTCATGGGCTTGACGGGCATTGGCCAGGCTCTGGCCTGGGATTATACCAGTTTTTTGAGTTTTGCACTGCTGAATGCTGTGGGCACATCCGGAGTTTATCCGTTGGCCTTCATAATTGGCGTGGAGATGGTTGGACCACGGAAACGTGAAATGACCTCGATTGTGCTCAACTATTTCTATGCGGTGGGCGAGGCGCTGCTTGGCCTGGCTGCCTGGTTGCTGACCAACTGGCAGGCATTGCAATTGGCCCTCTCCATACCGCCGCTCTTCTTTGTTGCCTATTTCTGGCTGGTGCCGGAATCGGTGCGTTGGCTCCTGGCGCGCAATGAGCACGAGAAGGCAGGCACAATTATACGGAAAGCGGCGCACGTTAATCAGAGGGAACTTTCGCTCGAACTTTTGGCCAGTTTCAAGCAGCAGCAATTGGACACAACGGATGCGAAGCAGCCGCAACAGCTGCAGCCAGAGCATCGCCAGATTTGGCCATCTATCAAACAGGTGTTCGCATCGAAAACGCTAATCTGGCGTTATACGAATCTGTTGTTTATATGGTGCGTATTTAACGAACAATTCTTTGCCCAGTTTAGCCAGATGGAGTCTAATTTCTCTTATTGCAGGGCTGTCAACGCCATTGTTTTCTATGGACTCTCGCTGAACTCGACCAATCTGAGCGGCAATAAATATTTGAATTTTGCCCTGGTCTGCCTAATTGAAATACCCGGCTATTCCTTGGCATGGGTATGTTTTTAGTTCTGAAATACAAAAGATTGCTCTATTTATATACATACATCTCCTACTCTGTCTCTGTCTCTCTCTCTATATCTGGCAATCTAAAATTAGGTGTGTCTACGCAAGTTGGGACGCCGTCTGGCATTATCCGGCTCGCTGATGCTCTGTGCCATCACGTGCGCAGCCAGCGGATATTTGACAACAGGTAGGTTCAATCATAATTCATTTAATTTGCATATTTATTTATGTTCAATCTTTCTTGCATGCCTACTAAGTTTTTGTCGATAAGAAAAGACGTAAAGTGTTTGAGTTTAGTGTGTGGAATATTTATTAAACATAAAGTCGTGCTAGAGTTAGGGTTAATTAGTACGCCACGCATTCCGGCTTTTGTTCTATTACGCAAGAAATGTATCAGTCAAGTCACTGTAACCAATTTGTTAATTCAAGTCGTCTACTGCAATTTATTTCATTTCATGACTTGATGGCTTATTTAAATTTTCCACACATATTTTCTGGTTAATAACAAACAATTCTTAAAAATAAAAAACACATTTCAAATTGTACCACAGGTGCCAATTGGCTAATTGTAACGCTCTTTCTATTGGGTAAACTGGGCATTACCTCATCGTTTGCAGTCATCTACACATATACGGCGGAAATGATGCCAACGGTTCGTTGACAATATATATTTATATATATATATATAAACAATCTTTTGGCAGGTTATACGCAGCGGAGGAGTCGGCGTGATGTCCACCTTTGCGCGCTTTGGTGCGATGCTGGCACCCTTTGTCCCACTACTGGTAAATCTTACTATTTGAACTTATATTCTTAATTATTGACTCATCCATAAACCTCGCACTTCTCCCCAGGGCGACTACTATGAGCCTCTGCCTCTGCTGCTGTTTGGCGTCGTCTCAATGTTGGCCTCAATTTTGTCACTGTTGCTGCCCGAAACATTTCACAAGAAGCTGCCCGATACTGTCAGTTTACACACTATATATACACACTATATATATCTGTATTAATCATTTATTTTGTCAGGTTGACGAGGCAATTGCATTGGGTAAGGAAACGAAACCGACGCCAGAGAGTGGGGAAAACTCTACATCAACGGAAAATAATGAACAACATGATTCCAATCTTTAAGCATGCGAATTTGATAGTATTGTTAACTCATTTAGTACAAAGCACTAGTAGTTATTTAGTAAATAGTTATATATACATAGCACTTCATTTTGTACTTAGCTTTAAGCCAAAACTTAATAGTTAGACACGATTTTTAGAATTAGTTTATCTTTTTGTATCACGCATTTTATTAGTAAACTATAAAAATTAGAATATTCAATTGTTTATGACTATTGACAATGCATGGAGCATTTTTTTCGTTATTGCTGCCCGAAGAGACCCTCAAATAAAAGTGAATCGCTGATGACGCCAAAACGATGCAGCAGCTTGAAGCGCAGCTTGTCATCATTGCGCAGACAGATGGGCTGATAGAAGCCACCTAGGCGCCTTGTGCTGTTTGGTTCCCAATCCGGCAGCAGATCCTCAATGTCAACCAGTTGCTCTTTGCGCCTGCCCCAATAGTCCACATAGGCCAGCCGCAGCTGATCCTGGTGTTCGTTGATGTAGATGAAACCAATTATATTTCGGGCCACATAGCTGCCCAGGGAGAGCGTCACCAGGCCACTAACGCCAATCGCTGCATAGATGCCCAAAGCATCCTCTGACACCTGACCGGCTTGTTGCAGCGCAAAGGCGAGCGGCGTTCCAGCCACCGTGACAATGGCCTGGTAGACCTTTAGACGATTAAAGGCAGCAATCAGGCGTATTAGGGGTAGCCTGTATATGGGACGCCATTCCGTAAAGCCAACTTCTAGTTGAGATTTCAGATTTCTCTCCTTTGCTGTTGTTGTTGCAGTTTCGGTGAGTGGCGTGCTTGCATAGCGACGGTTGCTGATGCTGCTACTGCTGGTCACACAATATGACAGTGGCAATTTGATGGCGCCTGATCTGCATAATCGTTGTAGCATTGTAAATTGTTGTTTCTATGTTATAGATTTTGCATAAATTATGGATTTGTTTATATAAATACGCCACTCACTTGTTGTTGCAGCTGTCAGCTAAACAGCTGTGCTTGATTTTTAACTTAAAATGGCAATGTTAAACTCAAAATGGCACGTTAAACTAAAAACGCACTGCTCAGCACTGTTATCGATCATCGTAGTTGGTCACACCAAAATGGTAAGTTAAATTCAAAATGGCACGTTAAGCTCCAATAACACTGTTACGCGTGCACTGTTATTGATAATTTAAAAAGTTTTTATAACGTGTATATAAGAAAAGCAAACTAAAATATGCTAATTTTTAATTAATTGAAAACTTAAATTTTAAAGCTGGTAAATACTGCTAGCTGAGCTTTTGGCTTTTGGCTATCAGCTGTTTGTGTCCATGTCTATGTTGTTATTATAATTAACGTGAGCTTGCTGAGCATTCGAACATTGAGCATTGAGCATTTGTTTAATAATAGACCGACCAGATGAGCGAGATCACAGCCCATGGCAATAATTTCATTGAGGCTTTTGCTCAGTCTCTGTCGAGAGCCCGCTTATATTGTACTAGGGGCCTTCTGTGCCGGTCGCTTCTGACCAGTTACAAAGTTAATATACCTAGTATGTATTTTGTTCAAATCAAGTGAATTATAATTGCATGCAGATATGAAAACAAAAAGTATTTAAAGACAATATAACTCAAATAAACCAGCTTACAAACGAAAACTGAAGATTTACAAGCCAATTACGTTTTAATGCGCAATAGCTATGTAATCAAAAATATGGTTTTTATTTAAAAATACACCAAAATTCGCCAAAAAAAAGGTTAAATAACACCTCAGCTAATCAATACAATAAAAAGACACTTAGAATTGATATTTGATTGTCACTTTGTGTTGTTTAACAAGCTGCAAATATTTTTAGCACATTTTTGGCGTGCTGCGAATTCGAAAATAGTTTTCAACTATGTTTTGCGAGTGTGTGTGTTTGTGAATGTGTGTGCGTAATATGTCTTCATTTTCCCAAAAAAAAAGTGTATATATATATACATATATATTCGCAATTGCAGCATGTAAATAAATTTGTACACATCAAAGAAATAGAGAAAAACCAAATCAAAATAATCAAATTTTTTACTGTGCAAAATATAAACGAAAACTGTCTGTTTGGATATAACGCAGAACATTACAGGCGAATCGAGCAATAATGTCAAATTTAGAATGGGATTTCAACAAATCCATAAGCAAAGGCTTTTCAAAATTAAGAAAGATTGGCGAACTTACCACGCCAAAGATTGAATACTCTTCCATATGAATTAGTCATCCAATGTGGATTAACAAATGGTAGAAACATGATAAAACCCATAACTGGTGAGATTGGGTAAACTAAGAGATTATCAAACAATAACTAATCTTTCGATCGATTGTTTCTGTGCCAGCTAAGTAATAGAGTGATCCGATCCAGACAGCTGCTAAGTATGCACTAAGACATATTGGGAATGTTATAGAGTCATCAAAGTTAGCTAGTAGAAAATGGCAATTTCATTAAATGTTAATTGTTTGTTCTCTGGCTAAAGGAGGATCAGCATGTCGATGACATCGCTGGGCATCAGCGCCGGCTTCATGGTCGGCTGCTGCATTGCGGCACAGATTGCGCGCCGGGTGAGTCGACGACTGCTGAACAGCGAAGGAATTGTGCCCGTGCTGATGAACGAGGCCATTGCTGCTGCCGAGTTGTGTGCCTGCTGCTTTGAGCTGATTATCGGTGAGTTTGGAGATTCTAAATGAAATTCAATCATTATTTCAATTGAGTAACAAAAATAGTTGCTGATAACTTTGGTGTGGCTGCCTATGCCATCTTTCTGTTCCTGCTGACCGTGTGGTGGGGCAAGGTGTGGGGCGATGCCTCCGCTTGCCCGTACACCCACATGGAGGATGTGCTAGAGGGTCGCACCACCTTCAAGGAGATGGCTCTGCGCACCTGGGCCGAACTTATGGGCGGCTGTTGTGTCTATCGCATCGTGCAGGTCTTCTGGTGGCTGGAATTCGCCGAGACGCACAAGGGACGCGCTTTTGAGGAGTGCAATGCTGATCTGCAGGTTAGTCCGTATCTGGGCGCTGCCATTGAGGGCGTTGCAACGTTGCTGTGCCGACTGGCATCGAAGACGATCAGTGTGCAGGAACCAAAGTTTAGCAGTTATATTGATTCGTTCATTGGCACCAGTCTGGTGGTCGCTGGTAAGTCCTGGCCCGTTTGCACGTGGCTTTCCAACTGCTGTCATATTCTCTCAAAAAAAGTTTACGCTTTTAATTATGCACTGCTTGCAGCGTTCAATTTCTCCGGCGGCTATTTCAATCCAGTGCTGGCCACGGCTCTCAAATGGGGCTGTCGCGGCCACAGCAATCTGGAGCACATCATTGTCTATTGGATTGGCGCCTGTCTGGGCGCACTGCTCTCGGTGCCCATCTTTAAGTTAGCTGTGGTGCGGCGCTTCCTTTTGGGCGAGGAGAAGTCCAAAACGGAGTAGCATGGAAAGAATGCTCATAGCTCATAGTTATTTTCAAATTGTAACGTATCGATTTTATTTAACTATCGATAATTAGCTTATCTATTTATTTTGTTATAGTATTAAAAAATACTAAGTTATCGCACGCTGAAATTATGATCGATATTCATTATAATGAATTTATCGATAGTTTGTATTGTTCTCGCTCGTGATTTATTTCGTTTGAAAACTGCAATGTTAATATTAATTCGATATAAAGTGCTCTACTTAATATCAAATCGAGTTTATTTGCACCTTTTGTCAAATCGAATAACTTGAATAAATCAGTTATATACATATATGTCAGTTGTTTAGTCAATTGATTAATTTTTATCACTTGTTATAAGCATTCTGTGCTCTGATAATGCATACTCTAATAATACTTAGTTGTACGCTTTAAGCCTGTTTAAGACAGATTTTCTGATTAGTCTTTAATTATATACTTTTTATTGTGTAATTTTACAATGTTAGTTAATGTCTAAAATCACAAATTCCATAGTGAAAACAGGTTAAACAAACTGATAAGTATACTCTTCATATATACATAAATTCTGCATAGCTTTTGTAAGCATATAGCCAGATATCTTACTGATGCCGTAATACACTTGTGGTATTTTACTCAAGTCCAGCTGCTCCTGCTCCTTCTCCAGCTGGTCGAGGTCGTCGTCGTCGCCGTGTCACACGCAAGATGACCTCGTCATTAATGCGTTCAAATTGGTAGTCACTGTTGCCCATAGAGCAGCGCTTGGTCACGATGGAGGTGTCTGTACTCTGGCAGAAACTGCTCTCGTTGATGCTCGTCAACGTCTCATCGATGGTCACGTGCAGTGGTGACAACTCTTTCGGGGGCATTGCCTTATCGGGCGGTGTTGCAGCCACCACAAGATCATCAACAGCTTTATTTGGCTCTTCAGTTAGATGAATTTTATGTTTCTTTAGCGGTGTTTTCTCTTTGCTCTTTCTCGTTGGTATCCGAAATTTGCTGGCTGAGCGTAAATTGGCTCTTTTCACCCTGACCCTGATTTTTGGGCAACTGCTTCTTGATTGCTCCACAGCTGGCTGCTGGAGTGGAGATTTTGTGAGTATCTTGATGAGATCATGTTTGGGCGATTGCAGCCCTTTCATCGAAGTGGGTGAAACGGTCGTCTCGCCCGCTTGGTCATCGTTGAGGGACTGCTGAAGCAGTTGCTCCAGTGCCAGCTCAATGGTATCCGTTTCCAAGCTCAAATTCGGATAGCTTTGTGGCAATTCCTTTGGCAATGGCTTCTCTAGTATTAATTCATTCATGACTGCCTCGAGGACAGCGTCGTCGACGTCGCAATCATCATTGTGATCAACCTTGGTGGAATCTGTTGGCACATCCACAACAGTGGGTGTGTCTGCAATTAACTCAGGCTCAATTGTTTTATTAACGGTTACAATTTGGCCCACTTTGAGCTGTTGTTCTTTGGAGTCTTGATCCTTCAATTTTTTGCCCAGTTTTTTGCTAGTTTTGTGCTTATCAACTGCAACAGCAATGTGCTCGATATTCATTACATTGGGCAACCGTAAATCCTCAATTATTTGTATGCCTCTCATGGAACGCCTTGGTAGCTTCGGAGTCGACACATAATCATTCAATCGTTTCGAGGATTTTCTTATAGACGTCTTGACTTGACTTGGTTTAATAACAATTTCTTCAGTGATTTCATTTTCATTTATTGCCTCAGCTGGCTCACAGTCATGGTTATCTAATTCTTTAGTTGAGATTTTATCTTCTTTAGTTTCAGGTTCATTCTCAGTTGTTATCTCTTCCAACTCTTTATCAATGGATTTAGCTTGCTCATCAACTAAATTATCTTCTTCCTTTAAGTCCAGGTTTGGAATATGTTCATTTATTTTCGCAGCATCCACCTCTTCTATGATCTGATCGTCAATCTGTTCATTGGACTTAAAATCAGCTACTTTAACTAAATCGAGGCCTGGAATATGTTCTTCGGCCTTCGCATCATTTCGCGATGAATTACAATCTTCTTCATCAACATTCACATTCAATTCAGTATTAGATTCATTTATTACTTTCGCTTCATTTGTGTTTTTATCATCCACCATTGGAGTTATCTCATCTTCCCCATTTAAATTGGTTTCTATACTTTCTACTTCACCGACTATTTCCTCTTCCGCATTGAAGTCCCTTTCTGGAACTTCATCGTTTGGTATTATCTCTTCGTTGGCACTTATGGCTTCACTTTCGTCAATTAAATCCAGTCCAGGAATGTGTTCTTTGACTTCTACGTCCATTCCTATTTTGATCTTCTTTTCAGCCTCAATCTTCATTGGTCGCGCTTTCTCCTCTTGAGCTATTATTACTTTAGTATCCATTTCTTTCTGCTTAAAAGTTCTCTCGTTTTTCAGAAAATATTTATCCACTTCTTCGACTGTTTGTGGACCATATATGGTTGCTTCTGGTTGATTCTTATGTTCTGTTTGACTTGCTGGCGTAAACAGATCTTGGGGTGTTACCGCTCCCTTATTAGCCAATAGTTTTTGCAGCACCTCTTCATTGCCGGAACTGTTGTAGCTCTGTTCATTTAACTGCCCTGGTGTGCTACCAGAAAGTGCATTCAAGGTTTTTTCCTTATGACGCTTATCGTTTTTTGTCGCTTGATGTTTTGGATGTTTTCCAGCGCTTTCAGTGGATTGATTGCCTTTGCTGGAATCGGTATATGTGGCTTTATAAACAGAATTATCTGGCTAAGAAAATTTGTGTTAAATGCTCTACAAACTTACCTGTTTTTGTTGTGACTGCTTTTGTGGCCAGAACGCGAATGAGAACGGGAACGGGAACGTGAGCGGCTATTTCGACTTCTCTTCAAATCTTTGGAGATAGCTCGATGTCTGTGACTGCTACTCTTAGCCCGATTTCGCTCCCGATCCCGACTGTGACTGCGACGTCGACTGCGTTCAGCTTCTTTTACTTTATCTCGCTCCCGATCTCGTTCTCGATCTCGTACTTGATATCGTTCTCGATCGTATGAGCTGCGATGACGGCTACCTTCAGTGGAGCTGCCAAGGGGATTGTCAAGTTTGTGTTCTTTTTTCTTGTCATGGCAGACATCCTGTGTTTGCGTTTTATTTGGTTCACTTCTGGAAAACTTCTGATTCTCAGCCTTTATCTGTCCCGACCAGTTTTCATTATTGTTGTCCAAAGCAATTTCTGTTTTTAATTCCGCCGCTGTCGCATCACGCTTGAAGCGTTTGTGCTCCTGCCGCTCCACATCACCCGCAGCCTGCCGTGCCTTATGCTGCCCAAGATTCGCGGGCACTTTGCGTCTGAAGCATATATCATCTTTTCTATAAAAGGAAAGAAAAAAGATAGGAAATATGCATTTAGCCCATTTTGAGTTGTGCAACAGGCATTGTTTACTTACTCCTTGCGCAGCTGTGTTATTTGCGCATCTTTGCGTTTGATTTCGGCCTTGGCCGTATTGAGCAGATTCTGAAAATTCACCTCCATTGTTTTAATCTTTTTGGCGAGCGTTTTGTTTTCCGCTTGCAAATTAGAAATTTCCAGCTGGACGGCCTCAAGTTTTGTTTGCCATGCCTCCAATTCTTTGGATTTCTATTGATAAAATCTTATTATGATTTCGATTGTGTTTATTATGCAGTTGCACTTACTTTATTCTCGGCCTCTTGGAAATCGTCCAAATCTTCATAGATGTCTAATTCGTCGTCCATTATTCGACGTAAGCATGCGGACAACAAATACCATTTGGCATGAAAACAGCCGATTAAATGCGCGAAATTTTGACAGTGTTGGTCAGTGCCAGTATTCATCAACATTCCCATTCACAAAGCAGCACTGCGCGAATGGGCAGCACTTGTCAATATCATGGATGATTCGAAAGTTTAAATATACATTATCATCTTAGTAGTCATAGTACACAAGTAGTCATAATATTCAAATACAGAATAACGAAAAAACTTTTCAAAATACACACATACTCACACGCGTAAAGAAGACATGCAATGGCCGACAATCGGGTTGAATACAAACGGGAACGTCGAAAGTTCTCATGCTATACATATTCAGTAACAGCAGCATTCCTATTATTGGCATTATTGCAATGGTATTTGTTTCACTTTGTGTAAGTTATTTCAAAACTAGCAGTATTTATACAACTTACTAAAATTATATTTGCAGCGTGGAAATAAATAGTTATTTTATTCAAAATGCATGGATTGGCATCATATTCTTTGTGCTTAGTCTGGCGTTGACTCTAATCTTTATCTTCTTTGAGGATTTGCGCTTCTTTACGCCTGTCAATTGGATATTTGCCTTTCTAAACGTAAGTTGTACTTTATTAAAGTATATTTAACTTTGATTATCTCCTTTTTTTATAGTTTGAATGCATTGTTATCGGTGTTACATCGCTTATTGTACGTCACTATAAATATCACTATTTGATGAGTTTCATCATTTGGACTCTTGTGCTAATCATATTCCTCTTAATTGGCAGTTTTCTACCGGTAAGCTAAATATACTTAATAAAATTAACAATTAATAAAAATTATCTTTAAAGCGTGACTTGACGCTGGATGTTGTGGTGCTTGTAATAATTGGAATTGTATGCATTATTGGTGCCATGTATTTTCTGATGCTCTACATTGTCGCAAATGTGCCATATTCTTTTTTTGTCTGTCGCGCTTTCATTGTATTTAGCATTGTAATTGTAAGTAGTCAGTTAAGTTCTCCCTCAAAGTTTAACTTCATCTTTATAGTTCGTCATGTATCACGCACAAATTATCAATGGTGGTCGCTTTGCTGAGATTCGGGATAAGGATTATTTGCTGGCTGCTTTAATATTATTCTACGATTTTCTGATGATGTTTCTATTTACATTTCAATTGGCACCCAAATGGTCAGATGATTGTGATGCGAACTTGAATGTGACAAGTTCGCTGGTAGTCGATTCGCATCTGACACAAACAACAACCAGCGAAATAGATTATTTATCCAAACGAATTTCCCGTGCAGGTGATTGAGTTTTCAAAAAATTTCTGTTTAAATTTACGCGGTTAAATTAAAGTGCATCTCTGCAATGTGAATGGGTAACACTTGTTTCTTGTCGTCTAACGCAGCCAACTTAATGTAGATTGAGAATTTGGCGCGCTGCAGCTGTTTACAAATTTGTTGTTGTTCCTGTTTGCTGCGAATAAACTTTAATTGGCACAAAGCTGACATAAACAATAAAAAAATTTTGCATTGTGCAACGCCACACACAAAACGACTGTCGTTTTAGTTGAACAAGAGCAATGGATCCCACTATATCTGTTTCGAAGGTAAGCGGATGAGTTTAAAAGATGGGAAATTTACCAATGAAATTTGGTTTAATTTTAGGGCTGTTTTGTGTATAAAAATGGGGCAACACGCGCGAACAAAAGGACGCCCAGTAAACGCAAACGCAATGGCCCAGCAGTGACGAGCAGTCTGCTGGGCAAGGAGATCACCACGCAGCCATTCTATGCCGCCTATACGGACTGCTGGAATCAGCTCCACAAGCACATCCAACAGCTGCAAATGGCGAGTAATGCTCGAACACTCGAGCAACTGGTGGAATTTGTGGGCAGCGAAGGCCGTTGCCGGCTAGATGAGGTGCTGCCCACAGCGGCGTTGCTGACGGGCATCAATCAGCCGGATCACTTGAAGCAATTCGAGACGCTAACGCAACGTTTGCATTCGCAGCATGTGGGACGTGTTTCAGTGCTTCAATCTCGTGATTGTGCCACACTTAAATCAGCCGTTGAATCCATGGTGTACAGCCTTATGTACGATCAGTCGGCAATGCCTGAGGAGCTGGAGGAGGACGCAGACGAGGGTGAGCGGGATCGCAAGCGATTGCGACGGACACAGTGCACCCTGAAGCAACTGCAAGCTTGGTATTCGAATAATTTTGGTGGAGCTGACAAACATCGTGCTTTGGTCATTGTTCTGCCCGACTTTGAGTGCTTCAATGCGAGTGTGCTACAGGATTTTATACTCATACTCAGCGCACAATGCGAACGCTTGCCTTTTGTACTAATCCTGGGCGTGGCTACTGCAATGACGGCGGTGCACAGCACATTGCCCTACCATGTGAGCAGTAAGATCAAGCTGCGCGTCTTTCAGACACAAGCGGCGCCAACGGGTCTGAATGAGGTGCTTCAAAGTAACTGGATTCAAAGTAGTCATCTTTGATCAGCTTCCCCTTTTCTCTCTCTTCCAGCTGCTGGACAAAGTGCTGCTCTCGCCCAAATATGCATTCCATTTGTCTGGCAAGGCTTTCAAGTTTCTGACGCACATATTCCTCTACTACGACTTCTCCATACAGGGATTTATACAGGGCTTCAAGTACTGCCTCATGGAGCACTATTTTGCCGGCAATGCGTTTGCTCTGTGCACCGGTTACAGTCAGGCGCTGGGACGCATCAAGCAGTTGTCGCATGAGGATATGGAGACGATCAGGCGTCTGCCCTCGTTTCGTCCGTATGTGGAGCAGATCAATGATTGCAAGCGGATTATTGCTGTGCTCACGGACGATGAGTATCTGAAGAAGAAGTTGCCGCAATTGCTGCGCGATTGTCTGCTGCATTTTATGCTCTTCCGCTGCAGCCTGGAGTTCTTCACGGAGCTGGTAGGAGACTTGCCACGCTGTCCACTGGGCAAACTACACCGGGAACTGTATGTCAACTGTTTGAATAAACCGATCGCACTGCAGGCCGAGTACAAGGAATGCTGGCAAATCCTCAGCTTTATGTCCAAGGAGGCGTTTGTGGCCAAGTTGTCCAAATGCATTTCGTGCACCGAACACTTTATCAGCGAGCAGATAGCGCCACTGGAATTGGGTGACGCCTGTGCCGAAGTGATGCGTTCCGAGCTGCAAACGCTTAAGAAAATGCTTAACGATGTGGAACTGGCGTCATTGGAGCAGCATCCCCATGCCAATAATGAATCCCATTTGCCGAGCGACGCACGCGCTCTAACCGATCTGACGCAGGTCGCCTCCCGGCAGGAGCTGAAGGCGCAACTGTTGCAACGCAGCAAACAGGACAAGCAACAGTCGACGTCGGAATATGCACGTACTCTGGCCATGATTTTGGCACACATTGAGGAGCAACTGGTGCTGACGTATCTGCGTCCGTTGCAGCAGGCACCACCACTGCACGAACTCTACGTTTTCACGGACATTGCAACTGTGCGCCGGAATATTATTGGCGCACCTCGTGCCGCACTCCACACCGCACTGAACAATCCACATTTCTATATGCAATGCAAGTGCTGTGAGCTGCAGGATCAGACGCTGTTGGTCGGCACCATGCCGGATCTGTCAGTGGTGTATAAGCTGCATTTGGAATGCGGTCGCATGATTAACCTATTCGACTGGCTGCAAGCATTCCGCTCTGTGCTGCGATCCGCCGACGAGCAGGAGGAGGCAGAAGTGTCACAGGATCAAATCGATCCACATATTCAGTGAGTATTGAGAATATATTAATTCAATTGTGTAGATTTTAAATTAATAACTCTTTTCTTAAATTTAGGGCACGTTTCACTCGCGCTGTGGCCGAGCTGCAGTTTCTGGGCTACATTAAAATGTCCAAGCGGAAAACGGATCATGCCACACGCCTCACCTGGTAGATTAATAATAAATTATATGCAACATTTACTACAATGTGTGGGAATTCTTGAAAGAAATTGTTATTTACAATTGAGCATGATTAGATTTATAAAAACCCAATAAAATTATTTTAATTTAATTCAATTTGCACTGTAGAGTAAAGACTGTGGACTAATGTTAATTTAATTATATATTTGAGTACCACATTTCAATTCCAATCCTAATTCCATGCTTATATCCCCTACGCACTATTTTTAGACATTCCTTTTGCGTAATTCGAAGGACGTCATTCAACCTTAACTTGTTTAAATTAGAGTTAGTTGTTCGGGCCAGCTCAAACGTCATTGCCACAGAGGCGCATTCACCAATAATAGTCCGGCAAAAGAACAGTAGTCCTAGCCGCAGACGTAATCAAATTGAGCATATGCTGCTAATGCGCTTATGTTTGTTTAAATCTTGTGCTCTGTTTGTTGGAGTATTTACCACAAACTATTCGAAATATGGTGCAAGGAAAACGCCGTCCACTTTGTCATATGGGGTGCTTTTGTGCCGCTCTGCGGTTTGTCCCCATTTTGCCCCACTAGTTGGCCATATTGTGGCAGGCACCCTGTATATAACAAACCCAGACAACAAAAAGGTATAAAATGTGCAGAGTGCTAAGGAACCATCGCAGTTCTTCTCTACATTGCGTAGTGGACTGTCCATTAAACGTTTATCGCTAATAGTCAACAACTGGAATATCCAAATCAAGATCAAGATCAAGATATATTAATACATTCCAACTATGTATTTACTAGCTCCATTTATTAAAATGGAGGGCCTCGTCGTTCTGCTGTTCCTCTCGGCCCATATGCAAGGCATTGGAGCAGCCCCCATTGAGGTAATTAGCACGAGTCTTAAATTAAATTACATTAAAATAATTAACATCCGCTTTAAATAGGAGCCTGAGTTATGTGTGCTGAAATCGGGAAGTATTGAGTGCTCACCGGGTAAGTGTTGACTTCGTCATAAAAACTCTAAAATATTTAGAAGCTTAAATTAGTGAGTTAAGTTAAGTATTCTTAAAACATAATTAAAGCATGTTCTGATTTTAAATTTTATAATTATGCATAAGGAAAACAAAAAGTGTATTTAAATAGCTAAAAACGTGTCCGTTCAGAGTCTCCATTTAAATTCTGGAGTTATCAAATATGTTAGTTAAGGTCTATTTGCTTCTATTTCTTCAGGAAACCGATCTCTATTTTAAATACACTTAGTCAAGCTTAATTTAAGTACATTAAAGTCGTTTACTCAGGCTGCAACAATTGTTTTCAAAGATTTCTGCAGCTTAGTGTATTCGCCTATAATAAACTCTAAAAATGATTTAATTAAGTATATTTATAAAAACTTGCACTTTTGCCAGAAACATTATTATTTTATTTTACTTAGTTTAAGGTTTTCTTTGTTTTAAATAACTTTCGTTAACTAAGATTTATTTTAAAGTTAAGCTCTTGGTTTTTTATTTTTTAAGAACAGCGACGTTTCTTCTCTCGAAACGGCGTTTCCTTTTAGGGCAACAAGTTTTTGGGCTTAGGAGTTGATCAGTTTTTGTGTTTCTATCGTATTTTGTTAGTGGTTTTTGGGTTGGCTGGCAAAAATCCTCTAGACTGAATCCTCCACGTGGGTGCCGGCTGGGCAATGGACGCTGTGGCGCCTTTGGAAATATCACTGATATCTTCATTATGGACTCCACAGTGTCCAGCTAAGGACTTGGTACAGTTGCTCTATAACGCCTTTGCGTCATGGGAAAGCTGTTACTAAGCCATGGTCTAGAGGTGTCTATTATTAAGTTTAAATATCCATTAGCAATTCCTCTCTTTTACAAAAGGATATTTTGTTATACTTTACAGCAGATCAAGAAGTATATAACTAAAATATTTTAATTCTGATATTTTTCATTATGTTGACAAAGATTAGGACTTAAGAGAAGACTCGTTGGCTTTCGAGAGCCAAGGCACTTTCATCCAAAAACGAATTTAAATACTTTGAAATAAAATCCTATTTTTAATCTTTTCCGTAGAAACTCTTCTTATAAATTTCAGATATAATTTAAAAAATGAGCTGATGCCGTGAAACTAAATTCAAGAGTTCAATTCTAAATTACTTAAGGATATCGCAAAGGATCATATCAAAAAGAATTTACACAGATAATAAGATGAGAGGCTATTAAGGACATAAAATACTCACAGATATATAATCAAATAATACAACGAGATTTCTTTTATATAAATATTGCGATGTGAAAAATTCTTGGATTGCATTTAATAAGTTAGCTCATATTTTATAAATTGTAGCTATTAATTAATAAACAAATTAAAAAGCAAAATGCGAAATGCAAACGTAGCTTGGATTTTTCTCTATTGTTTACAGCGAGTTTAGAGTCATCAAGCGTCTAAGTGAATATCAATAGAATGCAGCCAGAGCTCATCCTGTCCGGATCCTGGGTTCGGATTGGCTGCTCACATGAGCTTAAGCGTTTCAATAGCAGCCGCAATGCGTTCGATTTCAGTGCGGGATTCGGTTAATTTCGTCTCATTCGCCAATTGCACCTCGGCGGGCACCTTGGTGGCATAGTCGGATGCCTGAATCGCTGCGCTCAGCTTGCTGACAGTCTGATCCAGTTGATCGCGCTTCTTGTGCAGCTTGGCAATCTCCTTGTCCGCCTCAATCAACCCCTTAAGCAGCAGATGCACCTCACACTGGCCTGAAACGGTGAGAATGGCGCAACCCGCCGGCGGCTGACTATCAAACGTCACCGTGGAACAGTAAGCGATGGTCGAGAGATCGCTGGCATAACGCTTGAGTATCTCATTGGGTCCAGCATCGGTGCACACGATAAATGCCTCCGTCTTCGTCTTGTTCTGCAAATTGTAATCGGAACGCGCCGAGCGTATGATGCGAGCTGCCTTCTGCACAAATTCCACATCAGCTTCGATTTGTGCACTGCGCCAGGATGTGTTGGCTGCGGAAGAGGAATGATTTTAATTAGAAGTTAGACTGATTGAAAGGATTGGTTTGGATCTCCAGATCCAAATTGCATTTACAGTTGAAAACGAATTTTTCTCTCGAAATTCACATTGGACACAAACTTACTTGGATAGCTGGATACGCAAATGCTGGGCGTGTTGTCGGCGCGTGGCAGACGCTGGAACAGCTCCTCCGTGATGAAGGGCATGAAGGGCGACAGCAGACGCAGTCCGTAATCCAAGCAAACATAAAGAGTGCGCCTGGCCGCAGACTGCTGCTCCTGGCTGCCACTCAGGAAGATGGGCTTGAGGCACTCCAAATAGACGTCGCAGACATCGTAGAGCCAGAAGGCATAACAGGCACTGGTCGCCGCAGCAAAATCATAGGCCTCAAAGCCCGTATTGCAGGTGTCAATGGTGGCTGCCAATCTGGAGAGAATCCAGGCATCCATTTGATTTGATTGCGCGTCGAGTGTGATCTGTGTGTTGTAGCGTTCCTCGCCAGTGAAATAGAGCAAAGCGAATTTCGTTGCATTCCAGATCTTGTTGCAGAAGAAACGATAGCCTTGGACACGATTGATGTCCAGATTGATATCACGCGCCTGGGTGATGTAGGCGCACAGCGCGAATCGCAACGCATCCGAGCCACATTCGGGTATGCCCTGCGGATAGTCCTGTTTCTGGCCTAGCTTGGCCTTCTCAATCTCACGCGTATCCAGGTTGGAGCCAACGAGTTGCTCGTGCAATCCCTCGAGTGAAATACCACATATCACATCCATGGGATCAATAACGTTGCCCAGCGATTTGGACATTTTACGGCCGTGCGCATCGCGCACCATCGGATGCAAATAGACCTCCTTGAAGGGCAGCTTGCCCAGCAACTTCTGACCGAAGAAGACCATGCGTGCCACCCAAAAGAAGAGGATATCATGACCCGTCTCCAGCAGCGAGGTCGGATAGAAGGCCTGCAGATCGGCTGTGTTGTCCGGCCAGCCGAATACGGAGAACGGAAACAGTCCCGCGCTGAACCAAGTGTCCAACACATCCTCATCCTGATGCAGCACAATCTCACTGGCATTCACACCAAAGCGTGCGGCGGCCTTTATCAATGCCTCCTGCTCCGTGCGTGCCACAATCCAATACTCCTCGGCATCGGGCTGAAAGTATAAAGGAGATAAGATTCATAAATCTAATCTAATCTTTTATGCCAGTTTATAGATTGAATTTAGGTTTACTTCTTGGCCATAAATTAAAATTGTTTCTATAATTTTCAAGGTTCACTCACCGTGCCGGCCTTGATGCTGGCATCCTTGAAGCTCACATGATAGGCGGGTATGCGATGTCCCCACCACAGTTGCCTGGACACACACCAATCCCGAATGCCATCCATCCAATGGTACCACGTCTTCGTATGATGCTCGGGCAGTATTTTGAGCTCACCGGAACGCACAGCTTCCGTGGCAGAGGCAGCCATGTCCGCACAGCTGACATACCATTGTGGCTTGATCAGCGGTTCAACCACATCCTTGGAACGACTACAAATGGGCACCACCATTGCATTGTTCACAGTCTCACGATAGAGGTCCAGTTGCTTGAGCTTCTCCAGCAACTGTTTGCGGCAATCGAAGCGTTTGAGCCCAGTAAATTCGCCATAGTCACCCACTATGAAGCCATCATCGTTGAAGATGGTAATAAATGGAAGACTACAACGCTTGCCCACCTCATAGTCATTGGGATCGTGGGCGGGTGTAATCTTAACGGCACCAGTGCCGAAATTCATGTCCACAAACTCATCACAGACGATGGGCAGACGACGATCACAGAATGGATGCACAACACGCTTGCCATGCAGATGCTTGTAGCGCTCATCCTGTGGATGGACGGCAACGGCCGTATCACCGAGCATTGTCTCAATTCGCGTGGTGGCCACAATTATCTCCTCATCACTGCCCTCCACTTTGTATGCGAACTTGATGAGCACACCAAATTCCACTTTCTCCTCGTAGCCGGGTATGGTGAGGAATGTGCGTCCCGCCAGCTCCACCTTGTCCACCTCAATGTCCGAGATGGCGGAGCGTAGAGTGCACGACCAGTTGACCAAACGTGAACTGCGGTAAATGGCACCCTTCTCGTGCAGACGCACAAAGGCTTCGGTCACAGCGCGACACAGTTTCGGATCCATGGTAAAATTCACACGTGTCCAATCATAGGAGGAGCCCAAGGCCCTTAGCTGGTCATAGATGCGTCCGCCCTTCTCGCGTCGCCAATTCCAGATGCGTTCGATGAATTTCTCACGTCCCAAATCGTGCCGCGAGAGACCCTCATCGCGCCACAGGAGTTTCTCCACCACCACCTGGGTGGCAATGCCGGCATGATCACAGCCAGGCACCCACAATGTGGTGCGTCCCTTCATGCGATGATAGCGTGTAATGGCATCCTCAATAGCATTGGTCAGAGCATGACCCAGATGCAGTGAACCCGTCACATTTGGCGGTGGAATGACCATGATGAATTTACCATTCGGATTGGGTGCATCAATGGAATCACGCTAGAGTTGAGATTGTTATTACGTATATATAAAAGTTGAATTTTTAATTCTCTTACGCCGTATTCGGGTGTAAAAAAGCCCTGCTTCTCCCACCAGCTGTACCACTGCGCCTCCACATAGCGTGGACTGTACGCGTCTGGCAGTGCTCCACTCAGATCCTTCTTCTCTCCAGGCGCAGTGTTGGACGTATAAATTGCAGCTTCCTTTGTCTCTTTGGTGCGTTTCTATAATAATAAGGCACAGTTTTAACATTCACGAAATTTAAGAAAATTAGTAAGAGATTTTTATGGTGGACAAAATTTGTGGAATTTCAAAACTGATAATAAACAAGTATTAAAAGGGGGTTTTCGGTCCGTTGCCAGATTGAGCATACCCGATTTACCTATTTTGTTATTACAAGGTATAACAAAAGCAGCGCACCTAATCTAAAAACTTTCACCAAATCAAACAAAAAATTAAACAAATTTTAAGGCTGAGAGGTTGACTTACGTTTACCCTGTACGACACACATACCACAATAATTTGATTTAATTTAATACACTAGAACAAACTAGAACCCTAATTTTATTTATCTTTTTTTTTTTGAGTCATAAGATATTTTAAAGATATACAAAACAAAAATAAACCAAGTAGTCGCTAGCTAAAATTTATCATACCCTACTATTATTAAAATTATTTGAGGGTATACAAAACATGGCCCAAAACACATTACAACCAAACAAATCAGACCCCAATCACCACAATTCCTTACAGTGTATAACAATAGCAGCCGAAGCACTTAAAGTACATTCACTTTTTGCGCTGATTGCTTACCACAAAAATAATTAACTAATTTTGAAATTGGAACGAAACTATTGCATACTCATGAATAAACAAATCAAGCCCAACTACCTAATATTACACAGGGTATGTCAATAGCTGTTAATGTACACATTCACTTTCTGAAATGAAAATAAGTAACTAATATTGAAACTAGAATTGCACACGTTGACATGAGTCATTTGAGGGCGTGGATACCCTACAAACATTAATAATTGTTACCACAACAACAAAAACAAGCAGAAAACATAACCTTAAGCTGCATTTATTTACCTCGGGTTTCTCCTTCTTGTCGCCTGCTGCTGGTGCTACTGCTGCCTTTTTGTCCAATTTCGCCTGTAATTTGGCTAATTTCTCGGCTTTCTTTGCCTCCTTTTCCAATTGTTTGGCCGTCTTTGGTAGACCATCTTCACCGGTTTGCGTCTCCGCGCTGCTTAATTCTTCTGGCATGTTGCTCGTTCTTGATTATCGTGGTCGTCAATTGAGCTGTTGTGATACACAACCGAGTTTAAATAATGGTCGCAGTCTGATGCAATACACTTGCGACAAATGGTAAACTTACTTTATGGCTACTTCATGCAGATTGCATCCACAGATGAAAACGTGTGCAAATTGTGTGACCAGATCTACTATTTATTTTACCATACAACATCGATATATACGCTCAACTACAAAGTACTCAGTCTATCGATGCTTTTGGGATTTTGTTATCGACTCTGTTCCACCGCTAATTCTATCAATGTGTTTTATTAAAATTAGCAAAAATAATGTGAAATTTCTGTGTATAAAGTATGATATTAATTGTGAAAAAGTGAATAGATAGTAGCAACGAACTAAGGTTTTGCGTGTGCGTGATATGTAAAGGGCAAATGCCAAATGCAGTCAAAAGCCACAGAAATGCCAGTGGACAATGACAACCGATTGGAGACGATGCGCCTTCCTCCAATTGTAGTATAGTTGGGTAGTGATTAGACGCCAAACGCATTGAATGTTGTTGTTATTTTATTTATTCTGAAAACCCCAAAAACAAATAGTTTGGTAAACACGCGCACACACACTCACAGAGGGAGAGAGAGCGAGAAGGTGGTGTGCAGCTAATCTATTGTAAATAAACCGCATACTGCTGTTGCTACTCTATTGTGAACGAGCAGTGTTCTCGGTCACGTACGCCGTTTGTTGTTGCATCTGTGTTGTTCTGAGTAAAAAAAAACCAAAAAAAACTATTGCGAATATCTTGCAAAATTTGTGTATCGATATCACCTGACGAGCCTGCCTGCGTTTAAGGGGGAGCGACAGAGAGAGAGAGAGAAAGCCAAGGAGCAACTTTTCTTCCATAAGGTAAGTGAGTTTTCTTCTTCTTCGCCTTTAGTTTTAAGTGTATCATTATTTAATTTGCAAAAGACAATTCGCAAAATCGATTTTTCATTTTACCTCTGAGAGACGCCACCACAGCTTAATTCTCGCGCTTCTCTTTGCGGCCAATTCGTCTACATGCATATGTGAGTGTTTTTTTTTTTGCCGGGTAATGCGTCACTTGAGCCTTGTCTTAAGAGCTGTGGAATAAATTACCATAATAATTTTTTAATTAGTTTTTGGTCTGGCACACTCGAAGAAAATTTCTTAATTATGTGTAATGTGTTAATGCACAGTAATAGTAATGTAATACCTGTATGGTTACTTATGGTAGTCATTGTATTTATAAATATTCTTTAATTATCCTTTTAGCTAGATATTCTAATATTAGCTTTTTAAAATGTCAATTTCACTTAATTTGTCTGTCATAGACTTTTAGCGGCTTATATCGTTTTTTAATACCTCCCTCGATTTATTGTTGATTTTAGCTATAATTATAAAATATATCATTTACAGTATTTGTATTATAAATATTCAATTATTATTTTAATTGGGCATTCCAAAGTTAACTTTTCAAAATGTCAATTTCAGTTCATTTTTCTGTGTAGACTGTTAGCTGCCTTTTTTTAGTCATTTTAATAATTATTTTTTTCCTTTATTTCCTTTATTTGAAAATTTTAGTTATATTCGTTGGAATTTTGAAGTTCATAGTGAGAACTCTTTTAAACTTGAGACTTGCCTGTATCCAAAATGAATAGATTTTGAGTTTAATGGCATTTCTTCATTTAATTTTGAAAACACAATTTTAAGCCAAAGCTCAGTCATTTTACTCCAATTTTATGCCTTGCATATCTTGCGCAATAAGGAACCATTTGATGATTTATCCTCAATAATAAAAAACACATTAACCGTACAACAATTAAAAATCAATTATATATAATATCTGTTAAAAAAAACATATTTATAGAACTATTAGACTGCATTTGGAATAATTCATTGCATCTTGGTCACCTTCTGTCAGTTGGTCAATGATTTCCAGCATTGCCACGCCCCGAAATTTAAGACGACAGCTGTCGGTTTAGTTGTGCGGTGTTAATGACTTCTTCTAAACAAACAAACTCACCTCGTGTAAACAAAACAACGGCGACGACCAAATGTTTGAAAGCCAAATACCATATCAAATAAAAAAAGTTATTGACATGAGTAGACGACAACCCTTAACTGGAGAGAAGAGTCATCAGCAGCAGGACGTGAAACAATAGGGATCGAGTCGTGGCAAACTGACCTGCGACAAAAAGACAGCGCCAGGCCCATAAACTCCTGTGAGAAACATCTGCTCTCCTGCCGAGTCCTTTCTGCCTACCTGCAGCCGCAATGGGAACCAGAATGGAAATGGGAATGGGACACAGATCCAGACAGAGTTCAATGTACGCCTGCGCAAACATTTCACAGGATGAATAAAGCGCAGCTGGTATCAGGATTCCCGTGTCTACGCGGATGTTCCTGATTTTTGAGCTCTCTTTTGGTTTCTTCTGTTTTTTTTTTTTACCTTTGCTGTTTGTGTTTTCGCACTTCCTATGCGAAAGCGGAAATCTTGAATATTGTAACAGTTTTGTACTTGTATGTAATCTCTGCCCAACGATCGATCCTGGCCACGCCCTGTTTCTCGCTTACCGGTTTACGGCCCAACAAAAAAAAAAAACAAGTTGCTCGAAACGCAATTTGAAACTTTTTTTTTTTTGTGGGGTCCTGTTCCATTTCTCTTGGTAGAGGATTGGGGCGATCGTCGGCTGTCTACGGGTCTCGTCACTGTCGTCTCGTATTGAATTACAGTTGTGCCTGAAAAGCTGGCACAAACGGATCTGGTTTATATGATGAGTTTATGTTGCCTTACTTTATGCTTTGTCAGCACGATATCCACATGCAGGCCATCCATCCAATGAGCTCCTTTTTCCTGGGGGGTCACATGCAGGTGATGCATTTGAGGCAGCTGCCAGTGTTGCCTAACCAGCATATAATTTCTTTAGATTAAAAAAAACGACACTGCGGTTAAAATCAATTTCAGTTTTTTTTTTTTTAAATATATATATAAAATACAGACAAAAAATTTGTTTTTTGTCAACTGCTGCAATAAGATGAAATTACTTAAAGCAGAGATTATTTGACGCACTTGAGAATAGCAGTTTTTATATGTACAAAAAAAATAGTATAAATTGGATTTAAAATAGGTTTCAGGTAAAAAGAGTCAGCATAGAGTCAGCAGTTATCAGAATATAATAGTAAAAAGGATTTAAGTATTTAAACGAATTGTTTTAAGAAAATAACTTTGTTTTAGTCAAGTTAAACTATCTGGAACATCAAAAATCGATGCAAAATAACACTTCAAATAAGAAATAATATTTGCATATCAACTGTTGAGAGTCTTTTAAGAGCCGACTGTTAAATAAAGATTCGGGAAGCGTCTCTTTTTTTTAAGATTATATGCAAGAGAAAATTTATCAAATTTATAAGCGATTTATTAACTTAGAAATGAGGCGCTTCCTATGCTTAGTATGTATATTTGCATAAGAAGCCAATGTTAAATAGTTTAAATTACTTTTATCCACAAACTCTCGACTTTCTATTCGTCAGTTTTCATTTTATGATTAAGCTTCTATAAAGTAAATTTTTAGTGCCTCAGGCTTCCTAGCAAATTGTAAATTTGTCAATGTTTTATGATTGAACGCAAAGTTCAACTAGCCATCAATCAAATCTAAATAGTGACAAGCCAAGCAAATCATACAACTGTCTCAATACACACACAGACTCGCACGCACAGACTCGCACACACAGACTCGCACACACAGACTCGCACACACAGACTCGCACACACAGCTAGGCACACACACACACAGATACCTCGGCACACTCATACAAATGTTAACATTGAAGCAAGCGCAGCCAATCAATCGACGACCATCAGCTGCCACGTAGAAATATCAACTGAAAATGGAATAAGGAAAAATAGAAAATAGAAACTGCTGCAGATGCTGTGCATTGTTGGGCACTTTGGGTCCTTGGTCCTTGCTGCTTGGCGCATGCCACATCAACGAGCATTCATCTAGGGGAAGTCCCATTGCAGGCAGGCAAAACCAGATGTTCGGCCGCACACAATCAATGCAACAGCGGGGCAGCTGCCACTGCCCAATGAGGCAGCCAGGCAACTCAAGCGACTTGCAGCCGGCTGGCAGTAGATTGGTAGCGCGATGAGGCACGGAGGCACGAAGGCATTCATTATCATTACCTTTAAACGGGTCGACAGATGGCTGGCTGAGCAGGCAGGCAGACAGCTGGTCCTTTTACCATTTGGGCCATTGGGCTAAGCACTTGAAGTGCAGGTGTTGTTGTTGCTGCAGTTCTACTTGGCCAGTTGTAGTCAGCTGGTCTCAATTTTAGCCGGGTTGATTTTTGGTTTTCCTGACCGACCCTACACATTTTATGGGGATGTTGCCAAAAAATCAGCTGTTTTTGCGCAATGTTTATAAACAAAACCTGGGCTATAGTAACCCTTGGAACCACCACTGAGTCTCGTAGAGCAGTAGTAATAGCAACCACCAGCAGTATCAACCAGCGCAGCAGCGGCACACGACCAACCATCATGTCCACGACCTACTTTGGCGCACTTTACTCTGGGCGCACATGGCGCATGGGGTGGTTCCGCTCACAACAACACAACATACACGGCAACAACCACACTGAGACGGCCTTTTGTAGGTGCAAGGACGTTTGCGTTTTGCCGGGCAAATAACCCCCCCAAAAGCACAGTTCAACAGGAGCCACCACCAAGTCAAAGGCAGAGACAGAGGCAAAGTTAAAGGCACCGACCAACATGTGCTCTGCTGCTGCTCCGCTCTTGGTCATGTGCGCTTTAACCAATCCACCACCAACCAAGCAACCAACTGACTGACATATATACACACATATTGAGATATATATATATATAAATATATTTTTAGCCACCTTGCAGTTCATTGGCATGTGCCACCGGCGTGTGTCATCAGAGACGATGATGACGACGACGGCGACGATGACGACGACTCATCCACACAACGTCTTCGTCACTTTTAGGGGTTTTCCCAAAAAAAAAGAAAAAAAAAAGAGATTGTGAAACGGAACAGCAAGCAAAACAAAAGTGCGACTTGGTGGTAGTTAGAGTCGCGCTCCCATTCATAAAGCATAACATAAACATACCCCCGGATATATCTATACATATATATGTATATATATTGTAGTATTGAGTTTAGTGCATTGTTGTTTATTTTGCCGCCTCTCCGTCTCTGTTTCTAGGTGGTGATTTCCCGACCTAATCGCAGGTGTATATATATTATATATATTTATAGACAACCCCCTAAAACTTCTCGGCTAATTCAACAGGTCGCCCCGGTTTGAGTGGTTGCAAGTGCTTACATGTGTGTGTGTGCTAGTGTGTGTCCCTGGCCCGATTGAGGGTAATTAGTATATTTTTTTGGGGTTATATTGTGGCATTGACCCAAGTTTTCCCACATATATATATATGAGTATGTCGTGGCAAAGGGGTTGAAGGTCAATCAGGTTGCTATTTTAAAATGGGTTGTTGAGAGTTTCGGAATTCAATGGGTAATTTCGGAAAGTCATCTTTTGCACTTCGTATTAAATAAGAAATAATACACATGACTTAATTTATAGCATACTTCTGTGCAAAAAGTTTAGCATGATTAGAACAATTTTGAATGTCTTGGAAAACTTAAAAATTTGTTAATCTATTTTGAATTTGGTTTCAGTATTGGGACAAAAATTGTCACATTTATATTATCTATTTATCATATAATATTTATATTTATCATTAGTTAATATTAAAGTTAAGTTTTGAATAAGAACCTCAGTACTTAATATTGATGTCTTTTTGATATTGTACAGAGCGAGATGTGTTTTTAAAAACTAAAATCCTTAATTTTTTCATAATTTGTAATGGTTTTTTACTGGAAACTATGTTTTTAAACATCGTCTCGCTTCATTCTATCTACTGCAGATAATTTCCTCCTTTTCTGATTGACTTTATGAATAAATTCCAATGAAATTTGATTTTTTTAATGAATACATTTCATTTTCAGCGTTTCAATTAGAAAATTTCATCCCCATATAAATGAATTAACATCATCTCATTAGGAAATTTGATTTTTGTTTGAAATAATTCAATATCCTTGAATTGCTTTCACAAAACAGTCTTGAAAAATGATTAATAATTCTGCCTCCTTTTGTTTTGTTTTTCGGGTTCTCTTATATTCTACATGTCTGTTAATCTTGAATGTGAACTGAAATCGAGCTGGCCCAAAGTCCTTGATATTCGTTGGCCCCATTTCACAAGCTTCTTGCGAAAATTGTGTAATTGGAGCATGTGTAAAAAGCAAAGACAAAAAATGAAACACAAAAACGAAAAAACAGGAAGGGAAATGTTTGCGTAGGATCCTAGAAGTGCCTGTTTTCCGGTCTGGCTGCCACTTGAACACGCGCGCCCCTTTAACTTGAAAAAATATATTTTCGCTTTTTTCGCCTACTCATTTTTTTTTTGCCCAGCGCTTTCAAAATGGCGACGCAGCTGACCAAAAAAAAAAAGAAGTAAAATCAATGCAAGCAGGCGGCGTACGTGCGTAGACAAGAAGAAGGGCAAGCGCAGCAGCAACAACAACAACAGCAGCAGCATTAGAGAAACAGAAACAGCAAACGTTGACAGAGGCAGTGGCAGAGGCTAAACAACAGCCAGACGACACTATAATATTTTTCGCAGGCGCAAACACAATGGCGGACAGCGGCAGCAAAACGGAATAGCAAACAGCAAAAGAGAATTAATTAGATTGGCAGGCAGGCGGCAGCTGGGCGCAAAGGCAGCTGAGAGAGCGTGTGTTTGTATGAGAGAGAGTAAGAGTGAGAGAGCGCAATTACAATTGCGAGTGCGCAAGTTCGAAAACAAGAAACAGCGTAGAAAGCAGCAACGAAAGCTTCTACAAGAAGACGAAAAAGAAAACTTCAATGACGATCCAGGAAGAACAATAACTAGCAACACAGAATATGCTTAAGCCGAGACAAAAAAAAAGGATATACTACGAAAATGTAACGAACGAGCGAACGGCGGCAACTGCAAAGCAAAACAAAAGCAAAACAAAAAAAACAGAAAAAAAATACAACACAGTTGTGCAATTGAGATAACAAAAGGGAAACTTGAAAGAAAAAAGAATAAAAATAAAAAGGGGACGCGCGCTTTGCTTTTTGTATGTTGTATGACGCGTGTGCCGCCTGTAAGCTGCCACAAAAGGATATAGAATAATAAATAATGCTTGTTGTTGTAGTAGTTGTAGCGGCAGCAGCTGAGGCCATTGGCGAATTGAAATTTTATGAGAAAACTGAAATTGTATTAGAAAATATGCTGCGTGAATCACACACGAGACAAACACACACACAGTCACACACACATACAAGCACACGCTATGCTTATGTTAAAAAGGGGACGCGCATTATGGCAGTCTCTACGCGCTTTCATCGCTCTGCTCGCAACGACTGCGCAGCCTGCAGGACGCAGAACGACGTCATCACTATAAGTTGTTGTTGTTGTTGCTTTAGCTGCTGCTGCTGCCGGCGCTGTTTTTGTGTTCCTGTTTTCGCTTTTTACCGTTCAGTCAATGACCACATTGTGTACACAACGCGTACACGAGTGTGTGTGTGTTTGCCTTTGGTCCTGTCCGGAAGTTGACGCCGCCGTCGCCGCCTGGTCATTCTCGTCGCTTTTGCCCAAGCTCGTTGCGACGCTTGCTCTGTCTTTTTCTCTCTCTCTCTCTCACTTGGACTTTTACTCGATGTTGTTACGCTTGAGCTACTTTTGAGAAAAAACAAGTTTTCGCTGTGCGCAGGATCCGGCTCCCCAACAACACACACACACACACACACACAACACGCACACTTAGACAAAAAGTGCACTTCAGCTCCTGTTTTACGCCTCGCAGTCAGTTGTTGGTCCTGTGCGCGCACGGCCTCTCGCGTCACGCTTTGATCCTGCCGTTGCCTTATTGCCTGGTCTCTCCTGCTGCCTCGTACTGTTTTCCTGTCGTCCTATCACCCATGCCACACATACCATAGGCGTTGCCCAGCTAATGACATGTTGTAAATTATATATTCCCCATGCTCTCCACGTTTCTCCCGTTTCTCTCGTCTCTCGTCTCATTCTTCTTGTAATTAGTTTGGTTTCGCTTTTTGCGCTGCGTCTGCTTGAATTCTCTATATTTACAAGACTTTACTTTTTTTTGCCCTGTTTGTATCCTATTTTTTTTTTCTTTTTTAATTTGTGCGGGTTACATCTTGTTAGGCCAGTTGTCCAAAGTTGCTCAAAAGTTGTTCAGACATATCCTGCACATTTTCAATTACCTTCAGCTGTCCAGCAGATCCTCTGTGTACACAGTGGATGAGCATTAATATTTTTGTATTGTATTTGTGGTTAGCTTTAATTTAATTAAAAAATCGAGTAGGTTTGGAAACGTTTTTTTTTTTTTGCTGCGGTTTGAGGAGGGTCCTCACTGAGAAGCAGAATTTATTGCATATGTTTTGAATGCATGCTTGTGAAATGTGCTTTGCTTAGATATTGATTTCCATGACTTTAAACTTACATAAATTTATCATGACCATGAATAACATTCAGTAGAAGCCCTAAAATGTCCTTTTTCGATTTCGAACTATCAACAACTATTATTGAAATTCAACGAAAAACTTTGTCAAGAACTAAGCGATTGCCCAAAGCCATTGAACTCTTGAATAATGCGTCAATTGCACTTACAAACCAAATTCGTTTTAACTGATATTCATGCTTAATGTCGTTTTCAATTTCAACTTAGCTGTCGAACACTATGTTCAGCGACAGTTCGTAAAGGAAGTATCCAAAACCCAATTGAAACCTGTATGTAATTGAGCCCCACATCAGCAGCAGCAGCAACAACAACAACAACAACATCAGCAACATTGCCAGCTACTTAAGAGCTGCGATTTGACGTTTTAAAATAGAAATGATTTTCGTTGTTCCCGGAAATTTAAAAATGTATTTTGAAAGTGGGAATGGAAACCACTCAAGTAGCAGTTGAGAAACGCTCTCTCTGTGTGTGTGTGTGTGTGTGTGTGAGAGTGTGTGTGCTGCAAGTGATCGATATCAAGGGGAAGCAGCGTACCCAGCTTAATGTTAAACCTCGCATGTAAATCTCACGCTAAATGCGAGGACTAAAAACAAAGCGTAATTATTTGTAAGCCGGGCACGGATTCAACTCGCTCTCCTGCTGGCTTAGCTAACTAGCTAGAGAGAGAGAGAGAGGGAGAGAGTGAGAAAGACAGAGAACGCTTGATGCATGGCAAATTTTGCATTTGCTGCAGCTCGTTTTTGGCATTATTATTGCTCACCGAATAAAATCTATTGTTCGCAAAGAAACAACTGCCGCTTTTCCTCGATTCGCATTTTCCACACACACACACACACACACCTATATATATACATATATATATAGAGATGTGTGCACATTTATATTTGTATATCATTCATTGTCGTCCTGTCAATCTTGTTTGTGCTCTCGTTCTCTCTGCTCGCTCACTTGGTTTTCCTTTCCTATTGCATATTACGCTTTGGCCCCGTCATTCGCATTAAAAGGACAACGCTCTATGTCTGTCTGTGTTTCTCTCCATGTGTGTGTGTTTGTGTGTGTGCATGTGTGTGTTGATTCGCTGCTGCCTGTTTGCGTCGCAGTTGGCGTCGCTGTCGGCTCCGCTTCGCTGCAGCAGCAGCAGCGCTGTTTCGTCCTCGCCAGGCTTCGTCGTCGTCGTTTCAGTTTACGCTCGCAGCTCCGACAGCTCAGAACATGTTGCTGGTGACATCCGCGCTCGTTGCCGTGTGTGTGTTTATTAGCAGCAAATAAATGTTATATATATATATATATACACACATATATACACACATCTATACAAACATAAATATATCAAGCAACAACAGCAACATCATCTTCATCTTCACATTTTCTATTGAGTGCTGTTACCCCCCACACACCCAGCAGCCGGTCTCTTCAAAAACTGACTCAGCAAATGTTGCAGGACAACATTTTTGAATTATCAACAACAACAACAAATCAAATGAATTTTTGTGCTTCAAATAAACGGCAACAAATTGTGCAATTGTGCAAAATATAGCGACAAAAAAAGAGAAAGAGTCAAAAGAGCATAATACTAAAAAAAAAAGAGAGCGCGCGCTTAAGCAACAAAAAAAGAAATTAAAAAAAAATATAAAAAAGCAAAAGCTTAAAAAAGTGTAGCACACAAAAAAGTGAACAACAAAAAACAGGCTTTTTTGCATTACCAAAGAGCGATAAATACAACACACAAAGCAAAATGTGCAATAAACTGGCAAAATAAAACGTTTAAAACTTTGGGATTAAAACAACAACAAAAAGAGTAGACGAAAACGCAACGAAGCAGCGCACACAAGTGAGTCAAAAACCAAAAAAAAAAAGAATTTTCTACTTTTTTTTTCTACATACACAATGCATATTACCTATACATATAAACCAAATGGCACACACACACACACGAATATATATAAATATATATATTTATACATATATATATATATATATATGGCAGTTGCGCTCTCTCTCTCTCTCTCGCTCTCTGTTCCTCATCATTTTACTCGTTACATTTTGGGTCTCGTCCTGCTTTTCGTCCTGGCCGCAATGCTTCTGTCTCGCTTGCGCTCATGGCGCGCACTCGTTCCTCTTCCTCGTCGCCGTCGTCGTCTATCGTCGTTGTTGTCTTCGTCTCTCGTCGGGTGGTGGTACAGTTTTCTGCGTAGACCCAAAATTGCGTAAATTTTCTTCCATGTAGTTTGCTCGCATGTCTCGCACGGCGTTGTCGTCCTCATCGTCGTTTGTCGTCCTTGTTCCTGCTGCTCTGCTGTCGTCGTCCTGTTTATCGTCGCAAACTTACAATTTGTTCATTTGTTCATCATCAATTTTGCTAAACATTTCACAAGTTTTCACAAACAATTGAAAAAGGTTTGTACGATTGGTTTTCTTTTTGCATTCTTATTGGGCGTGTTTTTTTTTCACAGCGTATCCTTTTTGCTCTGCGCCATTTTAATTGGTGTCCTTTTTATGTTTTTCGTATGTATGTGCAGCTGAAGGGATTAGTTTGACTCTTCTGCTCACCATTTGAATCCTCACAATTAGCATTAAATTCGCCTATCCCCTATTTTCAACTGTATCTATTTTATTTGACTCAACTGATTAATTTGATTTAACTTTAAGTTTGCTGTACACAATTTGCGTGTACATACGATTTATATATGTCTGTCTGTATGTATCGCAAATAACCCAGAAAGTTACTCAATGAAAATATTACATATTTTTGGCCTACGTGCAAAGCAGACATTTCCAAGAAGGAGTTCATTTGATTACTTTTGCATTGCAAGGAGAGCAAGGGGGGAACTATGGAGGAGGTACACTAGGTATAGTAAATATTTCATCAGCGATAAAATGAGCTTATAATAATATTTTATTTCTTAATTGAAGTTTGGTTTATTAAGCTTAATTACAGTTAGACTCTATGCACACAGGTACAATCTTATTTATTGGATAATAATTGCAGCTAAAGACTCATTTCTAAGTTTAAAATTATTATAATTTGTATTAATTAAATATAACAATTTTGTGTTAAATTTATCACAATTAAATATAACATATTTTGTAGAACAGGAACTCGAAACTCTTGTATAATTATTGAGCTCTCAATAAGAATTTTTTAATGATTTCTCAGAATGGGTTTTAGCATTATATTTATATAGAGAGTATTAAAAAAGTAAGAACAACAAATATTATTTAAAATAAGCTATTAAATAAGTTTATACAACATTTTACTAATCATTATAAACGTCGTATATAAATTCTTCTGTAGATCAGAAATTTACTTTACTTATTTACCTCTAAACTTGATGTAAATGAACAACTAATCAAAGATTTTTCAGTCAATTCTTAACATATTTGAACTGCTAAAAATTTGTAACTAAATATTCTAGAACTTTTCAGCGCAATACAAACAAACGTTAAATAAAATAAAATATATAATATAAGAATATTAAACAAAAAAAAAATATATGTAAGCTAATCAAAATATAAGATCAATGCACCTTTCAGCGTCGAGGCATAAAAACTGGCTGTGCAACAACAATAACAACAACAAGCACATAAGCAGAAGTAGTGGCAGAAGGGGCAGTGGCAGCAACTGCCTCTGGACTGCATATCCTGCCAGCCTCTATCGACTGCCTGCCTTGGCCTGAGCCCTGCCTGCCTGCTGTTGTGTTGTTGGCTGTCCCATTGAAAAAGGGCGCTCGAATATAAAAGTTGCAGCTGTTCATCGTACCTCAACTGCTATTTGCCTTAGCAACAACAACAACAACAGCAGCAGCAGGAGGAGGGGCACGGCACGCATTCATGCCACAAAATAAGAAAGAGTCTTAGAGTTAGTGCTGAGCATCTGCGCTGATCGCTCTCTGATCACTGCTGCTGTTAGTTGAGCGGCATTTGCGCGCTCTTTCTCTCTATCACAATCTCCCCTTCTCTCACTCTCTCTTTAGCAATTATAGATAAGCGCATGTGAATGAAAATGTCTGATATACCGCGAATTATGGTATTCCGTCCCAGCTGGGATGAGTTCAAGGACTTTCCCAAATATGTTGCCTATATGGAATCACAGGGTGCCCACAAGGCCGGACTCGCCAAAGTGGTGCCACCCGCCGAATGGGTGCCACGCCGCAGTGGCTATGCAGATTTGGATACATTAAATGTGACAATACCGGCACCAATTTGTCAGGTGGTCACCGGCAAACAGGGCTGCTATCAGCAAATCAATATACAAAAGAAACCGTTGACGGTTAAACAATTTAGCGAATTGGCCAGCACCGAACGCTATGCAACGCCCAAACATTTCGATTTCGAAGATCTGGAGCGTAAATACTGGAAAAATATCACCTATGTGGCGCCCATTTATGGCGCCGATGTCAGCGGCAGCATCACCGACACCGATCAGGATGTAAGTCTTCGATGTGGAAATATATATATGGTGTATTTGATTTTATGCCTTGTTGTTCTGTTCTCGCAGAGCTGGAACATAAATCGACTGGGCAGCATATTGGATTTTGTCAACAAGGACTATAATATCCAGATCGATGGTGTTAATACGGCATATTTGTATTTTGGCATGTGGAAAACGACATTCGCCTGGCACACAGAGGACATGGACTTGTATTCAATTAACTATTTGCACTTTGGTGCGCCCAAAACGTGGTACGTTGTCCCGCCCGAATATGGCAGGCGGCTGGAGAAGATCGCCAATCAGTATTTTCCGGCCAGCTATAAGAATTGCAATGCGTATTTGCGTCATAAAATGACATTAATATCGCCACAGATACTCAAACAGCACAATGTGCCCGTCAGCAAGGTAATAATTGACGTTGACTTCAATTTAATCCATAAAGTGGCGTCGCACTTCGAAATTGAGAACCTCTCTTTGAGGAAGTACAAAAATGTTGACTGCATACCAAATGCATTCTAGTTTTCATTTTTAAAAAAAATGCAGCCTTTTGAAGTTGACCAAAAATCGATTTTATTTGCTTTTCAATTCAATTGCTGAACTTTATATAATACTTAAATGGAACTTGATGTACATTTTGATTGCCTTTCAAAATAGTATTTGTTACTTAAGGGACTACTTTTGATGATGTTTAACAGTAGTTAAATAATGACTTTATTATTTAAATAAAATTTGTTTAATTCTAAATTTCCAAATTGAGATAAAATTGAGCAATTTAAAACTGGAAATTTGTACAAAGAGGAACTCAATTCGAAATCGGCAACAAGTCCAAGTCGATCGACTCGTACTTAACTCTTTTTAAACACAACACAGATCACACAGGAATCGGGCGAGATAATGATAACGTTCCCGTTTGGCTATCATGCTGGCTTCAATCATGGCTTCAACTGTGCCGAGTCCACAAATTTTGCCATGGAACGCTGGATTGAGTACGGCAAGCGTGCGACGCAATGTACCTGCAGCAATGACATGGTCAAAATCTCAATGGACACATTCGTGAAGCGTTTCCAAAGCGAACGCTACGAGGCCTGGCTCGAGGGACGCGATCTTGGCCGTCATCCCGAGGATGTGAGCAATGCGGTGCCAACAGCGGCGCCTCTGCCACCACATCTCGATGTGCTGCTGTGTGATAAGAAGTGGGTTTGAAATAACACAAAAATCTGAATTTAAATATTAACAATCTCTTGCAACTGTCTTTCCTTCTCTTCTGCCTTCTCCCTCTCACAGAATGAAGAAGCAATGCAATCCCACCAAGGCGAAGAGCTTCAAGGAGCGCAATCCCGATTTGGATCTGGATGAAATCCAACAGAATCCCAATGTGCCAGACGATGTCAAGGCCATGCTAAAGGAGAGCGTGCTCACGCTGACTGAGGAGGAGGGCGATTTTGTGCCCGAGGACACGATGAGTCTGCAGAGTCCGGCGGATTTTAAAACGAAGCAGGAGCTGCTCGAATACATGGACGATGGCACTGGTGAGCGACAATGCAGATGACCCAAAACAGCTTTTGCTTATTATGTTGCTCTCTCTCTTCCACCTCTCCCATTCTCTCTAATGGCATAGAAGACGATGACGAAGAGGAGGATTTCAAGCGGCGCAAACATAAGCGCAAATATGATGCCGACTACGATGATGATTGGCTGGCGAGCCAGCGGCGCACCAGCTCCAGGAACAGCAGTCGCGGTCGTAGTCGCAACAAAGATGATCGCTCCATATCGCCAGCATCCTCCACATCCACATCCTCGACATCGCGGGGAGCGCGAGGAGGTGGTTCGCGCAACAAAGCGAATTCAATGCCCCGCAAAACGCCGGCGAGACGAAAAAAGGATGCATCAGCAATAGATACGCCGGTAGCAGCAACAGTTGCTGCAACAGCAGCAGCAGCAGCAATTACTGATAGCAGCAGCAGCAGCAGTAACGTTGGCGCAGGTGAGCGCAACAGCAGCAACAGCAGCAGCAGCATCAGCAGCAGTAAGAACTGCAGCAGCAACCTTAGCAACAGCAGCAACAGCAACAATAATCATTGCAACAACAACAACGCCACAGTCACTACAACTAGCATAGTCACATAAGAATCACAGTCACACCTAATTGCCACCCATCCATCCAGCCATCCCACAGCTATGTCTATTCCCTCCCCCCACCCCACCCCAAACTCAATTTTAACTAACATTAAAAAAAACCCCCCAAAATTTTATGTCACCAAAATTCCCCACATTTTCCATATAGTCGCTCTTATTGGTGTGTCAACGTCGTCGTCGTCTTTTAGTTTCTTTTTCGTGTTTTATAAGTCGTGAAAAGTTGTGTCCTATTTTGTAAGCGCCTGACAAAAAAAAATATATGAGAGCACGCTATATATATATATATATAAAGAAAAATAACTATATGCTAAAAACTAACCAAAAACCAAAACTGTTTTACTAAAAATACTTGCAAAAAAAACCAAAACAAAAAAAAAAGAAAAAGAGGCAAATTTCGTTTCTTGGTTGGGCTTCAGTTTCAGTTGAGCTTCGCTTCGCTTCGTTCCTTCGTTCGCTTTGCCTATATATATGCTGCTCCTATATATATATATATATATCTGTATATATGTATATATGCGTATATGTGTGTGTGTTCTGTGTGTCGCTTCAATAATTCCCAAAGCTAACATACTTGCCATCATATAACAACTACATCAACCAACATCCAATCACAACAACAACAACAACATCAACAAACAACAAATCCCAACACTTTTTCTTTTTGCACATGTAATACAAAATTTCCAACGCATTTTTACAGATGCCAAACGCAGACTCAACGAACAACAGCAGCAATATCACCAGCAACAACAACAACAGCCGCAGCTGCAATTTATGCAACAATTGCGCAAATTTGAGGGAAAGATACCAAAACTAAGTCAACAGCAAAGCGCAAGTGCAGCAGCAACAGCAGCAGCAACAACAACAACATCTAGTCAGCAGCAACAACAAAAAATTGTCTGCATCAACATGTTGCCAGCGGCGAATACACTAAACGGCATTCCACAGCAACAACAACAACAGCAGCAGCAGCAGCAGCAACAACAACAATACACCAGCACCGATGGCAATGTCTATCAGCTGCAGAACGAAATACTCTGTGATGCAAATGGTCAGGCAACAACAACAGCAACGGCCACATATCAAACGACAGCCGCTGCTGTTGCCAGCAGCAACAGTAGTCCGCAACAGCAACACCAACATCAGCAGCAGCAGCAGCAACATGTTGCTGGTAAGTTTTAAATCCTCTCTCAAATTTGTTTGTCGTTTTTTTTGGTAGTTGTATATTTGCTTTCGATTTTGTGCTCGTTTTGATTATTTTTTTTTTTTTTTTTTTGGTTTTTGTCTTTTTTTTATTTGTTTAGCTACTCGCTCACTAACTACTAATTTTGTTTATTTGTTTATTGTTTTCATTTTGTATTTAACAACAATCAATTCTCATCGCATTACTATCAAGCATCTCAATAACATTTTGTAGACAATTGTTTCGTTTATTTGATTCATTTTTTCTGTTGATTTCTAACAATTTTTGTGCCAAATCAAACTGCAGCTAACAAAAAAAAAGAAGAAGAAATTAAGTGAAATTCCATTCAAATTTTATTTACTATATGTTTATGTTCAATTAAAAAATTGTGCTGGTCCTCCATTTGCGGTGTTTTGTACTATTCCAAAAAATAAAAATAAATAAAAAAAATTAATAAAAATCGAAAACAAATTCAGTCGCAAACCGATTTCATCCACACGACACCTGCTCAAAAATCAAAATGCCATAAAAAAATAAGGAATCTACAAGAATGCATCTCTCAACCCAATAACAAATCGCTTATCAGTTCGTTTACACTTCAAATAACTCTCGTACATCATAAAAAACCAATACAAAAAAAAAACCAAATCAAACTCTTGCTGAGCATATTTTTCTTGCTGTCTCTCATTTCGTCTATTTTTTTTTTAAATATATGTACATAAATGCCAAGAAATACAGATTTATAATAAATACTGAAACACATAAATAAATGCACAAATTAGGCCCAAGCAAAACATTGAATATATTTACGATATATACATATATAATGATTGTAACTGATGATTATGAATAATTGTGCAAAGCGCATTTGACAAAAAGGCTCAAAACTTATTCATTTTTGTAATATTTTATTTGATTTTACTTAGCGTATGTATTTAGTTTATATTTATTTTTTGCAATTGATTTTTAGCTTAGCTTTTAAGTTTCTTTCGCTGCTCAGATTGGAATTTCAAAATGATTTCCACTGCGAACAGCTTAATTACATTTTTAACAATTTGCCATTATTTTTATTAGCTATTTTTAAATTGAATACTTTTTTTTTGTAAACATATGTAAAATGTATATCAATTTTCTTTATTAATTTCTAGAGTTTTGGTTTTCAATTAGTTTCCAAGTTATTTATTTTTTACGATTTGCAACTGTATGAAAACATATATACTTACATAATTCGTAGCAATTAAGTAAAGACACAAAATCAAGCGACAAACGAATATTAAAACAAAAATCCAATTCACTCACCATTTTTATAATATTATTCTCTAACTTGGTAATCGTAGCAGGCAGCTCCAACTGTATGGGGTATATCCCATATAGAGACTGTATAGTTTTTGATGATTTCGTCGTAGCTATCATAAATATATTTAATGCACAGCATTTCTATGATTTTTGAGTGAATTGTTGAATTACGATTTCGAATTGATTTATTGATTATTTATGCAAATATTACATTCAAACACATCTTTTATATATATTGAACCAAACTCGAATATGTACTTTCCAATCAATATAAACAAAAGACAATGTGGTCACAACTATTAGTTCGTCCTCCATCCTGCACACGAACGCCAACACAAATGGAGCAACGGATCATCAGCAGCAGCAGCAACAACAACAGCAGCAGCAGCAACAACAACAACAACCCCAATATCATTATATAACTACAACTGGAGAGGATGGCCAGACGCCGACGACTATAGTTTTTGAGAATTATAATGGTGGTATGCCAGCGACGGCGGTTAGCGCCGCAGCAGCAACACCCATCAGCAATGATGTTGCTGCTGCAACGGCAACATCGACGGCAACAACAACAACGACAACAGCATTGGTCAACACAGATGGCACCATCATTGAGTTCGATGGCAGCACCTACGAGGAATATCATGTGCTCAAAAGTGAGAATGGCAGCAGCGATTGTCTCAGCAATGGGAGCAGTGCTGCCGCCGCCGACATCATCAAGTATGAGCCACAACATGTGGGCGAGGATGAGGAGCTGCTCGAGGAGGATGAGGAGGAGGAGAGTGGGCTGCAAGTGAAATATGAGGAGCAGAGTCTCGAGCATGACGAGCACGATTTCGAGGAATATCAGGTGATCAAAGCCGAGGTGGAGGCAGAGGCTGCGGAACAGGCAGCAGGCACCACCAGCTATACCATAACCAGCCACGATGACCAACAGCAACAGCAGCAACATCAGCACCACCAGCAACAGTCGCAGCAGCAACATAATCAGGGTATCAACGATGCAATGCCAGGCATGTTGTCAAAAGCGGCAGCAGCGAAACAGAAAAGGAAACGCAAAACGCGCGTCGTTGCCGAGGACGAGCAGGGTGAATATCTGGAGAAGATGAGTGTGCGTGGCTTGGATATTGCACGCTACGAGCACATCATCGATGGCATTGCCTATTGTCTTGTCTGTGCCAAGAACGACATTTTCAAAACGTTCAAGAACAAGTACAGCTTCCAGCGGCATGCGTATCTCTTCCATGAGGGTCAGAATCGCAAGATATTCGCCTGCCCCATTTGCAACAAGGAGTTCTCGCGACCCGACAAAATGAAAATGCACAAAAAGGATAAGCACGGCGATGTGCCCATGCCGCCCAGCTCGGCGTCGAGCACGCCACAAAAAGCGGAAACAACGGGCACAACAACGCCGGCCGCCAAAAGGCCTCGAACTTCTCGAACACCCCGCGTGCGCAAACTGAAAGCAGGCGATGTGGCGGCGACTCCAGCGAAAAAGCGACTAGCTCAGATCGATAGTGTGCTGGACGAGGTGCAAAATGCCGATGTGGAGCAACAGCAGCAGCAACAACATCAGCAGCAGCAACAACAGTTGCAGCAGCAGGTTCAACCAGCAACTGCAGCGCCACAGCATCAACAACAATTGCAAACGTTGCCTTCGCTCGATTTTAGTGGCATGATTTTGCCGGGTGGTGCACAACTGGCCTTGGCCAATCCCGGCGCCAGCAGTTCGATGGCGCAACTGCAACGCGGCGGTCAGGCGACAGCCGCACAACAACAAACCGCTCAGCCGACAACAACGACGCTCATCTACTCGAATCAGTTGGAGTTGCAGCAGGCGCTGTTGCAGCAACAGTTGCACGGTCAGAGCATCATGATACAGGATCAGGCGGGCAATTTGGTGCCACTGCAACTCGATGGCACGCAGACAATATACACAACAGCGCCAGCGCCGCAGCGAACGCAAACAACCAGCTATCAGACGACAACAACACAGCAGCAACTGCAACAGCAGCAGCAGCAACAACAACAACAGGTTGTTAGCAGTCAGGCGCAAACGCAGCCGACACACTACGAGCTGGACAATGTGACATATCTGAGTTCGACAGCAGCAGCAACACCCACACTGCCCAACGACCAACAGCAGCAGCAACAGCAGCAGCAGCAACATGTCATTGGCACCGTGCAAAGCTATCAGATCCTGACACCCGATGGCCTGCAGACCTTCCAGCCGAAAATGGAGCCAACGGAATTGGGGGATCTGTGTCCGTATACGATGAGTGCGACGGCAGCGCCACAATATACGTTCACAACGCATGCGAGTGCACAGCCAACGTTAAATGCGAATGCCTTGGATGCCCAAACACAGCATCAACATCACCAGCAACACCAGCAGCACCAGCAGCAGCAGCAACAACAGCAGCAGCAGCAGCAGCAATCGCAACAATTGCTGCAACAGCATCAATTTGCTCACAATCCGCATCAGCAATTTATGGAGCTGAAGAATGAGCTGTTGATTAAGAGCAGCGATGCTTATACGCTGGATGCCGCCTCCATGTATCATCTGCCCTTCTCGCCCACATCGATGATAAATGCGGTTAACGATGTGAACAGCTCATCCCTGCTGGAGACCAAAGAAATTAGGTAAAAACAAACACAGTTCAACTAACTTTAACTCTACTCTCTATCTCTATCTCTCTCTTTGACTATCTGAAACTTATAAATATTGCTACTCGTTACTTGCTAATCGCTACTCGTCTATTTTAAGTAACTTCTCTTTTAGTGTAACGCGCTCTCGTTTGTTTTTAGACTCTCGCTCGCTCTCTCTCTCTGTCTCTCTCTCTTTTCTAGTACTCGCTCTCTCTCTCTCTCTCTTAACCTCTCCCTTTCTCACTCTGTCTCTTTTGTTGCGTAGTCAGCAGCGGCGCTGCGTTGTTGCAGTTGCTGTTCCGTTTCCATTTCGTTTCTTAGTTGACATTTTTTTTAGTGTTGAACAACGACGCGCCAGCTACTAAACTCAAAATAACACACTACTTTCGAGACAACAAATATACAAAAATACCATTTGAACCAAAGTACATCAGCCCTAACCAAATTTAGTTTATAATTTCGAATATTTTTCTCGTAGTTTTCTCGTTTAAGCATATATACGATTTAGCCCATAAATATTTATATTTTTGATTTAATATGTAGCAAATACTTTTTGCTTAATTTTTGTAACTCATATTTTACTTCTGTTTAGCTTAGTTTTAATTTACAATTTGTGCATTTATTTATATACATAAATAGTATTTATTTAATTGTAATTATTACATTTCACTATTTTCCCATACACAAATATGTATAATTTGCGTTTTGGCTTTATTGTTATTGCTTTCGGTTATGTACAGTTCTCCTCAGTGCTAAAAAAAAAAAAAATACAAAAAAGAACACCTTAACATTTTACCATACTGAAGTATATATATATATATATATATATACATTATTTGTTTCATTTCTTTAAACAACAACAAATTTATTATTACAATGTGTTATACTTCAATGCGATTTTGTTCTTTTTTTTCTTTCTTTTTCTCTTATTTTTTTTTATGTACACAAAAACCAACCCACCAACCAACCAATCAATCAATCAATCAATCAATCAATCAATCAATCAATCAATGAATCAAATCAAAAACTCGCAACTATATAATCAATAATCAAAAACTATATAGCTACGATATATCAGAAGCCGTGCTTCTAGCGCTCTGAAAAATATCAACGACAGCAAAATAAAATAAATACAACTGCAGCCAAAGTACCAAAAAAAATAAAAGCAAGAAACTATTGTTTAAAGGCAAAAATTAAGATTACAAAAAAAAATAAATGATAAAATAACGCGAGCAAAGCAACGCAAATGGAAGCCATAAACAAAAGAGCAGCATAAAAAAATAAAAAACAAACACTAAATGCATATGTAAAATATGTTTTTATCATGTTTAACGCTTAAATAAACAAAATACTCATTAAATTAACAAAACCCAAACATTTTACAACACTCAAACACTAACCCATGAGGATAAGCACGCATACATTCAAGTAAGGTGTGTGTGTGTGTGCGTGTGTGTATTTGGGTATGTGGGGGTGTGTGTATAAACACTGAAACAACAACAACAACAACATCGAACAATTTTTTGATTCATTTTTGCGCACCTCATCAACATATTTCATTTGCATTCGCATTTGTTTCAAAATCTAAATCTGGACATCGTTCACATTCCCATTACTTCATATAACCATAATAAAAAAAAAAACAACTAAAACTGAATCAAAACAATTATAAATATAAAAATTGGACTTATTAAGTGCAAGGTATGTGTACTTTTTTATTCGTTTTTTATTTCTATTATTTTTACTCCTTTGTTTCATTTTTTATTTATCCCAACTCATTGTCTATTATTGACACTTAATAAGGTCTAATTGTTTAAAGAAACATCAGAAACACATTGGAAAACGAACACAACTTATTTTAAATTACATTTTTTTCTTGTTTAAAAATGTATTTAAAATCTAGAAAGCATTTGTTTTAATTAAAGGAAGCTTAAATGAAAACAGAAATATTAGATTTTAACAGATGCTGCTATTCTCATTTTAATTGCATTTTTGTAATTAAGTTCATAATTTTCTGGACCAGAAACACAATTTTCTTTATTCAATGAAATTAAATTATTTTGATTATAAATCATAATGAATCCGTTATTTTTTATTTGAATGTCATATCGCCCAATTGTGAATGATATTGTTGAAATAATCATTCTACCAATTGGATCTGATCTTCCAAGAAAGGTGTTTCGTAAAGTGTTTTTTTCCTTGTGTTTTATTTACTTATTGCACGTTTTCAAATCCATTTGTTTCAAACTAAACATTTATAAATTGGCTGAACAATTGGTTGCTTAAACTGAAACTCACTCACCACAGGAACAGTTCACCTCATGTACATAATACGCCCAACTCACCAACTCACCACTGCTCACATGTACATATTATGATTTACTAACCCAAAACTAAACCTAAGCGAAAAAGTCATTAAAATTAAGCAAAATGCGAATATAAAATTTTTACAATAAAAAAAAAATATATTTTTTCTTTTTCATTTTTCTACCTTATTGTTCGCCCGTTGTGTTAATGTTTTGTGTTGTTTTCTCGACAACTTATGATTTGCACACCAACCAAAAATTCATAAACAACAACAACAAAAACAACAACAACATGCATCATCACAACAACAACAAAAATAAAAACAAACAGGTTCTTCTAAACAACAACAACAAGCATACAACAACAAGCAGTTCAAACGGCCATACACACCAAGCTACAACAAAAACAACAACAACCACCACCACAATAACAACAACACTCAGAACAACATGCACAACAGCAACAACAACAACTACAACTACAACAATTGGCAGCGTCGCCAGCGCGAAGCGAATCGCGTCTATTACGAGGAGATAGTCGTGAAACAGGCCAATTCACGCGCTCTCTCGCGCAACAACAGCAACAACAGCTGCTATCGCAACAGCAACTGCAACAACAGCAACAGCAGCAATCGTAGCGCATCCGCGGTCAGTTTCGTCGACAAATTCGCTGATTTTGTAACACATAAGCGTAGCAATTTGAAAAGCAACTGCATGAATCAAGTGCACAACAATAACACTAATTATAACTACGCTGTCTCATCTCTCATTCCAAACTCTAACAACAGCAATGGCAACAGCAGCAATACCACCGCAACCAGCACCAGCAACAGCGCCAGCAACAGCGCCAGCAGCAACAACAACAACAACGTGAGCAGCAGCAGCAATGGCCTCAAAACAACAGTTGGCAAGAAGACGCCCGTCATTCTGCTGGCCGCCCGTGGAGCTGGCAACAAATTGCATCAGCAGCAGCATCAACATCAACAACATCCTCCTCTAACACTCATCAATGGCAACAAAGCCGCGGCGGTCACTTTGGTTCGCGTCAATGCGAATCCAAATCGGAATCGCCCGGTTATCATCACCCCCGACGCATCTAGTCTCCAACAGCAACAGCAGCAGCAACAACAACAACAGTTGCTTGAGGAGGCTGCTGTTGCTGCTGCTGCTGAGCAGCAGGATGAGGATGCGGAGGCGGAGGAGTTCATCGATGAGGATGTGTACGATGAGGATGAGGATGCTGTCTTGTCCTCATCCACAGCGCAAATCTTGCGTAAATTTCGCATACCCAAAGGCACAGCGCTGACGGCCAAGTCTGGCGATGGCTATTTGGCGATGCCAACGCCAACACCCTCGCCGCCAGTTGCAACTGTCGCTGGCAGCGTCAGTCTCGATGCCGCCAGCTATGTGGATAACACCGATGACATTATCGAAGAGCTCAACGAAGATGATCTCATTGAGGAGGTCATCGATGAGGAGACGGGCGTCTGCGAGGATGAGGAAGAGGAGCAGGAGCAGCAGCAGCAGCAAGTGTTGCTGCAACAGCAGCAATCAGCACCTGGCGACAGCGATGGTCTCGATCTCAGCAGCAGCAGCAATAGCAACAATCACAATGCAACAGCTGCAGCTGCCACATCGGCAATGCAACTGCTGCAGCAGCAGCAACAACAACCGGCAGCATTGCAGCTGCAAACTGTTGGACCAAATGGCACCGTTACCTGCTTCAATTTGCCAGCGAATACGATATTGGTGCAGGCATCCGATGGCAGCATCATTGCTCATCCCAGCAAGGCTGGGCAACAGCAGCTGATTGTGTTGCCAGCGGATTGGAACACAGCCAACATGGCAATGGCGGAGACAGCAGCAGCAGCAGCGACGGCGCCACAACAAACTCAAACGTTGCTGCTGACGGCAGATGGAACTGCTATACCCATAATGGCGCCACTGCAGCAACAACACCAGCAGCAGCAGCAGCAGCAACAGGCCGCAGCAGTTGCTGCTGCAGCGCAGCTATTTGCCGCGTAGGGTCTAATGGGTGGCCAAATGGGTCGATTTTTGAATAATGCCACCATAATGCCAACAACATATTTCTTTTAATCCCAGTACCTAAGTCGTGTTGCATCTGTCGCAAAGCAACAACAACAACTACAACAACCAGAGGGCGCAGCTATTCAGTGTTGCTTTGCGCCACTTGCAACACATTTTAAATATATACATTGAGTTATATATCGAATACTATAATTATAGTGGTCGTTTATAAATTGGATTTTTTCGCTTTCGGGCATTATTTTTATTTAACGAATAATTTCTAAAAAATCATTTTCAATTCAAAAGTTATTCACATTGTGAATTAGTTTTTAAAAGACAACATTTTTGTAGTTAAGAATTTGAATTCTAATTTTAAGCAGACGAAATTTACATAAAAATCATAATTTCAATATTTTGATATATTACATTTTTCTATAAATACTAATTTAAGAGCGATCACTGTATATTTTACTACACATATATGATTTGTAATGCCATTCAAACCATTTATTTAGGGCGCATATCAAAAATCGACGCATTTGGCCACCAAATGCAAATCAAAAGTAAAAATAAATAATTAACAATACATAAAAATACCGAAAGCCAAGTTAAACTTAATGAAACCACAACTCAATTGTAAAGCTATGCAAAAAACAGAAAGAAAACAAACTGATATTACATAATGTTAATGTGCATACCAAATTTATTTTTCTATATATCTAAAAAACAAAAACAAACATAAACATAATAATACACATACATTTATATATATATATATACACAAAGAATCCTATGTAGTAAATACATATATGAAAAACTCGAGTTTATGTTCATGTTGTGCGCAAATGCAAAATACAAATGTTGTTCATAAAAACACACACTCAAAAACACATACAATTACATACACACACACACACACACGCTCACACTCATGCACGGCAGTGTTGTGTAACAAATGAATTCTGTAAATTTTAAACAACATTTAAATTATTTTTTAACGCTAAGTAGCATATGTTTAAGTGGAAAAAGAACACAAAAAAAAAAAACAAAAAAAAAAACAATAAGCCACCTAACGAGACACCCGAGCCCAGTTTTCTAACTAATATTTTGACTAGGCGCTATCCCCAGCGCCAGACAAAATTTATGTTTAACTTAATTTAATGTTATAAAAATGAAGAAAAAAAAAAACGCAAAAAAGATGAAAAATTATGCTGTATTATTTGAAACACTAATTCATAATTTCCGCTTACTATACTACTATAATAATTTAATGAAAAAATACTTCAAAATACTATTTATATACCATATATATATATGGAAAAAGAAAGTTACACATATATAATTTGTTCCTTTGCATAAAATAGATGAAGCCATAAGTATTGTCCGTAATTATTTATTTTATTTTTTTTTAATTTTTTATTGTTGTTTCCCCGTAAAATCCCCCTCTCAAACTGTCACTATGCCCACACACTCTCTCCTGAAAATGTTGTATATTATTTAAAGAAAAAAAACATATTTATATACATATATTATTTGCAATTTTTGTTAAGCCTGCGTTTAAATAATATATTTTAATGATGAATAAAAAGTACGTATAAGAATTGAAGCATAGCACTGACCTAAGTTGTTAATACTAAGAGCGGTACCGTAGTTAAGATCAAAGTATTTTTTCATAATCCCAATGCGAAAACGAAAGCAAAAAAAAAATAACTAAAGTTATTGTTAAGCCCAAATAACTATTACTAATGGAAGACAATGATTCAAATTCACAGCATATTTATTTTAAGATCAAAACAAACAAAAATACAAAAAAAAAAATACAAAACAAATACACAAAAACCACATTGAAAAGTGAGCTGCACTTTTTGTAAGATAATTATTTAGATTAAGTCGTAACGAAGTAAAACGAAACTGCAAGCAAATAATTAAGTGACATGAGTAGAATACATTATGTATAAAAAATGGATAAATAATAATAACTATACATATATAAATATATATATTTATTATAAACAACAACAAAAATACAATTTTAAAAATTCGAAGCAAATAAAGAATTAAAATAAACATTTAAAACAAGTTTCTTTCCCTTATCAGTTGAAAATTTACGATCATCTGGCTGGCTGCGGGCCAACTCAGAATTGAATCAAAATTTAATAAAAACTGAATTTTTGTCTGAATTTTTAAATGAGAACTACCAGGCGAACAGAATGTGCTCAGCAGATGAATTCGATCTTGTCTCTGTTTAAGTAAATGGGAGCAACGAACTCCGAACGCGTGCTGCCATTGGCTGACTGACAGCTTTGATGAGATGAGAGAGTGAACTGAAAACGGCGCTCAAAAGCTCAGCACGCGCTCTCCGCGTGTGCGGAAATGTCAGCAAAAGGAGCACCAAGGGCAGACCAGCAATCAGCTTGCGTTTCTGTTCACCTAATACTTTCAGCAGAGAATCAACCAACATTGTCAGTATTGCTGATACGGATTTTTTTTTGCTTTTGCGCCTATACTCATATTGAAACTAATTTAAATTTAATTAGAGATCAAGTTTTGGATGCAAATTGACATTAGGTTTTGGTTGATACGGATTCTTTTTCTTTTTATACAAATTAGCAAGTTTTGGGTGCCAAACGAACTTAACTGGATATTATTTAGATATGTATGTGGTTGATGAACCAATTTTACCCAAGAACCCGACACAATTTCATAAAAATGTATATAAGCTGTGTATATATTTCAATGATGGCTTTCGTAACATTAACAAGAAAATAGAGCTAAATTCTGAAGTTCACATTAAGCATATTCTATATATATATATATATATACAATTAGTATATATAGAGATAACAATTTAATCGCTGATCCGGGCATAGACAACGACAGTACGGCAAGGCGTATAGATTTGAATGAAATTGGAGCGACCCGCATGACCATAGGGATCGGATTTGTGTTTGCAATTCATGTCGATCCGATTGTGGCCACCGAATTTGGGATCATCCGAGGAGAGGACGGCCTGGTAAGTGCCCGCCCAATTGGTGCCGACGCGATAATCGCTAAAGCTCTGTGTCGGATGGAAATTGAAGACAAAAACGAGACCGGCGCGCTCAAAATGAATCGTTTTATCGCCTTGATGCTTCCAGCTGACATAGGCCGGGCCGGAGTGCAGCCAGCCGTAGCGTTCCTCCAGCTCATTCATGTCCCGATCGAAGTCATTGAGGAACTTATACCTCAACAAATCATCATCGATCAGATTCCATTGACGCCTTGCATAATGATACGAATCATTGTTTCCCACCCGTGGAAAATCCAACCACTCCGGATGCCCAAACTCATTGCCCATGAAATTCAGATATGCCTCGCCGCCCAGAGCATGGGTAATCAGCCGTATCATTTTGTGCAGGGCCAGGCCACGATCAATGATCAGCGTCATATCGGATGTGATGGACATATGCGTATACATCTCTTTGTCCATCAGCCAGAACGCAATCGTTTTGTCGCCAACAAGCGCCTGATCATGAGACTCTGCATATGCTACCGTATTCTCCATCCAGCGACGATTTGTCAGGGTATGTACAATATTTGCAATATCCCACTCATCATCCGATTGTTCCTTGAGCAGTTCAATCCATTTATCTGGAATGGCCATGCCCAGACGATAGTCGAAACCGATGCCGCCCTCGGAAACAGGACGACCCAATGTGGGCATGCCTGAAACATCCTAAAAACAAACGAAAACTCTGAATATATATATATATACAATATATCAAAACCCACCTCTGCTATGGTTATAATGTCCGGATCCAGTTTGTGCAGCATGTTATTGGCCAAGCCCAGATAATTGAGGGCATCCGTATCGACGTTGAGGCCAAAGTATTCATTATAGTCGCCGCTGAATCCCTCTCCAATGCCACGTGAATGATACAGCATGGAAGTGACGCCATCGAAACGATAGCCATCGAAATTGTATTCGTCGTGCCACCAGCGCAGATTGGAGAGGAGAAAGCGCAACACTTCGTGCTCCGTGTAATTGAAGAGGCGACTGTCCCACAAGGAATGCTCACCCCGAGCGCCATCGTGGAAGAAGCAACTGTTGGTGCCATCGAACTGATTGAGGCCATCCTGCACATTCTTCGATGCATGCGAATGCACCACATCTAGCAGCACGTACAGGCCTTGGGCATGGGCCACATCAATCATGCGCTTCAGCTGCTCGGGATTGCCATAGCGACTGGAGGCGGCATAGAAACTGGTCACCTGATAGCCGAAGCTGGCATAGTAGGCATGCTCCATGATCGCCATCACCTGGATGCAGTTGTAGCCCTGTCGCTTGATACGTGGCACAATGCGATCGGCGAACTCATCATAGCTGCCCACGCGTGGCTCCTGCGAAGCAATTCCCACATGGCACTCGTAGATCCTCAAGGATTTGGGCTTTGCTGGACGCGAATGCTGGCGTTGATAGCGCTCCGAGGCGGGTGGCTCCCACACGTACTGCTTGTAGTTGACGCCCTGATTGGCACTCTTGGGCGGCTGCACCACATACTTGGCCCAAGGCGACAAGCGATCCAACAATTGACCAGACTGATTCCGTATGATGACCTTTATCTCGCTGAGATGCTTAATGGGTGCACTGCCATCCGCATTCGCCGGCAAATGCAGTTCCCATTTGCCAAAGGGCAGCTTCTTAAACGCATGCGATTCCCATTGCCAATTGTCTGTGATTTGTTTGGAGTTTTAATTATCAATTTGATTGAACAACGTTAAAAGCGCCATTTGCGTTTACAGTGAAACTATCGATACAATTTAAGTACTCATTAAACCCCTAATTCAAGACGATTTATCGATAGTTTTGAATAATGTTAGGCTGATGCTTGCTAAGTGCTACTCAAACTGCACAAAAGCTTTATCTACACTTGTAAAAATATTATATTAGATAATATATATTAATTTACATATAATATATATAATATTTAACATAATATTTATTTATGGTTTAATATGTTTTTCTTGATATAAGTTAATTATTTCCAAGCAATTGCGCACTCTACGAGTATTATCGATCATTTAACAGCTTTTAAGTTTGTGATTGGCGAATTTAAAAAGCAGGACGAAAAGTGTTGCCAGCTCGCTTGCACATCCTTACAACGAGCGAAAGCTGCAGTTGATCTTCTCACACATGTTATCAAAATTGCATACTCACTAAAATCGCCAGTTAGGTAGACATCTCTGGCGCCCGGCGCCCATTCGCGTGCAATCACCGAGTTGTCTGGTTGAAAGTGCAGGCCATAATACTTATAACCCTGCGAGAACTCCTCCATGCCACCCTCGCACTGATCGATTTTATTAATCCAATCCTTGAGGACGCCATGTCTGCCAAAAAAGAGAGAATAACGAAATCAAAACAAACACGGAATCTGACGGAAGAGATCAATGTCAAGGCCAATGCGCGAAGACTGTTTCCAATGTTTCACTAAGTGTCTCTATCTATTATGATGATGTAGGTCAGATAGCGGCAAACGCACGCCGTAAACTAAATGACCTTGAAGTGACATTGAAACAAAGCAGTTTTAAGAAATGCAGCCGGGGGTGCAGAAGCGTTTAAAAATATGTTTATTACGCAGTGCACAGCAACAAGAATAAGTTGTTTGCTTCGGCGTACAACTTCGGATCGGAAGACGATCCAATTGGTGGAAATGCATTCAATTTAATCAAAATACAAACTCACCGGCGACGTATTTCACGCTCGAAGGGCTTTAAATAGCCGTCCTGTTCGAGCAGCTTATCAATGTCCTTAACCTCCACCTTCATAGAATCCGACATGCTGCAAGTCGCTTAGTGCAATTGAAAAAACTAGGAATGGAAATGGAAATGGAAAAGAACTCGCGCACCCGCCGGCGCTGCTTGCAAATTGACAACTGGAACAACTGTGACAGCTGTGCAGCGATTGATGCAGGCCCCAAAGCAAAAGCTCTCGATGTGAGCTTTTTCGTTTTTACGTGAAGCAACAGCTGTTTGCTGCTCCTTCTTCTTCTCTGCTGTTGTCTTTTGTTGTGCTTATTTGCGCATATAAACAACATAGCAATTAGTTGCATTGTTTGCTGATAATAAAAATAGCAGATAACACGATTACAAGCATATCTGTATGTGTGTATGTTAATTGCCAGATTGCCATGCTATTTTTCAACTGGCGCCGGTAATTTGAATGCATCTTTATTATGTAAAGGTTGAAAAGTATATTATAAATTAGAAATACTTTAAAGATGATTGCTATGTCATCCACGTCATATATTATGACCTTGATTGATTGAACTTATGTGATCAATCGATTAAATTAATTTTCAGTTATTATAATTTTTATTGAAAGCGCTCCAAAGCGCGGAGGGAAATCTCTATTTAGACGTTTTAATTGAGATATGTGTATATATATTTCAGATATCCTTTAAAAATGTTTACAAAATATAATATAATATAATAGTATAGATACTAATAAAATTTCCGCACACTTTTGAATATTTGATCTTTTCTATGCAGTAATTTAATGCACGTTTTTTCCTGTGAGTATTTTTTCTTTAGTAATTTTTCATGGCAAATATAGATAATATACCAGAAAACTGGTCACACTAATGTCACTTCATTTCCCACTTAAAAGAAAAAAAACAATGATACATACATACGTACTGTTCACAATCAGCTGTTTTGTGACTACAGCGGCCATTTGCAGCAGTCTGTTTTAGCGTCGCGGGTGTGAAGGAACGCGCTTTGGTTTTTACGTTTAGTTTTAAGTTCAGCGCGTTTTATTCAATGCCGGTGTCGCCCAATATAAGCTAGACACATCATTAGGCAACGGTGAGTGTGAACGCGATGGAAAATTCTTAAAACGTGTGTGAATTTAATAAAATGTGCTCTTTATGTTTAGGCATTTTGTATATTTCTAAACGTTTATTGCAAATACAAACACACACAAACATAGGATAAGATGGGTCGCAGTCGAAGTCCCGCTTCACCCGCACACAGACGCAGGGAAAAGGAACGAACAGAGCGCAAAAAGAGACGCGAGCGTCGCTCACGAGAAAGAGAAGCCATCGTTGGGAGCAGCGGCAGCAGCAGTCGTCGTGACAGAGAACGTGATCGTGAGCGTAGCCGCAGCCGTGACAGGGATCGTGCACGGGGCGGCGGCAGGCGTTCGAGGTGAATAAGCAAGTGTAGTGTACCAAAAACCACAACGATAAGTATAAAGTACTACCGTTTTTTTCTTATTTATGAATTATATTATTAATTATAACTATGCATAAGTATATTAAAGCGTGGCAATTTTAGACACGCTTGCTGAACTGGTTCACGTAAATCGGCTGCTAAAATGCAACCCTGTGTGTGTGTGTGTGTTTGACAGTTCTCACTAGTTCGCAATTCTTTGGCTCACTTACTCATTTTGGCAGCTCAGCGCCGGTGAGCAAAATTACCACGTGAAGTGAAATAGAAACGAATTTCATCATAAAATTTAGTATACATTTGTATAAATACACAAAAACTGACAGAAAACAGTGCCTGGCCTTAGAAAGCAAACAGTCAACAACACCAAAGCAAACGAAGTTAAATTAAATACGAAAAAGCACAAAACAAAATGGCTCTACGCGTGCAATTTGAGAATAATGACGATATTGGCGTCTTTAGTAAATTAACAAACACATATTGTTTGGTCGCCATTGGCGGCTCGGAGACCTTCTACAGTACGTACGAAGCGGAGTTGGCCGAAACTATACCCGTAATACATGCCAATATTGGTGGCTGCCGCATAATTGGCCGTTTAACTGTTGGCAATCGAAATGGACTTTTGGTGCCGCATTCGACGACGGATGAGGAACTGCAGCATTTGCGCAACAGTTTGCCAGATGCCGTTAAAATTCAGCGGGTGGAGGAACGTTTGTCGGCTTTGGGCAATGTAATTGCCTGCAATGATTATGTGGCCTTGGTGCATCCCGATTTGGATAAGGACACCGAAGAGATTATCGCCGATGTTTTGAAAGTAGAAGTCTTTCGTCAAACCATAGCTGATAATACCCTTGTTGGATCGTACACGGTGCTGAGCAATCAGGGTGGCATGGTGCATCCGAAGACAAGTATACAGGATCAGGATGAGCTGTCGTCGCTGCTGCAAGTGCCACTTGTGGCGGGCACTGTTAATCGGGGCAGTGAAGTTCTCGCCGCCGGCATGGTCGTCAACGATTGGATCTCCTTTGTCGGCATGAATACAACGGCCACCGAAATTTCCGTCATTGAGAGCGTCTTCAAATTAAATCAGGCACAGCCGGCAACGGTGACAACAAAACTCCGTGCAGCACTCATCGAGGAAATGTCCTAAAAATCAGGCAGCAGCTGCTTTTTTCTATATTTAAGAAATCACACACAAAACAAACACACACACATTTTGTTATTTTATGTGTAAACAGAAACAGCCGAAATACAAAACATAAAAAAGATTTTACTTATTGAGATCTGTCTATATAAAATATATATATGTATAAAACGTCCACTGAAATTCCTTTTTATGATTTAGCAAGATATGAATCACGATTTCTTAGCAAAGCTTTTAAATAGAATCTCTTTTATACAATTTTGAAAGCTTAAATAATTGAGCACATGCAAATGATTATATATAATATATATCTGATATATCATTCTAAACTAATATTTGTCGTATTTTGGAAATTATCTTATAAATGTTACTAGTATAATATATATTATTATAATGCTTTTCTTCAATTGACTCAAGTATCAAGTTCACGAAACTAGTTTTAACCGGTTTTCGTATATCTCCTTGTCCGATCGTCCTGCCAAAAGTGTCACATTACAATAATTAAATGCTCAAATTGCGTTTGCTCTTTAGTATATATGACCGTGCTCCAGTTTGACCAAGGACACATTTGCATTTATTGTATTTGCATTTTATGGGAATTTTAATTAAAATGCAATCGGCTTCCACTTCATTAAGAAGTGCTTCTTGCTGCACTCTCTCATCACACACATGCATGTGCATTTTTATGTTTCTCTTTCACAGATCCCGTTCTCGTGGTGCTGGCGGCATCCGTAGCGGTTCTTCGGGTCCATCATCGTCATCGCGTCGCGCGACACGAAACAATTCAGCAGCAGCAGCTGCAGCGGCGGCAGCAGCCGAGCGGCCACCAATCAACGAGGCCGACTTGGAGGGTAAATCGCCGGAAGAGGTCGAAATGCTGAAGACAATGGGCTTCTGCACATTTGACACGACCAAAAACAAGAAAGTCGAGGGCAACGATGTTGGCGAGGTGCACGTGATCCTCAAGCGCAAGTATCGCCAGTATATGAATCGCAAGGGTGGCTTCAATCGACCGCTCGATTTTGTCGCATAGTTATATTTTTTTTTATTTTTTGCGACATGCATAATATATTTATATATTAATGCTACGTATTTTTTCACGTTACGTTCTTCTTGACGTAACGGACCTGCAATTTTATGCAATAGACCGGTTTACAAAATTTAAAAAAAAGAAAAACAAATCCACACAAAATTTCCACACACACACATACAAATACCTCAAGTAATAACAAAGCTAGCTAGTTATTTAGTAGTTTAAGTCGAAAGCGTTGTTTTAAAATTAGCTTTTGGTACAAAAACAAAAGTTAATTTTACAACAATTGCAACAAAACCACAATCACAATCACAAAAAACACCTACCCCACGAATGTAACTGAAAGCGCCATATTTAAAAAGGTTTTACTTACAATTTATCGATAATCAAACGATCCGATTGATCGATAGTAATTATCAAAGAAATATCAGTTTTTCGGTTTGCTTTCAGTTGCATTTGCAAATGTTTTTAAAATGCACACACGATTAATGCTTTTTAAATATTTAAAGTAATTACAATTGTTTTTGTTGTCTCCGAAAACCATCTTACACATTTGACGTGTGTAAGCATTTGGCAATAACCACAAACTTTTACCACACACGAATTAACTGAAATTTCAAAATTTACATTCAAACACACAAGTACAATTACTTAAAGTATTTGAAAACATACATAAACTCACAAATCATAAAATATCCACAAATCCCCGACACATCCTTTTCCCCATGACATATCCTCCATACGCTGCAATAGTACAATTTTTACAACCAAACAAAAATATATATCAAATATATATTTTATATATAGAAAATTTATTTATACACACACATACACCAAAGTACCTACAACAAACCCCTATAAAATCCCTACCGTTAAACCGAACTTTACAATAGCCATAGCCATTTGTTAAAAAAAAAGAAGAAATGAAATGAAATGTTATTTGTTCAACAATCAAAATGTTGTAAATTTGTTTTTATACCAGTCAACAGTTAATTCATTAATCACAAGTGCCAAGTGAAAAATAGCAACAAAACAGGCAAACAAATAATTAATTATGTTTAAGTGCAGACGCAGATTGAATAAATATATTTATATAATCTTTTGTACTTTTTATACCGATTACAACAATGTGTAAACAATAGTTACATTTTTGGCAAACTAACAATTAAACTTCAAACAATTCAAATTTGGCAATCTCTCACACACACACACACACACACTTATTTCTTTGTAGTTTTTTAATACAACGAAATTGCAGGGATTATTTCATATACTTAATGCTATTTAAATAAACACCCGAATACAACTATGAATAAATGTATAAAAAGAAAAATGTATAATTTGGTTGAATTTCGCTCAATTTAAGTTTAAACAAAACTGTGTAAATTATTAAAAACATCAAAATTACAAACGAAAAAAAAGTGTTTTATTTCCAAAACGCAAATAGCTTCGTCAGTTTAATCAGTTTAAAAATTGTTTATTTTGTATTAACGCCAAAGTTTCTCATTTACTAAAATGAATAGATATGAGTTTTATAAACGCGCTCTAACAGGCTCACCACAGGATACTCCACTGGCACCCCGCAAGGAGGCCGCTCGGCCACGTTCTCGATCTGTTGCGGACAAATATCGTCGGCATTTGGGTATGGATAACTGCGTGATGGAATTCGCAAACAAATGCCACAGGGCATTCAACAATTGCAATCATTCCCCCGATAATTGGGATGACAGCCATCTGCTGGAGTACAAGGAGAGCTTGGCGCGTATCTCATGCCTGGATCTGGATAGCACACTAGCCGATGAGCATCGCATGAAGGGATGGCTGCCAAATATCAAGTGTAGGAAAGTCAACACACTTCAGTTGAAGCGAAACAACCCATCATAAATTTTAGTCACAAAATAAATTGCTTAATTGTATGTCAAAAATGTTATCCAAGATTTGTTCCAATTTTGATCTCTAATAATATAAATTTTCCGCTTGTACTTATATTTATATTTTGTATATATATTTTTATTTAAAGTAGTTTAATCGGGCTTGTTTTATATGACAATACACTTCAGTAAAATTCGCATTAAATAGTTTTTTTTTCTTCATTGAATTGAATTCTTAAAAAAATTTTACCTGCTCGTTGCATTTGCCTTTAATTTAGTTACAATTTTATTCAGCTCAAATGTGATTTGGTCGCTTTATGTAATTGTTAACTATTATTGTTTTGAGTAAAAAAGTTTTTAAATGCAATATTTGCATATCGTTTATTGATGAAAGACACATAAATTTCATTCGTAATACGCAAAATCTAATACAGTTTGCAATTTTATTGAGTTAATAAATTGATGAGAATAAAAAATGTAAATAATGTGAACACGTCGATTAAGAATCGAAAGCTTGAAGGATGGAAAATTAATAACGCCGCCTTGCAAGCGATTAAAGTATACGACTAAATATTATTAATTTAGTTATTGTTATGTTGTTTTTTGTATAATATTATGAAATACATGAGGTGATAGGATGCGATTGCCATACTCGTAATAATTGCTGCTAAGAAACAAATCTATAAATATTAATATAATTCAAATCTGCTGCAGCTTCTTCGATTGAAAAACATTTTCAAAATGCAATCATTATTCGCCTGGGTTTTGAAATTATCTCGTATTGTGCGCTAAAAGTGGAAACAATCGAAGACAGGCTTTTCATAATACAATTTGTTGTTACAGCTTGCTTTTGCTGTTGTTGTTTTTTGTTTTTGTTTTTTCATTAAATGTTGTAATGTTAGGTTAGTCTTTTTGTTGCCACCCATCTCTCGGTTTCGTTGCGGAGGGAGAAAGGATCCACCAACTTAATCCGCCTTGCGCGGCTTACGTTTGCGCACCTGCTCTGTGCCTGGCTTCTCCGTCAGCAGTTCGGGCGCCTCATCGCCAGCCGGATTGTTTGTAGTGTTTTCAATGTTTTCGGATTTACTTTCGTCCTTCTTGTTTTGCGTCTCATCTGTTGCAGTTTCTGGCTTCTTTGCTACTTGCTCCTCCTCTTCTTGTTCCGCTTCTGCTTCATGTTCCTCCTCCTCGTCATCATCTTCATCGGCTTCTTCGCTGTTGCGCTCCTCATCCTCCTCCACGGCATCATCTTCCTCGTCTTCCAGCTCCTCGGTGGCCAAATCCTCAACACCTTCGGCTAGATTATCCTGCGATTCGGAGAAACTTTGACGCTGCGCCTTCTTTGGCGGATAAATAAAGTCAACAATGCAAACGAGCATCAAACCCAAAGCGGCGCCTACAAATATGGTGGCAATCGCAAACAGTGCATAAGATCCCCAGGTGGGCAGTCCATATTCCTCCTGCAGGCGAGCGTTGAAGTCCTTGAAAGAGTTTTTAGATAATGTATAATAAATACAACAATTAACACATGTTCATATATTGATATATATATATAACATTTTCAACTAATGCAAATAAACTTTCCACCAAGGTGCGATGAATGAGACATAGACATTAAAATAACCTTTCGATCCCAGATAAGCTTCCGCATGCGTGCATTGAACTAAGTCGACTGATTAAAGCCAAACGTAAGCAAGCGATTGCATTGCGGGCAGAAGATTGTTGACATACCTTCAGTGTGTGCGACAGCTTGAAGAAATAGGATAGCAAGGACATGTGAATGGTGTCGGGCTTCTTCCACGAGGACAGCGGCTCAATGCTCTGCCAGGACTTCTTCTTGAGGAAATGCAACAAAGCATCAGCATCACGTGAGCCGCGATATTGACGGAATTCGCCATCCTTAACACTGAGTGTGGAAATAATAAAGATTCGATTAGATTATAATCGATGGGGTCTTTTTAAAAATGTACTCACTGATAAATTGTAGGCAAGGCAGTGACAAAGAAACGACCGCTGAGCGATGGCGAAGTTGTCACATCGATTTTGGCTACATGGACATTCACACCCTTGGCAGTGCCGGCATAACGTTCCCAAACTGGAGCAAGATTCTTGCAGGCGGGGCACCAGGGTGCAAAGCTGAATTTAATATATAAGAAATTAATTTTATTAATAAAAGGTGAAGGGAAGCTAACTAATTTTGTATGAATTACTGCTCAGAAAAATATAAATAAATAAAAATAAATGTATATAAAGAATTATATTCATGGAAGTAAATCTGAATAAGTTAACCAATTTTGAATGAGTTGCAGGTTGCTCAGAAACTGGATCTACAGATATTAAAATTTAATAATTATTTAAAGTTAGTTTTGAAATATTAAATTTTTCCATATTTCCAAATAGGTTTCGAAGAAATTGCATCAGCTGCGTTCTTATTAGCGACTGAACACTGTGACGTCTGCTAGACATATTAAAGATATTGGTAAAACCCATTTGTCCAATTTGTAGGTTTCTGTTTTATTTGCTTTTTAGCATGTTTCCCGATAAAAACAGCTGCAAACGCATGCAAAACAGCTGTCAGTGGAATGATGAAGTCAGCCAATCAGGAGAGGACAACGCATGCATATTTAAACGGAATGCAACATTCCACAGAAACAAGAACCAGCTCCATCATCTTTCTTGTTGTTGTTGTTGCAGTGTCTTGTTGCCGGCAACACCCCACACAAACTGCGACTGCGTTGACAATAATGGCTTTGTTCGATTAGGCCCCACACACACACAACCGCACACTCGCGCTCGCGCTTTTCCTTGTTTTACTCACAATTCAATCATCCATTCGCCATTTAGCATTAGATGCCAGTTATCCTCGTCCAATTCCATTAGATTTCCATCGGGCTGCATCAACTTTTTGGTCGCCGTCGATGCCGTCGTTGCCGACTGTGCAGCAAGCAGCGTGACGATGACACATGATGCTGCTAAAATTTTTAAAGTACTATGCATTTTTGCAACGCGCTACGTATTTAGCTATAATGAAAAAATATCTCGATTTTCTTTATGCTAAATTTGTACAGTTTTCGATTTTATTCCAGCAAGTTTTTTTATGTCTCAAAAGAAGCAAAAACTGTGGACTCAGAGCTGTCCAATTCGACACTGTAGAGATGTGCAAGTATTCAGTTTGACACTGTGTGATGTGTGCATACTCTATCGATATATCGATAATCATTTTGTTGTATTTTATATTGATAGTTCCAGCTAGTGGTTAATTTAAGCACTGTTTATAGATCGAAGAATTGTTATCGATAATGAAAAACGGCCAAAAATATTATCGGCAAACCATTAGAAAACCACATAAAAGCGACAAGTGCATAAAAATGGAAGTAGTAAATTAATCTTAAAGAAAGAAGTGTACGTATAAAGGTCTTAGAGGCGAGAAAATTAATTAAATAATTTTTTGGCTCTCAGCAGACCTTTTTGATTTTTGATTCCACTAACGAAATGTAACCCGAACTTCTTCGTCGGTCTGTAAGCTATGCTTTAATTTATAACGATTTCAGCAAATTTGGTATGTTGAGCGATAACAGAGTAGTTATGCTTCTTATGTTACACCAGTGTTAAATCCTAGCAATTGCTGCTATCGCGCGGTTGGGTCGTGAGCTGTAATAGCTATCGATATTTAAGGCACTTTCGATAAGAAAGACGAATAATAACAAAGAAAAAAATCTTATTAATATCAAATTGGACACAAAATAAAATTAACAGATTGTCAATTGTGCGCAGAGCCAAAAAAAAAAACCCAACAGAGATGGCCCACAATTATTTGCAGCCAGTGAACAATCACTTTGACATGGATAAATTTGCAGACGTTGACGATGACCTCTTTCTGAGAAATAATAGAAATAATCGTGCGCCGAGGAGTACGAATCCATTTGATGATGATGATGACGGTGACGCAGAAGTCTCTGAGAGCTCCTCGATTGCCGCCCAAAGGCAGGCGTATGACGAGAAACGTCGAGATATTGAGCAGCGCACACTGGACTCCACGGTGAAAAGTTTGGGTACGTTTCTTTAATGGTAATTATTATTGGGGGCGTTACTCAGCATTTAATTGAATTAACAACTAGGTTTGCTCTACGAAACGGAAGAGGTAGGCAAGGCAACGGCTGTGGAGCTGGCACGTCAACGAGAACAGCTGGAGAAGACCTCTCATAATCTGGATGAAATCAATTCCACGCTACGTTTCAGTCAGCGTCATTTAAATGGATTGAAGAGTGTTTTTGGCGGACTCAAGAATTACTTGTCGGGCAGCAGGGATCAGCCACCGACAGCTACAGGTTCACCCACCAGCAGCCAGGAGACCAATTGCAATGCCAGCGTTGTGGCTGGCGGTGGAGCTAGAGCTGGTGCTATACCCAAACAGCAACAGCAGGCGATGTCACCAACAGAACGCTATGATAATCATCCGGTTAGCCGCATTCGAGACGATTCTAGTTCCTATCATCAGCGCCAGGCGCAGGCGCAGCAGCGTGCCGCGAATCCATTTCAACAGCAGCTCGAGTCGAATCTCGATGATATGTGTGATAATTTGTCGCGTCTTAAGTTTTTGGCCAGCGATTTGGGCACGGAAATTGAGTCCCAAAATGGTTTGTTGGACAACATGAACTATAAAATCGAAAGTGTCGACTTGAAGATGAACAAGCAGAATAAGGACATGAATAAGCTGCTGAAGAAGTGAATGGCTTAAATATGCTAACTATACATAGACATAATGGATAAGAAGCACACTAATAATTCTACACATCTACATACTAATCATATCGTCTACAGTAAAAACCTCCAAGAATTTCGCGCCATCATTAAGCATTCCTAGTTTGTTCTTTTGTTTTTGTTAGTTTGTTTTTGTATTATGTATTATGTGCACCAAAAATGATATTTCTATGAGCTGGTATTTGTGCGTTATAAGTGTTCATTTTCAAAACTAGAATTTTTAAATAAAACATTTATTTAGTTTGTATTTTCAATAAATAATCGAATTATTATACAATTTTTTAATCCGTGTTTTGCAGTGTAATGATATTGTCTTACAACCAGCAATTCTTTGAAACGTGTCTATTTATATTCTCTTATTTATTAAAATATTTAGAAAAAATTTAAAACGCTTAGGATAACTGAAATTTAGTAAGACCATAATTTAATCTGATAACTGATATTTGCATCAAGCTCGTGATTCAAGCTGCGAGTTGTGTACTTTTCTGATATCGATTATCGATCATCGATCACTTATCGATAGCTCGACGATTCTCTTGTAGGAGTTGGTTGTTGTACCTCGTTGGCGGAAAGTCGCATACGCAGCGAATCTAGATTTTAATTACATTTGGAATAAATATCAAAATGGACGAGGCATTCTCAACAAGCGCACAATTGCTCAAGGAGCCGTTATCCATCGCGTAAGCAGAACTAAAACATTTGCAACGTGCTGAACTATAACATTTTTGTCTTCTTCTGTGTAGTGACCTTCTTAACACTGGCGCCCTTTTTAAGATGGACACTGCACAGTTCAATAGCAATTATTGCGATGAATTTAATGCAAGTGACGACGACGCGGAGGATGTGAATGAGGAGGAGATTGAGCACGAGGCGCTTATCTCACCCTGGACTAGTTCGTTTGCTGAGCTGCGCGGACTGATGACACCCATCGATGAGCACATTCATAAGCGGATTACACGTGCCGGGGTCAAGGAGCAGGGCCTGGTGCCGGACAAGGCGCGTGTTGCAGTGCGCTACAGCGCCTTTTGGGAGGGGCAGAGTGTTCCGTTTGATTCATCTATGCTGCGTGGCGCACAATTCGAATTCAATACCGGAGTGCAAATGGTGCTGGAGGGTTTGGAGGCAGCGGTGCGCAGCATGTACGTCTACGAGCAATCGGAGTTTATTATATCCTACAAGCTGCTCTTCCATGAGATGGGCTGTCCGCCACGCATTAAACCGCGTGCGGATGGCCTGTTCAAAATTGAAGTAATTAGCTTTACGCTAATTGGCGATGTGAAGTCTCTGAAGCAGATAGCGCCGGAGGATCGCAATAAGTTCTCGGTGGTGTATCCCAAGGCGCAGGATATGCATTTGCATGGCAAGGATTGTGTGAAGCGTAACTTATATCGCAACGCAATCACAGCGTTCGGGCGTGCAATTGCTTCGCTCAACTATTGCCGACTGGCCGATGAGAAGGAGGAAGTGCAGCAAAATGAGTTGCTAATTACGCTCTACACAAATCTCATGATTTGCCACAATAAGCTGGAAAATCCGGCAGCCGCTTGTACTTCGATGAAGGCACTGCGTTGTATCACACGCAATCAGCCGCCGTGCAAGGCTCTGTTCCAGGAGGGAAGAGCTCTGGCCACTTTGGGGGAACACGAACAGGCACGCCATGCTTTTGTCCAGGCCCAGGCCAAAGAACCGAATAATAAGAAGATCAGCGAAGAGATTGTTAAAATGGATTCTCGTGTGAGCAAATATCAGAAGTCCATGCGTGAGATTTGGTCACGTGCCCTCGCCTGCAAAGAGAAGGAGAAGCAGAAGCACGACTCAAATGAAACTGAGGCAAACAACGAGTTAAACGAGTCCGTAAATCCACAGTTACGCCACGATTTTGAGTCGCAGCTGGAGGAGTTTGAGAAGTCATCGCTGCGCTCGCTCTCCATGAGCCTCACAAAATATACGGACAAGGAGTTTGATGTCCTGCGCCTGCTGGCCAAGCAGCACAACATGAAATTGAGTCTGTCCCCACTGGATGTGGATCAGTTGACGCTTGCAAAGCTACAGCTTAATTAGAGCATACTTTAAGCAATTGCATCTCAAGTATTAATATTATCATTGGTCATAATGAGCAGCTACTCAGCAAATGACTCCAAAGAAGACTTGCCAACTTATCGAATTTACTTACTTAAAACATAGCCAAAGCTATTACAGGAAACATAATATCAATTTTTACGTACTCTTGAAATAATGTTCTCAAAATGGCTTATGAAAACTATTGCGAATTTTGAAGTAGAAACGTTTTTTCGTTATGAAAAATGATGTAAAAATAAAGATATAAAGATGTTTTTTTCTGGTTATTTTTGAATTGTTGTGTTTTTTATTGATCGGCTCTCTGTTGCAGCTCCCTGGCCACCTGTCGCTGTAGACAGCCCAAGCAGACGCATCCCTTGACATGGGGCAGTGGATGATCCTGGACATGCACTTCCTGCAGCTCAAAGCTGTTCGAGCTGTACGCTGACATTCTTTCCGCATGCTGGCACTTGCAATATAGACAGCAACAAATGATGCTCGCTGCGGAAAGTAATTAGAAATACTGAACATTTATATATTTTTATAAGGTTAATGTTTAAATTTTGGGAGCGCCTGAAAATCTGATTTATATGCAGCTAAACGCCAACTGCAAATGCATTTATTTGACGCCTATTGCAAAGTCAGCTAAACATCTCGTAATGCAGCTAAAGCAACAAGTATTTTTTTTTTTTTAAATCTTATATTTGTGTAATCTGAGATTTAGTTAACGTATTCAATTTCTTTCAGACGATAAAACACTTGTCTGATATTTCTCATGTACACGGGAAAAACGTATTTCTTCTATTGACTATTATTTTGTATGGTTTAAATAGCCAATAAACATTTTTCTATGTTTCATTTTCTCTATAAACGTTAGTTTAGTTATTATTACACCCACTTATGCATGTTATCCACAAGGCCAGCATCAAATAAGGATAGATGAAGGCAGGTTCAAAGTATTCCGGCTGCAAATTGCTGTTATTGTTTATGTTGTTGTTGTCATCAACTGCCAGTGATGGTTGCTTGTGCCGATTGGTGTTGTTGCCCGCATAGATATCAAATATCGAATCCATTAACTTTTGCGAATAGTGGCCAATATTGGCAATGTCAGCGAGCACAAGCACATGATTAGTTAGGATTAGAATTAAACGAATATTACGAGCTAGACGCATTTTAAAGTTTATGCAGCAACTGTCGCCGAATGAATGTGAGGAAAGTTGGTAACGAGTGACCAAAAGTAGTTTTCAAACTGGAGATGTGTCTGTGTTGTCTGTGTTTTGTTGAGCAGAACCGTGTACGTCTACGATAAGCAAACACTTGTGAAAGTCATTTGGATTTTGTAAAAATATGTTTTCTGTGTCTCAATAATGCAATAATGATTACAAAATTCAGGCATAGGCTTGACTTGATTTATTTATGTGCTAATCTGAAGAATAATAAACAGAGTAACTTGAGCCAGTTGCTCATTCCGTGTTTTGATTGCCCAGATAGGCATCGCGAGCATTTTGCACCACCAATACGGAGATCTTAGCATCTGGTGTTATGATAACTTCATGGAATTTGGTGCGCACACGTAGCATACAAAGATTTTCGGGTGGATCCATTTTCTGTAGAAATGCCTGTGTCTTCTCGCGCAAATTGTCATAGAGACAGGCATGCTGCAGTGCATCCTGCGGCTGCATTGAAGTCTTCACGGGCACACCCGAACGATTCATGATGAGGACGTCCTCAACGCCGGGTTTCTCGAGCACCTGACGAAAGGCTTCATCAACATAGCGCTGAGTGCGCTTTGGCTTAATAATTATTAATTATTATTCATCTATAGAGCTGCAAAATAACAAATCTAGCGTACCTCAACTTCTCCAGCTTGCATCTGGTTCTATTTTGAAATTCCACTTATGTTTCAATAAGTTTGAAAACAAAAATGCTCAGTTTATGAAGACTTCATAATAATAGTCGACATATAAATATAATTTTACGAAGAAAATGTAGATTTTCCCAGGCTTGCTTTGTTTCCTCTTTTATATTTAGTCTTTGCAAGCACCATTTAGCGAAGTCATGCATCTTTTGCAATTGCCAGGAGAAGAATTTATCAGTAGAAGACTTACGCATATTTATGAAATCTTCTAATTTGTATAAGCATTCAAATTTATAACGGTTCTACAAGCAGTTTGAAATAAAGCAAATTGTTAACGTATTTGAATGCAGTTCTAAATAAAGCAGTTCATATTTGTCGCTCTCTTAAAACGAACAACTGCAAGCGACGCTCTCTTAAAAAACGAGCACGCTGAACAAAACTGATTTTAGACTCTACTATTGGCGAAGCGCTCGTGGCGTCGCTCGCTAACGTCTCGTTTACTTGGTCTGTTCGACGAGTTCTCGTGGTCACAAGTTCGAATCTTCGCTCCGAAATCAGATTAAAGTATAAAACAGTTTTTCTCTTTCTCTTAGAAGAGCACTCTTTCAAGTATACGTATCGTTTATATAGAGCCACTCTCTTTGGCCGGATTAATGACAATATAATTAATGCCGATTATGCGAGAGTAGGCAGATTGTATTTGGTGGGAATTACGCCTTCGGTGCCCATAACGGTTATCAAATCCGTGGGAAAACTATCATCCTTGTTTCCCTCCACAATTTTTTTGTCGAACATATTTTCATAAAAGTCACCCGAGTTTTTATTTTTTGTGTTAAAACCCATAAATATTTATTCATAAATTATCTAATAATTTCATAATTTAGGTTTCTTAAAATACCTTTTTTTGTATTGATGGCCGCTTTGGAATATAATCGTTTTCTTTTTGTTTTCAATTTTACATTCACATACACATGTGCATAATAGGCAATTACAAGAACAGCAAAGTATTTTTTGTATTTTTTTTGGTAGGTTCCTATTTCTCAATATCCCCTTAAAATGTATAAAATAATATCTTAAGTTCATTTCAATTAAATATAATTTTAATTGGACACTGAGAAACGATCCTTAGTATTGTTTTTTTGATTTATGTTATAGTACATACAAAATAATTGTAGTTTTTATTTTTGCAACATTTGAAGTTGTGAACATTGTTTATAAAGTTAGTTTTAGTCTACCAGATTTTATTTTTGCCCCATACATAAGAGAATTATCCTCAATTCATATTTATTTAACTTCAATCTTAAAACTTATGTCAACAACAATAACATTCTCAGGTTATTTAAGTATGGGACATTGTCTAGTCGATGAGTTCCGACATATGCATAAAATAACTTAATTCAATTTTATATAATTTTAACTTATTGCATAATTAATACATCAATTCTATTCTGCGGCATATATAATATATATGCATATAAGTATATTTGTTTATAATTATACTATTTATTTCTTGCCTTTTTATATAGAAGATAGTATTTAATGAGTTTTTTTTGTTTACTGTACATAGATCGGATTAGAGAGGTGGGTGGAGTTTTCAAAGATTACAGATTCCGTCGTATAACTATTATTTTTATTGGCTTAATGTAGCGATATGAATTTTGCAAATATTTTCCTTCATAATTTAATAATTTTACTCTGTCTTAGCCCAAAGTTTCATATAAAATTTGAAGCTCCTGTGAATTTTTTTTTTGGTTTAATTTTATTAAATTTTTGCATTTTGCTTTTTAAAGTAAACTTTCTTATATTCTATGGGGGTTCATTCAAAAATGTTGAGCATACTTCTCGTCCCATTGATTTTGGTTTGATCAACATAATTTTTTGTGTGTCGGAATTGACAGTTTTTGCTAGAAATATATTTAATTTTCAAGGTACGAGAAACTGAAATTTTGATTTGAGCAAATTTTGTTTGTGATTTGCCTGATCTAAAAAATATTATTCAGCTCAAGTTTATATTTACACCACAATATAAACATAACATACGCATGTGTTAATTTCCATCATTGTTTTTAAATTTAATTTTCTAATCAATTATATAATATTTTATTCATTTGTTTAACAGCCATTTAACATTTCCATATTTAGATTATTGTTGATAATTTTTGTATTTTCATTTTTGTTTGTATCTTTTGTTTTACAGGTACACAAATATCCACATAAACTAACAGCATGCAACAATGGGTTAATTATCTTAACAGTTTGCGATTATAGTACATAATCTTTCGGTATGGTCTTATATATATATGTATGTATGTATGCATATTCTAGGTACATTTAGTACATAGTTTCGTAATAGTATCTCACAGCTACTGCGCTAAAAACAACGACAAACTAAAGAACCACAATTGATTAAAATTCCTGTTTTGTTAATTTTCTTACATGGCTCATATACTTAATATTATTAACTAACTTCTATCCCCTTTAAGTGGACAATACATAATACTTTTTCCAAAAATGTAACATAGTTTTTAAAAAATGTTCAAATGTCTTTAAATCAGTTATCACAAATTTCGGGTTTTTCGCTTTTCAAATGTATTTTTTTTTCCATTTCGAAAACTTAACATAAAATTTAACAAAATTTTGATTTTAACATAATTACGTGAAATAATTTTGATTTTGTATTCCTTATTATATATTGAATATTTTTCTATTATTTGTAATTTATTTTTACCACTAGCTACACGTACAAACACATACAAATATTTATAGATATTTTCATTAATATATATTTTTAATACAATCTTTACTCTGTTTACGGATTGGTTTTTAGTTTTTTATCTTCTATTTTGAAGCAACACATAGCTTATATGATTTCTTCTAATACTCAACATTTATATATAAATATGTTTATTTGAACAACAATACACAATAATTGCCATATACATTATATTCATTTTTAATTATTTAATTACTTTCCCTTTAAGATAATTATTGTTTCGTTTTTGTTTTGTTTTTTGTTTTTACTTTTATTGAGTTAGCTTGTGGATTAGTTTTACTCCATTTAAATACAGCACACACATACACACACGCACACACATAAAACATTTCTAAATATTTGGCTTACACATAGTTTTCATGCTGTTAGATCCATATATGTTTTGAATAATCCACTCGGTATTTTAATTCCATTTAGGTACATGAGTCTCTCATTTGTTTGTTTTTATGCCTATCAAAATATATAGTTACACATCATACATTTATATTGAACTGTGTACGTTTTTCATTCTACATATAAATATATATATATATATTATCTAAATATTTACCTAAACATGCATACAAATATTGGACTAAATCATAAACATATTGGATTAATAAAACAAAAAGTTCTAAAAAGTTAAAAATCCAACTTGTGCTTCCTTCCCAAAACTTTTTCAAAATATTCTTTAAACAACATTTGCACTATAAATAAAAATGGTTTTTGTTGTTGTTGTTGTATATGTTATATTAATATATAGTATATGTATGTGTATATAGGGTATATTGTATATGTATATAAATGTATTTACCTAAATCTCCAACCTTATCTTCTTTCCATTGCATTTCCACATTGCTCTCGAATTGAATCGGTTACGTTTCGAACGCTTCCAACTATAATCATTAGGTACATTTAATCCGGGTATACATAATTTAATGCAATATATATATATATATATATATAATATATGTATACAGACACTTTTCTTTTCCAACCAAAAAGCGAGCCAATTTTTAACTAACAACTACGTTAACTTCTTTGGTAATTGCAATGAGTCTTTCAACATAATACTAATCGTGAAAATAGAGCATGTAAATCAGATATAACGAGGAACTATTGAAACATAGTTTGTTTTTCCATGTGTTTTATATGTAGGTACACGAGTGTTGAATACTATATAGTAAGTGTATTGCTAGGAAACATTTTCAGGTGATCAATTTTATACCCTTGCATTAATGTTATCGGATATACATATATTAACTAAAGATATTTATGAATTTTAGTTACTTAGTTTTGAACGATTGTAAACAAAATTTTCGTCTTTGTCTATAAATACATGTTTCTAAAATAGATTGAAATCGGACAATTTCTAATATTATTCCAATTTTTGGAGATATATTCATATTTCTGCAAAGGTATCTAATCATCGGCAAGCCGAAGATAACTTTTTGTTCTTGCTCTCTAAAGTCTGCTTATAGGAAACAGTGTGTATATATGTATGTATATATATTGATTTTTTTTGGCAAATGTGCATAGTCCATGGAGAACTATTTAAATGTTCAAAAAATGTTGCAATTTCTTCCATTTGTTGCTGTTCGCTGCCAAAGTAAATGTAATCCAAATAAACATTTATAAAATCTGCATCTATATAAACATCTAGGCATTTAACATTCACATATAGTATATATATATATAGGCTTAGCTTAACAACGATTTTTTCTTTGCTTAGCTCGATTTCTTTTACATTATGTAGGTACATACTTAGAAAAATAGTGTTCGATAAGGGAACTATTTTTATTTTTTTTATTTCTTAGTTATTGCTACTTTCGTTTTGCTTGATGTTGCTGCCGTCTTGCTGGTTGTTGCTGCTGCTGTTGTTGTCGTATTTGTGGGTTTGCCTGTTGCCTTTGTGGGACTGGTGGCCGTTGGCTTGGATGGTGCTGTTGCTTTGCTGATCTTTGGGGACATGTTGCTGCTAGATGTTGCTGGTTTGCTTGTTTGAGGCTTGGTAGCAGCAGCATTTGTTGTTGTCGCTGGGAATGTTGTGATCTTTTTTGTCGGTGATGTTGTTGTGGGATTTGTTGCTGCTGTTGTTGTTGAGGGCTTTGATGCGCTCGCTGAGCTTGAACCATGTGGTGCGTTTTTCAGTGGGGTTGCTACTGTGTTGCTGGCGGCAACTGTTGTGGTTGTAAGCGTAACAATTGTTGCTGCTGGTGCGGCTTTTGTGGTTGGTGCTTTTGATATTGCAGCTGTTGTGACAGTATTGACAACAATTGTTGTGGGCTTACCTGCAACAATTGGGGTTGTTGTTACAGTTGCTGTTGCCGGCTTAGTTGCAATCATTGTAGTTGCTATTGTTGGTTTTTGCATATTACTGGTAGCTGTTGTAGCTGCTGGTTTAGTTGTAACAGTTGCAGTTGCTACTGTTGATTTTTGCATGTTGCTGACAGTGGTTGTAGCTGCTGGCTTAGTTACAACAGTTGCTACTGGAGGCTTATGCATGTTGTTGATAGCTGTTGAAGTTGTTGTTGCTGCTGCTGGCTTTGGCATATTAATGGAAATTGTTGCAGTTGCTGTTGATGATGGCTTAGTTGCAATAGCTGCTGTTGTTGCTACTGGCTTTTGCATATTACTGGCAATTGTTGCTGTTGCTGCTGGCATAGTTGCAGCAGTTGTTATTGTTGCTACTGGGGTTTGCATATTACTGGCAATTGTTGCTGCTGCTGGTTTACTTACTAAAGTTGCAGTTGCTACGGTAGGTTTTTGCATGTTGTTGGCAGCTGTTGTAGTTGCTGTTGCTGCTGGCTTATTTACAGCAGTTGTAGTTGCTATTGGCTTAGTTGCAGCAGTTGCAGTTGCTGTGGCTGGCTTTTGCATGTTGTTGGCTGCTGTTTTGGTCGCAGTTGCAGCTGGCTGTGTTGTTGATGTGCCCATAGCAGCAGTTGTTGTCACTGGTTGTGGCCTCTGAGCAACAGTAACACTTATTGCTGTTAGAGCCGCAACAGTTGTTGCTGGCTTGGCAGCAACACTTCCACTTGGCTGGGTTATTGTTGTTATTATTTTTGTCATTTGCGACTTGTCAGCAGCTGCTGTTGATGAGACGGCAGCAACTGTTGCTGTTGTTGGCGTCACTATCATATTAACAATCGTCACGTTCGGCTCTGCTTTTGTTGACACGATTTGTGTTTTTGGTAGAGTTGCAGTTGCAGTTGCAACACTGCCATTGATTGCTGTCGTGTCGGCAACACATTTATTTTCATCTTTTGCAGCCATCTTGCTATTATTGGCAGCAACGGCAGCTGTTGTTATTGGCTTTGTGCCTGGCATAAACGCGGTTAGTGCTGGGCTTGGCTTCGTGCCAGCTGGCACAGCAGCAATATTGCTGTTAACAGCTGCCGTTCTCTGTATAGTCACGTCTGCAGCAGCTGCCGCGCCTGTTGTAAATGTGGACATTGTTTTGCATTCACGTCCGCTGCTCATGGTGCCAGTGGCCAACACTTTTGTGGTGGCAGCAGCAATTGTTGTTGTTGCTGCTGTCGGAGTTATTGTTGCTGCTGCTGCTGGCATTGCTTGTTGCTTGCCTGCAGCTTTCTCTTTCTCAACATGCTTAGTGGAACTTACCTCCGTTATGACCTTGACTTGAGCCGGCTGCTGCTGATTGCTGTTGATGTTGCTGCTGTGATGCCGCGCCGATGTCTTCAATATACTCGGTCCCGGCAACTTGCCCACCGTCATTGGCAACACATCAATCGCGTCAACGGCCATCGCCGACGAGGCTGATGCATTAACCCGCTCTCAGAGTTGCATCGCCTCATCCCGATAGCCGTTGCCGTTGTCATTGTTGTCATTGTTGCCATTTGCAGTGCCATGGCCATTGCCAGGAGCAGCAACATCCTCGTAGGGCGTCACCTCCAACGGTGATACACCACTTATCAGTATTTGAGTGTTAGTCACACCATCGTAATTCTGACTCTGATAACGCTCGGCATGCAAATTGACACAGGGTCTGCCAGCGGGTCCCCATTCCGCTGTGGGTCGCAGCAGATGCTTGAGACGATCTCGGAAATTGAGATGCTTGGGCGCCTTGCAGATCTGCTGCACGCCCACCACAAAGATTATAAAGACCGGCAACAGGCCTATTATCCAACCAACTGTATCGGCCCAGATGGGATATATGTAATGTCCATATTGGGCGGGCTTATACTCAACCCAGTTGAAGAACAAAATGAACTGCAAAAGAATTTCAGTTTACTTGAATAGAACATTGGCCAGAGGTGTGTAAACATGGATCCATCCCTTGGGATTTTGGATTCTTAAGATATTGGTACTTACCAGTAGCGTTGCTGGTGTTATATAACGCCACATCGTGCCCCAGAAAATGTTCCATAGACGCGATCGCTTGCCAATCATGCCCTGTATATCGTTGAGGAAACGCTGCGAGCCATAGATCCAGGCAATCAGGACACACTCCGATATGGCTATGAGCAGCACCGACCAGTTTGCCGCATATTTATCCATTAGCTGCAGCCAGTACATGCCACTCTGAGGAACATCAAAATGAATCAGACTAATTTAATATAGTTAAGTATTATATACTCACATTGGTGGTGAATCCCAATCCTCCCAAGTAGCCAAATATGCCCACGAAGAGTACAACCCATGTTTTGTATTGTCGCAGATTTGGAAACTTGTCCAAAATGGCAGTAGTTACGGTCTCCATTAACGCAAACTGCGAATCTAAACCCAATGTGAGCAGCATGACAAAGAACAGTATCGACCAAACTGGCGAGATGGGCAGACGAGTAACCACCTCCGGATACACAATGAAAGCCAAACCAGCACCCTGATCCACAACCTTTTTCACCTCCACATCCAGCTCGTGTGCCAGAAAACCAATTATCGAGAATATGACCAAACCAGCAAAGAACGAAGTGGCTATGTTGCAAAAGGCCACAATAAGTGAGTCCCTGAAAGTGGATGAGATATTGGTCATAAAGATGGGTACATACAATAGGCAGGTATTGTTGCATAGCTAGTATTATAATTTTAAAGATTTGCGATATTCTAAAATCTGCTTGAAGGATAGATCCGATTGAAAACAAAAGAATTAGAACCATTTTCCAATGGGTGGGTTGATTTTTAATGAGTTTAAAAGGTTTAATTTCTTAAGACTAATCTTTTCAAAATCTACAAGTCTTTAGGAATTATATCTGTTACAGGTTCTAAGGATACTATACTTACTTATAGCAATTATTGGAGAACTTATTGTATGATGACAATGTGATGAGTCCGCCCCAGGCGGGGCTGAGCGCAAAGAAGATCTGCACAGCGGCGTCGCCCCACACCTGAAAGAGACAATAGAACCCGCCGATTAAGATTAAAGAGTTGGAGTTAAGGTTAGCTGACCACTGACCTGAGCATTTGCCAGTTGCTTCCAATCGGGCATGAGATAGAACAGAATGCCTGTGCTGGCACCTGGTAGGGTAACGCCACGAAAGAAGAGAATGACCAGCACCAAGTAGGGGAAGAGGGCCGTAAAATAGACGACCTTGCCAGAGGATTGAACGCCCTTGCAGAGGCACAGAAATACAATGACCCAGGCCAGAAGCAGGCAGGCGGCCAATGAGTACTTAATGCTGCCCGTTTCCTCAATGCCCGATGACAGGCCCAACACAAAGTTGCTGGGAATGAGAATAGAAAGGATTAAAGTTTACTTAAGTTAATTTATAGTAGTGCTGCTCAGTGAAAAGGAAAAGGTTGCTTTCACTTCAGACTTCGGCGTGGACTTTGGCCCGTTTCTTGCTATCAATCAAGATTTCATAATAGTTAATATTTAAATGCTGTTGTTGAATGGAATTTTTAATTTAATAAATACTTAATTAAGGTTTACTCACTTGAAATACTCCTCGGCCGGTGGACGTTTCAGGGCATGGAGCGCCATTTCGGTTATATTGTGCTCATCGGCATAGGTGGTGTTGTAGCAGGTGCGCAGATAGTAGGTGCCATTGATAGCTTCACACTGGTCCGCCATCACGTAAGAGAAGCAATCTGCAAGTGTCATCAACTCTCTTAGCACATTGAGCCAAATAAACACAACACAACAACAACAACAACAACAACAACAATAAAAGGACATGGGCAATTCAAGTCGACAGTCGCTCAATTATGCAGAAGGGGACAGCAATTTTTTCTTTTTAATATTTATGAACTATTTGTCGGACTGAAAAAAACATCAGCGAGAAAGAGAGAGACAGACAGAGAGAGAGAGAGAGAGAGAGAGTGAGCGAGTGAAAGACAAGGAAATGGCAGCTCTGTAAAAAAGGACTCGTGCGGAAGGACAATACAGCAGTGAGTCGGGCGACTTTTGTGCGGCTTCATAATTAAAAGGACAAAGTAGCAAATCTGGCAAAAACATGAAAAGGGTTGGGCGGCGAGAGCATTGTTGTTGCTCATCGTGCCTGCCAGTGAGCAAACACAAACAAAATGTGACAACTGAGCGACTGCCAGATACCCTGTATAACACTAAATGGAGTGTGGCCTGTGGTATAAAAATATATTTTTATTTTTGGCATATATGTATATATAAAATAAAATAAAACAAATGATAAGGGACCGATTTGTGTAATCTTATTGTGTAGGGTATTTTCAGCGCTATACCAAAAATATATTGAACTTGCCAAAGGCTTAAGTAAGCAGTTCCGCCCCTGCATCCATAAATAGATTACAAATAATATAGATTACGTTGAGGTGTCATATAAAAATAGATTAAGGCCTCAAAAACAACTTTATTCCATCGTTTCTGTTAATTACCACACTTAATAGTCACAGAAACCAATCAATCGGAGTGAAGACACCTTCTATTATATAATAGTTCTTTTCCGTCAACATTTGTACAAGAGCAACACTTCTTTTCATAGTCTCAGTGAAGCTCCAAAATACAGGGTATATTTAAAAGGGTTAAAATGTCGAAGGGTCCATCACAGTGGGCCCGCATAACGGTAGGTCTATATGTCATTTTGTTGGGAGAGCTCCGTTTGTTGACCCAGGACTGATTAAATTTTGAAGAGCATGCTTTATTAAGTTGAGGCGAACGCAAATCGATGTCGGAACTCGTTGGTGGACGGGGTCAAACGTCAATAGAAATGCTGACACAGTTGATTAGAGGCACAGCTTGGAATTTGTTTTTTTTTATTATAATGGCATTAATACTACAAAATGCAAGGGGATTCCAAGTGGATTTAACTGTTAAAGCTGTGTTGAATACATAATATGGGTAGTGAATATAACAAAAAAAATACTTTTTTTTAAGCTGCTTATGTGGAGGCATTATTTGAGTATATATATATAAAATTTTTTAATCTGGCCGCTGTTTTTACGAGCTGCCCACTCACGAAAATTGCGCTGTTTTAACTGATATTTTTAGCTGGCCATTTTGCACACCTGACTCGGCAACATTTTGGTGGCCAACAGCGGTATGCTTAATCTAGTAGCTGCCACAATGCAACGTCACAAACTGTTTATGACATTTGACTTGTGAAGCTCGACGCCTGCCACATGGTGCATGGGTATGAGTTTTTTTTTGCCTAACAAAAAGTTGGGGCTCTTGTTTATGAGTTTGGTGGTTTTGTGCCTGTTCTGGTATGTGTCTGTGTGTGTGTGTGTGTGAGTATGTGCAAATGCCAAAGTTTTTTGGGTCTTTCAGTTGACTAACGAGGCAAGCGGTTGACCGCAAAATGACTAACTGAATGCTGCCAAGTTCCGAACTCACAATTCGCATTCTTTGTTTGCTCTTGAAAAGAATTGTGACACCGAGTGTGCGGCTGCGTCAAGGTGCATCCTGCCACTTGGCCACAAAGGTCCACTTGCCTAATGGCCCCTAAATGTACATCTACCAAATAAGTTTTTCTCCCCATTCGCACCCAACTTTTGTGGTTTACCAATTGAAAATGTGATTTTAATTCAGTTGCCCAAAATATTGACATTTGTTTTTGCTGCTCGCTCAAAATTTGATTACTGTTTAAGTTTGAAGCAAACACCTGGCACAACACTGCCAATTGAGTTTTGGATTCCGTATTTGGCATGCAATTAATTTTCAAATTTACCCATGTAGTCCACGTAGCTGCCAATAAAGAGCTGAAGGCTTCACAAGAAACCAACAACTAAACAACAACAAAACCAATGGGAACATTTACAAATTGTGCTTGTGAAAGGCTGAATGCCAGCGTAAGTTGATTACAGTTCAAACAGACCTGTTTCCTCCAAATTTAGGCCAATTGATTACGTGCCCCTTGTCAAATGTTACCCATGTTAAAATTATTTAAATTTCAACTCTCCAACCAAATTTCATAACTTTAAAGTCGATTTTTGACATTGATTGTAAAATCAATTTTAATATCTATAAAATTCTTTGTAATTCAATCAATTTGAAGTACGGTTTTTATTTATTGGTTTTCAGATATCCAGAAACTAGAGAACATTTTGCTATAAATGTAAACTTGTTGTGAAAACTCAATTCGCATAAGGATTTTCGACTTTAAAGTTGAAAACTGTGGAAAATGGTTTCCCTCACAAACTAATTAAAGCTGACAAATATTATGAATTTTCAATGCCACTCCATTCAAATTAATGAAAAAGGCCTCGACATGTCGACAACCCGACAACCCGACAGCCCGACAACCCAACTCAATCAGCGTTTATTCAATTGCCCGCGTTACTCATACGCCGCATAGGTAGCAAATACAGTTATGTGCATAAGGCTCTTCCTGGAACGGGGTGGAGATGACAGTTAAGTCAAGGTTAAACATATGGCCCCACATACCGCACACATATATATATCTATATATATATATATATATGTATGTATGTGTAAGTAAAAGTAGGTTGCTTTTCACAGTACATGGCGCATATCAATCATCTAATCAATCAGCATCAAAATGGAAATCACATGCGCCACGGCTAGAGAAAATTGAACACGCGATTTCCTTTTTGTGGTTGGAATTTATATTTGTTATTCCATGTTTTTTCCCCTCTTTTTCTTTTTGTAGGCGGGGCTTAGCTTCAAAGTGTTTACACGCCGTTTAATTTGCCTGTCTGCCTTTATTTGTTATGCAATTAATTTTATTACAAACATACATCCCTCCCCCCCCCCCCCATACACACACACACATACATACACACACAGACTGTGAGAGGACCCTTAGATACAAATCATATAAAACTTTATGTGAATGCGGCATCAGGCAAAAACTGTCTGCCTTTCAATTTGGGTAACTGGAGCGTGTCTACTCAGCCAACTGTGCCTCTGTGTGTGTGCTGTGTGTGTCGGCATCTTACATTTGATTACAAACACACACACACACACTCATACACACAAACAGAGAGATAAGATTCTTATATAAGCCTCTCCCCAGTCGACTAGGGCACACAGGAAATTGCCATTAAATTTTGTGACCTTTAAGTTTGATGTGGGGCAGCAGCGTTCAAGTTTTTTTATATATTTTTTTTTGTTGCTCTTCTACAAGTTTTGTAGCACACCCACACAAATTTTTGTGGGATCATGTTTGTGTCCATAACATCAGTTTGATTAGCTCCAGCAAACCTTATTGACCCAATTAGAAGTTATAACCGCAAACATAAGCACACACACACACACACACAGACATGCTGTGAGTTTAGTTTAACTTTATGAGATTGGATGGAGAAAATACGATTGGCCTAAGGAAAGATCCATTAACTATTAAATAATTCAATAATCGATGTATCGATCCGATTCGCTTAACTACATTTATGTAGAAGAATTTATTTTAGTTTTTGTAATTTTGTAATTGAGAATTTGAAAGTCGAAAAAATATGAACTTTCAGCTAATGTTGTCCAAACAAATTCTGGGTTAATCTTCTCCAACTGCTATTAAATCAAAGAAGTGCAAAATCAAATGATTATTCACCAATATTTCCAATTTTCCTAATATTGACACCAAATATTATTTTCCCTACTATAAAATAACACTTAGCAAATAAAGGCAGACCCATAAAAACATGAAATAAACCAAACAGAGCCTGTTATGTAAGCACTTTTGCTTAAGAAGACAAAAAAGATGGAATATCCGAGCAAAATATTGACAGAAAAAGTGTCTGTGTTGTTGTTATTGTTATTTAAGTTGTTGCTATTGTTGCCTTTGTTGTTGTTGCTCATGTTTGTGTTTGCTTTTGTGTTTTGAGGGTCAGAGGCAAACTAAGGCAGCAGGCGGCGTTAAGTGTGCGAGATATTCAATCAATGGACAAACAAGTTAAACACATTTTAATCATGAGGCTAAAAGTAAACATTTGTCATCTAAAAACTCCATGAGACGAGGTCGTCAATGGGGACGACAACGATGATGGCGACGAAGGGGCAGAGGATGACCAGAAGAGGCCAAAGCCACAGTCCAGACGAGACGAGAGGTGAAAGTGTCAATAAATGAAATCCTTAAGAAATTGCTTGTCTGCCACTGAGATTGCGGGTGTGTGTGCGGGTGTGTGTGTGCATGTGTGGAAGTATAGCTGAAAAGCTGCTACAAAAGGCTGCCAGCCGACTATTGAATGTCAAAAACTGTTTAGGCATAATTGTTGTCACTTTAAGCATCTATTTTTGACAGCCATAAAAAAACAAGCAACACCATCGCATCCATTGTGCATATCGATTTCATGATATACACTATGCGTTCCTACTTTTTGTATACCCTTTCAAAGCATTTTATATTTCAGTTGTATTTAGATACATTCTTAAAGGCATCAACAGTTGCACAGATATTGGCATGCTAATCTGCCAGTCTGTTTCCATACAAAATACTCTCAGAAAAAGTACAGACATATTTGTAAGAGTCCCTATCATAGCTATGCTAATTACTTAACTCAACTAAATTGATATTTAAGAAATGTATTTTGTTAAAATTATGTAATAAAGAAAAAGAAAACATATTTCCCTCAAGCAGAAATGCAAGCACATACTTCCAAAATTGCTCAAACTTAGAACAAATGTAAAAAAATTAAATTTAATAATCCTAATCTTAAGAAAAATGTGTAATTAAATTACTTATTTATTTATTTTTCTTCAATTTCAGTCTGGAAGTGCATCTAAGCATCGGCATGCTGTTAACAGCTGTTTGTGTTGCTTTTTTGCTGCTGCTGTTGCTGCTGCTGCTTCTTCTTCTTTAGGCAATAGCTGTGCATCAATGGCGTCCATATTAAATCACGTTGGCTAAAGCAGAGGCGTGGCAATTGAGCGGGTTGCGCCGAGCAGCGAGCAACTGTTGTAGTGTTGGATAGTGCCAGCTGTGCTGTTAAAGCTCATGCAAAAACTTTCAATGAAATTGGCTGTTGCTGTTAATGTTGTTGCTGCTGTTGTTGCTGCTGTTGTTGCTGCTGTTGCTGTCTGCAGCTGTTGTTGCTATGATTATTACTTGTACTGCTGTAGCCTGTATAGAATGAGCGCCACTTGAGTCTCTACGTGCGTGCGTGTGTGTGTTTAAGTGCCACTAAGGCAGCCGCAATAAAATAAGCAAAGCAGGGAGCGGGGGCAAATAAAAAATAAGGCAAAAGATGCTGCTAAATATGTTCTTCTTACTCAAACAACGAATGGCGAATGCTCTGCTAAGTAGCTTAAAAAGTATAAGAATAAATGAAAAATATTGAGGAAAGTGAACTGGTTTTATGCAATTGACTATCAGCTAACTCAACTAAAAACCTAGCTTATTTTATTCATTTTTAAACCATTTTCAAAATAATTATTAACGCATTCCAACTTTTTGAATAGTTATTAACTAAACTCATTTCAAACTTCAGCATAACAACCCTACGAGCTATAAACACAGATTATTCCTTAGCTATTTTTATGACTTCACAAAGTTGTCTGAGCCTACATAACTGTCATAACTTGTCGTATACACAACATTATGCCACCTAGTTCAAACAATAACCTTGACTGCCCGAATGCCACTCCACTTCACAAAGACTCGTTAAAGATTTATGTCTTTCGCGTGGCAGAGAGAAATTTTAAATTGTGTCTGTATTTGTGTTTGTCTTATTCTAAAGAAATCAAATGCACGCTTAAGCGCGCAGCTTCTGCTCTCAGTCTGTCCCACACACACACACACACACTAACACACACACAGAGCAGACACACCTCTGGCAATGTCAAATGGAAACCCAACGAGCCGCAGCACAAAAACAATTGCCTACTTCAAGGCGCTGTCGTCCTTTTGAGCAAGCGCCTTGCTGGCCTACCTCGGCATTTTTGTTGTTGTTGCTCATATTGTTGGCTGTGTATTATTATCATCTTTTGCACAAAAGTTGCTTTTTATTGTTTACGTGTGCGTAAATTGCAAATGAATAAAAACCTTGCCAGTTTATTTGCTGGCGCACAATAAAATTGCTGTTATCAAGCTCAAGTTATCGATATCGATTTATGGGCATAATATATTGCTTAATAAGATTCCGGTCGAAAAATATGTACATCTATACACCTGAAAAGCATTAATTGTCCGCATTCTCCAGCTATAGATACATATATTTATATGTATATCAGCAATTATGTTTAGTGGCTTATTAAATTTACTATTTTCTGTGTGTGAGTTGGACAGGCCTGAATAAGTTATTCGCGCCACGTTTGGGCCAAAGTTTGGTACAAAAAAAAAAAAGAAAGTTTCACATTTGACAGCTGGCAATTTGCTTAATCTATTGGCAGATATAAAGCAAACAAAGTGCTTTCGACTTGATATTGTACTCACGCTCTGTGCTCCACTCCGGTTCGCAGTTCTGCCACGGCAGCTGTGTGCGAAATGAGGCGAACATATAGAATATAGTCCAGGCAATTATTAGATTGTAGTACAGCATCACAATGGCCGAGACGATGATCATGCCGGTGCCGAGTCCACGGAAGAGCGGACAAAAGCGGCGATAGATGGCCACCGGACCCAAGGCGGCATACTGGCCAAACGAGAGCTCCATAAACATTAGCGGTAGTCCAGCTATGATTAACATTATGGTGAATGGTATCAGAAAGGCACCTGCAAGCATAAACACATTTTAAATTGTAATTGCTGTAATTGAGCACAACTTGAATTTCTAGAGACCTTCATCATTCTTTAGTAATTAAGTGATTACTTACCGCCTCCATTATTGTAGCAGAGATAGGGAAAACGCCAGACGTTGCCCAGCCCCACCGAGTAGCCGAGCAGTGAGAGAAGAAAATCAAAGCGGCCTGTCCAGTTGCCACGTTCCGGTTCCGCTGCCTCAATGGTGACCGCATCCGCGTCGAGTGTGACCAGCGCCGTGCCCGAAGCACAGCCAGCAATGCTGATGGCTGTGGGTGTGGTGCTGAGCTGTGGTGGTGTCGCCACTGTCGCATCCTTTCCCGAACCACTCGCTGTTGATGTTAACGCCGCCGCATTGGCAGGACAAACTACGCCTACACCAGCAGCAGGACCACCACTGCGACCCCCGCCAGGAGCTGTTGCTCCACAAATTGCTGTTGCTGAAGTTGCCTTGTTGTTCTGGGCTCGACGTTCCGCATTGAATTCACAGCTGCTGAAACGATCCTCATTTTGCTGCAAGGGATTGGTGAGAATGTTTTGTGGCCCAGTTAGTTAACCTTGCGTGACAATCACTTGACAAGCGACTCGCCTGGCCCAGCCTGGCCAGCTGCCAGGCAAACGACAATGAATGGCATTTGGCCTCATTAAAGGCAACAGGCAAATCTTTCTGACACCGAAGTTATTGTACCCTTCAGCATCGCAGTCAATTCAAATTGAATGTTAACGATTTGGCTTCATTTTGCTCTTAATATTAATATTCTTTTGCGCAACTGTTGAATATCAGCGAACTCTCTGTTCTTCTGCATACGATTACCAATTGAATACTTAAATATATTTACATTTATTTTCAATTAAAAAATGTCCAAAAGTATTTTTTAAGAATTCACTCGAATTGGGTATAAATTTCAATAAGCATTTATCTTTTTATCTAAGAAATTGTTTAATAATTTTTCGAAGTCGAAAGAGATTTTCCTTGTTCTATTATCAACATTTAGAGTATGCTTCACAAATGCTTTGCAACTTCCAACATCTTAAGAATATAGAGCATTATCAGAACAGTTTTATGTTGACGCACTTACCTCCCATAGATCCACATCCAGTTTGGTGCTGGACTCTTTGTTCGGCTTGAGGCTTTTCGTTTTGGATTTGGTCTTTGATTTCTTATCCATATTGTGTCAAAGTTGTTGCCGCTAATTGCATGCTATTCTCTGGCTATATCTGTGTGTGTGTGTGTGTGTGTGTGCAGCTTTTTTTGGGGGCACTGTTTCGTGTGATTTATGCCAGTTGCTTCATAAATTCAAATTTAGCTAACAGATGGCACTCAGTTGTGGCCTGGCCTGTCGGCACTTCTGTGTTGGCCTTGTGTGCTGTTTTTTTTTTTTTTGTTTCGAGCGTGCCCCTTAGGTCATAATTGTGGTCTCTGCAAGATACAAAAATATAATTTTCAGTTAATGATGCTGGGCAATAACGATAATTGGCAAATCAAAGTTCAGATTGCGCTCATCAAATTTAAAGTGCAATTTTCAAGCTCATTTAGTTTGTAAATTTATTTACATATGTATACATATATATATTTTACAATTATTACTCTATTTCCGTATTTGTTAAATTTCGCAACTCAATTATCATAATTTAATAAGCCCTGTTAATTAGCGCATGTTGCCAACTAATCAAAATCCATTCAAGCACCGCTTTCATTAGCCAGATTTCCATTTCCTTTCCCAACTGATGCTGCTGCTGCTGCTGCTGCAGTCGGTGTGAAAATATTGGCATCGAACTGACATCGATTCATTTCATTTTGCACATCGACTGGCATTGGGAAGAGCAGCGAGCAGAAAAAAAACACTGAAATAATATAGACAAAACCTTCACATTGACATTCAAAATGAATGAAAAGATTTATAGTATATATGCTAAATATATGTACGCATATATATATTTTAAATTAACTCAATTGATGCTGATGTGGGCGGGCAGTTGGCAGATAACAGAGCAGAGGTTACAAGGGCGCCGGATATATGGATATGTTTACATATTGCTGAAGGTTTTTACCTTTCTGCACTCCCTTTCCCTCTCTATTTTAGACTCTCTATCTATCTCTCTCTCTCTCTCTCTCTCACTCACTCAGTTCGTTAACAAAAGATTTTGCTCAAGGAAATATGAGAAAAAAATATACATTTAGCCTTGATGCAGATTATTCCACTAGTGCAGCAAAATGGAAATGATAATATGCGTTACATTTTAGTTACGAAAGTGTTTTCCATGCAGTTTTTGTTAGCCAGAATGCCAAAACGACAAATCAGTCAAAACAAATCTGTTGTGGCCTTAAAGCTTGTTAGCTTGCCAGCTCTACTGAATTTCAACATATTTCTTCAGCTTTGAAAAGATAAAGATTGAAATTGTATCATCAAATATATGTATTTATTTTTATATTGGTTTCTCAATTCTTAAATATTCAATTGGACAAAAATATATTTGCTTCAAATATTCAACAAAATTGTATTTATTCTAAGAAAACGATGGAAAAATATTTTCAATTTTAAGACAAATAAACAAATTTATTTTTTCTTTTTCCGCATCAATTCTATTTCTATCTCAAAGCTGAAGCTTCAAATACGGAAATATATTTACTTCAAATATTCATTAAAACAATAAAATATAATTTAAAGCAATATTTTTTTGTTTTTCATTTAAGACATAAATTTTAATTGGCTTTTCCTAACTATTGCTCAAACCATTTCGCTTTGACCAATTTTCACGGAGCCTTCCAAGATTAATGAGTGCTTGAGAAAATGACGTGCCGTCAATGACACTTGACGCTGTCGGCTCACACACTTGCACAAAGCACACACACAAGCACACAAGCACACACACACACACACACACACACACACACACACACACACACGCATAGAAATGTGTGTGTTTTTGTTGGCACCATAATATGATGTGATGTTAACTGTTAGATGTGATGCAATGAGATGAGATGAGATGTGTAACGATGCGCTGTTGTTGTTGTATAATACCGATCCCCTCTCCTCTGGCCCCGCAATCCCTCTCCCCTTTCAGCTCATAGTGTGTTGGTCACGTTTTTATGCGCCATTTTGCCTTTGAGCTTAAACGTAGCTTTTGTTTCTGCCACACTGTCTGTGTGTGGCAATACGTTGACAAGTTTGATAATTAGGCAGCCAAATGTGCATTTAAGTTTGTTGGGGATGTAAACGTTTTTATGTTGCTGATGACGATGATTATAACGCTGATGAGGTTGCCCGTTGCTAATGACCTGGTCGCTAACCAGACTGCAACTGGTGTATGGTCTATGTCAGGCAACTGTTTTATAGGCGGACAAGCATTTGCCACGCTTATCAAGTTATTTCATTAGGCCTGCGCTTTAATCATTTGGGAATTTCAATTCTAATTTGACGCTCTGACAATTCCAATTTTAATAGCTTTTGGACAAAGTTTTAGATACTGACAGAAGTAATTAAAGTTAATTTAAGTTATTAACTTGTTGTATAAGTTTGTTAAACATCAAATAAAAGTACATTTTTTGTAACACAGTTTAGGTTTACTTATGGTTAATCCCATCCACGATTATGGCTAGCAGCAGTTTTAGCCAATACAATGTTTGCTGCACATATAAATTATATTTATTTGCTTAGTTTATGTCATATTTTTGTACATCATTATTTATTACGACTTTCCAAATTAATTTGATTTATTTTTTTATTTTATATCTACATTTTAGTTACTGTTTTTTTTTTTTTTGTCCAGCAACTATTTGGCATTTATACTTGTTCTGGCTTTTAACCACATTGCTGCTGTATTATTTGTTATTGCCGTTTCTCTTTCCTGGGCTCTTGGGACGGGAACGGGGGCCTCTGAGGCAGAGGCTGCGGCTGCGGCTTTTGTGCTGTGGCATTTGCTTAGCAAATAGTTTTTAATGATTCCAATGCCTGCGGGCAGTTTTCGTATATATATATATATATATATATATATATATAACGCACCAATCGCCATCCTCTTATCTGGACAATCCCACACAGATATGCAGGACAACAACAAGGACAATAGCAATCGTTTGGCTTTGTGAAAATTGTGCGGCATTTATTGCAAATAGTTGAAATGTCTGCTGTGGGGTGGGGGGATATTTGAAGGCTTGTTGTATTATTGTGGCTATTAAGCTGTTAACATCCAGTTACAATAGCATTAAGAATTCCAACTGTTGTTCATTGATTTATTCGCAAATACACAGCACAAAAGTTAGTACAAGCTCAGGAAAACAAGGGGTTGGGCAAAATTGGCAAAAGTTGAAAGTTTTTGCTCTTGTTTTTGTTTATAGCTGAGTTTCTTGTTTTTCGCGGGAAACACAAACTTTTCGGGAACTGGTCTTAGAAACTCTTTTCCTAGTATTGCGCAACTGTTCATAAAACTAATAAACAAGACAAGTTCACCTTGCAAAGTCGCGGCTGAAATGCTCTTCCAATAAAAAAGATATGTTAATGAATAATTCTAAGAATACCTTTGCTGCTAAGACTATAAAGGTTTCGTACTTGTTTTAATTTAAGGCAGCCTAAGCTGATTTAAATTATTAATTGCGTAGCTCATTTTATCATAAAATCAAAATATCCTCTTCAAAATGAGTTAAATATAAGTTTGCTGTTAATTTGCCCAACTTTATGATTATCTGCAGCATTGCTTACTGAAAATGCAAAATAAACGCAATTAAATAATGTGGAAGTTTGGATAGCTAATGGCTATGCTTGTCTCAAAGTTAAATAAAACATAAAGTCAAGAAACTCAAGGCCTTCCGCCTGGGTAATTAAAAATTTAACTTTTAAATATGTGTATCTAATTACAAATAATTCACAGCTGTCTGTATGTGCCAGAGAAATGCTGGAAAACGATAAAGATTTAAAAAATGCAAATAATTTATGAATAGAGGCCAAAAAGGCAATTAGATTTGAACATTTGCAAGCTTAAGTTGCCAAAAGGGAATTCCCAAGAAATGGAGGAAGAAATTGAAGAAACAATTACTCACAACGGCTACTTACTATATCCGTTTGAATTGTATTGTTGGCAACACAAGCACCAAACACAACCACAGACACACACACACACCCGCACACACGAACGCAGAAACGTTTACAAAAGTTTACAAAAGCCGATTGCCATCATATTTCAGAGTTGCCAGATGTTTGCTGCCAGCAAAACTTGCAGAAAACTTCTTAAAGTGCTGAATCATGCCACACACACACACAAACACACACACACACACACACACACTCATGCATAGCATATAATTATTTTTGAACGGCATATCCATATACATATATATGTTTGTGTGAGTGTGTTAAAAACCCAAAAAGTAGCAATTAAGTGTTACGTATACGACAGGAGGTGCCCCGCAGCAGGTTGAGACTAAAACTGAAAAACTGGTTTCTAGGGATGGGTTTTTGGTGTTTTTTGGTTTTTTTGTTATTTGGTTTTTTTTTTTTGTTTTTTGTTGCGTGTTTTAGCTTCTTGTTTCGCTTTGTTTGGTCAATTCGAGTGTGAAAATGTTGTCGAGCGTTTTTCCCTATTTTGTGGCTGTTGTTGCTGCTGCTTTTGTTGTTGTTGTTGTTGTTGTTGTTGTTGTTGGCGTAGCTCTCGCTTGTTTACACACAGGCACACACAGCCATTGACCTTGGGCTATGGTGCAATGTGCAAGCGCATGGAACGAAACGCATTGCCCGTGCCCCAGGGTCGACAAAGTGGGCGTGGCTGATGCATTATAGACTTTTTTATTCCAGCATCTTGTTTGGCCCTAGCAGCGTTTTCCGTTTTGAGCATTTTTTTTTGTGTTCGTTTTGTTTTTTAGTATACCCTTGAGTAGAAATGGCCACAATTATATTTGGTTATATGAATTGCTGAGGCTTGGGAAATGAAAATGCCCAGAACTACATATATAAAACATCTCAATCGTAAATATTGTTCAATTTATGAGAGATTTATTGTCTAAGCAGAGTTTTACATCAGACAAACTTTAGATAAAATATCTTCTAAGCCAAATTTGATAGTTAAACTATTTAAAATGAAAACGGCAACTTTTTTTTCGTAAATCATTTTCGTTTAATTTGATTAAATGCAGAGTTTTTCTCTTCTCTTTTAACTCATTTTAAGCTTTGTAATTCAAAACTTATATTCTTCCTTGATAAAGTTAAAGAGATATGATAAAATTTAGCCAAACAATTTGGCTATCAAAGAAGCACTTCTCCAGTGTCTTGTAAAAGTTTCTTGGTCCACTTATTTGAATTCCATTTTTTTTCCATTTTTATATGCACTACTCAAATTTGTGCTGCTATTTGCAAATGGAAGCACAAGAGAACTTCATCAAGAGCAAAATCCACATCATCATAATGATGATTGTAATCGTTTGTCGCCTATTTTTTAGTGCTGTGTTGTTGCACAATTCTGGGCAATTTTTTAAGTGGCCATCAGTTGGCTGAGAAATGATTTGGTGGCACTTCCGGGGGGTGGGCGGGTGTGTGTAGAAATGCTTGAACTTGATACTACGAAGGCTGCATGCAATCAACAAATAAGGACAACAGTCTCGACCTTTCTCTAGCAACATTTGGCATGGCGTTGCATGCAGCAGCAGCCAAACAAAATAAAAATAAAAATAAAATTGAAAAATCAGCACGTAAAGCAAACTGCTGACAGTTTTCTATTTTTTTTTTTATGTATTTTGTTGATTTTGTTGTCCTGTTGCTGCAGCTGTAAAATAGATAGAAACCTGACAGAAACCGGACCATCCCCTGGGCAGCAATATCGATTATTGAGCATTCCCGTCGAAAGCCATTCGACAACGTATGCAAAGTCGCTTTTCAGCAGCGAATTCCATTCAAATTCACCTGTTTGGAATGTATAAATGGGGCTGGTGTGGCCTACTGGGGGCGGGGCTGCCACTGAATCTTCGCATGACAAACAAATTTTACGAGTTGCTGGATTTTTTTTTGTTGCGAATAACCTTTTCGTTTTGCTGCTGCCTTTCACCGGCATCATTTGTCATTTTTGAAACCTGTGTCAGGCACCCTTTTTTTCCTGGTTAAGTCTGCAACAGAAGCATCCTAAATGGGGGAGAATTATATCACATGAATATGTAAATGAATAGGTGTCGCCACAACTGCTGTTGAGAGTTTAAGTCTGAGCTATGCTTATGTGATTAGTTTAGGGAAAAATGGAAACATGTCTTCAAATGCACACATTCAATTTGTTGAACTTAAGCAGATACTCGATGACATGAATCAAATAACAAAAACGAACACAAGCTAAACATTTTTAGCTCAAATAAAACATGTTTTCAGTATTAAGAAATACTTATAGTTATGCAGCTAGTTTTCCCATAAGCAGCGCAACATCTTTTCTTTGAGCGTATTTAATATTCAACATTCTCGAGAGCTAGCTGGCATTTTTCTTGCCTTTTGTCGCTAACTTCGACTACATAAAATATTCATGTGACTGTGGCAAGGCGCCCCGGCGATGTCGTCCTTGCCAGCTGGGTTTTGATCCTTGACGTTTGTTGGCAATCGCAAATTCAGCGCTAAATCTCAATCAAAATGCGCGTAAAGTGCCATTTCACTTGATTTTTATGAATTTGAAATGCGCCATTTTTGTTGATTGAAAGACACTTCCCCCAAAAAAAAAAAATAAAACATCGACTGAAAAGTTAAGTGAAAATGGGGTTTCTAAGTTGAGCTCAAGCTGAACGATCCACGAAGCTGCAATTTGTGATAGCTTTTCATTTGACTCAAATATTTTTCAAATTACTTAACAATTTGCTGGCTGAGAAATGTGGCTGTTAAACCATCAAATCGTTGCCACACATGTGTGCATACAAAGTTAACTTCTACTTGACAAGCAGATGAGAAAACCAAATGCAATTTCGTTGATGGCAAAATGTATCTTTTAAAATTCGAAATTAAAGAAAATTTCAGCATTTTATGTTCAAGGACTGAACTGCTTGCAAATGTTATTTTCATTTGCATGTTGAACCCCCCCCCGCCGAAAAAAATGGAAAAGAATCTCGACTCAAATTGCATTTCCATTTAATTCGCTCAATTTGTCGCCAGTTTCTTTTTTTAATGTCGCCGACTGTGAAAAATTGCACGCGTTGCCTTGCCTTGAAGACAAAATGCGCTTCATTTGAATTTTGAGGCAAATATGTAAATAACAGCAGCAAAACTAACAACAACAACAACAACAACGAGAAGAAGAAGAGTGAGAAAAGTGACAAATAGTTGAGAGAAGTCCTGATACACTTCGGCTAAGTGAATTAATGCTTACGTGCACCAAGTTTTCCAAGTGATGTTTTCATTTTCTTAACACTTTTTTCCTGTATGTAATTCTTTTTACCTAGCGCACACATTTTGTGTGTGTCTATTTTTTTCTTGTGCTTAAAATTTGCAATTTAAATGTAATATTTCAACTGCTTGTTTGGCTTATGACAAGTGCAAGCGTTCTGACTTAACAGCCAGCGACAGGATGCAGGGATGGGGTGTTGGTCTACGTGTCTTTGCATCAGCTGGCAGCATGTGAGTGATGACCAGAGATGTAAACTGGAGAGCATGTGACACCATTCCTCAAAAGTCGAAAGCACAGCATTTATTGCAACTCTTTCTCGTTTCGAATTGAGTTGCCAAAGAGTCACGTTTCATTTCATTCATATTATCGATATATGCCACAGCTCTCAGGCTGCCACATTTCGTGGCTACAAAATGTTGTATAAATTTCAATAGAAATTAGTCAATCGGATAGCAAACATTTTTGCAAACATTTGCACGTTTTATGACAAAATGAAATACAGCTTGTATCGAATGTGCACAAATCTAGATGTGTGCATGAAAAATCGGAAATATTCAACCAAAGCCCGGAAAAGCTGACTAGCAACATATCATCAAGTTTGGCACGCAGCACAAAAAAAAAAAAAAAAAAAAAAAAAAAACATACTTTTCCATTTATTTAAACTACATTTATTTCGATGTGAATATTTAATACTGATTAAAGTCCACATTTTCATTATTATGTTTCATATGTTAATTCGATTTGTGTTTTTTTTTTTTTGGTGTAGACTTTAAGTAGATATTTGTGTAATATAAATATTATATGTCCTTTATGACAGGTTTGATAAAGATGGACAGAAAAATTTAAACATTGGTAGATTAAAGAAAATACATAAATAAGTGTCTGGAGTCGACACAGATGCACAGAGAAAATAGTGAAAGAACAAATACTAATTTAATCAAAATTGAAAAGGATCTGTTTGAAATGTAAAATATAAGGGCTGCATAAGAATTGCCATCTGAACATATCATTCTCTGTGCCCGAGTCCAAATTGGCCACATTGTCCACATTTGTGTGCCACTTGAAAAGCAGCCAAGTGTTCCTTGGGTTTCATTGGCTCAGCAGCGGCAACAGCAAGCCCTTATACATATTTGGTTTTGCAATTCTGCTAGTCAGCCCATCAATTAGAATGGACAACATGATTCAGTTGATCCAGTCATCCTTCGAACAATGGTAATTTGTGCGCCGCTTAAACTATTCCTGTGGCCTAGTTCGATAAGCAGCGACAAAGGCAAGCAAGACTGTTGAATGACACAAAACACAGCGCAATGTGCCAAATTTCAGATACAGATGAGGTGGAGCCACTGAATGTGGAAAGGCTGGCTTTGTTCGCTGCTTATCCAATATTGCCAGAGAAAGTCAGTTGTACGCTGCTCAAGCGGCACACTAATCCCTTTGGCAGCAATGGCCTGATCAACAGCAAAATGTACAATCTAATTGAATGTCTTCAGCAGCAGTCTGAGGCCGCCTATTGTGGTTTTGCATAACAATTGGTTACCTCGAATCAAAGCAATCAAATGGCTGCAGCTGGTGCCCCTCTTTGGTGAGCCTGTAAACATATCCACTGTCAGCAAACAAGTCTTTTTGACACGCTGCACAACATCATTGGTAATCATTAAATGGTGATCTTAAGCAGGATACTTTCCAACGCATCTGGAGCGATGTCAACTGGTTGTATAGATAACCTATATTTTAATATTATATTTGATAAAATGAACTGCTGAAGATTACATACCCTTGAAACCATATGGATGGAAACCATAATGGATCTATGGATATTTGAATGGTAAAAAGATGGACATGTTCTCAGTTTCAGCTAGAAATCTTCGACTCTGTCTCGAAGTATATGTTAAAATTATACTTATAATAAACCTGAGCTTATTGCTCATAGCTTGATCTTTAGAAAATTGCTACATTAAAAGTTGAAAACTCGATTCTGCTTCGAAAATCATGTTATAATTGTGTCCTCAAAAATTGCTTTAGAAATGAATCAAAACTTTAAGCAGTCATAATTTTGTTAAATTTTGTTTAGTCATGGCTTGGTCTCTACAAAAATACAAAATTCGCATTTGAAAACGCGATGCTGGCTCAATTTGCATATTAAAATTATGCTCCCAGAACAAGCTGGTGGGAAGGAGTGAAATCTTTGCACAGCCGCAACTTTTCTGTTAGGTATTCGATTTGGTCAAAAAGTGGTCAATATTTAAATGATATTCGTGAAGCAGACGCTTATAAACTTTCTCTACTTCAGTATATATAGTATATAGCCATTAAAGAAATCAATTGCAACTGACTGGCGATGTCGCTTGCTCGTCGCTCGCACAACTGTTTTGTGGGATGTGTGGATGTGTGTGTGGGTGGCGGTCTTACGAGTTGGCCAAGAGACAAGCACTCGAAGCAGAAGTTTCGCAATTGGAGCAGAAGTGCTGAGGCAGACGTGGAAGTTGTAGTCTTTTAGTCATTAACGAAATGGATTTTGGCCAGAGCACACGATGCATTTCCATTACTTGGGCAATATTAATCATAGTCTGTCAGGCGGCAAAGAGCGAGAACCAGAGTTCTGGCCAGAACTTTGTGCTATATATGCCCACACTCAATGCGGTCTACTGCAGTCATCGTGTCCTTTTTCTGACCATCCTGGGCACTTTATCTCTGACGCTGCTCGGCTGTGTGGGTAAGTGTTGTGTGCACTGTGTGTGTGTTGCAAGTCTGGTCAAGCTTCACTGCTCGTTTAAGGCTGCATTTACTGCTGTTGCTGCCGTTTGCCGCGTCGCCAAACTGAGAGCCTGGACGCCTATGCTCCCAGAACACAGAGTATTGTCTGGCCACCACTGCCGGAGGAAACTGCTCATGTGGTCAAAGTTACTTTTCTTCATACACCGGGTGCAGTTGATTGCCTGTGTCGACGCTGCCATCAGGCGAGGAATATGCGATGCCTCGAAGATTGCCTCAGCTCAACGGAATGTTGAGTGTTCTGAATGTTTTTTGACAAGTGATTTATTTTAAAATCATTTCCAAATAAATATTATATATGTATAAGCCTTAACCACGACAATCGACGAAGGATGTTACTCAAAAAAATGTATATAATGTATGAATAAACTTGTGCTCCGTCCTAATTAAAAATTCATTTTTGATTTGATTTTATTTGGTTTAAATTTGTTGTGAAATTAACAAAATAGATTGCTAAATGATGAATATTACGATTTATGAGTCTTTGGAGAACTTTATGGTATACTTAAGAAAAGTATGATTGCTTTTTGTTTTAAAGTATAATTTAATTTTGCTGAGTTATAGCTTATATACAGAGAATATTTTTCGTAGCAACACAAGGACTTAAAATCTCTATTTAATTGGTCTTGCCTCTATTAGACTCCACTGGAAAACAGAAAATTTCTTAAATTTATTATGCAGCGAGCATTTTGAAATCAATTCATTAATAGTGATAATCATTGATAATTCGAAATTTTCGATTCTCAACTGATTTCATTGATTTGGAAACCGGTACCAAATTGAATTTAATGCAGTGTCTGTTCTCAAAACCCTTAGGAAACAGATTCACAAGTGTTATACTTCATTTAATGGTACTTTGAGCGGCAAACGATAAGCAACAAATGTTCGGTGCTTGGGGGCAGGCTTTTCTTGTTGTCCGCAGCTGTTTTTGCATTTAGCTGAAGCTCAGCCAGCAGCAGGGTTGAGACTTCATCGCTTGGTCTTTGTCGATTTAGTTTGTGGGCAAGCACCAAGGCAACCACCACTAGCACAATAATAATAGTAAATATGTTGTCGGCACAAGAGGTCTTGGATAATCCAGATTTTACTGAACCAAACTTGTTGCCAGATTATTACTGGCCAAATGGGAGCCAATCTGTGCAAGAGGACGATAATGCGACAGCTTATTCGAATGACAATGAAATTAATAGCGATGCTAACGAACACAGTTGCATTTCAATGAGAATGGATCTGCGCATGAAAATCGCATTTTTTGGCCTGATGCTTCACATTCTCATCGTGTGTGGCGGTAGGTTTTCAATTTTCAAATTTCAACGGGCAACTTGTTCGCTAACATGGCATCTTTGGCAGCTATTATTGTTTACAGCTTTGTTTACTGTAAATCGTGGTCCAATAACAGACGTCTGGCAAAAGAGACGAAGGAGCTGAGGCGTCGTCTGCAAAATCCACTCGCTGTGCAGCATTTGCCCAACACACAGAATTGTCCCTGTCATGGCTGCCGTGTGGCCAGACAAATGCTGAACGGTCTGATTGTGCAACAGATCATTGCGGAACATTCAGAGCGCTAGCTCTACACAGCGTGTGTAATGAGTGCCTGTTTAATATTATTATTATGAAATACATAAAATAAATAGAGCTATAAGGTGAAGAAACTAGCTTGGCTAACTGTGGCCTTCAAATTTGTTTATTAACTTGGAATATTATTTAACATTGTGAAAATTGTGCGAACTGTAAACGAATGTAATCGATAGTCGGTTAATCGATACTTAATTTGGATATGCAGAAAAATAATTGCATATAATATCACGTTAAATTGTGCTAAATTGCGGCACATATGCAGTATTTGCCAAGCATTATTTATTTGCTTATCAATTTGGTCTGTTATTTAACATTGCAAACGTGTTCAGCACTGTAATCGAATGTAAACGATAGGCAAGAGAAGTTTTGCGATCGCAGCCAACTTAATTTGGCGATTAATATTCTTTCAAACTATTTGCACAATTGGAAATTTAAAAAAGAATTATCATGCAAAAAGTTTGTTTGTGTCAAATAAAGAATTGTTTCTTTTCGATAGTAACAATAATAGCGATGCGGATAGTTTGTACTACGACGTGCAGGAGACTTTGCCACCGCTCACATATCACGAAATGCCGCTGCTGGCGGCGAATTGCTCGGAATACGCCATTGCTCATCCAAGTGGGAATTTGCAGCCGGCGCGTAATATGAACGAGGTGTGCCTCTTGCCGCACATACTGGAGGGCATGCGACTTGTGCAACTGCTGTGCTTGCAGAGCTATGCGTGGCCACATTTGAGACTGTGAGCGGGATATGGCGCTGTGATTGTGAGTGCGCCGAAAAGTGGGCGGACATTGAGCTGTGTGCCTCTGCCAGGTGATGTGCAGCAACGTTGTCGCACACAGCACTGGAATTTGCATGGACCCATTGTGCTGGTGCTCGCCGCTGACTTGAAGCGACTCCGGCAAATTGGTGCGTTGTGCAATGCGATGCTGCGCAAGGCCAAAAGCCAGGAGTGACTGACGTTGGAGCTAACGGTGTCAACGCCACGCTCCGCGGAGTTCTTTCAGCGACTGCTCAACGGCGTCGGTTGTCTGCTTGCGATGCCATCTCAGTTTTTGTGGCGTTGCGAGAATTATATCAAATTGCCATCTTTAAGATTTGTCGCTTATAGAGATGTGGATTTAATTCGGGCTAGCAGCTGCAGCAGGCTTATAAGGAATTACTCGGTCTGGTCAAGCAGCAAGTTCCGCAGCTGGTGATCACCACGCAGTCCTATAAGCCACAATTGGTGCGAATGCTGCATGAATTTAATATACCATGAAACCACTCATGTGGCTAGTTTGCCAAAATGGCAATACAACTGGGCAAAGAGAATCGATTGCGCCAGGAACAGAAGCAATTGAAGCAGGAGAAGCTGAAGCCAAAGGTTAGCTTAACTAAACTATAGTCGAGATTGTTAATTATACACTTTTCTGCTTGGTAGCCACAGTCTCTGGCCAGCCATGAAGCCCTATATAGTTGCCTAATGAACTGAAAGCTGTTGCAGCTAACTGTGGAGCAACAGCAGCAGCCACAAAGTGATGTGCTCCAAACTCTGCTCAATCAACTCATGTTGCCGTAAATGAAGGTGCCAAAGGCAGAACAACAACCTGTGACCGCGCCTTCATCAGACGTGTTGCTCGCTGGAGTTTGTAGATTGCTTGTGGCGAAAATCATCAGCAGCTGAATTGTTGACTTTGAAGCTCATCTGCTGCACTATGGCTACATTCAGGGAAGAGTGTCCAAGATCAGGCAAAGGATCCACCTTATGATCCTCGCAAAGAACGTATGGAACGCGCTTGTGGGAATGCTGAATTGTATTTCGATTAGTTCTCATTTCTTATACATTTAAAGCTGGCGTTAATTTGGTTGTGGTTTGATTATGTTAGGAGAAAGTTAAATTTGAAATTTGAATTGAATTTTACATTTTTTATGGATGTTTGCATGTAAAATGATGATGACTTATCTAATAATAAATAAATAAATAGAAACCATTTACAGAAATGTATTATAATAATAATTTCATAAAGTATTTGCTAATTATATTTATATTTCAACTACAATTAAGTGAAATCGAATATTTCTTATGAATAGTTTCATTTTTGATTTAGCACATCCATTGAATCTTAACCAATCAAATGCCAATTGTTCTCATTTCAATCAACTGTCGTTGACATTGTTTTTGTTGCTGTTGTTCGAGTCGTTGTTGTTGTTGTTGTTGTTGTCACTGTCAGGTGCTTTGTTTCATAGAAATGCAATGTGCATTTGGCTGACAGAACAGGTAAATGGGAAAACATAACACAGAAATGTCATTTTTGCACAAGTGTTGCACAAGTCATGTGACAGCGTTAAGCACGACTACAAACTCTACCACATACATACATATATGAATATCTATACTTGTTTATATCCTTATATATATTGTTATGTGAGCCAAGTCAACAATTGTACTATGGCAAAAATAAGCTCTGCCTGAAAAACACTTTTGTGCGGAAAACTTGGCAGTTAAAAAAATTGTTGATTCTTGATAACCATTAACGATACAACTATTTTTCCATAACAGTTAAAAAAAAGAAAAAGCATTTGTATGGAATTGGAATTATGGTAACCTGGAAACGTTTCCAAGTGCTTTACCAAGAAGTTAAACTGTTCAGTTCCGACAATTTACCAAGCATTTATATCGCTGCAGCATCTGTATTTGTATGGCTAATTGGCATGGTTTGCTGGTCCTTTATTGCAAATACCACGTATTATTTAAATAAAAACAAAAATTAATTCCAGAACTGAACAACAGCGCTTTATAAAATGCAGAGCAGAGTTTATTAAATTAAAACTTTGGCAACGTACTTTAACAACTTTACGAGTCCAGTTCATTTCCAGGAAACTTGACATTGAATCATTTTAAGTGCACAGTTCCACTAGAGAATAAATAATAAGTAAAATGTGCAAAACTTAACATGAATATGGATAAAAATCTGATTAAATGTTGCATTATTCTAGAGGTGAAATGTTTTCTCTTTAAAATCAATCCAGTTTTAAACAGTTGGCTTAAATCGTAATTGGAAAAGCAAAATTACCGAAACCGAAATTTAATGTTTTTTTTTTGTTTAAGAGATAGTTTTGGGAAAGGATATTAATTGTGTTTATAGCACTACTAAGGTAAACGAGTATCGAAAAATATGTTGAACAAATTCACTCAAACTCATTCATCTTCACAACCAATTTATAACCTTTTATAACGTTTATCGGAACCTTTTAAGATTACGCAATCGAAGTGAATCAGCAAATTAATTCAGTTTGACAAGTTATGGCTGATAAAAACTTGAAACAATATAATCTTAATCAGCATTCAGTATATGTATGTGCATGTCCCTGGCTAGTCTCTCAATTTTTATTCGTTGCCTGCAACTCAATTTGATTTTTATATGCGCATATGTTATAAAAAGGACATGATTTCCTTGTTCTATTTGTTGTAGTTGCAGCTTTAAGCTGAAGGTGCGCTTAAGAGCACATAAATGTCAATGTTAGCCGCAAATAACTAATACAATCAGTGACACACACACACACACACACACAGACACACACCCCCTCGCACAACGTGCAGCTGCAGTTGCATTGTCATAAAAATTGTGGCAGTAAAAGCCGTAAAAACAAAACGTTGCAAGGCAAGCAGGGGCGGTTGAAAAGGCAAGAGCTGTTTAACAGCTTAGCTAAGCATTGCTGTTGTTGTTGTTGTTGGCAAATGGCTGGGGCAACCACGTTAAGGTCAAAGTTCACTGCAAAAAGGACGCGCGCGTAAAAGGGACGTGTTGCAGTCCTGGCCAGGACACTAAGCTCGCACGTGAGGCGTAAATATTTATAATTCTCGCGCGCTGCACAACATTGAAATAAACATTCAAGATTGAAGTTTAATGAGCTTAAGACACACACACACACACACCCACACAGGCCCAACTGCGAGTATCCTCTCTGGCAAGGACTTGGCAAAAATTTGGCATAGAACTTATAACTGTATCCCTAGTATGTTATGCAAGGTCAGGGAATTAAACTTGCAGTTATTTGATTGATTTATTTGCTGTGTGCTTTGCGTCATTCACAGGCATCATATTTATTTCTGTATATTTATATATATATATATCGTATATATCTGCCTTAGTTGTGAGCGAAATGTAGCTTCCGCTATCCAAGAAAAAAGAGCAACAAAAACTGGTTTTGTGAGCATTCAATTTGATTTATTTTTGCATATTCGTTTCGAACGTATTTTTTTTTTTTGTGAACTGCGCACTTGGCCATATATTCCGCTTTTTATCATTTGAAATTCCCAGTTCGTTTTATATGGCAAATCAACTCAAGAATTTAAGTCAAGAAATGTGAATAGAGTACAGAAAAAAAGCAAAACTGGAATTTCTATGCCAATCCTTTTGATGGACTCCGAGTGGACACAAGTTGTAGCAATGTGTGCTAAGGGCCACTAAGGAGTACTTTCTTTGAGATATGCTAACTTATTCTGATATGACATAGAAGTAACTTAATCATCAATAAATCTGAAGAAGGAAATGTGTTTAGCTGTTAACACAGTACTTATTCCTTTGCAGTTGTAAAGTTTTTCTATTATTTTATTTTGAGAATAAGTTTTTTTTAGACAAAATTCATAAATAGAACCAACAAGCAATATTTTTTATGTGCAAAAGTTTGCCTCGTTTGATTCGAGTGTCCTTCGTTTTTATTATTATTTATTTGGTACCCTTTTTTTATGTGTGCACTTTGATGATATGTTCTACTATCCTTTAGCCTTTATGTATAACATTGATCTGTGCATAGAAAGTATCTCATTTTCGTTGCCTACTTGTTTTTCGTGTCTTTAACGTTAATTGCTAAGCTGACTCTCGCATTACGTATACGTCATGTGTGACAAGTGAGGCAATGTGTCAAAAAGTGCCAGCAATCAATCAAAATGTTTGCTTTGATTTTTGGCATGCAAGCAGCTGGACAATAAATTGCACACCTGTTGTTGTTGTTGTTGTTGTGGTTTTTGTTAGAAACTTACCTGCGATTTGCTGTTGTTATTGTTGTTTTTGTTTTATTGTTTAATTTCTTTGCTGCGAGTCGTTAATAGTTGATTGTGCTGAAAATGAAAGCGCTGAGAAAGAAAGCCAGGAGCCAAATGGCAGTTTCAGCCAAGGCAAACACGTCAAGCGAATCTCTGTGTGTATGTGTGTGTGTGTGTGTGTGTGTGTGTGTGAGTGAGCGAAGGAAACAACGCACGTTCACGTCGAGCAGGAACCAGGAAGGAAACCGGCACAAGGCAAACAGACAGGAAAGCAAAAAGCGACAACGACAACGATTTGACGAGCGGCAGCCAAGGACAAGGATACAAAGGTAACAACAGCAATAACTATAACAAAAAGGGGGCAAAAGGAAAAAAAATAGAAAAAAAGAGAGCAACACAGAGAGACTCCTTCTGGGAGAGATGCGGACAAGCAGACACATTCCAATAACAATGAGGCTGGCAAAGAATAGCAAAAACTTTTGCCAGGCTCTGCTTTTGCCCAGTTCTGTGTGCCAGGACAGCGGAAGCTGGAATTAATTTTGCGTTTCGCCTACGCTCGCCAGCAATGCAGCCAGTAAGTGGCAAGGGCATGGCGCAGGCCAAGGGGAGTCGTGGAGGGGTAGGTCAGGTTGCCCCAAAAACTTTTTACAAATATTTGTCGACGAGCGTTCGAGTTCAAAATGGCTGAAGACCTCTTAAATATTTGGCATAGCAACTCAATTGCAGCATTTGTGGGCAAGCACACATTCTTAAATATATGTATATATACTGTATATACATATATAAAATATATATTAACACTATATGGTATATTTACATATATATATATGTGTGTGCAGTAGAACTGCAAGGCTGACAAGAGAATAACTCTTCACATTTACAATTGGCATATTTGCGGCGAGAATTGTTTGTTCTGAGTTGAACATACAAATTACAATGCATTAAAAGAGAAATTTGCGCAGTAATGGGGAAAATTAAGAGAAATGTGTGATTTAGCTATGGTTTTATATGGAAAATTGTAACTAACTTTTTAAATATGATTTAATATTGGAAATAGGAACAAACTTTTAGCTATGATGATTGGTATTTGAAGTGTTTTTCCTTTTGGCATTTTCTATTAATTTTTCTTGCTCAATAAGTGCTTAATTCAAGCCATTATTTGTGCTCTTGATTAAATGTTTAAATTATTAAACATATTTCTTATTTTTAATTCTTTAATGTCATAATTAAACTACGCCAATTTTAATGGCATTTTTATTGCAGCTTCGACAACTGAAAACGGAACTATCAAAAATAAAAAACTAATAAAAAAAATCATCAAATCATACATTTCAGTGCACAGCTAAATGTAGCCATAAAATGTTCATAATTAAATTACGAGAAATTTATAAAATGCATTTCAGACACATTTCAATTGAAAAGGGACACATTTAGTGATGATCGACTTGAAGCAAGTCATAGATGCAATAAATAAATTAAATAAATTGAAATATATTTAGTTTCGATTCCAAGAAATACGACAAAATTGCCTGCCATCAAAGGGGTTACAAATAATATTTATTGTTCCCTGTATAATTCCAAGAAACGAAATCGAATCCGGATTTGTAGTTTGAGGTTTGGCTAATTAGATGGTAATTGAAACCGAAAAACCACTTTGACAGTATAATAATGGCTGCAGAGAGGGCGGCAGTAAGGGAGGACAACACATATGCTTTTATTCTGAACCATGACCTGCATCCTGAATTCAGATGGCAAATAAGGCTAATTGAATCATGTCAGCCAAGGATGAGGACGCTGAGGCTTTATTGTGCAGACTACCTTTTTTTACGTCATTTAACGCGCCACGTCAGTTGCCATTTTAATTGTTTTAAAAATTTACTCTTGTTCAGCAGGAGGAGCAGGGGGCAGGGGGCAGGGAGAACAGAGAAGGAGCCGGGACAGTTGGGGCAGCAGCAGGAGCAGGAGCAGAAGCACTAAGGACACGCGCACGCAATAAGGACAGCTGCACTCACAAAAAACGCACGGATAAATATGAATACGTCTGAATTGGCTGCCTTTTTATTAAATTTTTAACTCTTTTTCATTTCTTCTTTTTTTTGGTAGCGTTTTAAAAAGCGATTTGAAAAAGAACGCGACTTACACAATTTTCAGAGAGCTTAAACGATTTTATTGCGAGTCGTGTTGTTGTTGCTGCTGTTGCTGTTTACAGTTGTTATAGTTGTTGCTGAAGGTGTTGTTGTTGTTGAGTTAGGTGTTAATTGATTGTTAGTTAACATGGAGCAACCACTTTGGCGCACAATTCGAAAGCAACTGAAGGGAAAATCAGCCAACAGCAGCGTCGGCAGCGGTAGCGGCAGCAGCAGCGGCCACCCACACATACAGCTTTTGCGTGAGCGCAGGCAAAAAGCTGCTTTCCTATAAAAAAAAAGTTTATGGCGTGAAGCGTGCGCTCGTTCGCTCGCTCTCGCTCTCACTTGTGCGTCGGCAGCGCTGCTTTTGATTTACAATTTGATTTACTAGCGTCGCCATTTTTTTTTTGGCAGAGCATGCGAGAGCTTTTCACGTGTAGGTGTTCTTGCTTGCCTGTGTATTTGTGTGCGTGTGCCTCATTGTAAAATGGGTCCTTGAATATTTATTCGCTTAATTATGTGTCGTGTGTGTGTCTCTTTGTGCTGTGCATGAGATATGTTGCATACTTTGTGGGCGTGCTGAGAGAGCTAAGCTAAAAACATTGTGCGCGTATAAATAAACAATCCGTGGGCTCTCAAAGCAATCGCCGTTAATTTGCCTGTCATTATTCCTGAGTTCATTTATGCTGAACGGGTTAATTTTCTTGTAGAGAATGCAACCGTTTTAGTTGGGGTTTTTGAAGGACATACCTTGTTTAAGCTTATAAAAATAACTTCTTCAAGTTGGGAATGTAACATGTATATAATATGGGGAATTAAACCTTAATTGGTGATAATCTTAATTTATGTATGTGTTTAAATAGAAATAAGCTTTTAAAATTAAATGAATTTGGACTTTCACAACTAACTCACTTAATTATTAACCACAACCAATTAATTTTAAAATGTTCTACTCTTCTACATTAAATAGTAGCTTCAAGTTTTTTGCCTCTTTAAATTGCGGAGCATCTTATTTGCATAGTCAAAGCCCAAATATGTTTATTACCTATTTTTAATATTGTGTTTAATAATTTTAATATATTTTTTTGTATTTGTAATGTGATTGTCTACCTTCTAACTAACTAACTTTTATATTATGCCTGCTCTAATTCAATTTGGGCTGACTAATTAATACATTTACTGTTGCTTAAAAAAATTAAGCAGTCTCTGCAAACTCTTCGTCTTTTAGAACATCTCTCTTTGGCTTTTCTGCTGCTCTTAGAAAATGCATGTAGCTGTTTGTGTGTGTGTGTGTGCTTTTTCAGTAGTGCGTGTGACCTTCAACACATGATGAAAAAACACACACACATACACTTGCATAGGCAAGCACACACATTCACACCTCTCCTAGCTAAGGCATAAAAAGCTGCTGCAGTCGCAGTCGCTGCTCTGCTACTGTTGCTGCTGCTGCCTCGACCTAGACACTGAAAGCGTCATTGTCGTTGACGCTTGCGTTGCTTTCGCATGCGAGCGAGAGAGTGAGAAAGAGATAGAGAGAGAGAGAGAGAAAGTAATATGAGAGTGTGAGTAGTTTGGGATGCTGCGCTCTCTCTCTCTCGATGCATGTGCTAAAGCTTAGCGAGGGCACTTCGTGAATCCAACGGGAAAATCTGTCTCTCTCGCTCTCACTCTTATTACTGCTCTGCAACGTTTTGCATTTCGCATGCTGCGTAGGAGTTTTAATAAAACTATAAGGCGATTATTAAAAAAGTAGAGCCAGCATCTGGGCGCAATGTGACAATTAATGTTAATACTAATAATATAATAATAATAAGCATAACTGGATATGATAACATCAAGCTTTGCGCATCTGTTAAAACAATTTGGATTAAATCTTTTAAGCTGACTCACAGCTGTTGTTGCTGTTGCTGTTGTTGTGCAAGGTTATGAATGAAAAGCTTTTTGCCGATTAGAGTTCCGTTTGTCGTCCGCCCTTCGGCAACATTTCCGATTGCGATTTCATCTTCATCGTCGTTTTTTTTATTATGGCTTGCAAATCTCAAAAGCTTCCGTTGGGGCGCATGGGAGAAAACCTTGACAACATGTTAACAAGGCATTAACAATAAAATCGCAGCAGTAGCAGCAGCAGTTGGCTGGAGAGCTTTGAAGCTTGAGCTTTAACTGCAGCCAGTAAAATTATGAGAGATAATTGTTGGTAATTGCGGGGGTATTAATACTTATTGATATAGATAAACATAAATACACAGAATAAAACGTGTGGTTTGATAATGCCATACAATAACTCTTCAGCACGTTAATTGGCTTCACTTGCAGCATTTTGGACGTTGAATGTAGGTGAGATTGTTAAATAGTTATTAGTTGAGCCTTGGTGTCTTGAGTTATAATGTTAATGAGAAAATAATTATATTCAACTTATATATTTGTATATAGAAAGTGAGAAATTATTTAATTAATTTTAAGTGAAATGATTTTCTAGCTTTTAAAAATCAAATTCCGGAAATTTATCTTTAGAAGAATTAATTGCAATCTAAAGTCTTTTTATTGCAATATCAACTGTTAAATAAGCTGATCTAGTAAGCGTTTGCTATTTTAACTGCGATCTCACACACATGTAATCAAAGCTTTTAGCCTAAACACGAACCACAGCGGGGCTTTCATTAAACGATACGATATATTAAGAGCAATTCTTTGCCGAACTTGAGCTCGCCTTCTCAAAGAGAGCTTGTTGTCTCTCAGGCAACAGAGGCGCTTTGCGCACAGCTGATCAAATTGTATGCCGGCCAGACAACATATTGCACAGGAGCGTAACAACTGGAGAGAGGGATGACGTGATCTCTTGTTTGCCAAGCATATTGCACAAGAGAGGCACGAAACTTTTCTGCATAGAGTAGTTAGAAGTGGAGATAGAACAGAGACCTTTCGTTGCAATAACTCTCTATGTTGGACAAAGTTTGAGAGCCGCCCTCGTCAATGTGCGCCTGTGTGTGTTTGTATGTGTGTGTGGATCGACCAATTGACGATCGACGACTCGACGACGCTCACACATAAAAAGCCGCCTTTGCGAAAATCGCGCAGCCAGTTTGTGTTTTGGCAGCAAAACAAATCGACGTGAGATTTGTCGCATGTGTTTTTTCGCTTTATCATCGCGTGTTGATTCAGTTTGTGTTTTGTTTGTGTTTTTGCAGAGTGTTGAGAATTAATGCTTAAATCGAATGTATCTTAAGTAAGCGCACTTAATTCAAGTTCGATTTGGGCCTTTGTCTAAGGAAGAACTAGTTCTAAAAGTTGCAAATTTCTGATTAAATTACATACAAAATGAGCAACGAAAGGTAAAATTAACATCAAATAGTTCAAATAAATTTATGTAAAACAAAAAACAAATGCAGAGACAACACACACAATTTCAATATCTGTCTGTGTTTACCCTATTAGGCATATCTTAATGTATAGACTTGAAACCGTGACTCTTATTTTAACACAAAAGGGAACAAAACCAGTTTTCCAGATCGTTTTTATGTCTGTCTGCTGCCTGTTGCCAGGCCTTCAACTCGAGTGTCCGTCCTGATTAGAAACACTGCGTTGATCTTTGAGCCCCGCTAAAAACAATAATAAAAACAAACAACTGCAAATAAATAAAATAAATAAATACAAGAGCGAAACGTATACTGAAAAATTCGTTTTTGATTTTAGGCATTTGGCATTGTTTGGGCTTAATTTGATGAAATGCTTTCAGATTATTGCCTTATCGTTCAAAATTTGGTTTTTGCTCACGCTCAAGTTGAATAAGCGTTTTCATTGCTACTACTAATTGATTTGCCACCAGACACACAGTTAGTTGTGTATAAACATGAATTGAACAATGCGATAAGATAACAATTCTATTGAATCAAAACTCGTGTCGAGCGAGACAAAAGCAATTTGAGCTGCAAGTGTGAAATTGTTCCTGATAATTGAAGAAATTACTTTTAAAAAAAAGTGATTGATTTGCTGACATATTTTTGAAGGTTTTTTTTTTTTGAAATGAACCAGCTGACTTCCAGCAAAGTATTAATATTATTAATAATAATAATACTTTTAATATTGTTGCTGTTTTATTACTGCTTCTTCTGCTTTAAAAACATTCGAATGAACAGGAGATTGTCAGACATTGTCAGATTTGCTTATCTGATCAATATTTATATCGAATTTATATAATTTCCCCATTGAAGCATACAAAATTAACATATCACGTGAAAATTCACAAATATGTCACGGCCAATTTTAAAGTCAACATATTTTACGAGTCATGTTGATAAAATCAATAATTGCATAGCTAAAACAAGCAAAACAAATATTAAAAAAATATTCTCCCAATTTAATACTTAACAAACAGTGCAGATAATTAAAAAAAAGCATTTAAATCGGATGACTTAAATAATAATATATATTAACTATTCAAATAAATAAACGAATCAAACAGAGGCATTCAAGTCAAGTGCAACAAAGTGGCACATGTTATACTTAGTAGACGACTTTAGCAGTATTTGTAATTAAACAGAGATTAGCTAAGTTTAGACTGCTGATAGACTTTGTTTTGTTACGAAAGATCAATGGCACAAAAAATAGTCACAATTTGATTGAGCACTTTTTTTTGCCCCATCATCGTTGACGGTGCAATATTTTTGGCAATAAAAAAAAGTGCTCAATTCAAATGTGCTCAGAAAAACAATTATCAATGAATTTTGCATAAATTGTTTAAATTGAAATTTATGTTCATTAATGAAGACTTTTTCAATTTGTTTCGGTGATTAATAAACAAAATTTGCTTAAGAATTTCATTAAATAGCGCGATAAGGCCAAGAGCTAAGTTCCTGGTTGTGATAAGAGTTGATTGAATCGCAAATTGTATTGTAAAGTAGAAATTCCCACGCTAACCACAAACTTATCTTATCAACATTTTCTTTTTATTTATTTTCCTATTTTCATTTTGTGTGTGGTGCAATCTAATTACGCTTACTCGGCGCGTGGCTGCCATGACAACAATTGAGAGCCGCTAATGATGATGAAATCGATGCGTTTATTAATATGTCTATATGAACACAGATGTATATATATATATGTATATATATATACATATATATTTATTTATTATACTGATTGTGCGCTTGTGGGGTCTATTGATGCTGGGCTTCATTGCCACAATTTGTGACACAAAAATCGATATTCAAATGCGCTTCCAGCTGTGTTTTTGTGTTTTGGCTGCTTTTCATTTATTGTGCCCCGATTGAAAATATATCATTTGTCTTTTTTGAAAGTTTTCTTCGATTATTATTATTTATTGCACGGAAGCATAAATTGCAATTTAGTTGGCATATCTACTATGGAAATATATTTTATCTGGGGAATCCATCTTCAATGATGAGCTCAAGTTAATTGTCTTGTTTGTGGACACATATTATTCAAAATGAGCAGTCACCAGATCCTTGTGCAACACAACAATCATTCAGTCAAAGCTGATTAGTCTCTCTTTTAGCTCTGATTAAATTACAGTGTATTTTTCTTATCAATTATCTAATTTGTACGATCAACATTGAGACATTTTCACAATTCACACTTGGCAACTGGCAACTGGCAACTGGCAACTGGCAACTGGCAACTGGCAACTGGATAAGCGAGACACGTTTCCACTTTCCATATTCCCATGATTGACATCAATCACGCCGCTTATTGATTAACATTCGAGTGATTCTTCAAAATTTCCACAACGCGTTCAACTCGTGTTGCTCAATTTGTCAATTGTCTGCTCTGATTTAAGCCATATTTTGACTGTTATTGACCGTTATATATTTATTTTGGTACATTGACCCTTTTGTTTTTGTCAATACTTCCCTAATTTTGATTAAAATTAAGTTGATTGTTTTTTGGAATTTGTTGTTGTTTCTTTGTTTCGATCAATCTATAAAATGCAGATCACGCTTAAGCTAATTTTGGTGTTTACTGTTCAATGTTAAAGATTTGATGGGTCTAAAAGATCAGTGACACTATATATATATATATACATATATATGTAAAAATATGTGTTATATACTTTTGTTTATATAAGAAATGCAGGGGAACCCTTAACTGATACAATTTCTTGGAAAATATAAATATATTTTTGTTAGATAATGACTTTCAACGGAACCTGGTGAATAATTGTATTCGTTTATAGAAAAAGTGTCACAAGCACTTCCTTATCAACAGTTATGGACAGCCCAAAGTCGAAAGCAAAAGTGAGCAAAACAACAAAAGATTAATGTAAGGCAATGGGTGAATCAAGGTAACTTCAGTTGTTGCCTTGACAACCAAAACTTTTTCGCACTACGCGGCTATTGTTCACCAAAAACCAAGCAAAAACAAGACAAAAAATACAAATAATTATTTTCGCTAGACAAAATAATTACAAAATACAAACACCAAATGCAAATGCAAAAAATATCAAATTTGTTACACTCAATTAGGCTGGCCAAATGAAAAAACGTGTGCAAATAAAAGCGGAACGCTATCAAAAATACAAAACACGCAGCAAAATGCGGTTTGTTTTTCTCTTTTTTGCTATTCCAATTTGTTATTATTATAAATTTATTTTTTTTTTTGCTATCAACGAAAAAGTGCGAGAAATCCGAGAAATGCGGCACATGACATTTTGGCATATGACGTATACGCCATGCTAGCCGCTTGACTACATCACTCTCTCTCTCTCTTTGAGTCTCTTTCTCACTCTCTCTCTATCTCTCACTCTCTCTCATTATATCTCGATCTCACGCTCTCTGGAGCACATTAAATTTGTGCATAATTTATAATAATTGTAGGCATTACTCAAAACCAAACAGTTAATAAGAAAACCCCCTTTGTTGCCGGACTTAACGTTTTTTGCCATTTAAACCAGTCGATGTTCTATATATAACTCAGAACAGCTTAAATAACCCAGTCGAACCATTATAAATCTTGATTTCAGTTTCCTGAACTGAACCTAAATGAACTGAGCAAAGGTTTAAAGGCCTTCGCAAATGACTTTTGAAAGTGTTCTTATCAATTTCATTATAATAAATAATGAGTAATTTCATTAAATCAATCTTCGATTTCTTTTTTGTTGCTTATATCGGGCATAAATTATCAAGGTCGGAGCAATGTATCACATGGCTCTTAATCGGTCACTTAACTTTCCGGCTTCTCGTCAAAATTTTCCACCCAGCAATTGTCAAATGTGGATCAACTTTGACATACTTTCTTTTCTGTTCGCTTTTCTTTTGAAATCCCTGACACTCTTTTCAAAAATGTTTTAAGTTACTTGTTGTACGATCATCAAGATATATATGTATATATATGTTATACAACTCTGACAACAACGAACAATGACAAGAAACAATTTGCGTGCTTCTCAATTGATTTTATTCAAGTGTTTAATTGTCGCTTGTTTCACTTCAGAGATGAGGATGAGTACAGTAAATTTGTGCCACAAAAGATGTCGTATAATGTGCTGTCCGGCGCGGAGTTCCAATGCAAGCTGCCCATGTCCTCCACCAAGGCCATGTGCATGTCGCTGCCACAGAGTCGCAAATTGTCCACCATCGATGAGCAGGACTACGATGCAGCCAATCGCCGGGGCATGATTAATCAGGTAAGCAACCACTACTCCTATAAATATGCACACATCTTTCAACACTGAGCACAGCCTGCCTCAGCAGTTGTGCGCAGCAGATGAGCACATTTCTGGCAACTACTTGCAACAGCAGCAATTCAGTTAGCAGCATCATATTGCCACATTTTCTCTTAGCTTCGTTAAGTTTTGCACTCTTTGCCTTGGCTCTCTTTTATGGCAACTTGCATTACGCTGTCCTTGACAACGCAATTGCAGCTGGACACCTGTTGTTGTTGTTGTTGTTGTTGTTGTCGTTAGGCATATGCAACAGAGTTTCTCGTAGGTGTTATGACTTTCTACTCTTTTGTGTCCAATAATTAAATGGACACTGAATTAGTCGCAGTTTGCCCACAATGAGTAGCCACAAAATGTTGCTGACAGCTGCCACAAGCCATGCAATGTGCAACTTGGATCTGCAGGAGACAGCAAACATAATAACAATTAAACTGGTTGTAAGAAATTAAACTTATATATAAATTGTTAGATGTTATAGTTATTTATAATTTAAATCTGAATTTAATTTTCAATTTTTAAGTAACATTTGATGCAGCTTTTTAGGAGAAATTTTTGAACAGATTTTTACGCATTTTTGGAGTCTTCTCATGCGCAAACTGACAGCAATTTTGTTGGCTAAAATAAAAGTAGCAGTTAATTTGTTGATAAGCTCATAAATGATGCCCCAAATAACACTCGATTTTATCAGGCAGAAAAATGATTTGACAAATTGAACAGCATTAACTTTCGATCATAAAGCAGAAGTTTTGTGATCAACTTTTATTCCAGAAATGCAATTAAGATATGATTAAGCTAATTATTTAACTATTTGGTTTTTAGCTGTTCTTTTGAGCCAGCAGCTACTTACTTGGCTAAAATAACTTAGTATCTTTGGCATACTACTCATTTCAGAATTGTTGTAATAGTCTCAGCCAAATAGTCGACCTATAGGCAGGGCATTACATTTATCGTGTCTACAAATTGTGAAGGACAAAATGATAAGATACGCAATTGAACTTTCTTCGCGTGATTAGAAATAAATGTGGCAGCCATGTGGCACTCATGTGGCGCACACATGTGTCGCGAATTGAGCCAAATCAAATTCGATGCCAGGGCAACACAATATCAGACTGACGTCATATATATATATATAGTTCGCGCTGACTCTGAAAGAGATCGTCTATCACCATTGACTCGATTGAAAACACACGGGTTCCACTTGCATCACGTTCTCAGTTAGTTGCAACCATTTGTTTCTTTTGCTTTTTTTGCACACGCGCCAATTTGGCTTTAATTTGAAAAGTGTAGCAACTTCAATTGCCGCCAATTACTCACTCAATAAATAATCAATTGCTTTCATTTGCTGTTTGCTTTCTTTTCTGATTTTTCTGATTTTTCTGATTTTTCTGATTTTTCTTATTTGCCTGCTTTGCTTTGTGTTGCAGATTTTAGCCACTTGTGCGGTGCTGCTGCTTTCCGCAGGATGTGGCATGCCGATTGGCTACTCGGCAGTGCTGCTGCCACAACTCAGCTCCAATTCCACCGAGGTGCCCATAACGGTTAATACGGGCTCGTGGATAGGTAAGCTCATCAAAATATTATTATCTATCTGGGTGTGAAGTATATATATATCAGACACTGCTCCACTTGAGCTGTCAGACACTGTATATAAACCGATTGAGAATGGGAAAAATCGATATATTGAAAGAAATCGATTTTCGGCGGCAATAAAAGACGGGATTGTAAAGATATAGTTTACCTATTGATAAAGCATATACCCTGACATAGTTTTGATCAACTGTACACATTTCTTAAGATCAAGCTTATGTTAACTAAAAGGTTTTTTTATTGTACTTAAATAGACTTTTTTTAAGACCCTTGAAGAATTTGATTTTTGTTTTCAAAACTTCTCATAAAACGATCAAATTGCAAATTATTTAATAGGCTAGATTTGTATTTGACAGTCGGGTTTATATATATTTTAAAAGGCCAGACAGAAAGCATCTTAAGAGTCCCTCACAATATTTCTCAGATGCAGTTCGCTTCGAATAACTTTTAAATTTCGGCCAATCTGGAAATCTCCTTGAAACTGAGATCGAATTCGAATTTTCCTTAAATGGTTATCCATGTTTTTTAAGAATTTATATTTTATTTACCCATCGATTAACTATATTTTTTCTGGTTCTCCCTTTACAGCCAGCGTTCACAGCTTGGCAACACCAGTTGGCTCACTTATGTCTGGGCCATTAGCCGATTATTTGGGTCGTCGCAAGACACTCCTTGTATCGGCAATACCCCTATTCTTCGGCTGGAGCACCATGGCAATGTCGAACTCTGTGAAGGCCATAATATTTGCGCGATTTCTGTGCGGCTTTGCAACTGGCATTTTGGGCGGACCGGGTCAGGTAAACAAATTGATAATGAAATAAATAAATAGCTAACCAATGCCAGTGTCGAAAAAGTTCATTCACACACAAACAACAGCAGGAATTAAGCGAGAAATGCGTCTCGGAATTTGTACAACTGACCCATTAACCAGATATCGGATTATATAATAAGCACGGCCTTGAACCCGTGGTGGGGACTAGGAAACCAAGAAAGATGCTCCAGCTGTCAGTTAAGCTGAAGCTGGCTGTCAACTTGCTGGCAGCTGGCCGACAGTCAATTGTTCGCTTAATGTTATTATTCCGAGATGAGATCTCGACTGCTCCATTGTGACTATATAATCAGCTGTCAACTATTGTCAAGTGAGCAACAATTTGGCACAACCGGCATTTTTTTTTTTTGTGTTCCTTCTATGTGCTTAGTACATACAGTTGTGCGTTTATTTATCTTATGGATATGTCCGTGACTTATCAAGCGGCCAAAATGATAACGAAAGCAGTCGTTTTTGTCGTCATTTGAATTTAGCAAAAAACACACAAAAAACACACACAAAAAATACGAAAAAAAAAACCAAACGCTTCCCTGCATAGTTCCGGATTCTTGACCTTAGTCTATAATAAGTTGTGGTTGTGTGGTTTGTTGTTGCCGTGGGTGGCTCACTTGGATTTCCCCCTCAACAACAACTACAACAACGACAACAACAACAACAATAAACATTTCATTCATATGCTGTTTTTTTTGGTGTGTTTTTTGTGCCTTTTTGCGCGTGTCTCTCGATTCATTAATTTAGAAGAAGATTTATGAGTTTATGATTATGATTAAGATAAAGATAAAGATAAAGATAAAGACTTAAGTGAATGCTGCTGTATGCTGACCCTGTTTTTTGATCAAATTGTTTGTGTTGCTTTAACATTAAGGGATAGTTAGTGTTTAGCTGTCTGTCCGTGTGTCTCTCCTCTCTCTCTCTCTGTCTTGTCTGTCTCTCTGTCAGCTTGTGGGCATTTCGAGAACTTGTGCGAGGTCAAGGTTTCTTAGTTGCTTTTCTAGGAATCGTTGTCAAGTGTTTATTTTGATATTCTCTATATAGAGTGTGGGCTATGGGGGCAGCTAACACATAGCAATCTGAGCTATACAATAATGTGGGTTGAGTAGTGATTAGTGAGAGATTCCCGATGGATTGTATTCAGAAAGACTGAAACACTTTTCGCTTGAAAGCAGATCTATGTAATATTATAAAAGATTGTCAAGACAGATGCATTTCAAAATCGGATCACTTTAGACAAAGCTATAGGCTTCGCAAATCTGAAATGAATATTAATTAATTTCTCATTCCCTTACCCGATCCAGGTGTATATAGCGGAAACAGCTGAGCCAAATTTGCGCAGTCTGCTGATCGGTGCTCCTTATGTGGCATATTCGTGTGGCATCCTCCTCGTCTATTCGATGGGCACGTTCCTCTACTGGCGCACTGTGGCATGGTGTGCCAATATTCTGCCCGCTCTCGCCGTGATGGCCATCTTCTGTATACCCGAATCACCCGCGTGGCTGTTGCGCAATGGTCACGAGAAGCGTTCGCTGAAGGCGCTGACATTCCTGCGAGGCAGCGAGATCACCGCCCAGAAGGAAATCAACGACATGAAGCATCGACTGGACAATGAACGTGACACAACCACTGCGAATGAGAACATCTTTAGGCTGTGCTGTCAGCGTGTGGCAATGAAACCATTGTTCATTGTCATCGTCTTCTCGCTGCTGCAAATGTTCTCGGGCACATTTATTGTGATCTTCTATGCCATCGATATTGTGTCCGAGTTTGGAGCGGACTTTGATACGAATCAGGCGGCGATTTGGACGGCTGCGGTGCGCGTCCTTTGTTGCATGATCTTCTGCGGCATCTTGATCTGTGTGCGTCGTCGCCTCATCATGGTGATCTCGGGCATTGGTTCGGGACTCTTCTGTCTGGTTCTCAGCGTCTTTATGTATGTGCGCGCCGGGGAGCCGAAAATGCCATACGACATCCTCGTAGCCGGTGGATGTCTCCTTGGCTATATAGTCTTCAATACAGCGCTGATGGTCATGCCGGGCATTATGATTGGTGAACTATTTCCGGCAAAGATTCGTGGACGCACGGCGGGCGGTGTATTTGCCTCTATGAATGTGGCACTTTTCATTTTTGCAAAAGGTTTTCCCGCGCTGCAATCGTATTTGAAAATGCGTGGCGTTTTTCTCGTCTTTGCCGTTTCCAGTTTTCTGCTGACGATTTTCATGTGTCTATTTCAACCGGAAACAAAGGGACGCAGTCTGGAGCACATTGAGGATTACTTTAATGGCAACAATTGGCTCTGGATTCGACGTGATCGTGGCTACAAAACGGTCAAGTTGCTGCCACTGCAGCCTTCCAAGGATCCAGGCAACACAAATCAGGCCTAGTCCCTATTGGGTGGGATATTATGACATTTAATTAGGTTTTATACAGGGGCTCACTGAGATTCCATAGTGTGTTAGTTAGTATTATGTAAAAATATATATATGTAGGAGTACCTCGTAGTCGTAAATATTTTAGTGTTCCTTATTACATACATTTTCACTCAATTTCTGTTAATTTTACCAATGTGATGTTTGCAATTATGCATTAACTTTTTATATAGTCTCGATAACAGAATATGTATGCATTATCGAAATGATTAGCAATAAAATAAAATGTTAGAAATAAAATAAACAACAATTTTTAAATTCTCTTGAATTTGGCGCCAATACATATGACGAAGCACAGCCAACTTCACGCTTGCACATTGTTATCGGCAGGCCACCACATTTGAGATGCTGCTCTTTGATTCGATGTTCAAATGAGTCGGTTGCCTGCTTGTGAATCATTTTGAATATTGGCTTCTAACTAGCCATTTTACACTGCGAACTGAAAGTTTTCCAATATTTTATTTTTGCATTTATTCATAAAACGTTGCCAGATAAACAATTTTCGTTGGCCAACTTTCGACAAAAAAGTTGTGTTCGTTCAGTGTTATCGGTAAGTGTATCGGTTATGTGAAAGTTCTGCTGGAGCAAAAAGCTCCGAAGCGCGCGCAATCAGCTTTTAAATTTAAATTCAAATCGAGGTCGTTTATTTATTTATTTTCTTTTTGTGTGAGTGAATATTTGAAAGTAATCAGCAAGGAGAATATTATTTAAAGGTAATTAAATGATTTTAATATCCAAATATGTAATTCACTGAAATTTATGGAGTATTATTGTTTATTACCATTAGGCAAACCCATTTTGAAGCGGACATTCACCTTGCATCTAATTGCACATAAAATCTGCTTGGATTACAAGCATTAAAAATTACCCGCGCGACGTTTAATTTTTAATCGACTTCCCAGTTAGAGCAGTTGAGCTAAACTTTGAAATTAAAAAAAGAGGAAACAATTTGAGTGCAGTTGGAGAAGTGGTCGTCCAAATATATTTAAAATTCTATTATTCCCATCAGTTGTTGGGGTTTCTTTCGTTTTTTTTTGCTGACCCGAAGTCAGTGCTAATAAATTGTATAATTCTTTTTATTTATTTTTGTTTTTTTTTTGTTTGCTTTTTGCTTGTTTTGGCTCGACAAACTTGTACCGTGTATTTTTCTTGTGCATGCCTTTGTGTAGGTGGCGCGAATAAGTGGGTTAGGGGCAGGTTAGTGGGGGGGAGTGGCAGTTGCCACTAGCTGGAATGCTGGGTGTAAAGTGTAGTGCGGTGTAGTGGGGAGGGGATGGGTGAATTGCTGCGGCATACCCGAAACGCTTCAAGTTGCTGAGCTCATTCGTCTCTCTGCGATTTGTTGGCATTTTAACGCGCTCAAGCGCCGGCCAACAAGTTGGTTACACATTGGCATATGGATGGCCATTAGATACCCTATAAAAGTAATTATTAAGGTTGGTATATTTTTGAACATATTTAGGAACTTTTGGTTTGGGTGTAATATATTTTTTTATATTTTTATATATACATATGTATATATTTTCAAATGAGTTAAGGTGCAGGAAAAAGCATATCCGACTCCAAAAAGTATATTTATTTTTGATCAGCATCACTAGCCGAGTCGATTTAGATATGTTCATATAATGGTTTGTATGAAAAGTCGATATAACATTATTATTATAAAAAGCAGATCAAGTTAATTCCATTTTATCGGTATAGGGTTCAGTTATCGATTAAAATCGATCATTTTAAGATTCATGAACCTTAGGATGAAATAATCATTTTTGAATCTGTCAAAAATTTGTTCTTTAGCATCTTATACCCCAATAGCTACTATTTACGGGGTATGACGACATGGCAAGCAATAATTGCACAGAGCTTCGCATCTGCTGAATGCTGAATGTATGGATACGCGCGGTGTGGGCGGGGGCAGGGAGGAGAGGGCGGAAGGCGTGTTGCCTGCTCATGCAGTGATAAATGAAGTTTTAGTGGCTTTTGACCCATTTAATAAATTGTTAAAGTTGAAAATTGTGTGCAAGAATATTGTAAACTCTTGCACAGGATAAATGCATTCAAATATATACAGAAATATATATATACGACCAATATATATATATATATATATATATATATATAAACTTGTTACCAGTTGCAGCTGGAATTAGGGTTAATTTAAAAGTTGCCATTGCGCCGCTTTGCAACACTGACTGACCCATGGGCAACGAGTTCAACGAGTTGTTTTTGTTGCAATTGTTGCTGCTGCCATGTTGCAAAGTTTTTGCTGCTGCCCCACTTTTTTGTTGCAGCCAAAGTTGGGGAATTTTAAATAATTCTGTTAAATTGCATAATTTGCCATGTTCTCCTGCTCCTTCCACATCCACCCACAGTGCAACCCACCGTATCCGGTTACAAAGTTCAAACTTGGCTGGTTATTAAGTTAGCGGCGACAGTTTTCAGTTAATATGATTATGCCTCGCTTTTAAATGTAATTTTTTTCTACTCTTTGCCTCTCAACTTGTAAACTATCTTCAAATATGCACGATAAACAAGCTGCACTGAAAAAAAATGAAAGTGAGCGAAAATAATGGAGAGAAGTTAACTGGCACTAAAAATACTTGAAAGAGAAAGTGGGAAAATTAGAGAAACTAAATTATTTAAGAAATACTTTCTAATTTTTTAAGTTTTAATAATTTCACCTTTTACGTTAAAGCATAAGAATGACTAAAGATTTATTTTTTCGACTGATTCACATTTTTTCTACTGTTTCATATATAATTTCGATCTCTGGTTCATAACAGAATTATTTATGTGAGTTGTGATTAAGTTATTGTTTTTCTCTAGCTATTATTTTTTTGCGTGTAGAATGGATGAAGGGGCTTGGCGGGGTTATGACATTCTTGAGCCACAATAAGCAGCATCAAGAAGGCTTTTTGGCCAAAGGAGGAGAGTTTATTAGAGCCGCAGCTGAGCACAAAGATCCTTGCCAAGCAGACTAACTGGCTGGCAGGCAGGCAAGTCCTTGTCATATTTATATATTTTTTTTCTTATATCCATATCTATATCTATATGTTGATTGTATGCAACTAGCTATATAAACAATTTTCTATTATGCAAAAGATAACAAGCAGAACAACAACAACAACAATAACAACAATAACAACAACAACAACAACAGTCATAAGAATAACAACTACAGAGGATTTTTGCATAAGAAAGCACAACTGAAGTTGAAGTACGACCAAAGCAGCAGCAGCCTAAGCAGCCAGCCAGAGACCAAACCACTCCCACTCCCACCCCTTCTTCTACCCCTCTCCCCTAACTCTATTCTAGCATAAAAATAAGCCATTTAAAATATGTTTTTCCATGTGATTCGAGCGGAATTTAAAGTAGCAACATTAATTTGAAATGCAGAATAACTTTTTTTTTGCCTCCATCTTTTGTGGAGGGAAAAATATTTTATTTGCTGGCTAAATCTATAATTGTATTTTGAATAATATCTGGCAAATAATAATTTTGTCTGCTTGATAGATTGATTGAATGATTTTAATTTTATTTTAATATTGCTGCCTTAAATTTCGTGGCAATAGCAGAGCAAAATTGCTGCTCAATTCAAACACTTTATTTCAAATATTCTATATTTATACACATATTTGCATTTACTGTTGCTCGTTGTTTTATTGCTTAACAAAATGTTGAACTACACTCTAAAAAAAAACGAAACTATTTCACTGAAAAGTAATTAAATGAAAACAAATATTTTATCTGAACTTTTTTTGGCAACTTATTAAATATATTTTTGCACTTGGCTCGCATCACTAAAAACTCTTTTCAAGACCACACAGAATTTGAAAATGTGCTAATTGCATGTCGAAAATTAGGTACTTTCTCCCTCTCTCTCTCTCTCTCTCTCTCCTCTCTCTCTCTCTCTCTCTCTCTCTCTCTCTGTCTTATTATACAATCTGTCCGCATTTGTTGCTAACTAGCTGCTGACTCTGAGGTTACCTCCATGACCCAAGTCAATGCAAATGGTGTAGCGTGTTGCGCACTAATACTAACACAAACATTAACACAAACACACACTAGTGCACACAGCAGGATGCACAAACACTAACACAAACACACACACACACAGAGTATATTGTAGAGGCAAAATTTGCAAATAGCAGCCACAAGAACATCGCAGACGGCACGGAGACGCGCCCAAGCCACAAACACTGTATATAATGCTAAGCAGCAAGCCAGTGACTCCACCACCCCCCACCCCCCCTTTGCAACAAACACCACCCCGCCCCCCCACCACCTCTCTGCTTAATCTGTGCTGTTGCAAACCAGCACAGAGGATGAAGCAAAAACGCAGTTGTCGCTGGCATGGCGAAAAGTGCTGAGCATAAATAAGACATTTGCGTGTGTTAGCACACACAAACACACACAAACGCACACACACACCAGCAAACACACACACACACACACACACACCCGCATACACACAACAACAGCAACGTGAAATAACTCTACACGCAACATTGAAATGTGACAACAAGGAGCACAGCGCCGCAAACCGCAGGCAATGATATACACTAAAAGAAAAATAGTTGTTATTTCATTTTTAAATGATTCACTTAACAATTTACACAATAAACAACAATTTGTTGTTATAAATATATATCAACCTCTGTAGCTCTGTGTCTTCCTCTATGCCTTTGTCTGTCTTACGATGTCTCTCTCTTTGTCTTCCAATCCCTCTCTCTCTCTATATAGGTTTCTGTCTGCTTTCTGTCTCTCTTTCTTTTGCTCCTTTAAGTTGTAATCCATTTTTTGTACTGTGTAGACTGAAAGACAATAATTTCGAAACTGCTTTCAAAGCAAAGTCGCCAGCAAAAGTAATGCAAAATGCAAAGTCATCGCTCGCTCCAACATCCAGCTGATCCGCCTACACCAGCACCATACACACACACACACACACACATACATAGTGGCAACTGTAGCTGCTCCACCCGAACAATTGTTGTGATTTCTTTCTTATTCTGCATTTGGTTTCCTTTTTTCCTGTTTCTGTTTCGAGTGCGGGCAGCTCGTGCACATGCATTTATTTAAATTCCTTACTCAGCGCCAGTGAGTGTGTGTGTGTGTGTGTGTGTTGGGTGTGTGTCTTGCCTCATTTTGCCAATGTATTCATTGTCTGTAAAATTGTTGTGCGGTATGCCGGCGCATAATGTCTTTCTTTATGCCATGTCCTTCAGTCAGGGTCCTGCTCCCTGCCACCCTACACCCTCCACCCACACAATCCTTTGCCACAGACTGACTGCAGTTTGCGGTTTTTAACTTGTGACAGTTTTAAGTGGCTGCCGTTTGTCTCCCTCGTTGGATGCCTTTGCATTACATCCCCCTCCCCCCATCTGTGTGGATATCCAGCTGCAGAGATTTTTTTGCATAAAATGTAATGCTTGTTATTTGGCGCTTATAAATTGCTCAACTATAGCAATAAATACCTTTTGCCTTCTAAGCAGCTTTTTTCGTTACACACTTTTCACGAGATCAGCTCCACAGTTTGTTTCTGTTTCGGTTTTAAGAGCTTAGCGAGTAAGGCTCTCCACATTGTGAGAAATTTCTTATGCAATTTATGCAGATTTCTCGAAATAAAACTTCATTTTGTAGCTGTCTTGTTTCCTCGAATGCAATTCACATTGTTTACAATTATTAATAAATCGTTTTTGTTTTGTTTTTGTTGGTAAGACATTTATGAAAAGAGCACAAGGAAGATTGGAAGCAGAGCTCTTTGTCAGCTTAAGACCATTGCAAAGAATAATCTATTTTTATTTAAGCTGATTTTGTTTTTATATAATAATAAATTGTTGTCTGTAACAGATAGAAGCAGGCAGCTGCCAACCCACTAAATATATATATATATTCTGTATCATATATATAAATATATATACAAAAATAAGCTATTGATCCGCTATCTGTGATATATCTATCACAAATCACAAAACATATCTTCATAGTGAACCGACTGCTATCTATCTAGTTCTCTCGACTTGTGCACTCTAGCCGTAACACAAATATTTCATCAATAAATTTTCGTTGCAAACCAATTTGGATTCTTTAGCCAGCAATTGCCTTGCAACATAATCTCGCAACGGAAATGAGTTCTTAAGAGTTGCAGTTACTTCGTATTCGGCTTCCTTTCAGCTGTGGCGCATATGTTGCAGTTTAGCATGCATATTTCATTCGATTTGGCATGGTTGCAGGCACTTTCGCTTCGATATTTTTAAGCCGGCTTTTCATTTGAGATGAGACGGAGAAACTGCTGCAGCACAGCAGTTATCCTTTTACCATACTGTCGGGACTTGCACACTTCCTCCTTCTTATCTCTCTCTTGGGTTTGTTGCCATTCAATTTTCAATCACGTCACATCAGCTCGCCGCATTTAAACTCCAGCTCCAGCTCCATCTCCAGCTCCATCTCCAGCTCCATCTCCAGCTCCATCTCCAGTTCCATGTTGCAGCACTTTCTGCTTTAATGGCCATATTGTGCTGGTCGCTCGGCAGTTTCGTGACCCATTTGAATGGGGTGCAAATGTCTGCCCGACTCTCGACTCTCGAGACCCGGGTTCCGAGCTTCCATTGTCATTATGCGGCCTTTGGTTGTCTTACACCTGCACTTAGGAGCAGCAGGAAGAGGATCAGTACGGATTCATAGTCTCCTTCATAGTTTCCGGTTGATGGCAACAACCTTTGCGCCTTTTGTTGTTGCTGCCAAACAAAAGGAAAACAATTTTCATGCGTGCCTGCGAAAAATCAAAGCAAAACATGCCCAACACACACACACACACACACACACACACACACACACACACACACACACACACTCATACATATAGATGTGAGAGTACAATGCCTATTTGTGAGATGACAAAAACAACAACAAGATGGAACTCAAAGCAATTTCCAAGTGCTGCCGCAGGTATCCGAGTAGTTGGCACTGAAGCTGGAGAAGTACGGAATAGGCTCCACTCTCGAAAGCGACACTAGGCGCCTAAGTGCGTTTCTTGTTTTTTCCTGGCAAAACTCTTTTGTTGACATGCTCTCACCCAGTTGGGCATATTAGCTAGTTAAGGCTTAGATTTAATGAGAGCTGCAATAAGTGAAAACTTGTCTGTGAATTTGATTGACTTGACTTAATTAGTTTGACACAGTTAAGTAGCCCAGTCAGAAACGAGACAAGTCGTTTAATATTGAATGCTTAATGATAGAAGACTCTGCATTGGCTATTATAATAATTACAGAGTAATCGAAGTGTTTAATGAAAGGAATAATTATAAGTACGGCGATAAAGAAATAATTAAAAACTAATTTGGCTCAACAACGCAGCGGAATCGATTTTATCATTTAGTAAATGAACCACAAAGAGGGGAGAAGGTTAATGAGCAGAAGTATATTTAACGAACATTAAACTTCCTTTAAGTCTAAGTGAAAAGTGTATACACAATTCGTTGTTAGCGCTGGAAGCTTTGTTCACGCTGGCTCGCTGTTGTTAGTTGTTGTCAACGGCAGAGACAGAGTCAAAGGCTTTGTTAAAACCCCCTAGTGTGGAGCGCTATAAGCCATTTTCCGGCTGGTTGAATGACACGCCAGAAATTGCAAGCACACATGCGTCACACACACGCACACAACATACATGCACACACATATACAAAAATATATATATATATATATGTATATGTATATGTACATATTAGGCACCCAAAATATATGCAAGGCAAAAGCAATTAGTGACGATTTCAATGAGCTCATTAAGTGGTTAATCGCAAATGCCAATGGGAGGCTAATTAACACATCAACAGCAGCAGCAGCAGCAGCAGCAGCAGCAGCAGCAGCAGCAGCAACTGGAGCTGGAAATGTAACTGTAGCTGTAACTGTAACTGGAACTCTTGCCACTTGGCATTTTGGCCACTTGTCGTCCATGACGTCCAAGTTCTCTGGTCGCAATGTTCAGATTTGCGGTGGCCGTTTATTTTGATTTTATTTCATTTCATTTTTTTTTTGTGCTGCCCACCTGGCAAATGCTTGTCGAAACTTTTATAATTATGTTCGGAGCTATGGCAAAAGTTTCAAGCGTTCGCCGGCGTCTGCTCATTTCTCAATTCTTTCTCGGTCTCTTTCAAGTTTTTAGACGCAGTGAAAGTTTGCATTCTTTGCATTTTTAAATACCCTATGCAGCCACAAATGAATGGGGTAGCAAGTGGCACAAACATCAGCTTGAGATACATTATTAAAAGTACATTTTCGAATTGAGCTGAAAGAGATTTTATTAGCAAAGTTGCTGGGTTTTGGCAGTGATATGTCTATGATACAAGCTCACTTTGGAAATCTTAGATTAAAAGTCATGTTTCGCTGTTTAAATGCAGTCATCAGTTTAAAGTTTCAAGTTTCAAGTTTTTGAAGAGGTATTTTGGCCAACTAAGAACTAATTGAGGGTCTATTATAATTCAAGCTCTTGAAGTTATCTTTTGCTGTGTCTGACTTAGTAGCTCAGCTGGCTTTAATAGCTAAATTATTAATACTATTTTTAAGGAGTATTTTGCTGTTGCTGTTGCTGTTGCTCATGCTCCGTCCGTGTCCCTGGCACTTTTGAAACTTTTTGCTAGTGGCTGCCAGTGCTGGCTGTTGGATGTGGGTGTGTACGTAGATGTGGATGTGGGCGTCGTCCAGGCAGTTGTCAGTTCTTGTTCTTGTCCGTCGTCTGCAAGTTAATTATGCGCTGCGTGGGGCACCCACTTCCGGTTTGCTTGACGCCACACTTCCGATGCGTCAAGGAAATTAAAAATGTCGCAACGCCAAATGAGAAGGAGCAAAGAAAAAATAAAAAGATGTCGAAAAACAAGTGAGAATCTCACAAGTCCGACTATTTAATACTTTGTTTGAGTTCGGTATGATGGGGGAGTGTGGGGGGGTTGAGATTGCCAGTGAGCAATACGAATTAAAATTTTTGTGATTTTCTTTGCGACTGCTGAAAACAAATATTCCCTTTTACCTTTAGAGTAGCGGAGTATGAAAAATGCCAACGCGGCTTGTTAATTAAACGCGCCAACAACGGGCAATAATGAGCCATGTCCAGCTACCAATTTTTTGCAATCTTCCAATGTACAGTTATTTTCCACCCTCCCCCCTCTGCCCGTAGGCTACCCTACAAACTCAACCTGTCCAATGTCTACGTCATTTTTTTAATCAATTAAAAATGCCACTTAAGTGGGTCACGCGTACCCAACGACAAATATTTTTCATGTTTTATTCTGTTGCCACTTGACGCCAGTTTGGCTTGCCGCACTCCATGCCTCTCCCAATGCAGCTGCTTGCAACACTTGCTGCAAGCAATTATCGAAAATTTAATTAAAGCGCCAAGTGTCACAAGTAGCAGCTGCTTGCATCTGGGTGCGATTGTGTGTGTGAGTGTGTGTAAGTGTGTGTAAGTGTGCGAGTATGTGGCCTATATTAATGTTAACGCATTAATGCATCATTAAGCAACGACTGGTTTCGTGTCCTGTGTCCTGTGTCCTGTGTGCAAAGGATGTCGCTTTCACGTACGTCCACAGAAAAGTCAAACAGATTTTCATTCGAAAAGCCGTCTGCATATTTACATGATAAAGCATACGAAAATGCCGTGCATAATGCGACATGTGTGTGTGTGTGTGTGAGTGTGTGTGTGTGTGTGAGTGTGTGTGCATTTATTGCTCATTAATTGTGTGCACTTAAATTGCTCTTTAAAATATTCTCAACTGATTTAAAACCAAGTGAGACTGCTCTAGACGAGATTACTTGACTTGGAGATATGCCGAACTCAATTCTAAAACACAGACATGTTCGAGACTATAGTTGCATTAACTGAACCGATTTACTTAATCAGCTCCAAATCATAGTATTACCACAACTTTAATAACAGATTTACATTTGGAAATGTGATTTTTATGTCAAATTTGTCGCTTAACAAATAAATTTGCATTCAGCAATTTAGTCTTTAAGTTGGAAAAGCTAAATAATTTAATTGTTCAGTTTGGGGAAATTCGCAAAATTCATTTGGCAGCTGCGTGAGCCAAAAAATAATAATGCTTCCGCATTGGTCAGGATACCAATGGGAAGTCCAATGCTCCAAATTGAAATGCAAGTTGTCGCCGTTGCTGCTGCTGGGCAACATTGTAAATGAAATTGTTTGTGATTGTTGTCGTTGTTGTTGTTGTTGTTGTTGTTGCTGTGGCTGACAAATTCAAAACCATTTGCCAAATAAATAAGCAGCTCAACGTAAATAAATATGCTTTCGCCATGCGCATTTGCACTCAATAAAGATGCTGCCACCGAAGACGGCGAGTCAAAGGATAAGTCTGGCAATGCCAAGCATAAAAATTGTATTTTAATGCTTTCGCATAAATAACCCAAACAGGACAAACACACACACCCGCACACACACACACTCACACACACAGATTCACACTCAGTGAGCCACACGCTGGCATTTTATCAAACGAATGAATCCGGCAGGGAACTGAAACTGGAAGCCAAAGTCGCTGTCACTAATTTAGTAGGTTTCCGTGGCCGTGCCGAAAAATCAACAGAAAACAAACATGGCAACGTTGACGATGGCAATGGCGATGACGATGATGGTGATGATGATGATGATGATGCTTGTGCTGCTGCTGCTGCTGCTGCTGCTGCTAATGATGATGCTGTTGATGGCAACACCGTTTAGTGGCAGTGCCACGCCTCACTGCACAGGCGGCGTTGACAACACCCGGACAGCAAAAAAAAAAAACTGAAATCGCAGACAACTGTGTGGCAAGGCGATAATTGAATACCCTTCATGATAAATGGCCTTCAAAGTGCGGAAATCTGTTATTCATTTCTGTCAAACTACAACCAAATAATTCAATTCATTTTCGAGTAACATGTTGTGTGTGAATAGTTATCGAAAGTGCTTAAAATACAAATCTGAACAATCAATTTAACTATCCATCTAGCTATTACTTAAATGCTTTATAGGCTTGCAAATAGTTTTAAATAAATCTTACCATATTGCTTGATTGACGACAGTTGTCAATAGTATATTGTTGAATTATCGATAGTTATCGATAGTCTCTAAAACCAGACTCTGTATTTTTATACCATCAACAAACATACAGCAAAGGCTATCTACTCGTTTTTTTTGCTTTCTCTTAAGCTTGTCACATTGTGTGACAAACTGAGCAGACTCGTTGAAAGGATATCAGAATACCAAAAAAGAATAGTAAAGAGTGGCGAACAACGGGAGAGGAAAACAAATCGCAACGATATGAGCGCCCAGCAGCATCTTCATCATCGGGCGGCATATGTTGGCCTTTATCGTTTGGCATTGGCGTTGGCGCCGGAATCGGAGTTGGATTTGGAGTTGGAGTTGGCGTTGGCGTTAGGTGCTCATCAATAAAATCATCGAGGTCATTAAGTGGATTAACTGCAGCCCATCAGAAGCATGTGGTGCCACACAGCATAAAACGCAAAATGCCAAATACGCACACACACACACACACACACACACGCACACGCACACGCACAGTCTACATAAGAAGGACGAGCAAAATCACACACACAAATACCAACACTAAGAAATGGTCGTCATCTTTGACTTTTGCTTTACACTTTGCACTTCATAACAGACAATAGAAAACACGGTGGAAAATACTCACTTGATTTTTAAGAAAATATTTTGAATATAAGGAATATAAAATAATATATAAATAAAATAAAGTAAGAAATAAATAACATAATTGAAATTAAGGCATGTTGAGAAATATACTTTCAAATATTGTAAAAAGTTCTTTGAGATAAATAATTGAAAATATTCTTCTGAGATAAATAGTGTTCATTATTTGATAATCAATGTTAAACAATGTTAATTATTTTAATTAAATAAAATCTGTTTTTGAGACGTTTTTTTTTATATTTTGCTTACTAAATATGTTCAGAAAAATAAGCTTTAAAAATAGTCAAATTAATAAGGAAACTGATATGGTTTAAGGCTTTAGTTACATGCTTTATATATAGATGTACGTAGTGCTTGAAACGCGAAGAAATAGTGATAAACAGTGTTGGACAATTTGTTGGAATATACCATTAGTTGATAATGTTGACTCTATTAGTAAAAAATGATATTTTACAAAATAAATAAACGTTTTCGTTTCTGGAATTCTGAGCCCATTGTCTAAAATTCCCAGCACGTTTGCTCAGCATCACATCAATATGTATCTGTGTGTGTTAGTGGTAGTGTTAGTGTTAGTGGCACTCTGTCAGCTTGTGATGCAAGAAGCAGCTAGCCGAAGGAGCGCAAGAAGGAGTAGAAGTGTCAGAGAGAGAGAGGGATTGGGGGAACAGGGCTGGACAGGGCATGGCAGGACAACGGCAGCTTGTCTTGTCTTGGTTCCTGTTGTTATTGACATGTACGAATTAGGTTAAATTTATTTACTGTCAGTTCAGTGAACTGCGAATGGTTTTAGTTTATTAAATTTAGCCAAGGGGGACCAAAGTTGACAATCTGTTTTAAGTTTATTAAATGGCCAAAAATCAAGATTGAGATTAAGTTATGTTTGCTTATGGCACAATTTATTGAGCTGCTCCTTTAACGCAAAGCCACCTCCTCTCTCTCTCTCTCTCTCTCTCTCCTCTTTTTCTCTTGCTATCTCTCTTGCACTCTTTAATCTCGCACTCAACTTTTAATTTACAGTGAAAAGCAGCTGTAAATTAATTTGAAAGCTGCTGACGCGATGGTAAAACTCAATTGCGGTTTGATTAATCGTGCTCTACATGAAACTCAGCACTCACATATACACTCAAACACTCACACTCACACTCACACTTGCACTCGCACTCATACTTGAACTGGCACACAAGTTGCATTAATCAGCACAGCTCTCAGCGCTGAACGCTGCCCATTTATTTGCAAACAGGCAAATGAGCAAACGATAAAAAAAAAATGCTTAACGTAAGTGGGAATTAAAAAAAAAAATACTTTTGCAAATCGCAGTCAAAGTTAAGTTGAGAGCGGAAAACCAAAAGAAAAATAAATACAGATCAACAACTATATTTGTATAGATGATATGCAAATGCTCTTTGAGACTAAATGAGTTTCTTTTCCTTCTGGTTAAATAATTATATAGAATATAAAATATTTGAAGATTTTCGGTATAAAAAATTAAATTTAAAAAATAGATGTATAATCTTATAATTTTCTTTATTATTTACAATTTAATTATTATAATAAATTTCTTGACAAAATTAAAATTGAATGAAAGAAAATGACGACAAATTTTATAAGAAATAAAACTTGACTTGGCAACATCGTCTGAATTTCACTTTAATGCTTAAGTTAAGTAAACTTCACCAACAGCTTCACAAAATCTTCATACCGTATACCTTATATATATATATATATATATATATATATATATATATTAATCGATAAAGTATTCGCGTTCTTGTTGCATTCAAAGCTGTGGCCAAAGTTTGTTGGGCAACAGCGCAAAGAGCGATTGCTCTGGAAATCAATTAAATTGAAATTACGCATCCGACATGTGTGCAAACAGCCAAACGAGCATTTCGTGAGAAAAAGCAGAAAGCGAGCATGCAAGCTGAAGTACCAGCAACATTTTCACTTTCTGCTGTTTGAGTTCATTTTGTGCCAAATTGAATTTTTCACTGCCTTGCCGTTTAAATGAGCCAAACGTGACATTTTCAACTCGGTCACTGATGCTACATATCAATTTTGATTTTGTGCTTGAGTTGTGTGCACTGTAAAAAAAAGCAGGCAGACTAGATTATCGAAATATACCAAAATAAATTTGATAGAAATATAATTATTTAATAATCATGCAAATATTTGCGAAGCTGCTTAAGCTTGAGCTTAACATAGTGTGTGTGTGTCCCAGTCGTGCATACCTCTGCTTGCCTTACAGGATTTTCGCTATATCCAAATTAAAAGCTATTTGCTGCAGATCAAATCAAGTTGAGGTGATTTAAGCTTAAGCGATTATAATTAAATTGGATGCTCAATCTCCAAATTGAAGTTAAGGCATCTGGTGAACTAATTGCTGATGTAGCAATATAGCCAGCACTTTATATATAAATGTATATATATATATATGTATATATATGCCTGACCTAGCTTGGTCGCACATGGCGTATGCTTTATATGCTGTGTTGTGTATTGCTGTGTGTGTCTTAGTGTATAATAAACAATATCCAGGAAGACAGCCGCAGCGCTTGAATTTATGTTGTCGTTTCAGCACAACCACGCAAGCACAACAGCACAACAGCACACACGCCCACACACACACACACATACATAGAAATAGAGTCACGCCTTCGCCGTTCGCTGCATATGGTAGATAAATATGCTATACGTATGCACCGTTATGCAGCAGATGCGCTCTCTCCATCTCTCCCTAACTTTCTCTCTCTCTCCCTCTCGCTTGCCCTGCGGCCGTCTGACCGCAACAAAGAGTCAGCTCACACACACACACACACACACTCGCACACACCGAGAGCAATGTGTATGTGGCATAGAATAAAAGTGTTGCATATTTTCTAGCGCATTTCACAACACCTTTGGGCCATGTAAGTAACTTTCGCCGCGCTCGCAAAGTTATAATTAAGCTGACCCCAGGCTAAAGCTCAGACAAAGCACTCAATAAGTGAGGGAGGGGGGGGGGGCGGTTAGCGGAAGGGGTTTGCCCAGCTAGCTGGCTTATTAATTTGTTGTGGCGGCAAAGTGCAGAAAGCCGCAGAAAAGTGCAGAATTTTCAAACGAGCGCTAACTAAATTATGTGAATACTTTTTTTACTAGTGCCTAGCTTAGCTGATTTATAGAGTATTCGAATGCGCCTATTTATGCCTCGAAACGTTGTAGAAAATATAGCAGGCCTTTGCAGTTTATTTCTTTATTGTTAGCAGTAAAAATTGTAATTTTTTTTCAACTTCCTGGCCCTTTGGTTAAAAATGAAAATAATAGTTGGCATACCATACCATATGAACAATAGAATAAATATTTAATAGGACATAATTGAAAATAGCAAGGACACTAAATACATTCAAGAACTATTTCCCGGCTTCAAGTTGAGCAGCATTTCACACAAAGCTAATAATGTTTTAAGCTAGTTTTAAGCTCTTTTCTTAATTTTATATTTATTTTTAAGCAGCTTTAAAATTGCTCTGTTTTGTGCCGGCAATATTTGTCGTGCTTGTGGCAAGTTTCATGAATTGCTGAGCAGCCGTTAACAATTTGTGGCACGCAGCCTTGTTTTGCTGCACTTTCTTGCCACACATTTGTGTGTGGTTAAGCAACGGAAATAAAATTAAAAAAAAAAAATCGCTTTTCATATTTTCTGTTTTTATTTTTCCTGGGAAAATGCACAAGTGAAAATTTTCAACGTTTGCTTGGCGACTTTGGCCGTTTGCGGTTTGTTGTTGACTAAACCATCAGCATTGTCGTGCACACACACACAATATACACACGTGGTGTGTTTGCTTGGCATGGAAAATCACAAAAACAAATTAGTTGCGTGTAATTTAATTTGAAACGTTCGCGCGTTTATCAAACAAAATGGAAAACTGTGAAATGGAGCAGCAGCAAAGGCAGGGGCAACAAAAGGGGGAACGATAATGCTAATTGGATTTTGTTTTAACATGCAAGACGTCGCATTCTGCCTGCTGCCACTTGCCACCTGCCACCTGCCACCTGCCGCATGCCACCTGCCGCATGCCGCCTGCCGCCAGCCGTCTGCCGCATGCCGCCTGCCTGTCGCAACTCGCTTTCGCCGCGTGCGTGCGTGCCTTTGATGGCCAAGTTAATAAACATTAAACGCAATTATGCTGTTGATTTTTATGTTGCTTCATTTTCTTTGCGTTGAGCAGCTTTCGACTTACTTCCGATTCTGATTCTGATGTTGCTTGACGTTGGGCCAGACTACTTAAATGTTATAATCTGTTTCGGTTAACTCGAGTTGGCAAAGTGCTGTTAAAAGCAGTGTGTCAAAACGAAACCGAAACGGAACCGAAACCGCAACTCAACATTCTTCTCAAGCCATGGATATATTTAGCTCACATAGCAACAAAAAGCAACCGAATACCGAAAATAATTTCAATATTTAAAACTTACACGATAAGTAAGGGAAGAGAATTGGTTTTGACACCCCGATTAAAAGCATAGCCGAGTTCATCGTTCATTCAAAAATGGGCTTTTAATAAATGAATTACAATCTTTCACTCGCTATCAATTAAACAAATACTTACTTTAGGCTAATGTCAGGTGTCTTATTTTATTGGCCTAATTGGCTGCCTAAAGTACTAAATATTTTGCATATATGTATCTATTTCGGGGAAATGCGAACTTGAGACAGGAAACGTGCACAATACTTTCGAATTTATCGTTGGGGGCTTTGTGGCTGTCAAAAAGTTTTGCTTTCATCATTTACAGCAGCGCTTGTTAATCAATTTGATGCGTTGAGCTAAGCTGAGACCGAAGCGAAAGCTTCTGGTGGTTTCTATGGGGTGGTGAGGGCAGGGAGAGGGGCTAGAGGAGGCCTTGTTGCCTGCCTGTTTGGCTGCCACCTACAATGACCGGCTTTATAAGTAAGCATTTTGTTGGCACTCACACAGTTGGCTAATTAATAGGATTAACTACCAAAAAGCAAACACAATTGGCTCCCGAGCAAACAATAACACAAAGCACTCAACTTTTTAGATTCAGCGCCAAGCAAGGCGGTACACTCAGAGAAAAATCGAAGTGCGAACATTTAGAAAAGGAAATAAACTATTTTGCCGCAAACTTAAAGTTTTATTTAATGAAGTATTTTTGCTCTCCAAAAATCGGAATTATTATTCTGAATTCAATGAAAGTTTTTGTGAATTTATGAAATATTCATTATTATCAATAAAAAAAAATTAAGAAAATTTTTAATTCCATGAAAATTATATCAAAATTTTGTAATTTACATTTTTCGAAACTTTTGCATTTTCGATAAATTTTTTTTTTTTTAGTAAAATTATAATTTTGGCAATTGTGAATTCCTTTAAATTGCTATTTATTTTTTGCTAAGTGTGGAATTTGAAGTCTTATTTTATAGGGTAGAAAGACCGTAAGCAAACATATTTACACACACACACACATACACACACACACTCCTTGTACACACACCACACACACATAGAGTTAAGTTTCAGATGTCGACACCTAACGCGCTTTAATGCAGGTGATTAATTGCTTTTGAGGTTCGTTGGCTGCGTGTTGGAAATTTTTGGAAAATTTCATTAGCCCACGCTGTGGCTGTGTGTATGCGCGTGTGTGTGTGTGTGTGTGAGCTTGTTGAACTTTTAGCCAAGTTTGTGAAGGGGTCCAATCGGAGTTTGTATATGTGCTGAGAGCACTGCGTGACTTTTGCAGACAATGCCAGCCTCATTTCTAGTTGCCTTAGACGAGCTAATTAAGTTAAAGTCTTCCGCTGCCGCTGCTGCCGCTGCTGCTGCTGCTGTTGTTGGATGATTCAGAGTTCTCTACTTGCCCCGTTTGCTAATGATGAGCTGCTACTGCTGCTCCAGCTCCAACTGCCCGCTTTTCCGTCCGTGGAACGTGCTTTAAATTGTTTTTGATTTACTTATTTCCGCCCTCTGATAAATTACATTTTGCCGGCAGACGACAAAGTTGAGGCCGTCATTTTTGGCTAATGCGCAAAGTTTTTGGCAACTTTTGGCCGCTTGTAGTTCGGTGTTCTATTTTTCCTTTTTTATTTCTTTGGCGGCTTGTCAGCAAAATGTTGAATTATTTATTCATATGTTACGTGCGCTGACAAATCGCACGTGGCGGCATTTTCCACTCGTTTTATTGTCAGTCAACTCTCAAATGCAAATTTAATTAGGTCGCGACTCTATTAAAATGTCATTTGGCACACAATAAATATATAAATCACCAAACTGACAAAACAGGACAGGCCAACCCAACTGACTTAAAGCCAAAACAAACTCCAACTGTAAGCATTGTACTTGTCCAAGCAGTTGGCACTGAACACAATTCTTGACGCTACGCAATTTGATACTGTGTATAATGTGAAATTCACTTGGGGTATGCCCAAGTTGTGTATATGTTTGTGATACCATTGAACATGTGGGTCTTTATTATCCATAGCTGACTTGATCCAGTTATATTCTTCAAACTCTTCAAATCTCAAGGATTAAAAGAGAAGACGAGCTACTGCCAGGCTACTTCTGTATGCTTATATACATTCTACATACCTTTAAGGCTGATGTCAATTTTAATTATATCTTTTTACATTAATGTCTGCAGATCATTCCACTAGTTGAAAACTACCATCTAACAATTTTTAGCAGCTATAAAACTGTTTGCTGCACGTTTTGCGCAAATAATTTTGAAGCACCGACAAACTACATTTTATTTACTGACCGGGAAATTGTTGTATTAAAAATGCAAAATGTTGACTTGAGAATATTGCGCAACTTTCTTGCTTACAGCCAACAAATCGTAAGCGAATTGCTTTGCCAAGATATATGTATGTACGCATCTATATATGTATTTGTGTATTTCGAGCTATCGCTGTTGCAGTCATTGCAATTATTGACTCTGCGATTGCTGTGCAACATAAACTTGATGAACTTCAGCAAAATAATTCCTTAAGCTCAAACTACTTGCTTCAATTGAGATATATATATATATATATATATATTTAAGTATATATTTACTGCTACAAATATTTGTCTTATTTATTTATATATTCATTTAAATTTACATACAATTAAATTTAAATCTAAAATGAAAACAATTAAAATAACGAATGAAAATTAGGAAATGATAGGTAAATGTGTGCATGAGTTTAGCGTACTTAAACACGCTCATTTAAATGCTCTTCATTATAATATATAAAGTTATTTAATCTTTATTTAATTGAATTCATTTAAGATTGGCAATCTTATTCGAAGATTGAAAATCCGTGCAGACCGAAGGCGAATTGCTGACAGCTCAATTTCAAATTGAAAAATGAAGAAAACTGATCGAATGTTCCACTGGGAGCTATCTCTCTCTCTCTCTCTCTCTCTCTCTCTCTCTCTCTCTTTCTCTCTTTTGCGGAAAAGCAACTAAATGAAAGTTAAGAATTTAAATAGATCTAAAACTTCTCACAAAAAGTTGTGAAGCTGCTGACAAATATGTTTATGCTCGGCATTTAATTTGACGACAAATGTTAATTACAATAATCCGTGGACAGTTTATTTTCGTGCCAAATCACTTGTACAACAACTTTCGTCAAGTTTTGTTTACCCGCAGATTTTGTTGTAATTATTTGGCATAATTACAACTCACATTTGCCGGCGAACGAGTAATTTATTCAAAGCAAATGCCAAGCGAAATGAAATGAATAAATTTCAGCTTCCTGTTCTACTAATTCTAGCCACAAGCTGTCAACTCTTTTTTTTAAAGAGAGAGAGAGAGAGAGAGAGAGAAAGAGAGACAGAGAGTGAGGGATAGAGAGGGAGAGCAATTAAAGAAAATTAGCATTAAATGTGCATAAATAATGTCATATTATGGCAAATAATTACAACTGTCAGATTAGGCGAGTCGATCCGGGGACTGGGAAATGCTGTGCTGATAATTATGGCATGCAAAAGTGTGTGGTCCTTTTGGTTAGCTAGTTTTGTGTCCACAAAACGCTGGGGCAACACTCTTGTAACCCAATATAAATGCCATTTATCATGGGTGGTGCGTTCTGAGCGGTGGCGAGTGGTGCGTGCTGGGTGGTGCCTACTGTGAGGCGTGGCTGGTGCTGAGCGAGAGAGACGATGTGGTGACTGTTGCTAATAAATTATAGTCTTTAGCTGGTCCCGGACATGTGTCGCATACAGCAAACTCTGCCAGAGAAAGGGAGAGTGGAAAAGGGGGGGGGGGGGGGTGGCAGAGCGAGGGAGTGGGTTGGCGGGTTTGTGGCTAGCGTTCTTGCCACGCCCCATTCTCGTCCAGTTGCCTGCCGTTGACAGTTTTAAATTACAAGCGTTGCCGGCTTTGGCTTTGGTTTTTGCATTCGTGGCACTAAATTCTGGTTCATCTGGTTGTGGCCTATGCCAAAGCTAATTAAGTTGAACATTTGGCAATTGCAACTGTGTCCTTGTCATAACTGGCTCTGCTGCTTATTAGCTTTTTATAATTGGCACGCAATACACACGCAAAGCGACCTTTTTTGGAAGCCACAACAAATGGCACATCAAAATCTAAATTTGTTATTTATTGACACACTTATTTATTTACCAAGTGGAGAAGTGTTCTCCCTTCCCCTTCCCCTTCCCCTTCCCCTTCCCCTTCCCCTTTCTCCATCGTCCTCGTCATCAGCCTTAACCTGCGCTCATTTTTCACATTGAATCGCGCCAATTATGCGTTGACAGCCTCAAGTTCCAAAAATTGGCCTTCGGGTCTTTGTGCCGAATTTGGGCGGGTTTTTCTTATTTTTTTTTCGTCACAATTGCCCCATTGTTGCATGTTTTGGGGGTTGGTGGCGAAAAGATTTTCTGGCAGCTTATGCTTGCTATAATCTGTGGCAATTGGAGAAGGACTCTGCTCCATAATGGCACTTGGCTTGCTTGCCAAAATCGTTGCTTAAGCGAGGACAAGATTTAACAGGACTGTGCAAATTGAATCTTATTTATATCATTTTAGTTGAATAGGCAATTGAATGCATAGTGAATGTTTTGTGCATATGTTTGGATTCCAAATTCATGATCATAATTTAACATTTTGGACTTAGAACTGGATAAAATAAGTTCTTAAATGTATGCCCAGAATACAAAAAAAATGGATAAAAAGAGTTTGATGAAGTTCGACAAGAGTATGTATATATATTCATGATCAGCATCAGTCAGGTGTGCCTGTATGAGCTAGATAATGTGTAATATATGTTATCGATTATCTAATTCATCATAAGAATCGATAAATGTACCCTTTTCGCGAGTTTCGATATAAATCGATTTCCGATTGCTATAAAATACACAAATCCAAAGCTATAGCTTTACAATTGATATAGAATATACCCTAACACAATAGATTAAATTATTAGAATTCTATTAGAATCTGATTTTGTTCACTAAAACTTATTTTTATGTTGAGCAAACTTCAATGTGCTAAAAAGCTGATTTCAGGGTATCTGCCAGTTGGGCACTCTCGACTAGTGCATTCTAACTTGTTTCTCTACTGTTGCCAACTTATTTACTTCTTTCTTCTTTTGCTTATTTGCTTTCTTTAAATTGAATTCTGCTTATGCCCGCTACAAAGGATAAATCTAAACTACGAATCAAGAGAAAATGCTTGTGAGAAAAGAGCTGTGCAATTCTTATGACAGGATTGTCAACTGAGTTGTCCTTATGCACTGCTCGACTGGGGAATGTTGTTGGGTGCCATGCTTGCAACGCTGTGTGGCATGTCAAGGTTTGTCGAGTTGCTGACAAAACAGTTCACCGAGCAACGACCACAAATAAAATATATTTGTATGCAATTTGTTTTTGTGCTGTCATTGTAAAATAATGTAAAAAAAACAACAACAACAACAAGAAATTGCATACTTTTCATTTGGCGTTTGCACTCTTTCTGCTGTGTGTGTGTGTGTGTGTGGGTGTGTGTGTGTGTGTGTTCTTATGTATTTGTATTTATTTAGTTTTTTATATTCTATATTCCGTCATCTTTTATTTTGCTCTCCGCAATTGTGTCATGCACTTCAATATGCACGTCCATTGTTTGCGCAGTGCCAATGTCGAGTGCCTCTCAAGGGGGTTGTGGAGGGGGTTGAAGCGAGTTTACACCAAGCCCCACCCTCAACCGCCTCCTGCCCTCTGCCCTCTGCCGTTGCCTGGTCAGGGTTCTCAGCGTGCATTCCACTCGTGTTCGCACTCAACGTATCGCCGAGTATCATCAGGATTGTCGCTTTGATGTTGCAGTAACCAACTGGGTTAATAGCACAAATGTTGTCACTGCTGCCGCCCCTCCCTCCAACCACCGCACCACATCAGCAACTCTCCCCTCTACCCCAACACAATACCTTACAACACACTGTGCGGGTGCCCATAGACAAAACAATCAAAATATAACATACAAGCGGAAAGCGAATGTGCATTTTGTATACAAATGTTGAATGGGGGTATATATATGTATATATTTAGAGGTTCCCGCATTTATCATGTTTTTTGTTCATTTTCCAAGTAATTTGTCTGTTCTTTTTGCGCAGAAACACGACATCATATATTAAATTACATGCTTTGCGAGGCACAACTGGAGACAGCTTCAAGCTACAAGCAACCAGCAAGCGGCAAGCGGCAAGCAGCAAGCAGCAACCAGCAACCAGCTGAAGGAGCCTGCGGTGCCATTCCTGGAGACAGCTAGGTGCGTGCCTTGTCATATGAAATTAAATCAGCACCAGGCACAACAATTTAAGTAGCTGCCAAACACCGAACAAAATAAAACCTGCGCCAAATTTTTAGCAAGTGCAAAGTCGCAGCTGGCATACGCTAAAAAGATGAGAAGATTTTTGAAAGTGGCCAAAATTTAAGCACAATTTGAAAGCGAGAAAATTGCCTATTTTAATTGTGATTACCTTAAATGAAACTGTAAATTTCTGTAAACAATATTCTAAATATTTTATTAAGAATAAGTAAAATAAGTAGCAGGCAGCAGGAAACATCTCCGATTCCATAAGGTAGATATAATAACAGCCAAGTGGATATTTCTATATACATGTATATCTATATATATATATACATCTATATCTCAATATACATATGTCCATCAATGTAAGCTAGTCGATCTCAGAATTTACAATAGCTACATACTTGAAAATTGGCATATAAGTTGTAGTCAGCCATATCAGAGCAACGCCTCGCTTCTATCGATAAGTATCGATTACCGATAGCAATAAAAGGCACATAGCTTACCGATTGATTATTATAATATAGCTAAGATCGGAGCAGAATCAAAATCATTTTCATATTGAGCAAACAACTATCTAGTCGAGCACTCTTAAGCTATCAACTCGCGTCACAAGCATAATGTAATTGCCCCATATGCCCCATATTTAAGCTATAAAGAAAAAATGTTGAAGCCCAAGAAAGTGGAAGTAAAAACAAGCGCAGATTGACAGTTAATAAAGTGGCGACAAGTTGCCAGCTGGGTGGTTGGGTGGTTGTTGCTGGTGGTTGCCGGCTTTGGTGCTTTGGCTTAACAAAACCTGGGCAACTGTGCCGTTGACAACTTGACCCAACGTGTGTGACAACTGCACACGAAAGCCACCTCTCCACCCCCCCCCCCCTCCCCCCACCCTTCTGATGAAGCGATACGCAGAAGAAAAATGTGTAATAAAGCAAAAATGTCAACTTCGAATTTCACAAGCTGTCAAAATATTGGATTTCAAGGCGTGGCTGCAGCAACAGGGTGGATTTAATTGCAGAGTTTGGCAGCAAAAGTGAGCTGCATAAATGAAATGCACATTTGCCAACAACAAAGGGAAGCAATTAAACAAGCAGTGCCACTCAAATATGTTGCCACATGAGTCATGACTGCGGCACAAGCAAATTGCGCCATGACATCGAGAACTAAATTGGCGTGCAACAACAGGGATGTGTCAAAGGGGCGCAGAATTTATGTACAACTGTTTAAATATTATTTAATTAGTACTTCAAAGTAATTTCTTTAATATAACAAATCATTATCTTATCTGTCAGTTGAAGTTTGCTTTAAAATTGGCAAACGAAGTATTTTTCAAAAACTTTTCTAAATCGCAATTTCCTTTTTATGATTTTAGTTGGTGTCATTTGCGGGTTCATTGCTCATCTCTAGAGCTAATGGAGGATAAAGCCATCCAAGCATATAGCGCTGCTGCAGGCACGCCTTGACATTGTCGGGACCGACACTTTAATGTAAGTAAATACACACTTCCCACACACACACACACGCACACTCGCACACACACTGCTCAGCCTCATTAAGTCAGTCAGAGAGAAGGGGCACTCAGCGCACGACATGAAACAAACTAACTTACAAATGTACCGCTCACCCTGCTCCCTCCCCCTCAGACTGGCTCTTTTTGTATTGGTCTGTCAAATGTTTTTCTTTGCCTTTAGTTTTTCCATTTTCCCTTCTTTTTGCTGGCGGCGCCAAAAACATAAAGCAAGTTTTTACCATGTCTTCTTGGGGACTAGAAATGGACGCGTGTTTGTTGCTGTTTTTAACATGACACGAATCCTAATTATAAATTCCAATAAAACACGCATGCACCCTGCATTTTGTGGTAAACAAAAAACTACATCTAATATTTAATAAATTGTAATTTTAATAGAATTAATAATATATGCAGATTATGTACATGAGACTCCAGTATTAAACGCAGAAAAACTCATTCAACCTGTTTACTTATTTAAGAGAGCATTTTTCATGACCTATTTTGTATAAATTAGAACGCATGAAAATTTGAGTTTTGTCGTTTTAGAAAAATACTTCTTAAAAATAGAAAATACTTGTCAAAATTAGAAAAAAGGCTGACATATTTGGCAGGCCTTTATAATCGAAAGACATGTTTTTCTTTGTGTACTTAGAAATTATTTCCAGAAGCCAGAAAACACGATAATTTTATTTTTATATTCTTATATTCTTCTTTATTTATTATCATTTGTTATTGATTTTTTTATGTATATATTTCACCAAACAACAGCGCAAAATAACCTAAATGATTCCTCCAAAAAACCCATTTTAATCATTGATGATGATTTTGTCAACTACAAAGAACTTGCTCGATGTGCGTAGTCTTTTAATATTCTCGTGTCACGAAGCATTCATCGCTAACACTGAGTACAATGTATGGGTGTGTGTGTGTGTGTGTGTATTGTTGTGCACCCCAAAAACTAGCGTGTCTAATGAGCAATTGAAAAGTTTGCATTTCCATTTGGCTGGCGAATATGTTATGCTGTTGGTGTTATTGTTCTTGTTGTTGTTGTTATTGTTGTTGTTGTTGTTGTTGTCATCTTGAGCAGCAGAAGCTGGAGAAGCAACAGACCCTCGTTCGCCTTATCTGCTTGCGGACGCATTCTAGTGACAGCTCGAGAGCTACATTTTGCAACGTTGTGCGCTACTTGGGGATCATCTCGGTCAGAGCTAATAGGCCGCCGACTTAGATGCGAAAATAGTTTTCCACATCACAAACCTCGCCCACCCTGCCCCTCTCCCCCTTCCCCTGCTCCATCCACTTCGTCGGAAACATCTCTCGAGTGTCTGAGTGAGTGATTCACGTCAACTAAGGCATGATTCTATGAAGCTAAATGAGTTGTCGTTTTTATTTTCGTAAGTGGGTGGCTTTGAATGAGTAGAAGGGCGGGGGCGGGGCATGCCACTCTTATACGCTCTTGGAAATGCTTGAAAATGTGCTTGTGGCACAGTAAAAACCCGCCAAGTTGCCTAGAAGAAAGTTTAAGTAATTGAATAGCTGCCGGCAACTGAAAACTAAAAATGAAAAGCCTTTGAAGCAGGCATGCAAAAATCTGACGAAAATTTATCAGAGGGGGGAAAAATAATAGAAGCAATTAGTAACTTTCTTGATAACGGTTTGTTTCCTTATATCGTTAATAATACAAAAGACATAACTGTTGAGGATGGCCAAAAAATTGAAACTGAAAGGAAAAACATTTGAAGTAGAAACTGAAAAAGCTTAAGGAAGATGTCCTTTATCCTTAAGAAATACGTCAGAGGGATTACCAGAGGGGGGTGATAAAATAGAGGCAACTAAAATGTTGAACTTTGTTTCTATATACTATTCATAGAACAAAAGAACTAATTTATAGAATGAAGATGCCTAAAAATATGAAAAACTAAGTTTAAATAAATAATTTTTTACTAAATTATTTATTAAATAAAAAATGCAAAGAAATAAATTAAGTTCGCTAATAACTCATTAAAGATTCATCCTGAATTCTTCAACTTTAACTAAGACACAATTATCTCAAAACTGTTTGCCATTTCACTTACGCAATCATTTTTCATGCCACACTGTCATTACTGCACCATCGTAATGAGGCAGAATTTGAAGCGCCACGAATCCACTTGTCAAATGAGTTGAACAAATTTAATATTCAATATTTGAATGGGGATTTGAATGTTTGCAGTCCCGCTTCCATCTTAGCTCCGCTTTCGCGAGTGGGTCTTGAAATGTTTCTGCTTAATTTGCTGCTGCAGCACTTATTAAATATTTGAAATTTGTGCAACAACTTTATCTATTTACCAAGCCAACAAGTAAAAGCAGCCGTAGAACTTGAAGCTGCAGCAAATGCAACCAGATTTAATGACATATTTTCTCGTTTTTGAATATGCCATAAAAGAAAATAAGCGCCAAGCACTTTGGAATACCCTGTGAAAAGTGATCAAAAATGTGTGCTAGAATGGGGAGCAGATAACATGTCTAATATATTTGAGGAGTGGGTGTTTCCGGTTCCTGTTTGACATGCTACAATATTTGTCCACTTTAATGCACAAGTTCAGTTTACTTTGCAAATATGTTTCCATATTTAACAATTTGACATAACTAAGTTGTTATGTGATATCCCCCCACAAATCCATTTACAGGGTATCTGCGCAATACACAGTTTTCCCTTCCCCACTTTGTTTATATTTATATGCGCTTTATTTTTGGAGCACAACTGCTGCAAAAGTCTTCGGATTTTTTTTTATTTTGTGAAGGAAAATTCCTGCAATGAATTTTACAAACATTTCTTGGAAATATGTGGGGCGACTAAATGGAGCGCCAAGCGGAATACTTCTAGAAGTTAAGAGTCATGTGGCAACTACCTGGCACCGTCTTTATATATACATATATATATATATATATATATATATGTATATTTATATTTCTTCGTGCCACAGTTGGCTGCTGCTGGCTGTCAGTGGCAATTTTTAGCATTTTAATTGCCTTTGGCAGGCTAATTGCCAAGACTTTGCTAAGCAAGTTTCAAGATTACAAGACTTGGCCCAGTTGCCGGCTGCCGGCTGCCTGCTGCCTGCTGCCTGTTGCCTGTTGCCGTTGGCCGATTTTGCGAGTTAACCGTATTGATATTCCAGCCAACGAAAAACTTTGAGTGCGACTAATAATAAAACGTTTTTCACAACTGCCGTTGACAAGTGGAGAGCAAAATGCGAATTTTGCCTCATTCGGCGGCTGTCATTTCGTTTATTGTTGTTGACTTTTTGCACCATGAAATGATATTTGTGCTGCAGTAGCAACAGTAACGGTGGCAACATTAAGCGCCTCATGTACGCTCGCAGTCACGTTTGGGGCATCAGGCACAGACGGTGCCACATTTTGTCCACAATTTTTAGTTCCATTTTCTCCACATAATCCATCTCTCTCTCTCTCCCTCTCTCTGTCTCTCTCTCACTCGCTTCGGAAAGTTCGAAGCACGCACCAAATGATTTGGCCAAAAAACTATTTATTGAAAATTATGGTATAATGTGTAGTCAGCTAGCTTTGCCCCCCCCCCCCAACTCCTTTCTCCCCCTCTTTCCGTTTTGTTATGTGTCCTCGCTTATCGCCCGCTTTAAGCCAGTTTCACTGCCAAAATGCCAACGGTTGTCATAAAAGAGAAATGCTTTCAATTGGCTCTTCCAGCTATTGAGAAGTGCGTGAAAATAGCTTTCGCTAAACTACCCGAGACCCCCTCCCCTGCTCTACACATATCTTTCCCCTTCACCCCCTCCAAAAAAGTGTGCTTATTGATTCAGCGCTTCATACGTCTCAGTCTCTTTTTGGTTAGTTCCAAGAAAATACTTATGTATATATTTTCTTATATCAGTTTGCTTTTGTTCTTTGGAAATCTAATTGATTTCCCTGGAAAGTGATTGGGCAACGTTTTTCATAGCAACTTTTCGTGTAGCCAGAATTAAAAATAAGCCATAAAATATTTAATTGGGTTTTCTAATTTGAAAACTTATATTGAGAGGTAGATCTTTGAAAATCAAAAGTTAAACATAAACATCTTTATTCTTACCAATTTTAAATGCAAATTAAATAAATTAGCGAGTTTTGCAGCTGATTTATTTAATTAATTTAAGCGTTGAGTTGATTTTACCACAATAATTATTGTTCAATTAGATTTAATCATTTTTCATTTAATTAACTTGCAAACATGAAAATGTTATTTTTGCATTGAAATTAAATAAATAATAAAAAAAAACATTTACATTAAAATTAAAAACTAATTTAGTATATTTGTCTGCATTTCCAAATGATGTTTATTGTATTTATGTGCATATATATTTTATGTTTATTACAAGCATAAATTTTGTGGCATGTGTGTTCCGCATTTTCACAATACCTTCCCTATATATATATATATATATATATATATGTATATATATATATGTGAAATACACCATGTGTGTGGCCCACGGTTCATTAAATATACGTTTGCCACTTGTTCGAGCCCCTCTCCCCCCGGCCGTGCACTGCTAAATGTGACTTAATCCAGTGCAACGTCAAAATTTGTCAGTTTTGTAAGGCTTAGCGCATAATTAATGTTATTTAAAGTTTTTTAGCAAACATACGGCAAATATATATCCATATATATATATATATATATGTATATATACACCAAAAGATACATATATGATGAGTGTGTTTGGCCATAACTTTCTAAATATGCTGTCGTTCCTATGCCCTGAGCCGGCGCTCAAAGCGGGTATATTCGTATCTCCCTTGTGTGTTTTACTTTACAAAAATCTTATTCGATTTTGCCCTCTTTCAATGGATATAACTCTGTTAAAATTGATTCGATTTTAACCTCTATATTGCATTCAAAGTTGAAAATGCGATTTCGACTCGATGTTCTTATTAAAATTAGCCTCCCAAAAAGTGCATTTGAGACAGGTCAAATCTTTCCACAGCCTTCAGTTACTCAAAAATGATCAAATTTTCAAAAACAACGGCTTTTTGTATAATCGTTCCATGTGTGGAGAAATACTACATTTAGTGCTGAAAAAGCGATGTCGACTCGAAATTCTTGTTGAGATCATAGTCTGAAAAACCCCTTTTAGGAATGGACTGAAACATTCTGAAATTCTCATTCATTCACACACATATTATACCCAAGCAGACGCTTTCACAGGGTATCTTCTAGTCGGTCACTCAGCACTCGCTCACCCTCTTGTTGTTTTATGCTTTGTTTGTTTCTGTTGTTGGCTGTCAGAAATGTGATTCTTTGTGGATCTTTATGGGTCGTGGGCCCTTTCTGTGTGTTCCTTTCGTTCCGTTTCGTTTCGTTCTGTTTCGCTTCATGCATATACAAAACAAGCATAAATATTTACACAAATATATATACATATATAAATATATGTATGTATATATATATAAATAATTTGCTATGAATATGTGAAGTAAATTTTAATGCTTTCATCAAATAAATATTTTACTTTTCTCCTTATACCCTGAACACATCAAAAATAGGCTAAAAGGGTCCACTACATTTTTGCCAAAGTATGTAACAGGCAAAAGGACAACATATAGCATAATTATTCGTGATCGGCAGCAATATAGATTTTTCTCTCGTATTTTGAAATGTACCAAAAAGTCTTGGGTTTAGGGTATCTGCTGGTCGAGCTCTCCCGACTAAAGCGTTCGTACTCGTTTTTTATGCTGCTGATGACGTAACACCTGCCGCTTGTGCCTTGATCTAGTTAAAATTTATTTGATTTAAAATAAAAACATTTTTTTTTTGGCTGTCTGTCATCTGTCTGTCTCTTTGATTTCATTAACTGCCGTCAAAGTCATCGGAAATCAATTAAAATTTATTTATATTCGCTTTAGGGCTTATGTTGTTGTCATATTTGTCCAGTGGCTGGCCACAAATTGCACATTTTCAATTAGATTTTGAGCTGGCGGCAAATTGTTTGGCAAATGGGCACAAATGCATTTTGCCTATTTATTATGCCCCATAATTATGCGGCAGCTGCAAATACAATGAACAATCGACAAATGCGATTTGCTGTGTCATCGTTTTAATTAATTTAATTATGTACTCGCGTATTACTTTACCCTTAAACTGATTGTATTTTTACATTTTTACTCATCGCATAAATGTCTCATAAAAATGTGATTATTAATGACATTTTTGGTATGATAATTATGAAAATTGGGAAACACAAGATTTGGAAATTTCTGTAAAGAAAAATCAAAGCAGAAGAAATTCTATGGGAAAATATGAAAATTTTTATATTTTTAAATAAATTACGTATATTTTTCACTGACTATAGATCAAGTATTTTTTTAATACTGGAAAAAAAACCTATTATTAAATATGTATAAAATATTGCATTAATTTCCGTAAAAAAAACCATTCTAACTTTTTTTTCTTCTGACTAATCCTGTTTTTGCATTTTACTAGCATTTTTTGTACCTCTTTCAGTTTCTATCTCACTCTCTCTGTTTCTTGCTGAGCATCCTTAAAACTTTCACTGGCTTGTGGAATAACTAAAGTTTAACTACAAAATTAGCTGCGTTCTCCTTTTGGTTCTCCACATTTGTACAAAGTGCTTCGAGTTAATAAATTTAACTGCATCTGTTTAAAATTAATATTCAGGTATTATGTACACTGACAAGAACAACAAGCGTAACAATGTCGGGTAACCGCATAGGACAACATTTTGTTGGCCATGTTCGTGTTGGCCCAAAACAACAGACAACAACAGCAACAATTACAATAACAAAAACAAGTTGTGTGAGTAATAAACAAAGCCACAAATGCGTTTCGAGGGCGAACACAGTTAATATAGAGAGGGATAGAGAGAGGGAGAGAGAGATAGAGGGACTGAGAGAGAGAGAGAGAGAGAGGGATAGAGAGGGAGAGAGGGACAGTTGTTGGGGCACAAACGCGAAAGTGGAGCAGAGCAAGGCCAAGGGTTGCAAAGGGAGACTGCTACGCACACTGCAAAAAAAATTAAGCCTCGACAAACTTTTCTGTTTGAGGGAGAGTGCGAGAGAGAGAGAGTGTGTGTTGCAGGGCTTAATTAAAAGGGGAATCACGTTGCCTCGAAATCCAACGCAAAAGCAACCGAAACCGAAAAACGCTGTCAATGCCACTTTTGGCTTACGCTTCACATCTACTTTTGCGGCCCAAAGCTAATTTGCCCACTTTTAGTAGCCTCCAAAGAACGACAACAACAACAACAACAACAACGAAAAGCAAAAGAAAAGCGAGGAGAAAATTTGGTGAGTGTCAAAGTGCATGGGCAATGCATTTGCGGAACATTAATTGCATAAATTTCAACGTCGCTTTTTGAAGTGAGTGCGCGCAAATTTGACAAAGAGAGAGAGTCAAAGAGTGAGAGAGAGAGAGGGAGAAAGTGTGTGAAATAGAAAGAGGTGCAAAAAATCATTAAATGTAGCTGCTGCATCTTTATGCAGCACTTAGAAGCGCAGAAGGGCGGGGGCTGAAGTGAGGGGTGGGTTAGTCGAGGGGTGGCATATTGAGGGGGTGGGGGACGGGTTTTGTGCTTGTGTTCGGTCATAATTTGATGCCTAACTGTGTCAGGCTGGATGCTGGTCGGCTTTCAGTTGCAAGTTGCAAGAGGTGCTCATGCATAAAGCATTTTGGCGCAGCTGAAAAGTATGCTATGAAAATGTAACTCAGACCTGTTGCCACACACACACACACACACACACACACACAGACACACACAGAGGCAGTTGACTGGTTTTTGGGGCAAGCGCTTTAGATCAGTTGCCATTTCATTAAAATGCACGCAATGCCGGCCAGCTTTTCATATTGCAACACTCACTTTTCGCCCAATTTGCGCCCACTTTGCGCCCACTTTTTCCATTGCATTTCTCGCTACATTTTTGGACGCGCCTTTTTTTGTGCATCTTTAATTTAGCGTTATGCAACATTTTCATGCACCATCACTTTGAAATGCTTTCAGCTAAGTGATGTATATTTTTTTCACATTTTTTTTATCACACTTTTTGAATGCCACTTTTTAATTGCAGCTTAAAGCTGCATCTACAGCGCAACTCGTAATCAATCAACAATATTGAGTTGCTGTGTAAATTAATTGAAACATCCATTAAAATGATAAATGGGCAAAACATATTCTCTTTTTTTCCCCTCTTTTTGCAGGTCATAATTAATTTTTTGTTTTAAATTTGCCATTAAAATAACCACGTTATTATAATGGGTACTCGGGAATTATTATGTACAATTGGTTTTTTATCAGCAACATGAAAATTTAATGCATTGCATAAATATATTGTTATTTTAATGATTTTAGCATAACATAACCACAATTAACTTAATGCAATTATGCATGGTTATTGCTACAATTAAATGTGATAATAAGCTGATAAAATAATAATTCAACTTTTGAGAGAAAAGTAATTTTAACAAGTAAAATGGGAAAGAAGATTTTTATTGTAATTAAGAACTTAAGAACTCACATTAAAGATTTCCCCTTACCAATATGAAATCCATTATGACAAGCTTTTTGCTACTTCACTTTCCACAGTGTAGCTAAGATCTAAAAACAAATATAATCACATTATGGCCATATTTTACCGCTACTTTCTACAGTCCAGCTAAGATCTCAGATGAGTACACCATAATTTCCATTATGACAAGCTTTCAACCCACTCCACCTTCTTCAGTCTAGCTACGCTTCAATAACAATACCAAAATAATTCCCCTATGACAAGCTTTTCACAGTCTACCTAAAATCTAAGATCAATACATTCATAAATCCAACTATGACAACCTTTTAACCCACTTGCTACAAATTTTCTACAACACAATTCAGTAACTACAAAACAGAGAAAATCTTTTGTTGCCCCATAACCCAAATATCTAACTAAATGGTAAATAATTCTGTCAAAACAAATCAATCTGTACAAGCACCCAAAAAAATAATAATAAAAAATACCCAGCATAATTGAATGTGCACAAATCAAAGCACAAAGAGTAAAAGTGAAACAAACAGCAAAATACCAAATTCCTCATACACACACACATGTGAGCTTTGATGAGAACTTAGCAGTTTCCGTTTGTTGTTATTGCTTTTTGAGCTGTGAAGCTTTTGGCTTGCACTAGCATAAATAGCTGTAAAATATTACCGTATGAGAGAGAGAAAACAAAGAAAAGAAAAAATATGACAACACACAAACATTTTTGTTGTTGTTGCTGCTGCTGTGGTTGCATTTATTTTGAGTGGATTTATTTATTTGCAGCGCTACGAAAAACAAGGCAAATCAACTAAAAAATGCTTGCGCCAGCAATAAAAACGAATGAGCATAAAAATATCCCCCAGAAGCACGTGCATTGTTTTAAACACACACGGAAACACATGCAAATGTGAACCGTGTCCCAGGTGGGGAAAAATTCATATAATCTGCCTTTTCTTCTTCATCATCTGCTATCTAGTCAATGCTTTTTGTTCAACAGAAGCAGCTACACATGTATGTGTGTGTGTGAGTGGGACGGGGAGAGGACATCCCCCAATATACTGTTGCTTCGTTGTTATTTGTCTGCATGTCTGCGTCTCTGTTTGGCAAATGCCAACTTTATTAGGACATTTTGCAATGTGAATATGTGTGTGTGTGTTTCGTTAATGCTTTGCATGCAAGTCAATATATGAGAGGCGGAAATCAAAGTTCATTGCTGATTGTGCTTTTGCTTCTGTGTGTGCCTGTTGTTTTTTTTTCCTGTTGGCACATTTGTGTGTAATATGCACATACATTTTTTTTAATGTTTTTTTTTGATCCCACATTCCATTTTTGCTCAATGAAACGCAATGTGTGTGAGGATGTCTGAGTGTGTGTTCAGGTGCGAAGAAGCAGCCAAAGAGAGAGCGAGAGAGAGCTGTGAACGCTGTACATTGCAGGCGCCTGTGCCGTTGCTTCTGCAGAGCTATGAGAGCAATTTCCCTGTATTTTTGCTATTACTTCAATTTACAGTGGTGCGAAATTTAATTGTTAATGCCGGAAATGTAGAGTTCTATTTTATGTTTGTTAAAATTTCTGAAATATAATTTTTTGAGTTTGTGTTTATTGCTAGCATGTTAATTTATATTATTTTCAGTAAACTAGGGATATACAATGGATTATTAAACATTTATTCACTAACTAACTTTATTTAACCCCAAAGCAAACCCAATTTTTGGTAGCTTCATTAGCTTACCATTGCTTGGACCTTTTATAAACAAAGCATACAAGCAAAGCAAACATTAGAAACATTAACACATCATAAGCATAAATTTAACTGTGGCCATAAAAAAGAACGAAGAGCTCCCTAAACTAAATGGACATGCCATTTAGAGCATAATAAAAGCCCCCAAAGGGCTCAGGCCCCTGGGAGGAGGGGGAGTGGTAGGGTAGTATTGGGGCTGCCAACCTGTCTTAAGACAAATAGGAAATTGTCGTTGATAATTGACCACAGTGGTGGTGGACATGGGGGAGACCAGGTGGAGGAAGTTGGGAGTGGTGGGCTTTCGTCATTCAAAGTAAATGGACAATTATTATTAACTGCAATAAATTTCACGCACGCATAATTTACATACAAAGGCACGCGAGCGTGATGTGTTGTGGAGAGGAGCGGAAGGGGAGAAAGCGGGAAATTATGGGCATAATCCACATCACGTACAAATCGTTTAAGTGCAACACATAATTGTTGAAGGACCGTTTTCGGCTAGAATAATTGTGTGTGCTCTGCGTGTGTGTGTGTTTATTTGTGTATGCTTAAGGGAGTGTGTGCGTTGGGGAGGGGGGAGGTGTACATCTATGTGTGTGTGTCAACAGCAATTATGCTGAAGGGCTGAAAGGCGGAAATAGACACACTGAGCGAAATCAAATCTATATAGCAAATTAATTTCGAGGGAAATCCAAAAAAAAATATATATGAAAGTTATTTTTCCGTTGTTTTAAAAAGAGAATACTGTTCAGAATAATTTCTTAAAATCATACTCAACATTCACTAGTTTCTCTCAGTGTAGATTAGTTTCCGCAACGCATTTAGTTAATGGCAGATACAGTGGGAGAGAGAGAGAGAGTTTTTTTTTGTGCCTGGGCACGAAACTTTTACCTTGACAAGTTTTACTTAAGCTACCAGAAACAATGTGCAAAGAATTGAAAAGTAATTTCAACAAAGAAGAATATTTCCCAGTGTGTTTGTGTGTGTCGACGCCAACGCTCAAAATCGATGTGGCCCAGTCACTGTTTATGTTGTAGTTGTTGTTATTGTTTAGTTCATTAGCGCGTTCTTTAATTGAATTGTAGCAATTAAAGTGCTTCAATTGATTTTAATCGGAAATTGTTCCCATTGTTAGCAGCAGCTGTTGGGTACAGTTAGCATTGCAGCAGAGCTGTCGCCGCTTCTGCCATTTACCGTTAATTGCTCTGCTTCATTAACGCTGCCATTCAAATGTCGCAAAGGAAATGTGCAATAATTTGCCTTAGGCCTTGAGGTCAACAGCAGCAACGGCAACAACAACACACACACACAGACACATTATTTTAGTCAAAGCTCAACAGGCTGCTTTTTTGTTTTGTTACGCACACAAGCAAACAAATTTCCCCAAACACACAGAGAGCATAAAAGTACCAAGCGCTCTCTCCTTTGGTCGCGCTCTCGATATTGCTCGCTCTCTGGCTGCATAAATTGTTATGCTGCTTTTCTGTTCTATGCCTGCCGCAACATGCGCCCCAAAGCACCCATTCAGTACGCAACGAACTTTGCACGCAGACGGTTGAGTTTTTGTCCGCATTATTTTCCCAATCAACTTTCAGCACTTAGCGCGTGAATATTAAAAAAAAAACGGGACTCCAAAAATAAAAGCACGCGCGCGTCTTTCACATGTGTGCAAGTGCGCGAGTGTGCGTGACTGTGCGTATGTGGTTGCGTGTGTGTGTGTGCGTGTGCATGCTTGCATTTATTTTTAAGCAGCCGCTAATGTAAAAGGTGTAAGCGAAAGGAAATAATCCAAATCAAAATCCAAATCGAAATCGAAATCTATTAATAAAACAGGCCGGCTGCAGTTGACAAAGAATTAATACGAATAACGGAATAACGAAAGCAAAATGAAAGCGAAACTCAGAAATCACAAACAACAACAAATACCGCTGCTGACAGCGACGCTTGCTGCGTTGCTGCTAACGGTAAATGTAGTCGCAGCCGCAGGTGATGGCAATTATGGCGCTTCATTCATATCAAATCCAGCTATATATGCATATACCGTTGCCAATCAGCAGCAGCAGCAACAACAACAACAACAACAACAAGAAGCGGAAAACTATATAAATTTTGATACTGCTGCAAATGTGAATGGTAATTTGAATGTGCCCAGTGTGAATGGCAATTATCGCAATTTTTATTATACGGCCACGAAAATAGATCAAGCCACGCCCACCGCGAATACCTCGCCTGCAGCAGCAGCAGCTGTTGCATCGGCTCCAGTGGCTGCCACACAGCCAGCACCGTTAACCGGCTGCACCTTGGACCGCTTGGCCGTCTACAAGGTCATCCTGCACACCTATTGGACGAGAGAACTGTTTCCCAAGCATTATCCCGACTGGCGACCAACAGCCCAATGGACCAAGACCTTAGGTGAGCAGTCGATATGTAGTATGAAAAGGATTTTTTTTTTCAATTGTGCTTTTATTTTACTTATTTAAGCCTGAAATAAATTAAACATTTTCATTTAAAATATTTATTTATTTTGGTTGCCTTCCACAAATTGTATTCGCGGTTATTTTATAAAAGCCACTGAAAATATTTTGAATTATTAAAATAATAAAGAAATAATTAAATTAAAATATGAAAAAAAAAAACAATTTCTTTATGTATTATAATTGCCCATAAATTGCTTTGAATTGCTTTCGGTTTTATCTTCATTTCTGTTATCACAAGATAGTTTAATCAAAACAAGCTGCCACCTAAGCTGAAACTCAAACTTAGATCCGACTTAGGGCGCACATGTTCTTCAGGCCAAAAACGTTGATGATAAAATCTTCGAAAATTTGTGCCAGCTCAGCAACAAACAACAACAAATATCAAACAATAACAAAGCCGAAAAACGTAAAGACTAATTTGTCACAATGCTCGCAACTTGGCAGACATATAAAAATAAATCGAAAAGCAATTTCGCAGCAAGTTGAGATAGATTCCTTATTTCATTCGTAGATGCTGTTATTGTTGTTATTGTTGGGTTAAATAGATATATAGAGGCCTGGCCAAAATAGATGAGATACAGATATAAACACGGATAGCAGATATATTTTGGTTCAGAAAAGGATGTGGCCGGAGTGGGAGTTGTAGTCGAACATCGAAGTCCTTGGCCGCATTGGCATGTCGCTTGTCTTATCATGTTTTTGCAGATTTAGCTGTCAATTTATAGCACACACATAGAGCAAGAGAGAGAGAGAGTGAGAGCGAGTGATAGAGAGAGAGAGAGATAGAATGAGAGCGGGAGCTGAAGCGAGAGTAGACAAGTAAATCTGACAGCCAAACAAGCGTTGCCTACTTACAAGCACACACAGCAGACACACACTCACAAACAGCACACACACACACACACATACACAGTCACAGAAACACAGACTGCCATAAAAAAAGGATAAGGCCAGCGCCTAAGAAATGCGATTTGTACGTGCTTATGCGCTATATGCTCGTCTCAGCGAAAGTACGAAATAACGGAATTCAAGTTACACACACAGGATCATTCGCTGCTGAGGTGTGACGAAATTTTAATACTCTTGTTGAGCTTCGAATTTTTCATAATTCATACGTTAGTAAATAATACGTATTCGTTTCCATTTTTTTTCTTTGTTTATAAAAAAATGAAATCCTTTTTTTGTATAAAGTAATTTGATGAATCCAGTGGAATATTTGCATGATTTGTATAATTTATATTTAAAATTTATCTCCAATTTTGCAACATAAGAAAACATATGTTTGTATGCAAAAATTTATTAACTTTAAAAACACAAAAACATTGAGAACAGAAAGTTGAAATTGTGTAGCAATTTTTAAATAATTTGTAAAGTCGACGACAACTCTTTCACCACAATCCTTGACAGGGTATCAAAAAGGCGACAATAAGAAATTGGCTAAAGTTTGCTGCTGCCGCCATCAGCTGTTGTTTTTGGCACTCTTTCTTCGCATCTTATCCTGCTCCTCCACTTCTCCATCTCGTTGTTGTTGTTGTTGTTGTTGTCGTTGTGGCGCTCTGTTAACTTTTTGATGTTATGATTTCTTTTGCTGCTGTTGCTTTGCGCTTCGAAGAGTTTCTCAAGATATATTTCAGCGACGGCTGCTTATTTATTATTTTGTTTGTTATACCAGCTGAACAGTAGATTATAATCTGCACACACAAATACACGCACACACACACACACACACACGTATATTGTAGCTATATAAATTATGAGATTATTTACACAATTGCCCCAAGCTTGTTCAACCACAGAAGTTTGTTTAATTATGCATCTGTCACTTTAAAATGTATTCCAATTAAGCGCAGTCTATTTAACTGAGTAGTTTTATGAATGCATTTTGCGGCTCGTCTTTTTGTGGTTTATTTTTGTTATAGATAAACAGAGATGGACGCTCTGAATTCAGTTCGGTGGCTTGTTTATTATGTTGACCTGATAATTTATAGTATTTGCCACTGGAAAACATTGCGTATGCGTGATTTATATGCATCTCTTGCCCAATTGCTGAGAGTATCCACAGATTTACAGTCTCCTCGCTCCGTCTCTCTTTTTTTTTACTGATGTGATACGTAGTTTACACTTAAGATATTGAGTTCAGAATGCTCGCAAACAATTCGAGCTATAAATTTTAGTGCTTAATTTGAAATTGAAGTGCCTTCGATTTCGAATTGTGAATTGCTGTAAAATAAACTTTTTATTTTTCATCTCCTCAATTCTTTATTGCGCTGGGATAAATAAATATTGATATAAGATACAATAAAAATGTAAAAATAAATCAAATGCCTTAAATTTAAGCATCTCATTGAGATGCAAGAAAAATTGTTAAAATAATAGTTTTTACGATTTCTAGCACAAAATCTTGAAATGTTTTCACATTTCATATTTGCTTCTCAAGTGCATACTGTTTGTCAATAAATAAAAATATGTACAGATGCGTAGACATATATGCATTGTTCGGCACATAAAATATTTGGAGAAAATGTTTTTGTTGCCACTTGAAACCGAACGCAATGCAACTCACTCGTGACCTGCTGGGCAGCAACGTTTGGTCATGCCCACGGCAACTTAAACGAATAGTGGCATTAAAACGCTGGCAAAATCAACTCAGATGGCTCCAGTCGAGAGTGCTCGACTGGGACATACCCTTAACTGAACTGTCAACTTCAAAGTTCAATATGAAAATGCATTTTGGTTAACAAAATCTGTGTTTCATTCAGATTGAAATTTGTACAGTTGAACATTTATATAGATATATAATATATATATATACTTACTCTAATCATTAACAAACAGCTGTTTCTTTCCGTTACATCCTTACTGCTGATTTTATCATACCTTCTTTACACATTTTCAACTGGAATGGGGCATAAAAAAACTGAATTGAGTAGCTGAATGCTGCACTTGGGACAAGAGTTGAGCCTCCGACGGAGCCAGAGGGACAGTGGCAGAGGCAGAGGCAGTGGCAGAGGCAGTGGCAGAGGCAGTGGCAGAGGCAGTGGCAGAGAGGCAGTGGCAGCTTCCTGGCGGTCATATCCTGTTTATATATAAATTTCAGTGGCGCTGCTCGTTGCTCAGCATCCGTTACATTGGAACTAGCTCGCAATGAGAACTAGCAGCCCTAAAAACTATCTTGTCTGCATTTTTTGCTTTTCTTTTTGCGTTTATTGCAGGCATTTTCTCTATCTCTGATTTTTTTTTTTTTTTATGGCGTGGGCGTCGACAAATTTATTATGAATGTTGAAAAACAAGCAGCGACTGCAAATGCATTTCTTGTGTGCATTCTGCTCCCAAGTCAAGGTGCCCAAGTCGGCGCCCTCCAACCCCGCCGAGGCGTCATCCTCTTTTCGTGCGCATGGAATTGGTAAATATCATTTGGCGGCATCGCTGTTTGCTCTGGCGACTGTTGTCGCCAATTTTGGGCAAAAGTTGCTGCTTGTTTTTGTCGCAAATTAAAAGCGAAATAAAGTTTTTGCTTTTGCCACTGGAACCAACTACCGGCCGATCAGGATCTCGATCCCGTTGCCCACGACACATTGACGCAGTTGCAACATGCCAGCTGACATATTTGTCGATACCCAGCGCCAAATTCTAAAAGGGGTAGTTTGGTTTAAACAGCAATGGAAAAAATGAGTTGGGCACTTTCAAAGATTACTAAACTACATGGGTTTTTCTTAAGGCTGCGTTACACTGTAATATTCTAAGCAAAGTGGGTTTTAGAATTTTACAGATTGAAATTCTTAGCCGGAATCGAAATTAATACTTAAGCATTAACTTTAAGGTTCAACTTATTCCATTTATATAGGGTATCTCAAAGATGATCAAGCATTCCAATCTCCAAATGCTTGCTCTCCCTCTCTCCCTCGCTTTCGCAGTTGTATTTGTTACGCTTTGGGTTTATTTGCTTTTTGTGCTGGATAGTTTTGAGCAACGGGGGCATTCAACACTTTTTGTTTAGCTTTTTGCGCGCAACTTTTCGTTGAAAATACATTTTTGCAATTTTTATTGCAATTGCCAAGCTGTTTTTGTGTTTATTTCTTTTCGCTTTGTTTTTATTTCGGTTTCTGTATTTTTACAATTCTCAAGCGCTTTCGACAGGATACGCCAGGCCTTGACAGCGTTCATCGTGGCATATCCTCGACTGCAAATGAAATGTTTTCCCATTGCAATTCGCAGCAGAGAAGTGACCCAAACCCAGGAAACAAAAACATTGATTTCAAATCAATAAAAGTTACAATTGGGTTTTATGTTTTGGATAACTGTGTGGGGCGAGGATAGGGGTGGTCTGTTTCATTAGGGGTAGCGCAAGTTGCAAATTAATAGCTGCCACAAAATCAACAGCGCGTAGAACAACAATAATAGCCAGCAACTGCTGCTGTTGTTAAGTAAACACGAATGTGCTAAGTGCCCGCAATCCATACAATTGTCATGCAGTTGACCAACACACTCACACACATACACACACACACACGCACCCACACACACACCCTCCCACCTCCAAAAAACAGTTACGCCCCTCTACTGCCGCACTTAGTTGCTGCCCCAGCAACGTTAATTGCCTGCGTGGTCCGGCAATTATCATTGTTTGACTTGTGCGTGCTGCTCTTCTAGTTGCCTGTTTGCCTCTCGCTTGGTGTTAAATGCTGTCCCTCTGGCAATTTTCACGCCTCGTGTTTTATTGTTTAAGCCAGCCCCAAACACTCTCCCCAAGTGAAATGCCAAAAAAACAAAGGAAAAAAAAAACTTGTTTGTGTTGCTTGCTTTTGGCAAATTAGTTATAAAAAGCTCTTTGCGCAAATGTGTGCCATATAAATATAACATGTGCCCGCCTAATTCTAGCTGAGTGTGTGTGTGTGAGTGTGTGTGAGAGTGTGTGTGAGAGTGTGTGTGAGAGTGTGTGTGAGAGTGTGTGTTCTATTTTATGCATCCCAGAAGACATTCGCACACACACACATGGAGAGAGCCACTCCAGCTTAGTTCTCGCCTGTCTTTTCTTGTCCTGTTTCATGTCATTGCACCTTTGTTTTTATACACTGCACGGCGAAGTTACTGGGGTATATGGGCTATGTTATATTGCTATCTGTTCAGCTTTTGCATTATCATAACTTTAATTAACTTATCTAAAAAGTTGTTATTAAATATATTTTCACCTCTTCCAGTGCAGGCCCCTCAACACCCACTTTCACCTAGCAATAGAGTATTACTTAGTCGTTTGTTCTGCTACATTTCTGCACTTTTGCTTGCCAGGCAAAAAGTTTTTAGCGCTGCTCGTAACAAACTTTAAATGTTTGCCATTTTTTACACGCACTCAACGAGCGCAAAAAACAAAAACAAAAAAAAACACACACACAAAAAAAAGCTTGACAAAAAAGTGACGCAGACAAAGAGATGAAATCATAAGGCGCTTGTCTGGATCCGATCAAACGGGGGAAACTACAATAGAAAATTATTTATGTACATGTGTGTGTAAGGTGTGTGTGTGTGTATGGTGTGTGTGTGTGTGTGTGTGTGTGTGAGTGTGTGTATATTTCCTGAGTAACTGCTGTAATGCTCTTTCCTTAAGCAGTCTTCTCTTACATGCCTCAAAGTTTGCTCTGTTCAAATTGAATTTGTGGCTATAGTTTTTTTCTTTATTTTAACGTATTTTTTGTTTATTTAAAATGTTTAGTATTGTTATCAATATTTATTATTTTATTATTTATATTTTTATTATTATGACCAACAGCAATTATATTAAAGTCAGTCTCAAATCTTAAGTTTTTAGGCGTGTTAAACTGTTTGCTGTCTGCTGCTGCAGTGTTTAAATTTAAAATATATTTGTTATTAATAACTCGTTGAGCATTATTTCGACATATTTTCTTGGCTATTAAAAGGAAAGTTACTCCAGCGCTTAATAAAGTTGCAAAACTTGCATACAATAAAAACAAAACACAAAAACAGAAGCAAAATGAAGCCCCGCAGACAATGAGAAATATGAATTTATATCTTGGTGCTGATTACGTTGACTAACTGCAGATTGTCGGCATCTCAAGAGAGCTGTCGCTGACTGTGTGCGTTACAAACATCATTACAAATTCATAATACTCGCACACCCATATATATATATATATATGTATATCTGTGTGTGTGCGTGTGCGTATGTCCTGTTCCCAGAAGGAATCACGCAGACAAAAAATCATGGCACAAACAACTTGTGGATGGGGTTCGTCGCTGGTGCGTCGCTCCTCCGTTCGCTGCAGCATAAGTACATTAATAATAAATGCAAATTTTATGCTTTCGTTTTTTTCCTTTTCTTTTCTTTGTTAACTTTTGTTTGGGGCAGAGCGTGTGATTGGAGGAAAGGGGGTGGGGGGTAGTCAATTTTCCGGCAACTTGCAGGATACTTAGTTTGCCCCAAAGTGTTATAATTAAAAGCAAGCGTTTCACATTGCGCCTCTGCGACTTTGATGCGAGTTGGGCCAAAGGCATTGAGCAACAGCCACGCCCTCTTTAGACAACCACCAACCCACTCACGCCCACTTGCGGCCAGATGCTGTTACGTCGCTGTAAGCTGAGCCGCGTTTTGCAATTTTTACTTGTCGTGGTAAATCACGGCAGGCCACCAAAGCAAACAAATTTGTTGTATAACATTTTTTGTGTGTTCTGATGCTCTAACGTTGGGTGTGTTTGTTACTTAACTGGTTATGCTTGTGACTGACATAAAGAAAGCAGTTTTGAGCCTAAGGATTTATATATATGTATGTAAATCTGGTTGCATTTCGCAAAGGTACCGCAAAAGGTTATTAATTGGTTCCCAAAATTATTGGGTATGCGATTCCACTGTTACCATAAGGAATAATAATATAGGTTCAAGTTAGGACAATCTTATATAGTCTATCTATCTGAACTATTCCATTAAGCTTAGAACTATAGCTATGTCATTTTTGAATATTTGAATAAATCGATCACAAATTGAGGTATCTAAAACTTAGTCCAGAAGATTTGAATATCAAATTATTTATTTATGTGTCAGCTGGCACATCTTCATGCAAGAGTATACAAATCTTCGCTGAGAGCTATGACAACTTGTCTTCTCTTCTTCTACTTCTTGTTCTTTGTGTGTATTTTGTTGTCCTTTTCTTGCGTGCTTCTTCTTTACTATTTTGAGCATTTACTTGCATGAATAAATTTTTTTGTTCTCATTCTTCGTGTTCTGCTTCTTGGACTGCTGGTTGGGGCTGCATGTCTTTTATGTCTACACATTTTGTGCTATGTCAAATTCGTGTCATTATTCATTCATACATGATTAGGCAACCGAAGACGAACACGAAATACGACAACAACAACAACAACAACAATAATAATAACAACAACAAAACAGACAACAGACAACAGACAACGTACAGGTTTTGAATTACACGCTGCCAAGGAGCGTTGGACTCTAGAGGGTTGCCAACACACAGTAAAAGAAAAAAAAATGAGAGAGAAAAAACCACTGATGGATAGTCAGTGGGGCAGTTTATTGTGCAGTTAGGGGTAACAGGGGTGGGGTTTGGGCGGTTGGTGTGCACGACAGGCGTAGCAGCAATGCCAAATGGAAATTAATGAATGAAATTTGATATACTGTCAGTTGTTGTTGCTGCTCCTGCCCAGGGTTACCAGCCTCATCAGCGTATAATTTAATTTATGCCCACGTGCTGCAGACACGCCAAAAATTACCCGGCTTTATTTTTAATAGCAAATATATGGCCACGGCTTAAACCAATTTTAAATTGTCATTTATTTTACATTATTACAATTTTTACGTTCTTTATCAATTACAATAATAATTCGATGATTTAACAACTTGTGCTAAAGGGGTTAACCAACAAAAAAAAAGAAAGAAAAAAACGAACAGGTAACCACAAAACTTGTTTTATTTTTAACCCTTATCCAAATTGACATAAATTAGCTGAGCTAATTGCAAATTAAATTGCGCAATTTTGTTTTTGTAACAGCAGCAAAAACAAAATGTTTGTAATGTGATTAAATTATCTACATGATTTCAATTTAATTATACATCAAATGTGCATTTAATTAGCTTATTTCGCATATTTCATTTGCATCACAAAATGTGGCTCAACAAAATATTTGTATAATTTTAAAAATATTATGTAAAGGGATTTTTTTTAGATTGATTTGCATTTATACGAAATTAAATGTAGAATGTAAAAAAAGTTCAAATTTAATTGTAATCATTTAATCCCACAAGTAGCTTAAAGTAATTTTCGTAAAAAAAATGTTATTGCTGTTGTGTGTTTGAAACTTAATATGCCAAAATAATTGCCATGCCATAAAAAGATGTTTGTTTATTTGACCTGGCAAAATATTCATATTTATTTATTTTAACAGCATTTTAAATGCGGACAATATTCAAATAAAAATAAATTAAAGAATGCGGCTGGTTGAGAATGTTTGACTAACAGATACTCTTTGAATTGATAGATAATGAAAGGGTTGATATTGTCACTGATTCTGAAACAGACTTTGATATACATAGATACAGATACAGATAGTTATTCACATGTTAATTAGGGTTTACATTAAGTTACAGCTGCAGATTCTTTTGCAGATACAGATATAGATGGTTATACAGATACCCTTAGAGATAATCATACAGAACTCATACTGATACAGATTGAGATACAGATGCAGTCACAGATACAGATAGTTATAGTTAGTAGATTTAGACAGATTTAGTTATTGTCCATTCCATATGCAAATCTTCAATAATATATATATATAAATATTATATTTAGTATAAAAGAAGTCACTCGTATAATCCGTAACTAAGAAAGGGTATCAGAAAGGACTCGCTAGCTGCTGTTGCAAACCGAGTCTTACTGTGAATACAGCCAAATTTATTAAGTATTAGCGCATTTATTTTATTACAGCGAGCGTAAAAATCGTGACATTTTAATTGCAATATTTATGACAGGCAGCAGATAAAAAACGAAATGAAATGAAATGAATGTCAGCCAATGCATAAAAGTTGCACACTTTTTTCCATTGCTGATTTAAATGTAATGTTTACGCAGTTGACAATGTTATTTGTTATTGTTATTAATTGTCAAGTGATTGTATACACATACATATATAATAGTTTGTTATACTTTGTATAGTTTGCGCACAGCATTTGCTGTTTGTAAAGAATGCAAAAGTCCATTGAAAATCGAAATCAATTTGATTTGAAAAACAGATACCCTAATTAAGTGTCAAACATAAATCAAGGGCTGCAAATCGACTCATTAATAATGCATTTGCATTTGCCGCATTCAAATGCCGAGAGAAACCCTTTTGCTGGTTATTTATGACAGTGCCACCCATTCCACCTGCTGCAAAGTTGCAGCCACAGAAAAATGCTCTTGCAGAAACAGCAAAAATTTGTGGCTAAAATCTTTGAGTTGGTTTTCTGAGTTATGTCTGGGGCCAAAAAGTTACAGTTGCTGCTAATGGCAGCCTAATTATGCTGACCACAACGAACGAGCGGCTGCCCAAAATGTAGAACCCTTTGCAACACTTTTCTTTCTCTCTCTGTCTCTCTCTCTCTCACTCTCTTCCTTTCTCTTTCTTTCTGTCTATCTCTCGGCTATAAATTCTGGTCATTGCTTTTTCGCTGGCAACTTTAAGACGCGCGCACCTTTGGGGAACTACATAAATCTTTGCCAGGTGGGTGCGTTGTGCGTGTGTGTGTGGGCGTGATTTTCACCCTTAGACAACCCCTGCAATCCCCAATCCACAAACCTCCCAACCCCAATACCCACATTAAGAGGCAGACAGGGCGCAGACAACATGCGTGTGGCAAACGCACAAAACTTTGTCTGTCTGCGTAAAATTCGCGCTGATTGTGTGGGTGCGAGCTTGAGTGTGTGTGTGTGAGTGTGTGGGTGGGTGTGGCTGCCTTGTCTATCTGTCGCATCTTCTCACCGTCTGTTCTGTCTAGCATTTTCGGTTGTGCCCTACGGCTTGCCCTCTATAAGAAATGTCTCAAATGTCTACACACACAGTTGCCGCTTATTGAGAGCCTCAATAAGGGGCATTGGCTAAGTAGGTATTACAACTTTTGCATCAAGTTGGGAATAAGACCAACAAATACAATAAGATTCCGCATTTATCTGACTACTCAGCGAGTTTGAGACTCTACCACAGTTTTAGCCAGGTTGTCAAAGTGAATAAAGTAAAGGTTCTTCTAAAAAAGACAATATTGAATTGAAGTTGCGGTTTGAAATTTAAATCGTCAAAGTTTCTTTTGTTTTTCTTGCCTTAGCAAATGTCTTTGTAGAGATTTAAATGTCAAGCATTTGTGATGGAAAAACATTTCTTCCTCATTTCCCCTCGGTTTATATAAATCTATTATTTCATATTGTACTTTAGCAACTCACACATTTTAATATTTGTATTTATTTATATTTATTAAGCAACCCGTTGAAATCGACAATCGACCTTTTTGCATATCTCTGTAACATTTCTCATCTGTAACATTTCTTTTTTGCCTGTCTTTGGCATTTTTGGGTTGGCTACGAAAAACACAAACATATTTATAATAAGTATATATAGATTTTGGTTATGTTGGGTCACGCGTGTCTCTGGCTCCTTATCGCAGCGAATGCGACAATTTAACACAATAATTAAGGACGCAAAGGAGCAGCAGAGCAGCAGAGCAGAGAGAAGCAAGGGCCCCAAAAGTCTTCAAGTATTAAATATGATATTTATACACAAGTATTGGAAAGAAACTCCGACGTCACAACAGCTACGTGACATGTCTGAATAAATTTGTTGTCGTTGCTGTTGTTGGCTCGGGGCAATGGCGGTGAAGGAGGCGCCTCGCATCGCATCGCATCGCATCAAATTTGAGTGGTTGCAATGAAGCAATAAAACATAAATTCATTTAATTAAGCAATTTTATGTGGCAAGACAAAAACGTAGACATAAAAATAAAACTTAACAAGCTGCGGGCAAAGCGAAAGCAGCAGACAAGAAGTGGACGAAAACTAAGCCTGGAAGTAGACAAACGGGGCTGGGCAGACAAAAATGGTAAAGTTTTTGATAGTGAGCAATTTCTACGCATTTGACCCAAGGGAGTGGCAATATTTTTGCGCCAGTTAATGGCTGGAGAAAATAACGAGTGAACGAACAAGTCAGAATGCTTCAGTCGTGAGCGCTCGACGAGGAGATATCCTGGACTAGCTTAGTTTAACGAACTCTGTGTTTCTTAATCAAACTTGATGCAATTTTTAGAGTTGGTATAATTTCTAATCTTATATCTTTCCAATTGTATATTGTATTGCTATTGGTTATCGATTTGTATCGATAGTGTCAAAACGAGTGCAGTTATCGATGCAAATGAAATCAACTGGATCTATCAGTGGTATAACATAATTTATACTCATTTCAAGCCTATGGGGGTTCAGCTTGTTCATACTCGCACAGATGTACTTCATTATATCCTCCTTCCCGTATCTAAGGGGTGCAGGGAGAGAGAAAAATCGAAATGGAGCAGCTCCTGCGAAAACATCAAAGCGCTGCGCTGTGTGAAAATTAAACAACTTTTCATTTTGATGGGTGGCCACGAAGCGAGACTCAATTTTTATGGTCAATCAGGCGTATAATAAGATAAAGTCATTGCAATCACACAGAATGATAGATATATAGAGATAGATGGGTGGATGAGATAAGTTCAGATACGATGATGGCGACTCAAATACCAAATTAACCGTTACAAGTGACCCAAGTGGGGCAGCAGTCGGAAGTAATTGCGATGCATTTCAAATGAGCCTCGAGGTAAAAACCAATAAAGTCAGCCCGGCAGAGAGAGTAAGACTGAGAGAGAGAGAGAGAGATATATACAGAGAGAGAGAGGGAGAGGGAAAATGCCGCTCAAGTGTTTATAATGCGCTCAGCAAGGAACAACAAACAGCAAAAACCACAAACAATGAACAAGAACGTGAAAGCAGTGCGCCAACTTCAAAGAAAACACCAAAATTAAATGAGATTTTATTTTTTGTAAAACAAACATTACCCGACAACATTAAGTAGATCTTTTTACGGCAGCTTCGTGCGAAGTGGCGGCGCACAAAAAACCCTTGAAGGGAATTAAATCAAAATTCTGCGGCAATTGCTAAACCAATTACAGTTTCGGGGTTTGTTTCGAAATTGGAAAATATGGTCAGATGCGGTTGAAATAGGGGTAAAACAGGAATATGCTCTTTGATATAAAGCATAAATGTAGAAAATCGAATAAGTTTTCTTTGCTTCATAAATATTTAGTGAAAGATTGTTAGACCTGTTCTTAGTGACTTGGAGTGAACACATAGAAGGTTAAGTAGATCCTCAAAGTCGGTGAATTTTTCTTTATAAATCAATGCTTAATTCTTTTAGCCTTAGCCCTAACTTATCTGGTCAAAAACTGATTGCCCCTGCAACATGTGATTGAGTTATTTTCGTCTATTAGCACGGCATCAATTCAAGGCACATTTTAAATACGTCTAAAGTTTGGCTAATAAAATCACATAAAAAAAAAAGCAAAATACGAAAAGTAAATGAACAACTTGAATGTGCAGGATAATGCGCTAAAGCGTTCAAAAATATACTTTCCTTAGGGAGGGTGCTGGGTGGCGGGGCGGGGTTTGAAAAGTAAAACTTGGCTAAGCGTAAATAAAGCAAATAAACTTAACACAAGCAGCGCCAAGCGCCCCCAAAAAGTCAAGTTGCCTAAGCTGCTGTTATTGTTGTCGTTGTTGTTGTTTTTTGGGGGCTAAGAAACTCGTGCTCAAGTTTTTGGTTTTGAGACAGTTTAGAGTTTGCTTAGCAGCCAAACAAAAAACCATAGCATACAAAACGGGGCGTGTTTCTTGCGTGCCACAACAGCAGCCAGCAGCAGCAGCATCAGCAGCATCAGCAGCAGCAGCAGCAGGCGTTGTTGTTGGTTTGAATAATGTTGCTGTTATTTATGCCTCAATGCGTCACGCTCCCCGCCCTTTCTTACCACTGCCGCCGCCGCAGTGGCAACAGTAGCAGCCCTACGCAGTAAGCCAGGCAGTGGTAGGAGAAGAAGAAATTGCAATTTCCACGCCCAAGTTTCGGGCACTTTCACTTTATGGCACCACACAAACCCAACAACAACCAACGCTGCACTTGAAAAAAAGTTATGTATTCCCCAGAAATATAAACAATTAAAATAATTTCTATATTAACAAAATAAATTTCTTAAAAGTTGCTAATTTTAACTGCGTGAACTTCTATATAATATTTTCACTGAGTGTAGCTGCTGCATTTCCAGTTTGTAGATACTTTAAATATATGTTTTCGCTCAGTGCTGCATTTTAAGCTTTTAGATCCTTCTATCTAAAACTCCGAAACACTTTCCCTTGGTTAAGTTCTTGATTATATTAAAAATTCTATATTATGATTTTCTTTCAGTGTAGCTACTGCTGCTTTTTATTAAAAGTTTTCTTGGCCAACAACAATGGGCACATTTTTAAAGTGTTTTTTATTGTCGCGTTAACCGACCGCAACGATCCGAAGTGGCAGGGGCGGGTACGATAAATAGGCGGAATTGGGGGAGGGGCGGGGCAAGGCGCTAACGCTGCCTGCCGCTGCGTAAGTGTAAATTATTGTTAAGGTCAGAAACTTTTCTCACTTTTCTCACCAACTTTATTTTGTCTTGTTTATATTTTGTTTTTTGTTTTTGTTTTTTGTTTTTTTTTTGTGTCACAAGTTTCTTTTGACTAGTTTTCGTACTTCTTTTTTCGACTTTTTTAGTAGTTTCGTCCTTAACTGGGCTATAAGTTAATGTCTTTAAGCAAAGCTGGCAGCAGCTGCATAATTTTTGAGCACATTTCACTTAATTAACGTGTTCCGAAAAGCGCTCATAAAAATGCCACATTAACTTACAATTAGCACCGCCGTTTCCCCCATGGCCATTTTAACGCAAAGGTCAACTATGCAGTACGGCCAAAACACCGACCAACCTCAGCCCTTAATTGTCTCGCCCCCCACCCCCTCCCCACCCGCACCCTGGCCCACACCACCCCCAAGCAGAGTGTAATAAACTGCGTTTGTTGTTTGTTGGCGCTGTTGGGTTTGCTTCTTTAAATAAAAATTTATGTGCAGCCCAAAAACACTTTTACTTTCGTACCAGCCTTAAGCTCTACAATGTTCAGACTGAGGCTGCCCTGCCCACTGCTCCGCTCTTTGCCCACACTTGACATTTGAAATATGTTGCCGCTTTTTATGTCGGTCAGCCGGTACGGGCAATTAAATGGCACTGCCCAAAGGCGTAGTCACTAAAGTCCGAGCAAAGAAGTCTGCATTTTGTGTGTAGTCGTAGCTAAATACTTTCAACATACTTTAACAATTATTAATAATGCTAAAGTAAATATTCTGTATTAGTTAAGCTGTCTCTTAAATTCTAAAGAGAGGATTTACTCCACACAAGGGTTTGCTGTGAAAACTCTTCCTTTCCTCAAAACCAAAACCAAAACAAAAAGCAGCTGCTGCTGCAAAAAAGAAAGATAAATGAGTGTCCGGGCCAGTTCAAGAACTAGTCCTTAGGCAAGGGTATTAAAAACTGCAAGCACAACAGCAACTACTGTTATAAATCCTGACTGACAACTGTACTTTTTCATTCACTCTCTACCACTATCACTCTCCCTCTCTCTCTCTCTCTCTGTGGAGATATCCAGCTGACAACTGTACTTTATGGTAGTGTGAGCCGTTGGCTGCCGCTGATGGCCTCGTATGATTTGTAGCCGACAATTGGGAGATAATTTAAATTTCCCAAAAACCGTCCATTGCCTGCAGGGGCAAAAAAAAACAAAAAAAAAAAAGTATAACTGACAACAAGCTGAACTGAATCAACATCTAATTTTAATGCCACTCATAATTTTTTCATGCACACAATGCGCAAAGGTTAAAAGTGCTACGAAAATAACTGCTGTATCAGCAAATTCTCATACACATGTATATTTGTATGTGTGTGTGTGTGGCACATTAATGTTGTAAAGAAATGCGTCTCAGTTATATCAGAAATTTCTAATCGAAAACAGAAGTTGCGTCTGAGATGAGTGGGTCACAGTGAATGGGTTAAGGGAAAATGGCACACAATTTTTACGTTAAGGATAAATTGAATTATAAAAGAGTAAAAATTTTCCTGAAAAGGAGATTTGACTTGCAGATTGCCTGAAACAAAGCCTACGCTCAGCTGATGAGATGAAGTTATATGCGTATCTGATTAGACATATATGTTCCTATAATTATGTATTTTACTTTTATTGGGAAAGGAGAAAGCTATCTATAAAATGAAAATAATATGTTCGCTGTGTGGCATATAGAGAGATAGGTTTTTAAATCGAATCAGCTCGTAGATATTTAGATATATAAGAACTGTTAGGTTCTTATAATTTCCCAATGAAATCACTCTCACTCTAAGCTGAACTTATTTCTTGCATAATTGCCACTTGCCACTTAACAATTTGAATTTATAATTTAGTTGCATGGCAGCTGCCTCAGTCACTGTCACAGCTTTACTCGCCAGCCAACTTATCCTCAATGTATTACTGCAACCGTTCTCATCACTGCCAAAGCTACAAAATACAGAATTGAAAAAAAAAACTACGCAAAAAGCGCCCAGTCTGAATGGGGCATATGCCATTTGGTTTTTGTGGCCAGCTTTGAGTGCGCAACTTTCTCAAGAGGGTTAAGCACAAAAAGGCTCAAAAGGGTTCTGCTGATTGTTGTTATTATTATTGCTTCGTGTGTGTGTGTGTTTCTGAGCGCAGCATTGAGTTATGTGCCACACAGTAAGCAAACAAACGGTGGGGGAACACACAAAAAAAGAAGCAAATTGATTGTTGCACTGCTCAGTTTTGTTTTCTTTTGGTTATTTTTATTATATTTTATTTATTTATTTATTTTTTTTTTTAGTGGAGTAAGGTAAATGCGTTGGTTTACAATACGTTTGCAATTTGAGATCATAAAAATTGATGTGCCCCCTACAACACAAAGGGAATGTTTTTTGGGGACTGCTGGGTGAACTGAAGTGATTGCCAGGCTGCGAGTTGTTCTGGGTATAAATTTCATTGAGGCACCTTTGCCATATGCAGGATGTACAGGCGAGGAGAGCAGCTGCGGGGGAGGCTGGTGCAGGGGGAAACGTGTAGTTGAGCGTGAAACGTAGAATTTATTATGTTATCGCTTCAGCGATTTACTTTATCGATTTCACAATCAGGCAGCCAAACACTCTGCCTTCAGAGTATCAACACCTACCCTATCCGCACCCTCTTCCACCTCTTTCCACTTCATGCATCCCCTGCCTTAGCAGAGTCGCCCATTTGGTGCCCTTTTTTGCCAGCATTTGACGCTGCTGTTCCCCAGATAATTTTGCAGTCATGTTGTTTGTGTGTGTGTGTGTGTGTTTATATCACTGAATGTGTTTGTTTGTTTGAGTGTATTTGTTTGTTTGCTTTGGCATTTTACCGTGTGCCTGCATTTTTTAGGATGGGGCCTTTTGTTGCCTGCAGCCTGCGGCGGTGTAGCAAATATTATTATTTGTTTAAAATTTAAGCCACCCAAGAAGTGAGTTGACTTTGATACGTGCCCCACACTAACGCCTTGAGGCAGGCCATTGTCCCTTGCGAAAGGAGTCATCGAAGTTCACAAATAGTCCTTGCCACAACTTGAACGAAACTAAGCCAATTTGCGGAATAAATCTCTTTTTTATGGCTGCCATAACTTTGTCAGAGATGATCAGATTTTCAAATGGCAGCGCTTCTTAGTCATGGTTTGATCTACAGATTAATTAATGAATCCTAAAGTCAAAGTTGAAAACGCGAAATTCATGTTGAAATTGTATACTGCAGAAGTGGGTCAGGGATGGGTCCAAGTTTTTAAACGTCATAACTCTGTGGAAAGTGATCCAACTACGGCTTTTTGATTACGCCGTGTTCTGTAAATGAATAGTGCATATTTTTCCAATCTAGCTAATAATTTCATGAAATAGAAACTGTTTACATAAGCAATTCACTCTACCTAGGGGTTGTCTTATACATATCTATATATATACATTCCTATACATATATAAATATATATCTTGGAACCATTTTGTGTGTTGTGCTGTATTATCAGCGTTTTCTCCAGGCTTATGCATTTTTAATGAGCTGCCTAATGGCAAACTGTCGGAAGTTTGCATTTTGGCTTTGATGTGGGGCCACAGAAAGAGTTGTTGGCCAAAAGCAAAGGCAAGCGGAGGCTCATCAATGGGCAATTTGGTAGCTAAGTGCCTCACTGCGGAGTTGGTAGAGCTCTAATATAAATATAAATATGTTTTTTTAAAGCATTTTTTTTCTTTAGACACTTGACTCAACTCCACTTTATTTCTTCTATCTCTCGTTGCAGGTGAGCAAATCACTGAAATTGAATTCCATCCAGTTGGCGGCTTGTTTATTTTTAACAATGCCGTTAGCGCAGCCTGTAACTGGACCAGCCAAATAGCAACCCTCGTCCTGTCACTGAATTGATAATAATTGGATTAGCGCATCATTTGCAAAACGTTAAGGGTTTCACGGTGGGGATTGGGGGTTGGGTATTGGGGTAAGGTATATGGGATGTATCTGGGCTGTCAGGGAGTTTTGGACAGTTGCAGAGTTTAGCGAGTTGGGTTAATAGTGCCCAAAGGCTTACGGCACGTTGAACACGCAGCGAAGCAGCCAACTGATACACCCAGACACAAACGTGTGTGTGTGTGTGTGTGTGGGTGTGGGAGGCAGCACTAGAAAAAAATGAGTTATAATTCTGAGAAAGTCGCCGCAAAAATCATTTTTATAAATAAAAAATGTTGAGTTGAGCGAGTGGTCAAATAAAAGCTTAATTTATCATTATTAGAATTTTCTTTATATTTGGAAAAATGTATTTTTTGAAAATTTAAACAATTTCAGCTTTTTTTTAAGATTAGAAATAAGAATATTTATTTGAATGCATCTGTCAAATCAGAAATTATAGCTGCCATTTTGCTATATGCTAGATTATATTTTTCTCTCAGTGTGTGTATGCTCTGCCAATATATTTCGCAAAATTTCAACGTTCGCTATATTTTTCAATATTTTTGCGTGCATATTTATGCGATTGTGAGAGAGGGGGGAAGCGGAAAACAGGGGCACGGGCCGCGCTGCGCTTCAACAATTTTACAATTTATATGGCCAGGCGCAGCGACCTAAATGCTCTATGGCTGGATGTGTGGGTGTGTGGGTGTATTGGGCTGTGCGTATTGGTGTATGTGTGTGTGTGTGTGTGTGTGTGTGTGTGTGTGTGTGTGTCTGTGTGTCTGTGTATATGTTTTGGCAAGTTTATGCGCCCTATGGTATTCATCACTTAATTTCCACGTGCCGGCGAACGTTGCCATTGCGAAATTTATGACTTTGCGCTCAATACTGGCAAAGTTGTTGTCATGGACTTGGTCCCCTGCACCAGACAATAACAAGCACACACACACACACACACATATAGATACACACACAAGCAGACACGTTAGCACACACAGCAAACACAACCAACCATACACAGATAATGTTGTCAAGTTTTGAACCCCTTTAGGCGAAAATTGTGTTGCGTTTGCCGTTTGCCAGCTGTCAGCGCATAAATAGAATTATGTCAGCTAATTGAATTTGCTCTCCGACTTGACATGGATTTATGCACTAATGTAGTTTCGCCCATGTCGTAATCAAATTTCTGTTTTGACCCCGCTACCAACTACCCGGCTCGGTTATATGTTTGAACTAGCAAAGCTGCTGCCTGTCAAATTGTGAATTGATGCCTCGAAAGGGGTTGTTTCTTTTTTTTTTTAAGTTTGATTTTTAACTCGTTTCAAGCGTGAAAAGTTAGTTGACTTCTGAAATGTTTGCCAAGCAACACATTTTGCTATGCTCTCCACAATTATTATTTATTTAAAACTGAAGTTACAGAGTTTAGTTGTGCGATGAGGGTTAATTGAAAACTTTTTATTTGGAAACTTTTTAATTTTAATTAAGATAAGGAAAACAATTTCAAATGGGTCATAAATACAAATTGCAATACATATAAATAGATTGTTGATAGCACGGCATAATAACTTGGCGTAGTATTTATGAAGACCGCAAGAAGGATAAATGTGGCCAAGGAGAGTAAGAATGACAAAGCAGTCTAGTTGAGGCAAAAGGAAAAGCTGAAATATTTACTAAAATGGAAAACCCACAAAAGAGGAATTTTATGAAATCGCCATTCTTAAATTAGATTCATTTATTGCCAGATTTGGCCACAAATTTAATACATTTATATACAAAATGTAAATTTGATGGGCTTGTCTCTTTGTGGCTTTTTTCCAAATTTATTGTGTCTAACCTAACAGCCAAAAATGTGAAACAATTATTTTTGCAACTTTACATTCGAGCAGCGGGCAAGGCTCTCTTCATCATTGTCGACAGAGTTTCGAAACTGTCGTTTGTCTTGTGGGCTGCGGTTGCAGCTGCGTTTCAATACCACTTACCAAAAGCCGCCCGCCCGCCCGCTCGCTTTTATACACTTTTTGATTGATTTTGTGGTTACGTCTGCTGCTGCTGCTGTTAAAACACACAGGCAGCCAAACACACAACAGGCTCCATTCCGGCTGGATTTGACCAGCAATAACAATCAAAATTCACAGTAGTTATAGCAAGTGCAGTTTCAGCTATAGGGGTTGTGGTTTGTGGGGCGGGGTTGTGGGTGGCGGGGCAGCAAAAATGCTAAAGTTGGTTGCAATTCAATTTTCGCCTGCCCCACCAAACTTCTGGCAAGCATGTAACGCAAATTGTACACAATTATATTTGTTATGTATATATAGATATGAGTACACACCACCATAATACACACACACCCACACACACACACCCATACACACATGTATAGCGTTATCTGAAATGAGCATGAAATCTATCGAAACGTAACGAATTGTATCGAACGTGCCTAACTGTTAATGCGGTTATAATACGCCAGCGGATTATCATTGATTATGGATATGATTGTGTGTTTCCATGTGTGCCAGTGTGTGTTGGGGTGTGCCACCAAAACTGTTTGTTGTGCGCGTCGAGTCAACAGACACACAGCAGCAGCAGCAGCAGCAGCAGAGAAAGGGGAACTGAATGGGGAAGTCGCAAACGGAACTGACTATAAAAGTTAGTCCTGTGTGTGTGCCGAGTATAGATATAATTTCAATTTTCATTTCGTATTTATGTCTGCTTGTCTGTGTTTGTATGTGTGTTTGTGTGTGTGTGAAGGCTTACAAATTGCTGCAGTGTTGGCAATTGAGTCTCGTAACTGGAGCAAAGTGTGGGTTGGTCGGTAGTGGGGTAGGCGGTAGGTTGTAGGGGTTACGACCCTGTTATATATGACTGCAAAATGCGGTATTGGCAAAATCCCAGGAGGGCGCTTTACTTGATAGCTGCAAATGGTAGGACAATGCTAGTTATAAGTATCCATTGCACAATTGGTTGGGCCGGATTAGAATCTACCTATGGGAGATATATACACACACACACACAAACACACATACCTACATATGTACATATGCATGCTGTGAGTTTTGAGTTGTGGTCTTTGCAAATTTATTAAAGTGTCTCGGCGCCTGAAACAAATCACCAAAGTTTTTACTGCAGCAGGCAAAAAATGTGTTTTCTGTTGGTGATTTGAGTTGAGAGCATTTGCGAAAGTTATGGTTTGAAAAAGAGTGAGTTCAATTAAGAGATATATGCATAAAAACAAGAAAAACAGTAAAGCTAGAGGAGCAGCAGAATGGAAGCATTTTGGCAAAATCCTTAGCAAAAAGTTTTCCACACAAAAACTCGTGGTTCGACCGATAATTACCATGCTGACTATATGGTATAAATAGAAAACAAGCAATAAATGCCAAGTTTCATCAAGATAGTTTTAAACTGAGGGATAAGTTCGTAAGGAAACAGAGAGACAGACAGAAAGACATGACTATATCGGCGCAACTAGTCATGATGATCAAGATTATATATACGAAGTTATAATAACCTCTGCAAGAGAAACAGAATTTTAGTGACACCATTCGAAATAAATATTGTACATTTTTACAAGAGATGCTTTCACAATTTTCATATTTTTTCATTTTCATATTCATTATTTCATGCTTACAAATTTAAAGGACACTCCCTTCACTTCCCTACAAATACTTTGCCTGCATTGATTTCAATATTGATTAGGAGCCCATATTTTGTGTTGCCTCTAATTGGATTTCAAATTATAATTACAAATCAAAGACCTTGTTGTTGGGTCTCTGTTTTCTTGGCCCAGTTTTGTCTCGTTTTTCGTAATTTGCGCTCGCAACGCTAATTTTGTCAGCCTATATAATTTGCACACAAATGGCTTTTAATTAAAAATAAATACAATTTTAATCAATGCCAGTGTCAAATTTTGTTTTCTTTTTGGGCCTCTGCCCAATTTGCAAGGCAAATCAAAACAGAATATACAAATAATTGTAAAAAAGAAAATATGCAATACCCGACGCTGACAGGAGGCCATTAAGTAAACCAATCAAAGTCGAAACTTGGCCCAAACGGGAAAAAGTGGCGAAAACCGAATTTCATAACAACAGAGGCACATAAAATGCTGCGGTCGCTGTGGCTGCCCAAATGCAAAATACAAACAGATTGTGTTCTTTTTGGCGGCTAAAGGACTACGCTCAAATTGAAGGTGGCCACTTCCGGCCAAGATGGCGGCCCGCCTCCTACCTACTTCCTGCTTTGGCGCTGGCCGCCTGTCTGTGCGCTGTTGCGTGCTTAATTAAATGATCATCATTTGCGCGCAATCAACGCACAAATAAATTTTCGGTCTAGCTATCCCTAACTCGGCCTAAACTCCAGCCGCCGTCCCCCTCCACCATCCCTGCACCTACTGGCTTGTATTGGGCCTAACCCCGGGCACTTTGGCGTAGTTTTGTTTGTTTTTGCTGGTTTCCGCTTGAAATTATACGCCAGTCAGACGCTTGTTGTTCTCGTTGTTGTTGTTGTCTTAATTAATTCCTAATTTCGCTCAAGACAACATTTTGCTCGGACTCCTTTTCTCTCTCAGCTGCGCATCTTTAATTGAAAATTTTCTTCAACGATGTGACGGCCACGTCCGAATGTATTCATGACCAGTTGCCGCATTCTTATACACTTGCCGAGGGTATTATAATTTTGATAAATGGCATGTCGGTCTGAGCGTTAAAGTTATATATTTTTTTGGAATTTTTTCAGCTTTAAGACTGTCAAATCGGATCATTATATCTAGTTTGAAGTGCGTGCTTTTTGGTTTAAGTGTCTTTATGAAATTTATCAAGTTACTCAAAAAAATTATTATACAATGGAAAAACTCAAGTGGAAATGCCTTTGGCAATCAGCATAGAGTTCAAAATTCCTACGATTATAAAATGCAAATTTCTATTCTTGATAATCCACTTGCCAAACTTCTTGCTATAAAATTATTGAAATATACAAAAAAATAAATCAATCGATTGAAAATTTCCTATGATTATTTGCACATTATTATTATAGTATATTTGTGCTGCAAGAGTATTTAATTTTCGTCGGCGTAAAACTTACCCGTCTGATTGGAGTCCGTCTTTTATAGCCCTGCTTGGTCGTCTGGCGCTGGCCATCGACGCCAGCTGTTTGGGCATTTGACAGTCGCTTTTCATTCATTTGCATATTGCTTTCGCACTCTGCTTTGTTATTGCTTTGTTTATGATTTCGTATTACGGCTGCTTTATTGCCGCACTTTCAATTGTGTTATGCATAAATTTGATTACATTTTTGGCCCCGGGCATTTGGCCACGGCTTAGATCGACTTTCAAGTGGCTGTCAATTAGCTGCGCTTTACGGCCTCAAGATATTAAAATTTAATGCAATTTGGCCTGCTGACTGCTGACTGCTGCCCGCTGCAATTGCCTTGGCTCCTTTCCCTGTATTCAATTAAACGTGCACTGGCCAAATTAGCCAGAAGCCTTCTCGGCCATAAATTGTTAATATTGGTGGCAGGCAACTCTCCATCGAATCACGCACATACATCACATTTGCCGTGATTTCAATCAAATATTTAATTACAATTTTCATAACAAATTTCCCCTGCATTTCCCATATATTTGCTGGCTGCTGCCGCGGGGTGTTTGTCATTGAGACATAAAACTATATATCATTTTAATCGCATTTTTGGCCACAGCATTTTGTGGCTAATATTATGCCATAATTTAAATCAATTTTTATCTAACGCATAATTGCATTTCAAGCAGCTGCAGCAAAAATGTGCAAATATCATTAAGTCAATTGCATGCGATAGACATCAGATCGTAATTACCACTCACACACACACACACACACTACACTCACACTACACTCACACACACACATATACCCACTCTCTGTGTGGGGGGCATGTTTTTCTCATTTTGTGTTTTTAATTTATGCATCGAGTTGGGTTTGCACTTGGCTGCCTAAGCAATTAACCCAAATTCAAGCAAAATGAGCTTTAAATATAGCTGGTGCGATAATAAGATTAGGATAAGGCGATAACCATCAACATGGTTTTGAGCTAGGTCAAAGCTTAAATGAAACTTGTTTTTAATACTATTTAAATATTTACTGTGATAGATTGGCTCTTAAAGTATTTAAGCCAAAAGCTATATTTGCTTCTTGCTGATGATAATTCCTAGACAAGCACAAGGAATAATAAATATTCTACTTAAATGAATTCACTTTTTCCAACAAGCTTTTCGAGTGCATCATTATCACACCAAAGACTTAAGCTTTAAGCAACATTAAGTAAGCTTTAAGCTGAATGAATTGTGTGTTGTATATGAAAATCAGCTTTCAAGCTGAAAACTTCGCCAATTAACATAATGTTGCCACTGTGCATAGTACATAGTGTATCGTTCTGTTTAACCCACACATTATACTTGGCCATTAAGTTTATCGTCCAGTTTAAGTGTCACTATAAGCTAATCGCATTGCCATTTAAGCCATAAATACATTTATTCAACATAAAAACTCTAGCAAGTTACCAACACTTTTTCCGATCACACATATCCTGTTCCATATTGCGTTATACACTTTTATGTGTTTTCTTAAGCGTCAAGCGTTTGTGTAACTAGACCCACGGGTGTAATAAGCGCACACATAAACAAATTCACACCCACACACACACACACACACACACACACACATACACTCTCAGACACACAAGGCCAAACACCTCGTTGCCTAGTGAGAAATCTAAATCTAAAGCATGGCTTTGGCTTCTTCGCATCCATTCAAAATGGCAGCCAATAAAAATTAAAACAAAAACATAAATTTAAAGTGCCACAAAAAGCATGTCAAGAAAATGCCAGCAAGCAAGCAAGCAAAAGAAAAAAAATTGTTCTTGAGCTAATTCTTGAAGCTTTATTTAACACGAGGGTGACCCAACAACAACAACAGCAACAAAAACAACAGAAAAAAAACGGTCGGCAATGCCAAATAAAATAAAAAAAAAAAATTAAATTTGGAAAAGCAGTGAAAAGAACAACAAGTACAAGACAAGCACAAAGGCAGGCAAAACAAGTCATAAAGATAAAGGAAATTTATGGCTAAGCATTGTGCGAATCCTTGGCCACAAAAACAACTCCAGCAACTCCAATGGAGCCATTGGAGCCGAAATTAGGTTAACGATATTTCACTCGAAGCTGCCGCGCAATGACTGCAAACGCTCGAAAAACCATCTACTGAAACTGCTGAATATGTTTTGACAACAACAACATGTAAGACACCGATTTTAATGAGAGCTGCTACTGCCAAATACCCTGTACTCAGTTTTTCAATTGTAGAATACTTTGTCGAAACTGCATCGGTTTTCAGAAGCAAGTTCTTATAAATTTGCGTAACTATTTTTACCCGATTTTATGGCAACAATTAGTAGAAGTTAAGTTTGCCAGTTCTGCCAGAAAAGAAAGCCATTGACTCTTCTCTGCACAATACACCTATTTACAGGGTACAACATCGAGTACATAAAATGTGTAGTATCTTTTGTGTTTGTGCTGCGTCCGTTTACAGTTTACAGTTTGCAGTTTAGAGTTGCGCCGGAGAGACAAACCGTTTGCCATGCCAAATGTCGCCTTTATCGCTAAGCGACGCCTAAGTGAGGCGCTTCAATTGCTGCCCGTTCATCAGTCCGCCTCTCCCCGGGGCACATTAGTCGACGTAACGACATTGATATCCTTTTCTTTTTTTTTTTTTTTTGTTTTCTTTTGGCAACCAAAGGTTCTCGTTGCCTTTGTTTGTTTGGAGCTACTCAGAGTGTTTGAGCCTTTTTGTATTTGCGCTTTCCATTTCCATTTTCGGGGTGCGCTTTTTGCGGTTGCTCCCCAATTTAAAATTAACAGCAAAGCCGTCAATAAATTCCTGAAAAATCTATTTAACTTTTAGCTAGGGTTTGCCTTTACAAAAACAAGAAGTAAAGAAAGAAGCAATATATATACATATATATATATATATATATCAAATTAATTAAAATTAATTGCTGAAACATATATGCCTTGGTTAGGGGTTGCTTGCTTTTCTTTTGCTTGCTGCTGAATGGGAAAATTTTCCAATCTTTGTATTCACATTTGATATGTGTGGGTGTGTGCATACAGCTCGGTATAAAAATATTTTTTGCCAGCAACACAAAACACAACATGAATAGCAGCTCGGAACTGATACTGTAGAAAATTAAATGTCAGGCAAAAGGTGCATTGTGCGTGTGTGTGTGTGTGTGTGATTTGACCCACTTGTGGACGACGGACATGTGAGTATAGCTGTGAGGCAAGACTGGTTGCACGCAAAGGTCAAGATAAGCGAACTGATGAAGTCTGCTCTTATTGTTGAGATTGAGTACGGATTTGCCCCAAGTGGAATGTGCTTCGGTGTGTACAATACCTTTTCGTATAATAATGGGCACATACATATATAGCTGTAGATCAGCATTGCAAAGGTTGAAAGTACTTAAATATATTCTATTAAGTTATTCAGTCACATTTCATGAGAATTTAGTCTTAGGCTACAGATAATTTTCATTTCATATTTTCAATGGAAATTTGTTTTCTTTTTTCTTTTGTGTAAACGAGCGAACAAAACGCTTTTGCGGAAATTTGTAAACCTGTTTATTCGACTTGAAATGAAAACATTGTGGCAAAGTCAACAAATATCTCATAATTAAATCAGTTACGAGAAATATTTTTGGAAATAATGTTATAGCCATGTGAAAGTGTTGCTTGAAACTGTAGCCTCAAGGGAACCTTTAACAAAAATATGAGGAGGCATCTGCAACCACTGTTAAATATTTTTGATAATTTTCCCTCACATCAACATATTTATTTATTATTCATACGAACTGTATTTCATTTGATAGCATTTCCAATCTACCCGAGATAATCGATTTTTATGTATTATGTATTAATTTTTTGCCAGTTGTATCTTTGAGGCAGAGCATTTAACAATTTGTTCGTTGGGATTCACAAAAAAAAGAAAATATTTCGTTTCCTTTTCGCCGCTTGCGGTTTTTGCCTATGTTTGTTGAATATTTTCCCCTTTTTTTGTGTTATTGGAAAATGAATTTTTGCTAAGCTTTTGTTGGTTTGCGCAACTTGAGGCTACCTCAAATACTTTATGTACCCTGTACACAAAGAAATTGAGAAAAGGGGCTTATACGCTAGAAGTGGGTTATTTGGAGTCTAGGCTTAATTTTCCAGCAACTTTTGTAGCTGGCGCCAGCAAACTTTTATAAATACATTGTACAAATACATTCAGTTTCAAATTAGCTGCAGGTAATTTTTCAGTCACGCAAACTTTAATTTTATATTTTATTCTTGATAGTTTGCTTTTATGTTTGTTTTTGTTTTTTTGTGGTTGCTTGTTGTGCCTGTTTTGTTTTTTTTTTGTTTTATTTTGTTTTGTTTTTATATGCTTGTTTATATTTAGTTTTGGTGCAACTTTTGTGCGGCTGCTGCTGCTGCTGCTGCTGCTGCCGGGTTCAAAACTTTCAGCACGGAGTTCTCGAGGCCTTTGGTTGCTCACGAGTTTATTGCCAAATAGTTGCCATATTTCAATTGACCATGGGGCTGAAAGTAAATGCAACTATTTCTATATAATCGAGGCATTCATTTAAACAGTTGCTGCTGCTGATACTGCTGCTGCTGCTGCTGCTGTATAAATTGTTAGAAAAACTCATTTGGGTTGCGCATTGAATGTGGGTGGCACTCTTAACGGGTGGATGATTGGGTGTAGGTGCAGGTGTAGGTGCAGATACAGTTGGAAATTCAGAGCGTCGTCTGGCATGTCTAACATTCTGTTTGCATTTCCATTCCTTTACGGTCTGTTGGGCAACAACATGCCATGCCAAGCAACAACAGCGACAACAACAAAAACAACCAAAAAAATCTGCAGTTGCTGACGTACTTGCAACATTGTTTCTGTTGTTGCAGTTCCTGCAGTTGTTGTTGCTGTGACTGCATAAATATCCTAGGAATATAAATGCAGTAAAAAAAATATTGCAAGTCGAACACACACACACACAAACACAAGCGTACACACAGTTACAAGCACTTGAAGTTCGCTATCGAATTGCATTTTCATTTTCAATTGGCCACACGACGTATGCGCCATATTTTCCATATCTCTATACCCATATCGCATATTGATACTGCTGGCCACAATATGCAAATGATGCGCAATTTTAATACAATTTGGCTTTTGGCCAAGCGGTATTTTAATTAAAAACGAATCGACAGATAAATTAAATAAGGAAAAAAAATCTTAAAAATATGCTTTAAATAAAGAATAAATATTTATGACCAAGAAAATCTACATGTATAAATTACACTTAAAAAAAAGTTGCAGGTAAACATAAAAGTCTGGTTACTGTGTGTGTTTTTCGTGCTTTTGTGTGTGTGTGTGTGTGTCTCGAGGGCACAACATGTAAACAAAAGTTGCCTTAGCGCTTAGTAGGATAAGCGCTCGAGTGTGTAGAATGCGTGTGTGTATATGTGTGAGTGTGTGTATTTCAGAGACGCTGACAGTTTACATGGCAGCAAAGTTTCAAGAGTTTAGCCAACAAAACTGCCAAAGGAATAACACACAGTACACATTGAGGAAAAAAGCCAAAAAGCGCCACGCGGTCGCCTGATTACAAAAAACTTTGACTCGCTTTCCAACCCTCCCACCTCCCACCTACCACCTCCCACCTGCCTCTGTTTCAGTTTCTTTGCTCTTGCTCAGGTACGTCAAGTTCTGCAACTTTGATTAAAAATTCCACTAATAAACAAACAACACGCAAACAAACAAATAAACACTGAAATAGCATTTCCCTTAGCTCCACACCACTTTGGTGGTGCCTCCACCTAGCGCTGACAATGTGCAAACACACATGACTGTTGTTGTTGTGCCACAGATGGAAGCGTGAGATAAAAATGCCGCAGAAACTGCATATGTTTACCCATGGGAATAACTGATAAACAAATAGTCAGCTTATCAGACACCATTATTTGTATTTGAAAATATGCTCATTATGTTCAATATAATGAGATAATTAAATCTTCTGGGTTGCAAGACGGGGAAAATGTCTTTCTTTAAGCAAGTAATTCTTGAATTTGTGCATGGATCAGGATTGATGGGCCAGCTATAGGATCAGTACAATATATCTAACTAGGTCACACCAGATCAAGACCTTCAATAATAATGGATGACAAATATTGATGAAATTCAATTATTTCAAATTATTTGTATTTAATCAAATACGAAATAATTGATTCATTGATTAACTAAATGACTATTTACATATTGAAGACAAGAATTTATTCATCGTCTGTAACAACTTTTCACCAATTTTTTAAACTCACGATATAACTCACGCCGCTCACGCTGTCATCACTAGTTGACTACCTGAAGATGCTGCTGCCAAACTTTGGGGACGCTCAATAAACATTGCGTTTAACAAAACTTTATATATACATATATATGGTTTATTCTTTGTAGTTGCTCTTTGCACTGCACTTATGTGCATGTGTGTGTCTGTGTGTGTGTACCGCCATTTTGTTGTGTAAACTTGTTACGTGTTGTTTGGTGGTGAAGCGATGCGGAGATAAAGGGATAACTTGCTGAAAGTTGCGAGCGGCTGTTGCAGCCATTTTGTAAATTTTATGTGTATTATATTTGCAAATTTGCGTTGTTTATTTATGCTTGAGAGCGCAATGCATACACCACACACACACACACACACACACACACACACACACACACACATTCAGAATTTTGGCTTATTTGCTGATGTATGTGTTATGTGTGCAAAATGCAGGAGTTTTTGTTGACCTTTGCACTTTAATTGCAATTGCGTTTTAAGCCAAGCAACTGCATTCGCAAGTGGAGCGTGTAACATTGCCAGCCAATTTATTAATTAAATAAATGGCAATTTGGGCGGGGCATACGCCCACTTGTTGCCTGCCTGTGAGTTAAGCATATTTAATGCCTTTCCGCCTAACGCTTGACTTACTTATTGCTTCATTATAATGTGACCCAGATGCTATTTTAATATCCTATATTGATCGTATAAATATGGGTTAAGGGAACATTTGAAGGCAGTAGAAAAACTTTGAGCACAAGCAGAATATACCTTAAAATATATGATTAATTTGCATACGTGTCTTATAACTATAAAATAAAACATATATAATAATAAAAATATATAAAAATATCATAAAATGTTATCTGGTGAAAGTAAGAAACATATTTTACTTATAAAAGATAATACATAAATAAAATAAGTAAATAATGCTTAAAATTCATACTGAAGCCAAGCTACAGCAACATTTAATATTGACCACAGGATAAGGGTTTTTTCTAACTTATAATCATTTTTAGACACTGAACACTGTAGACTAGAGTATTTGCTAGTCGATCACTTTGCGGTCACACATCTTAGTGTTTTGGTAACCTGTGTACTGTGCTCTTGCCAATTAATTCAAAAGTGCTGTACTTGCTAAGCCATCACAAATTCAAAATCCAAATCAAAATCAGTTTAGGCAACAGCAGGGTTAAGAGCAACTTCCGATAACACTGATATGCTGTAAACGAATGTGAGATGCATCGATGCAGCTTGATTGCATTTGCATTCTTCACATCCCAATGGACAGCGACGAGTGCTGCAAACGTTTGCCTTAATTGAGAAAATGTTACGTAGCCGACGTGTGTTTTTGCGCATCATTTACTTCCGTTCATGTTGCTCTGCTCTCAGTCATCGAAGTTTATATATGCCTAAGCTCATTGTCTGTTTTATCGTAACATTGCAGCTCTAATTAAAACCAATTTTCTTCATGACAGCATAACCCAAACAAATATTTGTTGATTGTAATGAAAATTAAGCATTCCTGGTTTTATTTTGCTTGCTAACCACATTTCGTGCTTTCATTAAAGCCATTTTCAATCTACTTTAATTAGTGTTGCAGACATTAAACATATTTTTGAAATATTTATTACAGCTTGGAAAATTTGCCACATATTTAAGCAAAACTCATTTAGTCCTTTCTTCACTATGCGTATTGTTATTTGCTTGAGAAAATATAAGGTCAACAGCAGTTAGATATACATATGTATATATATATATATATATATATATATATCTATGTCTCTTTGGGGACTTGAAAGACTGGACTTTTAGTGCAGTCAATTGTAATTGCTTTAATGTCCGTTTGCTTTCTTGCATGACATTTAGCATCACTCAAGAGTCACTCACACACACACACACACACAGCTGCACATATCTATTATATTATGAATGTGTGACACATACTCGTATATGTATTTGATGCTTGGATGCTTGGAATTGTGCTTCACTATTCGAATTGCTGTCTGCAATTTGCCAACATTTTCATGTCGACTCGCGAGCAGGAGCAGCAGCAGCAGCCGCTGACATGAAAAGTACGAAAAGCATTTTATCACCTCCCTCCCCCCACCCTTCTCTCTCTCTCACCCGCCCTCTCTTTCTGTGTCCCCCTTCAGGCAGACAGTGAGTGCCCATTTCAAAGCACTCAAGTGTTGTACATCTTGAAAGGCCCTCTCCTCTCTTCAGCAGCCAATACATCAATCGATGCGTAACTTATACATATATATATATATATAATATATATATATATATATATATATATATAATACATGTGTGTATATTGTGTGCGTTTTATTTGTTTTACAATTCTGTTCAATTATTTTAATGCAACAAATGTGTTGACGGTTGAGGCACGTACAACTCGATTCGGCTTGGGTCTTGGGTCTGAGCAATTTTGACGAGTTTCAGGCCCAAACGTATATTTTATGACTTTTACTTTTGCCAATTTACGACACACATACACAGCCCGGAAAACTGTGTCACTGTGTTGAGTTGAAAGCTCGAGCATGTGAGGCTGCAGTGGGGAGCACGGGGTGGGGCGACGTCGCTGACTTGCCACAAGAAATCAATCAAAATTGTTGCCGCAAAATAAAAAACAAAAAACGAAGAAAATATAAAAAAAAATGCCACAAATAACAAAAGGCGCAGCTCACGCGATGCTCATCAATTTGTGTGCCGCTGAAGCATGTCCTTGCATAAGTCCTCTTCCCACACACACAGACACACACACACACACTTTTTTTTACATGTAAGTGTGTTTGTGGGTGGGTGTGTGTGTGTTTGTCTGTCTGCAGTCTGTCTGTCTGTCTGTCTGCATTTTGTGTTGGCTTAGTGCAATGCAAACAAAGGACAATGCCGTGACGTGCCTTGTAACTGTGCCTGCTGTGCTGCTGCAGTCAACTGTCATTGCTGACTTCATCCCCCCACTCCCTAATCCCGACCAGCCCACCACCCACAACCCACCTCCTACGTCATTCGTTCTGCTTGGAAGCTTGTTGTTTTTGCCATTGCAGGCTAACACGACTGACACACTTTTCATGGTACAATAAGCCATTATAATGAATGTAACCAGAGAGTAAGCCAAAATACTAACACACTCAATCACACACACACACACACACACACACATACACCCAGGCTATAGGCATCACAAAAAATCGAGTAAAAGAAAATGGGGAAAAGTATATCAGACATTCTCCATGACTTCGTAATGCTCTTTATACCACTGATGCATTTCGTCCAATGCAATTTTCATCCATCAAACAAACACAAAAAGTGGAAGCAAAGAAATTGTCATCCTGCTTGCTGTGCTTGTGATTAATTCAGAAGCAGCAGAAAAGCAAAGAATTGTGCAATAATGGAATCGGATATATATACGTATGTGGTTTAATTCGGATCCAATTGCAGTTGCCATAGATTAATAGCAAGTGTTTTGGCAAAACTGGATTTTATGGATTTACTTTTAAAAAGTAAACCAATATAACAGAAATGGATGTATGACCCTATGAAAGTTAATTTTTGAAGTGTAAATATTTTTGAACTCTAATCTAATCTAATCTAATCTAATCTAATTCTTAAAATATCTTTAAATGTAGAGCTTGCTCGTTAAAGTACAAGATACAATTCTGGTCAAGTATACATTGCCTTGCATAATCAGTGAGTTTATCGCTCACCTTTGTTTGTGCCAACTATGTTTACATGACTAACGATAAGCATCATTGAATACACACATACACATACACACATACACACACACACACATACACACACAAACAGACACAGACACACACACTTAGGGGAAAGCACTCGGCATCATGTGTTTGGCTATTATTATTTACAAGATGGTCGAGTAGCAGCTTGGCTGCTGGGCACAAGGAGCTCGCACAAATAATTGGCATAGGCATATGCACCTAGAATAGGGCCAAATCACATGTGGGCCATAAGACAAATGGCAGCTGGGCACAAGGACAAAACAAGGCGGTTAGTTAGACAGTTAGATGGATAGTCGGATAGTTGGATAGTTGGATGGATGGATAGATGGATGGATGGATGCCTGGATAGTTGGACAAAAGGGGGCTTAGTCAACCCTCATTTGTCACACGATTTTATAAACTGCAAATCCAAGACAGAAGCCTGTTTATGCTGCTTGCTGTTGCCTTGTTATGTTGCTGGTCAATTTCGTTTGTAATCCCTTTGAGCCTGCCTTCAGGCACACACACACACACACACACGCACACACAAACATGCACACTCACGTCAATTGACGATAACTGAAGTGACAACTGTAATGCCAGCCTGTTTGTTTGTCTACATAATTGCCCCAGTTGATGGCTTTTTGGGCTTGTGGCAGGGGCATCTCATTTGCCTAAATGTCGCATTGTTGGTCTTAGCTTTTAGTGCCCAGGCTTAAGCCTGACATGTTCTCAAATGTCTACGTTGTTAGCCTCACACACATTAATTATAAAAGCCGTTTGGGCCACCCAAGCCCAAAAACCAAAGCCACAAAACTGCATTTTGTTGCCATTTGGCCAAAAAACACGGTTTGCATAAGTTTTTGGCTAAAACTCTTGCTGCTGTGGCCCATTAAAATAATGACTAAATTTCATTCGGTTAGCTAACTAGGCTCGTATTGCGGTTAACCCTTCGCTTAGTTTGCCTGTCAATTTCCACTCTCCCAAAAAAAATAAAGGCAACAAACCAAACTGAGCAAAAATATGAGGCAAACTAAGGCCAGGCATTGTTATATAAGTTCCAACTAGCGAAGCAGCAGCAACTACGAGAGACTTAAAACTGGGTTACGATATCACAAATGTCATCATGTTGACACTTTATCAGTGGCACAATGCTGCCCCATTTCGTGTCACTGCAGAAATGTCGCAGCAAATATGACTCCAAATTACTATTAACGGGCTGTGTGTCGAGCATAACTCACCCACGCCCATGTAGTTGTCTCCCCGCCGCCCTCTGCCGCCGCCTCTGTTGCCTACATAATGGTTGCTTTATTGAGCGCATGAAAATTTTAACATATATTTGCATACCCTACAGTTGTAAGAGATAGTATGGCAACGGAGCATGCAGATTTGTGGCAGGTTGTTTAATAGCAACGGACTGTGTATATTTTATATATGCAGCATGAAGTATATATATTCTTAAAGTAGGATGTTTAATAGGAAGTAAATGAGAATACTTCATAGTCTGCTTAAATAACATATATCCTGCAACTAATTTTAGTCAATCAATCCAGTTTGCTTTGACTTAACTTACTTTTATTCCTATTCGAGTAGAGTTAGAAGTTATGAATATAAAATTCTATATTTTAGTTGGTTGTTTATAGTTGTTTATAGTTGAGAAACGGCTTACAGGGCATTAAGCAGTTGAATATTTTGGCATTTAGCACTCTTTATTTTAGTATTTAGATATTTTGCATATGTGGCGTATGCGTAATGCACACACAGTTCCTTTGAAGCTTGACACTTGGCTGTGCACACACAGCGCGCACACAATGCTAGAGTTCTTGACATCTATCAGAGGCGAGCGAAAATAAAAGCAGAGCGACTGCAATGGCGATAGAGTGTGTGAGCGGGAACAACAACTAAAGCCTCGTACATGTGACAATGTCTCAGATTTTCAAATGCAGCGCACGAGTTTTGCATATCAAATGCCAGCTGCAAGGACTTCTGATTGTGTGTTTCTGATGCTGACTTACTCAGTCCGCCTGCCACTCCAACTCTCTCCCTCTCTCTTGCTCACTCTCTCCCTCTTCTTCACACTCTTTGTGTGCGTATTTCGCATTCACTCTGTGATTTCAAAATTGAATTTGCTGCTTAAATTGGTTTCCTGCGCGCCATGCAGCATTTTGCAGTTGGCATATATTCCGCACACGCATCGTTGCCCAATGAAATTAGCAAAATGCAAATGTTTATATAGACCCAAAAGAAACAAAATTATTTTTGATATTTACACCATGTGTGTTCATATCTCTAACAACTGTTGTTTGTTGTTTGTGCCAACTATAAAACATGCCATAAAAATGTATGTATGCAAAGAGTAAATACTTAAAATACACATATCAAGCATACGCCAGGTGTGCACACACATTTCTGTTTGCAATATATTTATAGCATGCCACTCAGATTTCCGCTGTGTCTGTTTGTGCGTGTGTGTGTGTGTGTGTGTGTTTGTGAACTGAAAGCCAATTAAAATTGACATACATAATTAAGTGGAACTGCGGCGTGAGTGCCAAAGGAGTCCAAATATATTGAGTGGGGCAGGTGAATTGAATTTTTAATTAGCAACGAATTGAATTTATTACTAATATCGCATTGTGTCTCGCACAGCTAAGCTAATTAGCATTTGAGCGTTTTATTGATTGTCTACTGTCCCAATTTCAATAATTAATTACTCAAAAATAATAGTGTTTAATTTTTTGTCATTTACCCAATTTACGCAATGCAATGTGTTAACATTTTATATATTGAATTTCGTTTAATTTACAAAATTTAAGGCAATTAATTAATCGATTTTTTTCATGCATTATTAATTTTGCAGTTCAAGAGTCGGCATATAATGTTGCATAATTGAATTGTGATCTTTTCTTTTGCACTTTTCACGAGCATACTGCAATTTATTTATTTAAAATATTGCTTGCGTGGTCTCAATATAATCGTATTAAAATATTTATTGCAATTGTTCCATTAAATATGCCCCAAAAGTTTGTTATGACAAATTTTGAAGCATTTCTCTTTCACCTGAGCTCTTCATTTTCTATAAATAATATTTCTGCGTTGACTGCAAAATGAATATCTTATTTCATGGCCAGCAGCTGCTTAAGCAGAACAAATTATTAAAGCACTGGCAAAATAAATTTTTTGCATATATTGCATATACATATATATGTATATATAAAGATATATATTCATTTATTCACATATGTTTATTTAGAACAATTATTTTTCATACATTTTCCTGCTTACTACAAATGTAATGTAAGAAATCTGTGAGCAGCTTCGGAGATGCCTTCAGCTTTTTCACACACGTTAATTCCATTCACTTTGTGCCTGGTTAAGCTATTAAAACAAATTTATTGCCTGTAATTAAAAGATTAAAACGAAATCACAACAAAACTGAACTGAACTGTGCGAAAATATATCATAGCAATTTTTGCGGAAATTGTTGGAAATCAAGCATGACCGACGAGGCAAAAACCAAATATAAAAAAAAATTTCTCATTTATTTTTGCACAGTTTAAAGTGAAATTGGATGAAAATGATGATGATGATGCTGCTGCTGCTGCTGCTGCTGGCTCCGATGTGTGTCAGCTGTGCATCAACGTTTTTCAGGCGAATTGAGCAAATGTGTGCCATATAAATACACACACACATATATATGTTTATATATATACATATATATATAGCATATATAGTCGCACGTTTATTAATACCTGACTTTCAAGCGTGCTAAAAAGTCGCAGCCCCCAACGAAATTTCGTTGCCATTCAAATGCCCATTTCGCTCGCCGCTGACGCAGCGAAACCGTCTCGGATGAGTCATGATTTAGGGCATCACTAGAGAAAATCACTTTTAGATTTGTTCCCACTAAATACAACATTTGTTTTGCAATTTTTCACAGCTTGCCTCGATAAGCTGAAAACAATTCAACGTATGAGTCGAGTAACTAAAATTTATGACATTGCTAATTGGCCACGCCAAATTATTATTTATTTATTATTGCTTAGTTATGCTAAGGAAGAACATAATAAAAGCATTGAGTATTATCCATAAATTTGCGTTACTAAACCTAGATATTTATAATATATAATTAATATTATAATATTTATTCTCGTTCACAAAAACCCGCTCCTTAAATTGAGTTCAAAATATACCCTAAAAAACGTATAATGTTTAAACAGATCTTATCACAATTATTCATTGAACAACCCACTCGCAAACTGTTTTGCTGTGCGCCACATTGCACTCGCATTTTCGACTATTTATTTCCTTTTTTCCGCCTTTTTTTGTTGCCAATTTAGCAATTTTGTATTAATTCGTGGCTGCTACCGATTTTCAATTATGATATGGCAATGCGGCTGCTGTGATTCGATTTTCTGTACGTTAAACACACCTTGCATTGTTTTACTCCAGCACCATGCGGCGTATGCGCAATGTAGTTTTCATAGCCTTAAGGGGGGAGTCAAAGCGTAATTTATGGGGCATACGTGGCGTGCATTTATTACGTGGCCAGCGGAGGAGCAGCAGCGGCAGCAGCAGCAGCAGCAGCAGTCGTGTCAGGTTTTGGCTTTTAATGTGCATAATTAAGCATTAATTACACTCACGTCTCACACTCGGCGTCTCCCTCTCCCTTTTGCTCTTGCTGGCCTTTGCATTGTTTGTTTTTACAGCTCACATTTATCTCTCTCCCAGACAGCAGATATCCAAAATATCTCCCTCTCTCTATCTCTCTGTCTGTCTCTGTGGTAAAATAAACGATGACCATTTGACCAGTGGCTTCCACCACCTCCTCCGTTTCGTCACGGCCACATTGGCAAACCATTTGCACAATTTAAGCATTTAATTGCAAATTTATTATGCTTATTTTGTGGGTAACAGAATGACCATTCCGTAATTGATTGAGCTGTTGCCCATATTGGCCCGAAAGTGAAAGTGGCCATAAGCTGTAAACCCCAAAGCTCATTTGCCCTGCAAATAAGCCACAGATGTGCAGCTGTCATAATGAACTAATGACCTTCATTCAACTGTTGCATGTTGCAGATAGCTAACTAAATCATGAAGAACTGCATAATTTTGGAATGAGGCTAACAGACAATTCACAGCCTGAGTTTATAATCCCAACTCAGTTACAGATTCGTTCGTTCAGCCAGTAAAATTATATTAAAAAATAGCAAAACGTCCGGATCAGCTGTTCTTTTGAGAGTTTCTTGTTGCCATTTTCTCAATGCTAAAAAGCGTGGAAAAGAAGCAGATCTACGCTTTGAAAACTACCTTTGGAATTTGTATTGAAAAAATAAGCAAAAGATTATTATTTGAATTATTACTGAATGCTTTCAATAGAATTATCAAACAAATGTTCATTTATATTCATTTTATAGATATACTTTTTGCACTTGAATACTTTTTTGTATCATTTTGTTGCTTTATATACTTTTATGTATATATATATTTATATTTTGCTTTCCGTTTGCTTCAGTCTGACCATCACTGATTGCGTATCTTTTGCCATTTCTTGTCTTGGACTCAATAGCTTTGTTGTTCTTGCTCCATATTTCTGTGTCTCTTTCTTTTTCTGTGTTTACTTTTCATTCGCTTTGAAACAAAAAGTCATTTGCAGTGCCCATTGCCCATTGCCCACAAGTAATTTAAAATGTTGCGCTCCAATTCGCCTTTAGGCAGTGCGATGTCTTTTTTTGTCCGTCTTATTTGACTTGACGAAATTGTCACACGCTGCCGCAGTTGGCAGCCCCTGCTGCTCCTCGACCATGCCCCAATCTATGACATTCGCTGCAGCGCCTTTGAAGTTATATCCGCCTCAGATGCTGCTGCTTCTGCTGTTGCTGCGGTTTTCTTTCTATTTTCATCTTCGCTTTTTGACTCGTCTTTTGCAGCATTCGTCCCCGTCTCTCTCTCTCTATCTCTCTATCTCTCTCTCTCTCTCTCTCTCTCTCTGTATTGCTGCTGTGCTGTCTCTAGGCTTTTATTTGTCTTCAATTAACATTGCAACATGCCACTTGTGCCACTTTTTTTTGTTGCTGTGCCTTGTTTTGTTTCCTTTCTGTTTTTTGTCTTCTTTGAAATATATCTTTGCTTTTTTCAATGGCTCCCACAGTGTGTCAGCTTATTTATTAGTTTTGTTTTCTCTCTCTACATCTCTACATCTCTCCCTCTCTCTCTCTCTCTCTCTCTCTCTCTCTCTCTCTCTATGTCGCTATCTCCCTTACTTATTTTTAATTACAAGTTTTTTTTTCTGTGCTGTGCTTTGACAACACCCTCTGAACGAACCAATGAAAGCCTCGACTACAAAGCATATTTTTGCCTTTTCAATTTTTGCGCTTTTATGCAATGCCGCCAGCTAGTTGAGGGGCGTGTGAGGTGTGCTGGTTTGGGGTGGTGCATTAGGGGAAGCACTATGTGACCAACAACCTGTTCTAAAAGTGTGTCAAATGCAATATTATTATTTATGCTTTGGTTCTCAACATTTTCATTTTTTTCTGCATTTTTTTTTTCTCTTGCTCTTTTGCGTTGCACTTTGTGTAATTGACAAGTTTGTTGCATACTTTTGGTTCGCTTGCCAATAATCGGAAATGGCGTCCTGCTCGGACTTTGGCTTTGGCTCTGCTCAAAACTTTTGCCACGAACTACTGCCATGCGATAAATGCGATTGGGATTAAGAGAAGTTGACGGCTTTTACATAAGCCATAAACAAAAATTCGGGTTTCTGGCTTTAATTAAATAGAGTAAGCTCTGCAAACATTTAAGAATACAGAATTTAATAGAAAGTGAGCAGAGAAAAGAAAAAATATAAATAAATATCATAAATATAATTGAATTTTAGTGAAAACTTGTGGTAGTTAACTTGCAACTAACTGCAGTTGCACCACCTGAGCTAGCAGATGGTTAATGACTCGCTCAAACATAGTAACACGTTTCACACATACACTCACAAACAGACACACACACATACACATTTGAAAGTACACAGCTCTGTTCTAATGCAATTAAGAGCGCAATCAGCGCCACATTGCGTATACTTAGTGTGATATTTAAGCTGTCGGCAAATGAAAGCAGCTGACGGCAGCAGCCGTTGAGTGTTTGCCTGCCAGGCCTGCCTGGCGGCAATGGCAAATGCAAATGTTTGCACAATTTGCAGCAATTGTTTTTTTTTTTAGTTTTTTTTTTTGTTGGTTTTTTGTGTGTGTTAAAGCTCATTAAATGTAAATGACTCACTCAGATTGCGTGCTCTCTCTCCGGCACAGGTCGCACACACAATGGGAACTACGCGCTGTATCACATTGGACAGCCGGCAACGGCTGGCGTCAAACAGTTTGCCGAAACGGGCAAAACAGAATTGCTGGACAGCAATGTCGGTGAACAGCAGCAACAGCAAATGCAGGCACAAAAATCAAATATGGTTGCTGGATCAGTGGTTGGAGCTGGAGCAGGAGCAGGCCAGGGAGCAGGTGCAGCAACTGCCACAATGAGTGAACGCAGCGTATTTGATGAGTTCAGTCTGCCGGCGATACAGCTGGGCGAGGGGAGAAGCGAGGCGAAAGTGTTTGTCGACAGCAATCACAGCTTGGTATCGCTAATGACGCGCATTGTGCCATCGCCGGATTGGTTTGTAGGCGTCGATTCGTTTGAGGTAAGCATTCAACCCAAATCCTTCCAACACCAATGCAAACCACACAAATCGTTGTAAACTTATTCGCCATTTCTTTAAAGCTGTGCGTGGGTGGTTCATGGATTGATACGGTGACCGTTGAATTGGATCCATTGGATGCTGGCACCGACAATGGCTTCACCTTTACCGCACCCAATTGGCCAACAGCGCCGCAGGGTGTCATCTATCGCATCACCTCCAGATATCCGGCACATCCTGCCGGCAGTTTCTATTATCCAAAGAGCAAACGTTTGCCGCCCATTGCCACATTTCAGTTTATCAAGGTAAGCGTGAACAGCCACTTCAAATGCTCTTGAAAAAATAAAAATGATGTAAAAAAAAAACAACTTAAACAAGTTAATTAACTGCAAATTAGCAGTCAAAATGTTGCCCCCGTTTACAGTCCTAATGACTTTTCATTTGTGGGAATCCCTCCTACTTGCCCCACACTTGAAACCCACTCCGAAAAAAATCAAAGTGCTAATGAGCCATTAGCAGTACAATGGCGGCAAACATGTGTAACAGCTTTACGTGTGTGTGTGTGTGTATGTTCGGGATGTGTGTCTTGTGTGTGTGTGTGTGTGTGTGTGTGTGTTTGTGGGTGTGTTCCGTGGGTAAAAAGCATATTCTTGTGGCTGCGTGTTAATGCGCTTGATAAATCAGCTGCCTCCGCCACGCTGCTGGCGCACACAAAAAAAAAATAAACAACAAAAAATCCGCGCGAAAAAACAAAATTTTTGGAAAAAAAAACAGCGGTGGAAAAAATAATGTTAATTACATTAAAATTAAATGCATGCTGTTGAGAAACCAACAAAAATAACAAGCAATTCTTATGCATACTTGTTGGCATCATTAGCAAGTGGTGGCAAACAGATATGAGTTTCAGACAAGGCCCAAACTGTTTAGCGGGAATGCCTCTACTATTATATTTAACAGCGGTCGTTATTTGGAATTTATTATTATTATTATTACTATACTATCAAAGAGGCTCTCAACTCGGTGTAGCTTAAAATAAAATCGAAATCAATTTATTGTTTGATGCTCGTAAATCTCCGTTTCAAACATATAAAGCAATTTTCATGGCTTTATGAGGATGTTGTGGCAACCATTGGAAAATACATATATATAAATTGTACAAGTAAGGAAAGAAGGAAATGGGAAATGAAAGCTGGTGTGAAGTTAAGAACACAAAGGAGCAATTAATTATATTGTGAAAACATAAAGAACAGAAAATTATGGCAAATTGAAAATTAAATTTATTTCTTAAATTAAAAACAGAGAAACAGTAGGAAAACTACAAATGGGTTCACTGTGCGTCCTATTTATGGGACTCTAACCAAATGGGAACTTATATTGATTATCTAAATTACCATTTACAGAGGGGCACTTATATTCCTGAACTTTTCAAACCTATAACGAGTGGACAGTACTTCATTACTGCTACTCCAATCATATATTTATTCTAATAGTTCTCATTGCCCCCCAATCAATTTAATTATACATAACAATTGCCAAGTTTCTCTTGAAGATTAGATAACTTCTGCTGGTCCCCGAAGTGCTCGTCAATTAAAGGTTACACTTGGATTCAATAAATTATTTCTAAATCGCCATTAACTTATCCAACTTACATAATCTTTGTATCCGGTACCCCCAACCCACCATTAAAGAGACCTGTTTTAGTCATTGCAGTTGCGTGAGGATGGAGGAGGAGGTTGATGGGGAGGCAGGGACCTTAATAAGCGGCAATCCATTAGCTGCCACAAATCGTGAAACGTGAACGTGAACCATTTGCAGCACAATGCTAATGCAAAATTTGCTACGGTCTTAACAGAATAGAAAAAAAATACCAGAAGAAGCAGAGCCAGTTGGTACTAAAACCGCCCACACAAACACACACAAATACACACACACACACACACACACACATACGCACACACACACCGAAACAGAGGGAAAGGCAATTCAGGCATTGTAATTATATTGCTGGACGTTGTATGTTACAGAAAGTGCCGCACTTACAGCTCACAATGCATAGCGAGAGCCAGAGACCCCGCTATAACCACTCCCCACCCCCTCCGTCTCTCGTCTCTCGCTGTGTGCCAAAGCCGCCCCCCGCCTTGTAGTCGTCGTAGCCGCTCATCAAAATTGCTTTTATGTGCGGCAGAAAGACGCACATAAAATTTACGCCCAACGTTGTTGCTGCTGCTGCTGCTGCTGCTTCCTCTGGTGCTGTTTGTGCTGTTGGCAGATGTTTCGACTACGTTTGCATAGTTTACTTGCCCGGACTGCGGGGTAGGCGGGTAGGGTAGGGTAGGGGTGTGCTGAGCTTTAGGTGTGGGCGTGGCAGTAACTCGGTACGTGTGGTCATTATTCTTTATTTGTTGGCCAGCTCCCTGGCCAGCGGCTCCTCCTGTTCGTCCTGTTGCGGTGGTTGCTGCTGCTGTAGCTGTCCTCGCTGTCCTCGTTGTCCTTGATGTCGTTGTTGTTGTCGTTGTTATTGTAACGCCTTTTTGACACTACTAATTCTAGTTTTATTTTGTATGGCAGGCAGCAGGCGTGCCAATTGTGGCGAGGGAAAGCCCTAAAAGTTTCTACTCCTTTCAATGCTCTTACGTGGGGTGTACAGAATTTGGGGTGTATCAAAACCTCAGGAAATGTTTATTCTCTTATTTATTCATATATTTTTTGAATAAAATATTAAAAAACAATTTTAAATGTTGAATGAGAGTAAAACAAAATAAAAGTCTTAATAAATAACCTGTAAAAGGAAAATAAACTTAAATATACCCTAACCAAATGGAAACTTATATTCGTTTCCCAAGTTGCCAGTCAAGGCCAAAAATTCTAAAAATAAAATGTTCATCAAACGAAGTTTTACATTTTTGTTATTCAAACAAATATTCAACTCAAGTTTCAAATAAAAAAAAAAGTGTAGAGTACTCAGAGTTCTTCATGTTTGAGAGTAGTTTTATTTTTTTCTTATTCTGCTTATATTTGGCTACTTTTGTTTATGGCCAACGAAATGGAAAGTTATTTACTGACGAGAATGGACGTCTGCTTCATTTTATGGCCAAGACATGTGGATCCGGCCAACTACTAAATATGTAGAGTCCCCATACAAGCACACATATACACACACACACACACACACACACACACACACACACTCCCCACTGTTCGTTGTTCGTAATTATGTGTTGATTTGGTTGAGCATTAAATTCTTAAATTTGTAGAAATGCTGCAGGGGAATGCCTGAAATGCCAAATCTCGGATTGGAATGGAATGTGTTAGAAACATAGAGAGAGAGAGAGAGAGAGGGAGAGGGAGAGAGACTAACAGGCAGAGGCACTGAGCTGTAGCCTCTGGATTTAGATCTGGGTCTGTTTTTGTAATCCACCAGGAATTTCGCAGCTATGCGGATTATGTGTGTGTTTGCTTGTGTGTGTGTATGTTAGTGCTATTATGCCACAAAGCAAGCAAGACGGCGCTGTCGACGCATTTGCGAAAGGTAGCCCCTGATAAGCTGCTCTGCTGCGGGCTGCAAAGCGTGGCGCCACCAGCAACAGCAACAACAGCAATGTGTGGCAATAACAATGCGAGTGGCGCTCGCTTTATAGAAAATGACAGCCAGTCCCAAACAAATAAATTAAAATGCGCGACAGCGTGCTCGAAACAAAAAAGTTTTTATGCACTGCCGTGTTTCTAGTCACCGCTGTCACGAGAGACTATATATATATATATAAATATACATATATATATATGTATATATATATATATAGCTACCCCTGTTAACTACCCCCACCAAAGTTCCGCTCACACCTGACGTATGGTCGACCCTCTCTTGTGTGTGTCTGTGTCAATATTTGCCACAAATTGAAATTAGCAGCGCGTTAGGCGCACCTGTACTCACACTCAAATACACTGTGCAAAACATGTGATGCTCATTTAACTCATTCAGCTAATAAGCTTGTGAACACTTCATGCTTTTGAGTTGAAGTAGATTCCGATATATGATGATCTGATGCTTTTGCTAGTTTTTGAATTTAATTGACTTTGATGTGATTGCCCAATTTTGCACAGTGTATAAACTGACTAACGTATGCTTAAAGCAATTCATGCAACTGTATTTTGTGTTTAGCTGGCGGCACTCGCTTTTGCACATGCCGGGCACATAATCCGCGTAAATTAATATGCTGCACACACGCACATTGTGTTACATATGTGTGTGTGTGTGTGTGTGTGTGTGTGTATTTAACATTTGCTTTTGCTACGCCGGAAAATCAACATACTCCCATGTTCCATTTGCCATTTACTTGCAGCTAAAGGAGTACGAGCTGAGCGAGGTGTTCAACATTGCCGAGGATGATCGCAAATATGAAACGGTGCAGACACAAACCCACCTGGATGCCGAGCACAATCACGTCGAGATGAACAACGAGCTATCCGCGAGCATCGAGCGGGAGCGGCAACGAGAGAGGGAGCGACAGGAGCAGCAGACCCCGCAACAGATGCAGCTGCAACAGTTTAATGACGAGAGGCAACGCATTCGCTCCCAGCTGCTGGCCAAAATGAATCCCAAGTGAGTACAAGCAACATTTCGCATTTCCTATTTGAAATGTATATTAAATCATCTCAGAATTTATGTGCACTTTTTGAGAAACCAATGAACTCATTCGAAATTCAGTAACTATTTTTAAACGGTTTGAATTCAGGACATTTCTTAAAGGTTTGGACATTATTATGAAACTTTACTGTAATGATAAAAGCAAGCATATTCAGCAGAAAATCCGTAGTATTCTCATACTTCAGCTTGCTTTTTTCGAATTGGAAAGTTTTACACAATATAACGAAATGCCAAAAGTGGTTCCCTGCTTTCTGATTAAGTCAAGTTCTATTGGCCCACTTAACGTGTGTACAATATGAAGATGACATGCAGTTTTACGACCAGAAATCTATCTGCATATCCTTGCCAATGGCAGCAAAACATCAATTGCTTTTCGCTCCCACCCACACACACACACAGACACACGTACACACACATACACACACACACACATACACACATACACAAACTTAACATATGCGTCAGGTGTTGCAACACATTTAAAGGAGCTGAGTGGCAAAAAACAAAAGCAACAACTAATAAAAGCTGTTCCCTGGCACACTTCAAGGCACATTACACCCTTCTCACATAAAGAGGAGGGTGTGGGTTGTGGATAGCGTGTTACATCGCCTGAGACACCGACTGAGTTGGTGGCACGTAACTGGGCTAATGCTGCAACTTTAAAAAGCTTGCCACACAACGCAGCTGAGACAATCAGGGAACGGGTAGAAGTCGAAATACTCTACCAAAACGCAGTTTAACTATTCAAATTAGAGAATATTTTGAAGTTAATCAACAACTATAACTAAACTTTAAGAACTTTGCTATAAGAAATAGTTTGATGTTGAATTCGAATAAGCTTTAGTCAGGAAAGAAAAACATTTCGTCTTTCTACGGATTGAAATGTATATTAGATATAGTAGTCTGATATTGAAATATGATTTCAAAACCAAAGAAAATATCCATTTCTTTCCTATATATGTGCCACACATCTTGTGACAAAACCAAACTACCCTCCACAATGGGGTATATTTGTGTGAAAGGCAGCACAAAACGAAAACCTTAAGAACTGAAAGCCAACTTGAGCAACTCGAGCAAAGTCGGTTCAGTGTCCTCGACGTGCAGGCTCCGAACACAAAACTACAACTAATCCAGTGTCACGCCCACTTTTTTGTTGTTGGGACTGGTGCTGCTGCTCCTGGTGCTGCTGCTGCAAAAGTGGATTTTTGGCAGCATTGGCACTGGTAACCTGCATATTTAATGACCAAGTCCCAAACTCAAACCCGAACCCAGATCCTGGGCAGGCTGTAAGTCGTCGCGTACGTGTTCGAGTGCCAAAAACAAATATTGGAGGGAGAAATAGGGTAAGAAAAAACCTCTGCCAGGGCAACAGCGTAGGCGTCGACACTCCTTGCGTACAGCGCAATTGGCAAGCTGACAGCACAGCACAGTCGAACAGCAATGCCAACAAATGTTGAGCTTCTGAAAACTGTCTAATTACTCGGAATATCTTATCAATGGCGACGAGCTTAAGTCGCTTTGCTATAAAGCCAAACAACACACTAAACACTAACAACCCACTTGTGTTAAGTTCTCACCCCATAACTACTGGCTGCAATTAACAACACGTGCTTCTTGCAGCAACAGCAATTGCAATTCACGCAACGTCGAGTGCATCAGGATTTGTTGCAGTTGCAACGCGAAAAAATATAGCGGCAGATAAGAGAAATACAGCAACTGCAGTCCCAGCAGTCGCAGCAGCAAATTTATAGAATATTTGTTGCGGAACTGCCAAAACAAGTACCAAAATCTCAACCAAAAGTGGTAACAAAACCACAGCCAAAAGAGACAACCAAAAGCGAGGAAATTAAAGACAAGATGAACCCAGAAAAACATAAAAAGTGGCGTAAAAAAATATTTAAATAATAGCAGAAAAGCAATCACAATTAAAATAAATGCAATGCTGAAAACGGTCAAAAAAATTTAATTAAGCTATAGAATAATAATCGAAAATAAATTTACTAACAATTTGCGAGCAAGAAATCGAAAAAAATAATAATATACTCAATATATTGCCACACTCTGATAAAAATGTGGCAATTGATTTAAGATAATTCATGTCAGATAACTCACAAGATACACATTTAAAAGATTTATCAATCATATCGTACACACTGTGAGCGTGCCGTGAACTTTATACTGACCTGGGAATTTCAAGAACAAAATAATTAAAAACCATGACGCCATTAAGATATCAATCACTTAACTCAAAAGCTAACAAATGAACCCAAAACATATGGTCAGCTATGATCTATCTATTACAATCTTATCAATGTTTACCTAACTGGTTGTCTGCACACTGTACTGACTTATAAAAGTCGAGTAAATCAGTGAAGTGGACAACAGTTGAGTTAGCTGCGTCCACAAATAACAAGCTGAAATGAACGCAGGGACATTTTGCGTCATTGCAGCAAGTGCAACTGATGCACAAAGAAAGCAAAAGAAACAAATAAAACAGCGGAAGAGAAGTAAGCCAGTTATCAGATCAGAGACAGTTGGAAGTTGTAATAATACCTAATGAAAATTAATGTAATTTCTAGAACAAAGCAGCCAGCAGAACGACATAAAGCAAGAAACTAAAGTTGGGGAGCAGTCAACAAAACAACAACAACAACAACAACAGGCACGACAACAATCGAATGCCAAGTCGAATAGTTGCCAAATGAGTTAACAAACATTTTTGGCAGCTATCTTATCAGTTTTATCAGAGACTAGCATATATTTGTAAGGATTTGTGGCATGAAAATACATTTGCTGTGACATAAACACTTGGACTATAAATTGACTGGTGCGGGTCTATAAACTTTCAGTTAACAATCAGAACGAAAACGCAACGGAACCAAACGAAAAAAATTAAGAATGGCAACAACAATCGAGGAAATTAGCACAAGTGAAACGATAAATAATGGGATAATTAGCGAAACGATCGAAATAAATACAATTGAGATATCGCCAACGCCAGCAAAACGGGAACATCATCATCATCATCATCATAAGCATCATCACAAAGATCGGCCAACAACTTTAAGTATCAGCGATGATGGCTTGGATACCATAGAGATTGTGTCTGATGAAAGCGAAACTCGTCATCATCACAAGCATCATCATCGTCATCATCATCATCATTCCAACAAGAAACAGCAAGCACCAGAGATACCACCACCACCACCACCACCACTGCCCAGCACCACACCACCTTTTGTAACGCCCAGCGATGAGTTTGTTTGGCTAACAGATTTGGATGCACCACCAGAGCCAACGGCACCATTGCCACCACCCTCACCGACCAGCTCAGAATGTAGTCAGATAACCTTACAGCCAATGGAAGCAGCAGGTGCGGCACTCATCATCGGAAGCCAATTACAGACCATGTCACTTACTCCACCTCCAGCACCTACACCACCTCCCGCACCTGCACCACCTCCAGCACCTGCACCTCCTGTACTCATCGAGGAGATTGTATTGCAAACAGATTTGCAGATGCCAGCACAGAATTCAGTGCCTTTAGCCACTCAGCTCAATCCGCTGCCAATGGTTCAACAGCAAACACCACCCAGCACAAGAGCAGCAGCTGAAACTGTAACCACCGTCATCATTGAGGAGCAGCCGTTGCCAGATGTTGCACCTGCAACGCCAGCACCACCACTGATACTGGTGGGCATGGTAAGCGAGGACAACAACGATGTGCGCCGCAGCAACTACAGAGTCAGCACAGATTTGACTGCCACCCCACAGCAGCAGGAGCCCTCTAAGCGTTGCTGCTGCGTCATTGCCTAAGAAAATGGAGTAGGGCTTTAAGATTCTGGATTGTTCAGTTTTATAACTTCAATTTTGCTGTATTTATTAATAATAATAATTAGGAGCTAGGCTAGCGCAGCAGAGAAGCTCTCAATCTGTCTGCATAGAAAGTCTTGTTAAGCTGTGCGTAAATATTTGAGGCTCTTAATAAATAATTCGCTTAATTTAACAAAAATGCAAATATTTGATTACTTAACAGAATGTTAAATGCTTAACATCATGTTAAGTGTTTACATTGGAAATGTTACATTAGATCAGTTACAATTCGCTGCTTAACAGCACTTTGACTAACAGAGTTGCCACAAGTTAGAAGTTACATGAAAATTCACTTAAAAGTTATGTGTCACTGAGTTGTGTGTGTGTGTTTGTTGTGTGTGTGTTTGCTGTGTGTGTGTGTCTGTGTGTGGTAAACATTCCTCTATCGACATGTACAGTCATCGCTCGCGATCGATGACAAAGCTTGCCTTATCTATGCGCATGTGAAGTTAAGCCGCCTTATCTAATCACTGGTGGCAAGACGGAACAAAATCACCGCTCGTTGACAAAATCGTAATTGATTATTAATTAGCTCTCCGGTGTTCCACCCGAGACGGACAACTGCTCAAAGTGATTAAAACACTTTTGATGGCATTCAGTCAACGGTCAACGGTCAACCGTCGCTGAACTAACCACATTCAACGATTTAGTGTGCGAGATGCCGCCGCCAGGACGCGGATTTGGACCCGGACCGGCACGATTTGGCGGTGGCCATGGTCCGCCACCGCCCGGACCCGGTTTTCGTCCCGGACCACCACGCACCAATGTCAATGTGGATGTTAACATTGGTGCACGCCCCCCGCCCATTGGCGTTGGCATTGGCTTCGTGCCACCGCCAGTGATTATTGGCGGCCCGCCAGTGGTTATCGGTGCACCGCCGCCAGTTATTGTCGAAACCTATGGGCCGCCACGCCCCGCTGTTGTGGGCGTACAACCGCAGATGGCCACCGCCACGGTCTACACACAGCCAGAAGTTTGTTGTTGTGCCATTCAATAATACCCCCAACACTTTTGTATCCTGTATGTGTGTGTGTGTGTGTGCGAATCTACAACTATATATATCCTTGTGCATATCTTTTATATGCATAAGTATCCTATAACTGTAACTTGTGACTGTGAATAAATTGATAAGTTTTTGAGCGCAAATGTCTGAGCATTTAATTAGGCATAGCAAAATCACTGAATTACTGTTCTTATCTATTTATTTATCGAAATTTTTCAAAAGCACTACAAGAAAGGGTCTTTCTGGAAGGAAAACTAGTTATTTATTTAATGCTACAGCAATTACTCCAAAAAGATAAGGAATTTCAGTATTAGCCTTAAGCTAGTAGCTAAAAAATAGTAAAAGTTCCATTCAAGGAATGTCGAGGCAAAAAGTAAGCTAAGAGTTTTCCAACATATGAAGAAGGAGACTTGGCAATCAAATATTTTTATTAAGATGTCTTTTGGGTGGCTATAATCAAAAACGATCTAAGCAAGTAATAACCATGGGGAAGAACAGGCTACTCATTGGTCTATTGACAGGACATCGTAGACTTAGAAGGTACCTAACTAAATTAGTTACGAACTGTGCAGGTTTTGTGAAAGCGAGTAGGAATCCTCAATGCACATCCTAGCAGAATGTGTCGCCTTGACCAGGAAAAGATGCAGCGTCCTAGGGATGCATGTTATGAGATTCAAAGACATAGAAGCTCTCGCCCCAATAAAGATACCAGCAGCAGCTGGGGTTGATGGAGGAGGTATACGCTTAGAAGGGAGCAGAACCGACCTAAGAAGTCGCAGTGCTCTTTCTCTATAAATTTATAAATTATTATTTATTTATTACTCAAAATAGTTAAAACTACAACATTTGACATTATGGAAATTCGAGTAAAATGTCAAATGTGAAAAATTATTTTTCTCAAGCGCAAATTGAGTATAAAATGCCATTTACTTGATACAGTTTGATGCGCTCGTCTAACGGTAATTGCCATAAGCATGATGAACATTGTTGCTAACAACTGACATTCAACACACACACACACACACACATACACACACACAGGCAACACACATGTAAGCAGTAAGTTTGTTGGGACAAATTTCTTACTCGACAAAAAAAAAATGTCGAAATGTTTGTAATTTCAATTTGGGGAATTTTCTTCATTACTTTTGCCAGGCAGCTGCGTCGCCTCTGGCAAATGTGTGTTGATTTTCCATGTCTTTCCATGCATTTCCACGCTTTTCCTTGCCTTTCGACAGTTGCGAAGGCTTTTTGAGTCTTTCAAGCCTGTCGTCTCGTACGACTCTTTAGTCTCACGTTTTTCAATATTTTCGCCAATTTACTTGGTATTATTCGGGGTGGTGCTTTGCCTCCGTTCTGTTCGCATGCCCATTTCCCTCCTGATTTCGTTTTTCATTATTATTTGCGCGATTTTGCACGGCATGTGTATGCAAATAAACGAAAAGTGCAGGAAACAAAACACGGAAGTCAGCCAGGAAGGAAGGAAGGAAGGAAACCGTCGGCGGCACAGCAAATGTTGCTTCTGCCTCTGACTCTGACTCTCAATCTCTCTCGCTGTCCTGGTTTTCCGTGTCTGCCGCATTTTGGAAGCAGACAACACAGTCACACAGACAACACACACACACACACACTCAAACACATACACACACACACACACACGTACACGGAAATCCACACAGGGAAAACTGCAAAAAGGCAAATTTAAATTGAAATTGTCTACGGTTGACGTGCTGAAATACGAAATACGAAACGCGCTCAGCGCCAAGCCAAACACCTTACAACGTGGCGTATGTGTAATCTCTGTGTGTGTACATTTTACAGTTGTGTATCTGTGTGAGTCTCTGTGTGTGTGTGTGAGAATTTGTGTTAAGCAGTACAAAAATCGTGCTTGTAACGCAGCGTATTATGTTCCGGAGCTGCTTAACAAAATCAAAAAGCAAATTGATTTGCCAGCAACTTATAAATTCTTGAATGAAATTCTTGCTTAATTTAAATATTGATCGAACAAATATATTAGGCAGCTATATGGAAAATGTAAGGGAATAAATTTATGCTGCATAAATAATTGAACAAATTGATGGCAATTTGTATATTTTCAGCCGTTTTCTTGTGTACAATTTAACACGAATTTCAACAAAGCTTATAAACTTGTAATTTAAACATAAATTTCAAAACAGAATCAAAAATGCATCGCAATAATTGTTGTCATCATTATTCGCTGAAAGCAAAGCTGCCGTACAACTTAATGTTGTTATTAAGAAGCAATTAATGAATTGCATTATTGTATAATTATATTGATTTAATCAAATTGAACTTTGCACTTGCAGCTACAACAACAGCCAGCAGCCGGGCGTTGTGAATGTGGTGCCCAAGAACGATAAGCATGCCTTGATGCAGAGCATTGCCAGCAGCTATAGGCGCAACGATGCTGCTGCTGCTGCTGCCAATAATGTTAACAACAACAACAACAACCACTCTTTAAAGGCCACATCCGCCTCAGCGTTCTCTTCATCATCCGCATCCTCATCTGCATCCGCATCGTCAACGTCAACGCGACGTCGCGGTCCATTGGGATCGAAGAGGCGTCGCGACTGTCGCGTCAGCCACTGGTCCGAGTGGACGACTTGCAGCAAGAGCTGTGGCATTGGGGAGATGCATCGATATCGCAAAGTCATCAAGCATGGCAAACGTGGAGGACGACCCTGTCCGGCGCTCCAGCAATCGAAGTGGTGCGGCACCGAGCGTAACTGCCACGGGCCGCAGACCTATTTTAATTGGTAAGTAGCCAGCCCCCTCGTCATCCCCCCCCCAACAGTGACCGTATCAGATATGCATTTAATTTCTCAAATGGTGACACCGCAGGTCCGATTCCGACACATGAACTACGCGCCATGCAACAGCACAGGCCATATAAATACAATTTTAATTTAAGTCATAAGAAAATGCTTCTTGTGTCGAGAGAGACAACAACAAAAAAGAAAGAGAAAACACACCCAGGCGGACAGACCAGACCAGACCAGGCAGGCCGAGTGCAATCCCCCCAGAGAACAACTGCTGAGCGATTTTAATTTTAATTTAGTTTACGATACGAAATTGAAAATTCATTAAAAAAATATATAAAAAAAAAAATGCATGCACGCAAATGCGAATTTTCGACAAATATAAAAAAATAAAAAAAATTAAAAAAAAAGAGAAAATTGCATATGAAACCGAAGACTACTGACAATATTTAAACAAAATGGATTTAAAGAAAAACACAGACACACACACACACACAGAGGCACATACACACCTATACTCACTAACAGACACACACACACATACATTTGGCTAAAGAATTATATGCATATAATTTAAGTTCTTCAATTCTGTTGCTTAAGCTACATTTTTTTGTATAAATCAAGCAGTACTTTCATAATATGTGTCATATATTATATATAAAAATATATATATAAATATATATAAAAGCAAATCCAAAAGAAAAAAACTTAAAACCCATAAAAAAAACAACTTAATAGTAGACATTTAATTTTAAGATGCAATTCGATAGCGAGAGTGGTTCAATAATTTGCAATAAATAAAATCGACAAATGCAAGAGTAATAAAAGTAATAATAATATTGAAACACCTAAAATAAAACTAACATTTTAGACATTTCTTATAAGTTCTTTTCATTTTGTGTCAGTTCAGTTTTTATTGAATCATTTTCGCATATCCGAAGTATATTAACTGATTCAAAGTATAAAACCAAAAACAAAAACAAAAACAAAGCGTGAACATTTGCGTAACCAAACAAGGTAAAAACAAAAACAAAAATTAAGCTAACATTAGGTGTAAAACTAAGTTAATTAAACTTTACCACAATGCAATAAAGGGCAAACAAATAACAAGAAGAAGAACAGCAACAACAAATTGGACAACAGCAGTCGATTTAAATCGAGTTTAAAAAGTACCTACAACATGTTCATAAGACCACAGAACAGTTTGAGAATCACGATTGAAAGCAGCTGCCGAACAATTCGAGAGTTAATGCAAATATAAAGCGGATAAACATTAAATTTGAGTTGAGCAGCAAAAAGCAAACATTTTGAGAACCGTAGTTTGGCAAACAAGACTCAATTTAAGTTCGCAATTTGAGAGCTAAACCAGCAGTTTCTGCAGCAAATTCAATGCGATTTTAGATGACATGAGAGACAACACACAGTTTTAATAAAAAGACACCAAACAATTAATATAGCTAGAAAAGGTGTTGACAGTTTGCGAGCCACTGCTTGATCAATAACTTAGGCACTCCCTTAAATGCAAAGTAAAACAAATTCCAATTTGAGCTCAGAACAGCAACAGGCAGACAGTTTGAGAGCCAACTGAACAGTTTGAGGTGCATAGAGCTAGAGAGCCACTGCTTGTGGCAGCCAATCAAATGTAAAATAAATCAAACGAATGCAGAATGATTACAAATTAGAGATTAAAACACACACACTTGATGATGATGTAATAATAAAAACAAATATAAACTGCAAGTGCATAAGACATTTTGTAAAATACAACAAATAACAACAACAACAACAAAAAAACAACCAATAAAATCAATGCATCGTAAACTGTAGACGGTTTTCAATTATGCTTGTTAGTTTTGCGACATTTCAACAGCGCCGGTAAAATCAACTTGAGCGCCCCGGAGCACATTATGCAGATGCCGGCAAGGGCAAAGGGCACCACATAGCCACCAGTTCGATCAACCAGAATACCACCCAGTGTGGTGCCAATAAAGACGCCCAAACCCATCGCCAAGGCGGTTATGCCAAAAGCATTCGTCAGCTTCGAAAGGCCCAAGTAGCGCACATAAATCAATGCACGCAGTGTGGCAAAGACAGCTGAATGTGGCATGTGGCAGAGTGGGCAAGTTACGGGTTTGTATGTTAGTCCTTAATGCGCGCTAAACTAATTTTGGTTTAAATTTCATTTTTAAATTTTCTTTGCATTTAAAATCCATTTTTTCGTTCAATTATTCTGAGCCAAATACAAATTTTTGAAAATTAAATTAAATTCAGAATATTTCACTTAATGGCATCAAACCAGTTAATTATATAAAACCAAGGATTATTTTAATGCCAAGTTTCTTGGCAGTTAATTCAAATTAATGATTTGAATTTCACAAAAATGTAAACCAAAATTGTTTTGCTGTTTTGTGAAGTTTTGTGCTAAAAGCTTACCTGGTGCGACGCCAAAGCAGATGGCGTAAACAAACTGAAACCAGATAAAATCGCTGCCATAGAAGGCGCTAATGAAGACCATACCGCCGCCGAGTATCATGCCGCCACCGCAGATATAGTTGGTCCCGCTTCTCAGCTTGTAGGCGACAAAGCCGAACAGAATGCGCATGAGGAAGTTGGATACACCTATAACCACCACTATCATCTGGGCATACTGCACCGGTATAGTGGTGCGCATCTTGCTGAACACAAAGGGTATATTGACTCCCAAAGGATAGAGGAAGGCGGAGGCCAACAGAATGCGAAACTCAAAGTTCTTCAGCAGATTCACATCGAAGAGGCGACTCAAGGCCCTCACAATCTTCGTGCGCAGCCAGTTTTTCTTGCCTTTCCGTGACTTCTTGGGCGGAATTCTCGCCGGACTGAGTGGATCTTGAATGGCAGGTGCATCCGGCGAGTCGTTGATGTTATCGTATTCCTTGATATTATGTAAACCATAAGCAGCTCTTTGTAGCTGTGAAAGTTATATTAATACACAAAATATATTTGACCAAATTGTGACTCACATGCATTTCAGTGCCCACCAGCTCCAGTTCCTTGCCATCGAACTGTTCCCTGTTGTGGGGCTCTCCGTAGTCGGCGGGTCCCGTATAAAAAAGATCCTCGCGCTGTATGGGATCCGGTCGCACCACATAGTTGTGCTCGGAACGCATTGAGGGCACCTGTGTGATCTCAGGATTCGTGCAGAAGGGACAACAAAAGTTCGTACAGCGTCGCCATTTACTCTTCTTTTTCCTGGTCGGCTCATAAGTGTTGAGCACATGGGGAGACCTACGGGAGCCGGCTTCTTCGCCGAGAAAGTAATGCACATAGAAATTGCCATAATACTCATTCGAGCTGGAGGTGCTCAAGGGATCCGTGTACATCACGGCCACCGGCGTCGGAGCAACCTCCAAATAGGCCGCAGCCACAAAGAGGAGCAGGCAAATGAGTAGCACCTGAAACCGTATCGTGTTCCGCCAGCCAATCTGCTGCACGAGTATGTTATTCGTAATGGAGAAGATGCATATGCCTGCACCAGCACCGGAGCAGGAAAACCCACTCGCAATGGGACGATATCGCTCAAAATAATATCCAATGATTACCTGTGAACTCACCCAGATCATGCTCAAACCGGGTCCACCTGCAGATTACAGTGGTTAACAGTGGTTAACAGTGGTAATCAGTGGTTGCCTACCTATAACACTATAGAACAATATCACCACAGCCAAATTGGGACCGAAACTGGCCGCCAGAATGCTCAGCGCCGAGATTATCACGCCGAACAAAGCAACCGGACGAAAGCCGTAGCTGTTGATGAGGGCACTGGAAAAGGCACCGCCCATGAAATAGCAGCCAACTTGTATGCTGCCCACGAGCACCACCTGGCCACTGTTCAGATTGAACTCCTCGCTGATGTGGGGCAGCAACATGCCCACGGTGAACACAATGCCATCGACGATGAGCTGCGCAAAGAAACTGAGCACGAGCACCACCCAACCGTAGCCACCATCGGGCGGTATGGACATGTAAATCTAGTGGTGGATAAGGTGGATCAGTCGTGCTTGATTTAGCCACTCCACTCACTCACTTACGAAGCCCAGGCCCGAGGCCAGATTACCCTGCTGGAAATCACTGGGACTCATATCGTCCAAATTGGTATCCATAATCAAATTGGAACCGCTGCTAGTAAGCTTGGAGCTGGCGACATCGCTGATTTTAACCACATCCGTGTCTTCCGAAAGCGGGAATTCCGTATCCACATTGCTGGCTGAGGCGTCCTGGGAGTGTCCCCTAACAGTTGGGGCATACTGTATTGCTAGCGAATCATCGGAATCATCGGCTGCCTGATTCTTAATTGAAGGTCCTAGAAATGTGTGAGAACGTATTAATTATCTTTATCTATAGTTATCTAGTTCTTTTCCAATTTGCAACCATCTGTCTAATATATTATAATCTATAATCTATAAACTGTTTTTCTGCTACTTTTAAACCGGAGATTTCTTTGAATCATTCTCCTTTATTCTAAAGTATTGCTTTGGCAACTTACTTTTCTTGTATATCTTTGTCGTCTTGGTGGTGAGCGGCTCCTCATGGTCGTAATCGTATGTGCTGGGGCTTGAGTCCCCAACGGTATTTCGTTTGGGATCGAATCCAACACGTTGTCTGCGTATTCGTTGATCTGTTGTTGTGCCTGTCGTTTTGTGTGAAAATGAGGGCGACTTCGTCAATTCCTGCGGCTCTTGTGCAGCAACCAGGATGACAGGCAAATTGCCCACCATATCCGCCTGGCTGCTTGATGCTGATGTTGCTGTTGTTGATGCCTCATTCCCGACTTGTTCCCGTTTGCGGTCCAGTTCAACCTGCGATGTTTGACTGTGTGTGTGTGTGTATGTGTGTGTGCATGTGCAGTGGTTAGTTACGTGGCACAGCTAGCTAATGTAGGACTCTCATACTCACCTACCCAGCTGGTTATGAGTTCGACTCATTTTTCGATTCATGTTTGGGCGGGGGAGAAGCAAGTTGACATTTTTCTCAAAAACTCTCTCGCATCCGAAGCCAAGACTTAATGTCAGTAGCAGCAGCACAGCCGTGAACTTTTGCCCGGAATGAAGCGTGGAGCAACCGTGTGGCAACACAGGATCATGCCGCATTCTAGCGAGTCTACGTGCTGCCAGCCAAAAATATCCACGATATGAGAAAATTCCTGGCTGCTGCTGCTGCAAACCGCGTTCGCCTTTGCCTTTGACTGCTGTCGCCAGACAGTCACCCGCCAGTCACGCCCCGTCTCCAGCAACCACCCGCTGCTGCCTGCAGCTGTTGTGACAGACAGGCATGGCCGCTTGCCTCATCGCACCCTTGCCCGCATTCATGCTTGCTTGCATCTCGCAGCGCGCAAGTTGCAAGTTGCTTTTACTAATGCAACTGTTACTTTTGTCCATTTGCCCCATTCGCACACTCAGAAAAAATTGTTAAATCGATTTTTCTTGTTTTTGAAAATAATTTCTACATATAAGAAATACAAAATTTCCAAAGAGTTCAGCTGTTGTCTGCATTAGAGCACGATTAGCTCAATTCAAATTGAATTTTAAGTTAATTATCTAAATTATTTGTATATGTTAAATCCTTAAATACTAATGTTTATTAATAGTATAAGCAACTAGAAATGTTTAGAAATTGTAGCCTACAATTAAGAAAAGAAAAATCCCTTTTTTAGAAATATACTTTTGCGAATTTCGTGTTTTTTTCGTCTTTCTTTTTTTTTTGAGTGTAATGCAACTGTTACTTTGTCCATTTGCCCCATTCCCAGTTGTTGTTTATTTTGGCTCCCCAAACAAAATTGCATCAGTGCAATTTCATTGATTGCAAGTAAATGAAATCATTCCAATGTGCTTCTCACGCCACGTCGACTCCTCCTCTTGCCCTGTTTTCCCTGTGCAGTCCCTGCTCCGACTGCTCGAAAGTGGCAACTGCATTGGTGCATTGCTGTATTGGTGCTTTATGCGAAATTCTGAGGCTCCAAGTTGCCGTTGCTTAATTTGCTGCATTATTTATTCAAAGTGTACAAAGAGACAGAGAGAGATGGGTAATATGGGAAGCACTCTCATCGGCACACACATATATATATATATATATATATATATATATGCTCTTGGATTATTTATTCAGCTGTGTGTCTTATTTGGGAATGAGTCATTAATGTAACTCATACCGATGCTAATCGTTGCCTAAGAGCATTTAAATTTCCACATCATAGCCAAATATAAATTGAACTCACTTTTGATACCAATCAAAATTTAATCCAAGCCAATATTTGTTCCGTCATTTTTTTGCTCGTATATAAATGGCTTTTTCGTGTTTAATTTGTTAACTGTTTTCTTTATTTGGCCAAAGGCACTGCACTATATGTAAAAGCGAATGGAATTGAATTCCCACTGCTAAGCTGCTCCGAGGCTCACAACAACAATCAAAAACAAATAAATAAAGTATAAAAGCCAAGACAAAAAGTCGACATAAAAGTGGTAAGACCAACAGTTGGACAAGCTCATGAAACTTTTTTTTTGGCCTGCTACGCAAACAGGTCGAAAAACAAAAACAGTCGGGGATAAAAGCAAAATAAACAAAAAGAATCAAATAAGTATACGGCCCGTTGTACGCGCTGCTTGGGCCAGTTAACTGGACGCGGGCCAGTTTTCGCTTTTATGCTCTGCTGCTGAAGCACAATATGCATGAGTGCAGCAGGCCCTGCAAAAATTGGGTCAATTGCTGTTAACAATTTGACTGTGCAATCTTTTTGAGGCCGTTTCGATTTCAAGGCAGCTGCCCATAGTCCAATTGGACAGCCAGTTAAAAAACAAAACAAAAAAACACAAAAACAATCTCGCATAGAATTGTTGAGGAGAACTCGAAAAAAAAATGGGGCACAGAAATCAACGCAGGCCAATGGAGCCAGGAGTGGGACAGAGAGATTGAGACTGATGGCTGGAGGGCACAGAAACGGCCACTCACTAATTAATTAGTGCGTTTTGTTTATTGTTGGACGTTGAAACTTTTTGCGAGAGTTGCCCAACTGTTTGCTGCAAGAACCTGCCGCAAGTGATGAAATGTGAGCCAACTTTTATTTGAATTTCATGGAACAAGCTGAGTTTTGCACTTGAGTGCTTTTGCTATTTTGACTCCTATTATTTGTTGAGCACTCAACCACGTATTTTAAATTCAAATTTCAGAAAAATGTCTTGATTAAATTTTATTAATTTACTGATAAGTTAGCTTGGTAAATTTTGTCACAATGCCTGCTTGAAAAAAGTCGAAATCAAAACATTTTTGGGCCATAGTAGTTTTAGACCAGACAAAAAACAGAAACAGAAAAAAACCAAATTCTTCATTTGTATAAAATGCCGCTGATGAACTTGAAAAATGGTATCCAACACGCGATTGGTTATATTGGAGCCCCACGTTGCATATGCACCTTCAAACAATGCAAGTCTGCCGTTCGGGTGAAGAAAGTAAGCCGCATAACGGAGAAAGCCGAGCCGGCATATTTTAAGCAGCTTCGGCCAAGCAGGACGGACGATGAACTGCGAGCGCATTCCAGTTTGGGTTATCCGCGCTGCAGCATACCTTATCGGCCGGAATGTATGGAGCCGAGCTTCAACATGCAACGATTCGACGAACGCCATTACAGGCCCAGCATGAGCCTGGATCGTGACTATCAGGTGAACTGGATGGACTGTGTGCTGGAGAAGATGCCAAAGAACTGCCGCAGCAAACGCATTGCACCCGAAATTAAACGCCGCATACTGCCAATGCCACGCTGTGTCCGAGAGGCGACGCAAAAGTGCCGCTCACTGATGCCTGTCAAGTGCAGGCCTTTCACTCCGGCATCGCCGACTTTAGAGGAACGCTGCATCAAGTTTCCCCGCTCAGAGAGCCCTAAGAAGAAATTGGAGGTCCTCTGCAAGCTTAAGCCCAAGACACCGACAAGCTGTAGGCGACCGAGGACACGTTATCCCAGCTTCTCAGAGTGCCACAAAGATGCAATAAGGCAGCCTGCAATAAACGAGTGCGCCAAATATCGACATTCGTCTCCAGATGAACGATGAAAGAAAGTTCGCAACATGTTGGCATTTCATTCCCAATCATAACACATGGCTTAACTTAAATTCTAGCTGCTCAGTCACAAACAAACTTTCGATGGAATAAAACAATTCAAAATTCTTACTTTGATTTTAGAAATATGAACAAATTACGGTTGAGCTGTCCGTTTTTAAGCTGCGTCATGCGGCACTTAAGCAGCTTCAAGTCCAGCGACAACCGGCTGCAGAGGGAGCTGCGTCAGCTGCGATCCCAGTTGGAGCCGCATATGCCCTGCCATTTGAGAATGCGTCGCTCAGAGTAGAGTCTGGCACATCGAGAAAGTGGCCCGCAATCCTGTTCTGCGGAGGTGGAGTCCAGTGTCCAGCCCATCGATGCGCACGCCTACAAGCCTTCGAACAAGAGCGATCGCTGCTATCAGAGAACCTGGTGTGAGCTGAAGCCCATACCGCAACGTAAGCCACGAATCCGTAAAATCTATCCAAATCCGGAGCGTCGCGATCCGAAAGAGTTTCACGCTAAACCATGCACAGCATGCAAGCTCGCCGATTGTCAGCTGCCAATTAGTTCGAGAGCAAAGCATGCAACCTCAAAGGCCATGCCATGTTGCAGGCTGCCTAGTTTGACCTGTCACTCGAGGTATGGCAAATGCGGGACACATCGCCCGCCCTTGGACTGTGAGAAGCGGCAGACGACGTATCTCAGTTTCTCGGAATGCAAAAAGTATGCACTCCCTCCGCCGGGTGCTGCCTGCGAGTGCGATCCGCAGCCCAGTCTGTGCGACATGTGGAACTACTATCGGACTAGGCGGTAAATTATTTATACTTGATGAATGATGCATCTTTTAATTCGTATATAATTTTATTTATTTATTTTTAATTTTATTCAATCGGAAAACTCTCCGAATTGCTTGGCCAAAGAAAGTTGCAAGCTAAATTTTTAAATTTTTATTTGCATTGCATTTCAAAGTGTTTTTGATATCTTGATAACTAATTTCTCTTTCTATTCGAAACACTCGACTGCCGGCTCGAGTTGAAAGTGCATTTTGAAGTTGATGTTAATGGGGCGCCAGTGTTGGTTAATGCCGCATTGCCACTCACATTCCAAATAGGATGCCGTTTGTCAGCTAGTCTTTCCTTTGTGCCGGCAATCTCAGCTCTAGAAATGCTGAAGTGCTCTCCTGGGCCTGGTGACATTCCTAAAAGGGATTTGCATGCCGCTGAGATGTTTATCGTAAATTGTCCTCGTCCTTGTTGTCCTACTCGTCCTCGTCGCCGTCATCGTAGTCATCCTCTTCGTAGTCTGGGCACACAAATGTCAACAGCACAAAGCGCTGACGTTTACATTGAAAGTCACTTTGGGTGCCCAGACAGTAGCGTGTGGCATGTGGCATGTGGCATGGGGCATGGGGCATGGCTAATGAAAAGCAACAACACGATTGCATTGCATTTTTATTTGTATTTTCACTTGGCATTTATATTTTTTATTCTACTTTTTTTCTTAAATGCAAATGTTTAGCTTGTGTGAAAATGCCAAAAACACCATTTTCCATATTTTGCCTCGGGCCATGTTTAATTGTGAATAGTTGACTTGCCATTGGCATGCAGCTGCTCGCTTCTGGCTGCCTTTGCCTTTATTATCCTGCGCATCCTGAAGCTCACTTGCAAATTTGCCAAAACATTTATCCTTGTTGCTGTCGTTGTTGTTTCGGTTTGGGAGAATTTGCACAAAAGTATGCCCCAGAGTGACATTTCGCACAAATGAAATGTATGGCTGGAAAACTTGTCTATTTGGGGCCCAAACAAATAATTTTATTATAAAAGTTTTTTATGCATGTTTGCCCGGCTGTTTGCGTTGGCCTCCTCCATCTATTTGTGGCTGGACTCCGAGTCACATTGCGTACCTCAACGAACTAAGGCGACAGCGATGTGAAGCGATGTGTGAGAACAGACGAGTGACATAGAGTTGGGACATAGCTGGGTAACAGAGAGGGGATGATATAGTTAGCAGAAATGCGATCTTTATGCTTCGCATAGTTAAATTTATTAGTGCTGGTTGATAAAATGATTTTTGATTTTTATAAATAAGGAAACATTCAATTTTATTGCTAATAGCGCAATTAAAAATTTTCCACTTTAGGCAGCAACCAGGCCAACAAGAAGAAGGCCAACTTAGAGACGTTAGCAGGACGGAAATAGAATATGGGAACTCTATGCTACGCATAGTAAAAATTATTAGTGATGCTGCTGATAAGAGAAAAGTTGCACACTAAAAGCACAATTAAAAATGTTGAACTTTAGGCAGCAACTAGGCAAGGCAAACAAAGAATGAAGTTGTGACTCTGGCGGAGGAGTCAACTCATTTGGCCAGGCAATTAGTTGGGAGCCTTAATTGCACAGCTGCACTTTAAATGTAGTCCGTGGTCTTTGCCTTTATTACCTGGCAGCCGTTAGCCATTTGTTGCTATTTGCAGTTTGCAGTTTGCAGTTCTGCTGCTTGTTGGTTAGCCCTTAAGCTCGACTGCTGCACCTGCCTCAACTCCTGGCTGCATTTCTGAGCAGCGGTGTCCAGCACCCACATAACCATAAATGTAAAATGCCACTTTCTTTTCCCATGTTGTTTTTTTTCTTCCTCGCTCAATTCGCTCTTTGTTTTTATATTTTTGCTGCCGCGTCCACTTTATGCAGCTTGTGTAGTCTGGTGCCTGGTCCGGCACTAAATGGCCGCCAGCTCTTTGCGCTCCATGGTTGTTACTAGATTGTTAATATTATTTTATAATTTCTTTTATTGTTGCTATATGGTCATTCGGTGGTATTGCAGTCATATTGTTCCAAAACACTGCCCCCCAACAAACCGAGTGTTGTAAACATGTTGTGAAGCGCTCAACAATTGCAGTCATTTCACATGAACAATGCCGTAAACTGTTTGGAATCGTGTTGGGCTTTCATGCTACTCTGATAGACGGACACATTAAATGAATACTTGCTGTGGTGGCAGCATTTTAAAGATGAAATTGTAAATTTACAGGACAATTAAATTAATTTTCTTTCCAATAATCAGCAAAAGCTGAGCACTTTCCGAGACACACTCGAATATTGAATTATTTAGAAAATTGTTACTCAATACTTGAGCATAAAGCATTTTGTTGCTAGCATTGTTGGCGATGTTGTTTATTGACATTTATTTTGGGCTGGCCTACGAGGACAAGCAGAGGGATGACACGGTGTGGAAATTGCGTGCAATTCTATTGACATACTCGTAATTCAAATAGGCAACAAACGTGCCGAGCAATTCAAAGCGCCTCAAACGCGTCAAAAATGTAAATTTCAGACTGCCAAGTGAGGGTATCGCGGGGATTGGGGCACTTTGCACTCTACGTGCTGCCAGTAAACAAATCAATTTGACAAAACGCAGAAATTTGTAATCAAACACAATGTGCGTGCGTGTGTGTGTGTGTGTGATTGTGTAGAAGTATGTGTAAGCAGCAAAATTTGAGTCCATTGTGTCAGTGACAATGGGACAAAGACAAAGGCAATGACAAAGACAACAGGCAGATAAAAATGCCAGCCGCAAGCTTAACAAGTCGACTTCTATTGAGGGAGCCGCCATTGTTTCCAGTTAAGCTGACAACATAAAGCTACCAGTTGGTGGGCTGAGCGGGCGGAAGGCATAGGTGTGGCTTAGATGGAAATACGGCACACATTGTTACCAAAAAAGACAAAAAATGCAAAAGAGTTTCAACAGCTGTTGGGCTGTGTCGCGTCTAACTGTCGCTCATTTTGGGCCAACAGACATCACGAGTGTGGCTACAGAAAGAGAAAGAGAGTGGGACAGAGGAGGTTGCCAGCAGAACCTTAGCTTATCTGCAACAGTTTGACAATCGCCATGTCGTTGTGTTCAGCTTAATTATGATATTAGATTGCGAGTTCACTGTGAGGCAGATTTTTCTATACGCGCACAAAAGTATGCAACAGTTTTTTTCCAGCTCCCTCCTATTGCTGCTGCATGCAAATATTTTGTAGTTATATATGTACATATATATATATATATATATGTATATATACTGTTATATTACAGCTTACACCAACATGCAGCAGACGCACACTCGCCATCAGACATTGGTTGAGCCCCGGGGCAAAGTCAACAGTAAAAAGCATTAATAGAAATTCATATTGTATGCGAAATGCGGTAAAGCGACAAAGCGGTAAAGCGGGAAGGAGCCTACATAATAAACCCATTTTGTGCGGCTTTAAAATGCCATTTATGAAACATGTGCTAGCATTTATGCATATTAAATTAGTTACCAAAAAATAAACTGGCAAAAGGCGTCCAAAAAGTGCCACAATAAACTGACATAAACATAAACATACAAAACACTCTCACACACACACAAATTCGTATAAGTGGGAACCCTTTTTTATGGGGAATCGTCGCCGACGTAACATTAGGCACGCACAAATGGCATTGGGCGCCTGGCTCTGAGGGTTCTGCAGCTGTTTTGTTTAGGGGCAGCCATCAGCTTCATATTCACACACATTAACACACCGAAATGCGCAATAATGAACCAGAAGCAATACGCACATGTTTAACACGCTTCAGCATGTAGTCATCCTAAAAATGAAACATTTATGAAATACATTTATTTTTCACATACTTTTCATATAAATATATGATCATATAACAGGCATCGCATTTATGGCAACATAATCCAATTTTAATCTGTTAAATGTGTTAAAAGGGAAATAAAGAAAGGATTATGGGAAGTAGGTAACTCTGATCTTTGATGATCTTCCTTCGCAAAATATTAAAATTATTAAACATAGTGTAAAGCCATAAGACAAAATAAAAATATAAATTTCCTATCTATCTTTATATTCTTAAAGAAAACTTTTCATATCTTAAGGGTTAATGCTCAAAGCATTTATTAAATTTTAAAAAGAGGAAAATTTGTATGTGCGTGTGTAAAATAGTTGGGTCTTCTGTGTGTGTGTGCGACTTAAAAACGCATGTTGAAACTTTTCAAGTGTGAATTGCTCTTCATATTTGCAGCAGACACAAAACTCGTTTCGTTTCATATCGTTTCGCATCGCGCCCATTTTTGTTGCCTACTTTTGTGCGCAGCCAAATGTAAGGCAGTTGGTGAGTTGTCAGAATGTGTATGAGTGTGTTAGTGAGCGTGCGTGTGTGTGTGTGTAAGTGAGTGTATGAGACGCAGTTGTAACAAAAAGAAACATAAAATAAAATGGCAACGCCAGAAATGTTTTATAAAAATTTATATGAGCATAATTTGTAACAGACAAAAAGGACGAAAAAAAAAGAAGAGAATAGCAGCGAGAGGAGAATAAAATGATATGTAAGGATGCTGCTATGTGGCAATGTGCAGGGTCGTGGGCAGCTCACAGACAAGCAGGCTGGCACTGAAACCAGCTAGGGATTTCAAAATAAAACACACACATACCCAGAAAACATGTGCGAGAGATGCTAAAATGTGAAATTCATTTAACCGAAATATAAAATTGAGAAATTTTCAACAAGAATGCCAAAAATAGTAGAAATCGAATGAGTATAAGAATGAGAATTTGCAGCACTTAAGTTGCACTTTTATTAACCACAACAATTTAAATGCAGATTAAATATAAAGGGCAATCTATGATTCTAAAGGTACGCCCATTTATTTTTACTAAAACTCGAATTGAAAATTTAAATGTAACAAGATTTTGTAGGTCAGAACATTATTTAAATGACTTGCTCTTAAAAATCAGTACAATTTTGGCAAGATTATTTAAAATAGTCCTAAAATGTAATTTTTTAACCACGAACCTATAATATACTACTATTAAGGACTTCTTACTAAGTTCTGCATTCGACTTTTCCCAAGTAATTTGTGCTCTTGCAACACAAAAGTTTTGTTATATAAAAAACCAATTTCCAAGTATTCAACAATAAACAATCAACTTTAATGGGCATCTAATAATCGATAGCTTTTTATCCTTAATGCAATCGATCAAATGGCGTGTAAGCAAGTATTAGAACAAACTCATAGGGAAGTTTGCCTTTACATAGAGAGGTTGTTTGCCTTTAAGTTTATGAGAGTTGGCAAACTAACTTTTGTCCTCTCTATTGAAGAAGTTGAATTATAAAAGTAGCTGTCCTTTGAGAGCTGCTTGTATCCATTTTATTTTGGACTCCTGTGCAATTAAGATGCAAATTGTTTTTGCACAAAATCAAGTTCTATGCTCTGGCAAAGAAAACGAGGCAACAAATCAGTTTGTCACTTGTCGCTTGATGTTCTTGTTATTGTAGTTTTTTGAGTGTCGTTCAAGTTTTGAAGTGAAGTGCACTACGGATGTAATCGACACATGTGTGTGCAACAACCAGCACAACAACAACAACAAAACTCGTTAACACTTGAAAAGTTTCATGGCCTGAGGCAATTGTAATGGGATTCTTACTCTGGTTCTACTTCGTCTTGCAAGTAGCAGTAAGTAACGTAATTCTGCTAAAAACACTTAGGCAAAATCTTGTAAGCAGCAAATAAATCAGACTTTAGATATATATATATGTGTGTGTGTGTGTGTGTGTGTCTGTGTGTGGGCATGGGATCAGCTTGACAAGAGAGCCATGTGCCCTGAAAACAAACAAAGTTCAAGCACGTGACACCTGTAACCAAAGTATTCTCTCTTTATACATATGTATATATATATGTATATGTATCATATATATATATACTGAAGTGGTTTTTGTTTCGTTTGTGTTGCTGAATACCAAAGTAAATATTTTGTTAGCATTTCACTTTTTGGCATTGCATATGTGTAATTACGCGTAATTGAGTTATGTATGTTAACAGCCTTATTCATTTATTTGCCTCTTTTCACTTTTGGCTACATTTTGTGGCAAGTGAAAATAGTTCATATCTTTGGTGTACAAACGTTTCTGATCTGATCCCAAATCATTAAGGAAAAAGTCGTATTTATACATCAAAATTATTTGTTTTAAATGGACGAAGGCACAGACATTTGTGACCAAGCGATCCGTTGTTTTACGGGCAATATATTGACTAATTGGCCAACGTAGTCTTCGTAAGAGCACTCCGGCGGATTACTTGAACTCTTCGGCAATGACATTCAGCTCACGAATAACGAGATCGAAGCGAACGATGTGATCATGGGCCTCAAGACGAGCGAGTACAACAGGGCATTCAGGATCCCAGTCAGTTTGTGCTGGGGCATCACAAATCATCACGCGACGTCTGCCCAAGGGAGGCGTCCTTAAAGCCCATGCCCACTCCATGTTTTCGAATTGCATATTGCAGAAGAGTTTCCCGATTTGGTGATTGGTTTCGATATGGTTGGCCAAGAGGATCTAGCTAATTTGCTAGCGAGCTGCACAAACAACATTAACTTATATCTGCATGCGGGTCAAACTGGTATGGCACCCGTATCGCTGAGAATCTAATTGATGCCGTGCTGCTCGGAGCGAAGCGGATTGGACACGGCTATGCGATAACCAAACACCCTTTGGTGATGTAACGGGTGAAGCAGCTGAGAATTGTCATTAAGGTGTGCCCCATTTGCAATCAGATGCTGCCTGCAGCTGGGCGCCGATTATCGCAATCATCCAGCAGCCACTCTGATTGCAAACAATATACCCTTTGTCACCTCCTCGGGCAATCCCTCATTTTGGCGCTCATCCCTACTGGCCCATGACTTATGTGGTATTCCTCGGCATTGCGGTATGTTAATATTCCCTTCCATCCAATAAGCAGTATTTGAGAATTAATTGCCTTCGCTCAGTCCACGAATGCGAATTTGAACTTCCTGAAGCGCATTTCCAAAATTCCATTTGAAATATAGCGCTCTTCCAAAGGAACAAAAGTCAATGGCAATGTCCAAATGGAAAGTCAAATGGGAAACTGGGTGGATTATATTATCAAAAACTATATATATACATAATAGGGTTTTTTTAAGGTAAAAGTTCCTATAGAGAGAGACCAAGTGAAAAAAGTGAGAGAACGAGAGAGAGTAATAATATATTTTATGTTAATGAATTTCGTAAATTCCACAATTAAACGAAATCTCAAAAATGCCGAAGAATATAATTAAATTATGAAATTAAGATTCGATTTGGAGTTGCTTAAAGCTCGAAAAGTACAGCAGAATTTCCAAGTTCCTACTTTGTCCAATCCGGAACAGGCAAAAAGTTTCCAGGGTCAAGTGTCCTGTTATGTTATAAACTTGGCTAAAAGGAAATGGCCAGTGTAATTCACAGGGCAACAACACTTTTATGAGCTGCCTCAAATTATTTGAGTTTCCGACTTTGATGATAATCATGGAGCAGCCAATAAGTTTCGCACAACTTCGTAAAGCAGCAGGACTAATGCGGGGAGTTGGGTGTGTCAAATGTAAATGTCAAGAAGACAAGGATACACCCATACTATAGTACTTCCGGTTTGACTTTGTGCCTGCTAGGACTAATTTAATTGACTTCCACAGACTCACACACAAAAACACACATATTCAAGAGCAAGTTGCACGCACACACGCCCGGTGGGGCAAAGTGGCACGCACGAAGTTGAAACAGTTGCTTTATTCTCGTTCTCATCTGCAGCTGCACTCAGACAAGAAGTCATCTCTCTTCAGCAACTTGAAGATGATTGCTATCTGAATAGCGTCTGAATGAATGTTGGCTAAAACAAAGACAAAAAAAAAAAAAACTGATGTTCAACTTTTTCTTTACATTGCTTATAATTGGGAACTTTATTATTTGTTTTAGTTGGCCCGCAGCTGTGTTGCACAATTGACAACACGCGTGGCAAACTGCTCTCTTTGTCTGCTGTGCAACTTTCCAAAAATTAGCAGCAATTATCGATGAAGAAAACTTGTGCTTGCAACACAACAATTGAAGCAGAACAATTAGTGTAGGGTTCGTTCTGTTGCCGTCAGCTAAAAAATATATAAATTTCAATTCAAAGTACAGTTTACAGTTTACAGTTTGACAGCCATTCGATAACATCATGACAGCCAAATTGCACCAAAGTTATTCCACAAAATGATTGTTAGAGATAGCTGATACAGAAAGTTCGAGCTTGTCCTAGTTTTGTGGCCATTATTATTATTGTTTTTCTAAATTAGAAATAATCATAATCATAGCTTAACATCCCGATATAAAACGGCATTAATAAAAACTTTGAATTTTGCATTCATATCATATCATATTATTTTTAGGGTACAATAATAATCTCATCCTATATACAAATAATAATTCTCTCGTTAAATCTATGGATAAAATCTAAGTAACATGAGTAGAATGTTTTCCATTAAAAAAGTCATTTGAAAAATGTCGGATTTGGGACATCAATTTATGAATGCAGCGTTTGACAAGCGTCTAAACAAGAGCGTGTTTCAAGCAGCTTAATTTAAATGCTAACAAAATTTAAATTAAATGCTTAAATTGTGAATGACTGCCGCACGTTTGCTAATTTGCAAATTCATGAATATAAATTGCTTTTCAAATGTCATATAAAATAATCAAATATGCAAATTTCCTGCCAGCATGCGTAAGCCACACGACTCATATACAAAAAACACACACCCGATTTTCACACCGACAAAAAAATTGTTGTTAGACTTGTAAAATGATTGGAACATGGTGCAGCTGCATGGGGCACAAGTTCCAGACTGCAAACTCTCATCGAGACAGCTTCAATTCCGTGGCTTTTGTTGTGTTTCACCAATGTCCCTGTTCTCGGGCAACTGCTGCTGTAGACATTGCCCAACAAAGCCCAAAGTCAACTGCAGTTAAGGGATATGTACAAGCCACAGAGCACAGAACAGCAACAAAACCAAAACTAAACTGAAACCAAAACCAAAGACAAGTGACCGAAACAGAACAAGATTTCAAGCAACACGACAGCAAACAAAAGCAGCTTGTAATAAGTTTGTTCGAACCTTTTATGCCCTGTACAAATGAAACTTTCAACTAGTTGACTTAACAATACATATTATAAATACTCAAATTAACCTCCTATTAAAACAGTACTTACGATATAAATAGTGGAATAAAACTATTCCCTCTTGTATAGTATTTCTTCCGCTCCTCACGGAATAAAACTGTATCTACACCATAACTTTCTAAACGAGCGACATACTGACCTGTCAGGATATGGAAATAAAAAAAAAGGTTTATTTATTCACAATTAAAAATTTTAATTTTCAATTTAACTATTTCAATTGCACTCTTCTGAACAGTTTATTTGAGAATAAAACAATTATTCCCAAAATGGCAAAGTTTAGTTTTTCCGCACTTAGTTAAAGTTTTCGACTAGTTGTTTTGTGTATTTATATCTATTTGGATTCTTTTGTGGTGTTTAGTTTGCATTTTACACACACGGCTAGAAATTTTCGCAACTAATATGCCGAGAGCTTTAAGGGCTCACCGAGCAGAGCACAACCTTAACACTGATGTATTGCCATTTACATAAGTATATGTACATATGTACTTTTATATAAATTGCTGCACAAGTTTCGGGTTCGACCATAAATCCACAGATGCTCATTTCGCGCCCAGACAGCGACTGTGTTTTGCTTGGGCCAGCCAGCCTCAGCTAGCCAAGTTCACATCCTGACCATAACTATACCAAAAAGTTTGAAAAATAAACCCTAAAATAGTAGTTGCTGTTGAAGTTGGGGAAGAAGTGAATGTTCAGTTAGTTTTTGCATACAAATGGCATATCAAAAATTTGCAAAAGGATTGTGGAAAAATCAACGCGACATGCAGCAGGACAAATAATGTGCATAAATTGATCAAAACTGACAGAAACAAGAAAACAGACAGCAAAACTGAATGCATGACAGAGAATGAAATAAAGTAAGCTGAAAGCGTTGGCCAACATGTTGCACTCTGGACATCTATCGATGACGATGATGAAGATTAAATTGTTGAAGCTGCAGCTTAAACGGGAGCAGACTGAGTGCCCACATAATAACGTAGATGAGGGGATTTGTGGCATTACCATACGATAGATATGTGTGTGTGTGTTGGTAGGGAGAGATTGTGAATGGATTGGGGCGTCAATTTCTCTTGGCTCATTTTGCATTATGCTCTCGTGTGGCAGACAACGTTTCATATGATCAAAGTCTCAAATATGCAGACACACTGGAATTTTGCTGCTTTGCCATTGTACCTGATGCTAATTTTGATGCGGATGCTGATGCTGATGCTGCGCAAGCTACAGCAACTCACCTGCGACGTAAATATTGTCTAGTTGACCCTCTGTATACACGCTATATATATGTGGTATATGTATATTTGAGTGGGTGTCAATTACGCAAAAGGTTTAAAGGGCATAAACAATCAAAGGGAGTTGAATATGACCTGCAACTCTTCTGCTTAATCTTTAATGAGTTTCTTCTCATTTTTGTAGCATACTTTTTGGCGCCCCGTTTATTTTTCTTGTATATATTATACTTTTCATGGATGAATCGAATGCATGTTATCGCAACCCTTATCTAATTTGTTAGCACAAGCTTCTATGTACTTACAATTACGATAAGCCTATCGATATAATGATCTCGACCGAGACAATCTTTCTGAATTATATGGTCATATAGGTTTTCATGCTTGCGTGTATTTATTTCTCGGGGCAAAATCTAATAAAAGTTTGTGCGGCTTGTGATGAGACGCAAAAAAGGATTTGAAATTTAATGAATTTTTGTTTTTACGCACGCCTGCGTGCCACATAAAAGAAGAAGAAGACATTTAGCTCATTTGTTGCATGGGTAGGGGGGAGGCGACAACTCTGGCAAGACGCACATTTGCCAGTGTTTATTTTGATGTGCGGTGGCAAAAGGGCGTGAAAAACACCCACGTATACATCCAAACACCTACCCACAAACACAAACCAACACACACACGCAGACCCACACACACACGGACACACACACGTATATAAGCAAGCACTTTGCATAAAATGTCATGTGGGCCACAAGCCCAAAAAGGTTTTATGTCAAATTGAAAGGCGGCAAACGCAAAAGCAACTAAAACCAGTACACACACAGGCACACACTCGCACACACACGCATACACACTATAAATTTTTGGGGGTGAACTCAAAATGCATGACTCGTCATGGCAGGAATCAGGAATCAGGCTCTAAATAATTTAGCAACTGGGCGGACAATAAAATTCGAACCGAAATGTCATACGCATGCATTTGCATATGATTTAGCATAGCATGAAATGCGAAATGCAATGCGATGTCCTTGTTGTTGTTGCTGTTGTTGTTGTTATTATCCTTACTGTTGTTGGCCTGACTGTAAGCGCGCAGTGGCATAATCCAGTGAAATTGATGCCAGTGGCAAATCAGCTTCTGTCTCTGTACAAATGCATCTCTGTCTGTCTGTCTGTCTCTATTTCTATGCCTGTCACCCGTTCTGCGATAAATTCACAATATAATCTGTATATTGTGTTGTCCATACATATAAGTGTTTATCCGGAGCAAGCACACATAAACATGCATTATCAAATTGCCACTAATTTTGTACAAATTGCATTTTAGCTACTTTCATTGCCAACATTAATTTGTAGTTTTGAAATTTATATGTGATGATTTAACAAATTTGCGCTATTGTTATCGGGCACTGTTATTACGCACTCACAGATCTCTTCATTAGCCTTGGTCTAAAAGCATTGCATGCTGTTTGCGGCCAAAATGCAAATTGTATGGCAAAACCGTAAACATAATTTCATTATTAAGACCCCGTGAATGCAAGTGTTTATTTGTGTGTGTGTTTGCTTAAGGGTAATTAATGCTCGTCAGATCGAGCAATTTGAGCTTGTGGCTTTTGCAATTTGTACAAAATAAATTGATCAAAATTAACATTCATTTGTTATCCCATTTGCATATTTAATGTTCGTCTTGTCAATTATTTTGAGTTTAATTTCAGAAATGTGCATTTTGCTGTTACTTTTAAGGTACTTTCAGTCTAAACTTCAAATATTTATTTTATTTGAATCAACTTACAAGCTCTTACAAAATGAGTTCAAAACAATCTCTTTTCAGCTTATAACTGCAATAACTTAATAATCATAAAGAATTCATTGTAGGTATTCAACTACTGATCAGATCTGTATGTTGCACAAAGCCAGAATTTGTTGCTCAGGTTCTAAGAACCCATATGTCAGCTTATTGGAGTGTGTGTGTGTATGTGTGTGTGTTTGGCAGACACATGTGTGTGAGTTCTAAAAGGCTCGTTAGTTAACTGACGTGGAAATTTTTAGATGGAAAATTTTGTGAGCAATGGCTTCAGCTTAGCTCGAAGCAAAAGAGATAAGAACTTTTTTGAAAGCATTTAATGGACACATTTTTTTGTTGTATTTTCTCTAGACTTTGTTGCAGCTTTAAAATGTACAAAACACTTCAATTTACATAGAGACCAGCTGGGCGCATATGAAATGTAATTAAAAGGGTGCCAAACAAGCAAAAGAGTGGCAGAAGTCAAAAGTCGACGTCCATTGTCCATTTGACTGTCCGATTTGTCCGTCTGTCCGAAACGGCCACAAATTGACAGCTGGGCATGGGGCATGGACACCGGACTATAGACATAGACACACACAATAATTTACTACGTAATGGACGTACAGGACTCTAGACACATGCTAGACAGTTGGAGCAGCAGCACCAACTGGGCAACTGTTCATTAACACAAACATAAGCTGCCAGACGGTCGGGACAGACGAGACAAACAGACTGTCAGACTTGCCAGACTTTGCCCGACAACTGAGCCAAGTTGCATGAATTGTGTGTACATCATAAATGCAGCTTGCAGCGTGCAACTTAAGAGTTCCCATTTTGCAAAAGTTCGAGCAGCATTTCGAATGCCATTAAAATCGCATTCAATAATGAGGGGGGCCTTTACTTCGTACACTGAAAGCAAAGGAAATACTCACTACAAATTTCAGTTAGCGTTGTAAGAAAAGCAATTTAGTCTTAATTCGAGTAAAAAATAATCTTAATCGATGCACATAATGAGAGGGATATATTTTTGATTAATTTATGAATTGCTTTCTTTCTTTATGCAGGCAACAAAAGGTACTCATTTTAGAAAGACTATCCAGACCTGTCCCCTTATTTTTTCGAGTGTAGTTTGTGTGTTGTACATTGGTGTTGTTGGATAGTTTGTGCAACAAATTAGTGCCAAGTTGGCACTTAGTTTGCCTCAGCTACTCGTCTACGTCTACCTCGCATAAGGCCAAGCAAATATCCGGAACGGAAATTGCAACAAGACACGTGATCATAGAACTGTACAGTCAGACCTAGGCAGACGAACAGACAGACGGACAGATGGACGACTATCACTATGCATAGAGAGCTGCCTTCTATGACTTCCGCTTGCCAGACATATAAATCTTCATTTTGCTTGAACTTTTCGCCGACACTCGCCGCAAGTTTTGTGGCCCGGGCAAAAACTTTCCACCAGACAGACACCAAATTAACAGCTGCTGCTGCTGCAGCTGCTGGTTGTTGTTATTGTTGTTGTTTTTATTGGCGTTGCTGGTACTGCTGGTGTTGCTGTTGTTGTTGCTGTTATTGGTGTTGTTAATGGCTTTGTTACTGCTGCTGTTGCTAATACTGCTCCAGTTTCCTTGGCTGCTGTTGCTGCTGCTGTTGTTGTTGCTGACGTTGCTGCTAGTATTTCTGCTGCTGCAGCTGCTATATGTTCTAGTTGTAGGTGTTCCCGCTTTTGATTTCGCTGCTGTTTATTCGGCATTTGCTGTTATTGTTGCCGCGCTTTCTGTTGCTGCTGCTGTTGCTGCTGCTGTTGCTGCTGAGACTCTTGTTGCTGTTGCTACATTTGTTTCTGCTGTTATTGCTTCTGCTCGCGGTTGCTACTTTGACTCCGGCTATTGCTGCTGCCGTTTGATGTTGCTGCTGCTGTTGCTTGATCTGCTTCCTTTGCTGCTGCTGTTATTATTGTTGCTGTACTTTGTGTTAATTTAATTTTAAGACAGCTTCATTTTTCGGTTGTTTCAACTTCGCTTACAACAACTGCTGAAGCTGCTCTTTTTACCCAGTTGTTGCTCCTTTTTCAACATCCTCTTCTACTATTTTTTCCTCCACTGCCTCTGCTGCTACTGTTGCTGCTGCTGCATTTTCAACTTCTTAATTTCCCCTCTGCCTCTTCTACTGATACTTCTTTCACTGCTGCTATTTGCTCGGTTGCTGCTGCTGCTCCTTTAAGCAGCTACTGCTTCTGCTTCTGCTTCTTAACTTTGTTGCTGCTACTTCCTTACATCCTGTCTCCTCTCCACTAGCCCTGCTGCTGCGGCTTTGATGCGCAGGTGATTTACAACCAGTCGAACAGTGTCTGCATATTAATATGTAGCAAGCAAGCAGGCACTTGAAGCAGCTCGTTGCATCGACAAGTTATTCGCTTTCGCTTATTCAACGCACGCAACACTCACAAAAGCAAATACCAACTTAACCAAAATCTGACTGGCAAAATTATTGGCAATATTTCAGGCAGCACTTGGTCCTGACCAAATTATATTCAACGATTTCAACTGTTGACATTGTTATTGCTCGTGTTGCTGCTGTTGCTGTTGCTGTCGCATTGCTGTTGCCGGCCAATTTGCGACAAGTGAATGCATTTTGCATATTATACATAAAGCAAATTATATTTCATATTCTATAGTGCTCACTCGACTGGTTGTGTCTCAAGAGCAGCTGCAATGACGATGACGTCCGCATTCCCAACCATGCCTCTGTTGACCAATTGCTGTTGTTGCAGTTGCAGAGAGGTATACGTGACCGTGGCCTTTTAAATTGTTGCTGCAAAGTATGCTACAATTATTTTCATCGAGCGCACACAACACAAATTACATCCAAGCAGAGTATATACTTATTGTGCAGTTTCGGTGCTGCAGACAAAAGTGTCTTGTATGACATAAGAGTAGAATTTATATTATTTTGAGACAAATTGATAAATTGTACCCAATTGAATTCGATTAATTAACTATTTCAACCACGTTGTCTTGTAAGGCTGGGAATTGTTTGGCTAACTTATCCATTAGTAAACAATGCATTTTACATATCGATATACAGTTGTTACTTTATTCCCTGTTTAGGCAATTTATAGCTGTCACTAAACCCAAATAAATCACCCAACTGCAACGATCTATCAATTTTAATAAAAACTAATGCATTTTGCTTGTCGCCTGTGCGACAATTCTGCGAGCAAACAACAAGCAAAAGCAAAAGTGCACTTGAAATTGTTGATGGCACAACTAAGCCGGCCCTTGTACGTGTATCTCTGTGTGTGTATGTGTGTGTGTGTGTGTGTGTGTGCGTGTGCGTGAGCTTGTATATGCTTAAACTCGTTGTCAAGCGTTCTTTTGTTTTACATTTGTGCAGACCTCCAACCGCAACTCTGACGCCCCATGGCGCTCTCTCTTTCAGTCTGCATTCATTCTGAAAAGCATTTCAAAAATGTACAAAACTTTTGGTTGCAATGACGACGAGCAACGATGTTGCTGGTGTTGTTGTTGCTGCTGCTGGAGTTGTTGTTATTGTCGTTGTTCGGGAGCAGCCGCATGCATAAAGAGCGACAGTCCGCAGGACATTTTATATTTAATTTACAGTGAAACCGCAATCTACAGCATGCTCTCAGTATGTACGTATGTGTGCTATTCTGTGATTTTATTTAGCATTTAATAGAGTGCAATCTGGGATTTCAATTACCTCAAAAGCTGATGCATGCTTTTATATAATTACTTACCATACAAAATGCAGAGTGTTGATTTTCAGTTCTCGCTCTCCCTCCCTCTCTCTTTCTCTCTCTCTCGCTCTGCATTTCAATTCAAATATAATTTTCAATTGCACTAAATGCCTGTGTTTAGCCGCATGGCCAAAAATCAATTTGTAATGCCTCTTCTGTCCATTTAATGTGCTGTCTATTAAATAAACACGTGCAACTCCACACATAATTTTCAACAAAAATTGCATTAAATAAAGTTGAAAATTGGCTACGCATTTCGATATGCCAAGTGGGTATTAGCGACGAACACGACCCAATCACATTTGCCAAATAAACAAAAAGCAAAGTGCCATTCAAATACATATATTCCCATCAAACAGAACTTTATATGCTCTATAAAAAGTTGGCCCTTAAATCTGATAAAATTTGAATTGTTGCCAGCATTTATTGGTTCTGATTATTTTTTGCTTAAATACATTTTATTTGAGTTGCTTTAAGTTTATTACTGCCTGTCCCTTTGCCATTGTTCAGTTTCATCTCACGAGTCGCACATATCAATACATATACAAGTGATTTCTTTATGTTTTGATCCACATTTGTTACAATTGCCATTGCTGAGTCTTTATACCCACTTGTGAAAATGTTTTCAATAAAAATGCCAAACAAAAAACCAATGCCAAAGTGCGCTTTTCAATTATTTTTTATTTTATTCTTTGGCCGTCCACTCGACAAGTTTTTTAAGTAAGGCTTCCGCTGCTAAAGGTTGGCGGAGCACGGATTGTGTGGGTAAGAGGGGGTGGTGGTCGGGGTCGGGGTCGGGGTGAGTAACTGTGAGTGGTGCCCTGTATGGATTCGGCGATTCAATGTGCACTCGTCTGTCGTTTTTATTGCTTTAATTGCGCACTGGTGCGCGTCGAGGGCAACGAAATACACTCTCCACAAATGTTGTGCACACACACACACCCTCACACACACCCCCACACACACTCATGTGCTGGCTAATGAAGTTCTCTAACTACATTTCTTCTTCATGTCAGATCATAATCTGTTAATCTGCGAGCCAAGCCGCTTACGGAGTGCCAGTCGCCATTCATGCCTCATTTTTACCACCTGATTAGCCCACCTCTCTTTTCTCAGCCTCTGCAACATGTTTGCTTGACTGACTGCTAGTCCTAGAGTTAGTCTCTGATTGCCCTGGTTACCACATAGACATCACAGCCACGGACACACACAGCCGCCGAAACATGTCAAAAACAGCAACACACATCAACCTGCCATTTTTCGGCCAACTCGAGCTCTTCTTGTTAGCAAACTCAAAAGTGAGCGAAGTCTACTCAACTGCCACATCAGATACACAAAATGCAGTACACATTCAACTGGGGTGGACAGTCTCCCCCCACGTCTCGCTACTCTCGTCGTTATTCACTTTGAGACAAGCAACTTAATGAAAATGGATTTTTAGTTTGACAACCATTTGGCCGAAAAAAAATGTGCAGACAAAATTACTTTTACCTAGCTAGTTTTCTACCATTTACCTTTGAGACAGCTTTATTATCTTTAGTCTTTTAGTCTTTCAGATTAGCCCAAAAAGAATGCATTAAGCTGAAACACATTGCATTAAGTAGCTGCCAAGAAGTTTGAGTTGAGCAATTTATTAATAACTTCAATTTGGTAGATTCAGTTTTTAGTCATGTGTTGTTGGCTTAAAATTTACAAACTTTTACTAGCCATAATTTTAAGCTAGTTGAAAAGTTAGTAAATATAAAATATATTTTATTGCAAACTTTGTTAAAAGTTATACGAATAACTGTAAATATATGTTTTGTATATAAATTTTGCACACTTAATATTTATTTTCATTTACTTTAAGTGGATCGATTAATTGGCTAGTCGGGCAAATGGCGTCAATTAAATACGCTCATCAATGTGTAAACCCATCTCAACTTTTGTTGCGGTAATTCCATTGATTGGTTAGGTTGGCGCGTGGAAGGAACCGCGTTAATAATGTCCAAAGCAAACACAAACACGCCAAATGAAAGAGGCAGCAACAACAGCAACAAGAGAAGCAACAACAAATACAACATACAAATGCAATTTAAGCAACATGTCAAGGCAAACAAACAAATAAAACGTCAAATGTCAGCAGCAACAAATAAATTGGTGTGTGTGTGACTCAGTGTGTCTGTGGGTGTGTGTGTGTGTGTGCAGAGGGTGTGACTACCATATCATCCTGTTTGCGTGTGTGCGTATTTCATATTCTGGTAAGGCTTTATTTCCGTTTTGTTATTTGTTATGTTTACGCCTCGATTGTGTTGAAAAATAAACAAAAACCCATTTGATATCCTATTGACATCGAACAGGATGGGGCGTGACTGGTGAGGGGCGTGGCGGTGCTGTGTGGTGCGCGCGGGGCACTGCGCAAATGTTTTAATTAAAGTTGTTTGGGAAGCATTTATCAGATGCAGACAGGACACACATGCCACAAGCGTCGACTATGCACCTGCCCGTACAACTAAGCGCTGAAAAACGTAACAATTGCAATAGTAACGGGATTCGAGGACTCCTAACCCCACAGTTCGAACAAAGGAGCACAGAGGCGACAACCAGCTGGGAGCAGGCAATACAAACCAAGTCGAGCCAAGCCAAGCCAAGCCACGCCAGCCATGTTTTACTGTTAATGGACTTTCAATATTTGCAGCAGGAAGTTATGGCAGCTAGATTTATGTCCCTATGGCTTTCTGCATCTGTCTGTCGCCTCCTGACCCGGCTCTTTAATTATTGAGTGCCATTTGATTAAAATCCACAATCACACACACACTCACCCACGCACACACTCACAGAGATACTAAACCAATGCCAGCCGAAATTTGTCTGACCATAAAAGTGAAAAAGTCACAAAAATGAACATTTTATTTGTAATTCAGCAACATTTAGATACACTTCAAAACATCGGGATAAATACACAACAGGAAGCAATTCATATTTCTATAATTCGGTTAACAAAAGTGAACATAAATGTAAACATATTTTAGCACTTGGCTGTTTCGAAACAGGAATCCAATTTTAAAGTTTTTGCGTTGATCTTAACAGAAAAATATTTATAACTAGTTAAATATATTAACTGGATATTGTCGAATGGCTAAAATATCGCAATTCTTAATAATTATATTTTATAATATTTTATATATATTTCGTTTATTGTTTGTTTACATTTTTTTGAAATTTGAATAAATTTTTCGCTGGCCAAGTTTTTTTATACACTTCAATGATGTCTCTCAAAAGACAAATCCCGACTGGTTTCGAAATATCTCGAAGCAAATATATTTAATCTAAATCAAAATCATTGATCGATGAAAAGGTAAGCATAGTTAACATACCCTGCGTTAGAGTATAGCAAATACTGGTGAATGAAAATAATTTGTGCATTTGTAACACGTACAACACGCATGCCAGGAAACCCATGAAGTTACTTGTTACACCGGCTTAGATGGGGTAGGGCGCAGGTAAGCCAGCCCCACCCCAGTGTCCCGTGCCTAAGCATCGCATGTAGCTGACTTACATTAAATAAAAAGGACTTTACGTCTTTGGGCCATAAACTTAGGAATCGGGCAAATTGCGATTGCACGTTAAACAGAGTCAAAGTAAGCGCCTAAGAGGCTTATGCAAAATGTAACAATCTGCACAAAAATTGTGGAAAATTCTTATGCAGTTATTTGATTCTTACTTACAACTCGATGGCGGCCAATAGGCAAAAGTGTTAAGCAAAATTTGTCTGGCGTTTATTGAGTGGAACGAAAATACGCAAAGAAAATAGAGAAAAGGAAGCAGCTTAGACAAAAGTAAAAGCAAAAGTTTAAATTACTTTCGCAGCTTTTTCGCTGGGCCCGCAGCTAAAGTGAAACTTTTGCGCCAAAAGATTAATGTGTAAAGCGCCATGGCAAATGCAAATGCAAATGCAAAAGGGTAAAATGCTAAAGCACTAAAAGGATAATACATTTCCAATGGAGTCGTCACATAAATTCTTTGTGCTCTTGCCTAAGTGAGATCTCGATTCAAAATAGATAAAGCTGTGTGATTTATAGCAGATTGGAAGATGTTATATTTCTGTTAATCAAGGCTCTTAATACCAAATTAGTGCTTTTGTCAATTATCTAGAAAATAACTCAATCTACTAACTAAGAATAATCAAAACCAGGAAATGAGTCAACAGTTTAATTGCTAAATTGATAGGAACAGTCTTTACAATGGGATTGAGCTTAGACCAATTTTATTATTTATAATTGCATTATTGATATCTTTAAAATCTCTTGGATTAAGGTCATCAAAAGCTTTCATGAGCTTTCAAAGCACATTAATTCTTTAACTTCATTGAAAGCGTTGATGGCGAACTGATCTTAGTCATCATTCTGAATGATAGTTATTATTTGACTACATCAATTTGATGTATGCTTAAAAATCTTGAACTTTAGAAAATTCCATTATTACTTGAACCGTTTGTTTTATTTCAAGTGCTTTCGGACTTCCACGAGGCACTCAACAAGAATAAAGTCCACTTGCCGTCAATAACTGGCGTTTTATTCATTTAATGATATTAAATCACTTAATGCATGGTATATCCGAAGGACAACATCATCGCCACTTCGATTTGTCAGACAGCATGACAGGGATATTATTCTATTGAACTCTATCGCAACTTCATAGCCAGTGAGCTTTCTTTTGATATCCTCGAAGCACTCAGGCAGTCAGGCAGTCAGGCAGTCAGCCAGGCAGGCAGCACAAAAGGGCAACTGAATAGATAAACAAAACCCCAAGCCACAAACACATGCAAATACATATACAGTACACACTCAGTGTGTATTCGCTGTATACTCGTTTTATTTTTATTTTTCTTTTATTTTTTACTTTTAAAGTTTATTCGTTTGTAAATAATTTTGCTAGCTGGCGGCAAAATCGATACTTCACTTAAGATTTTTGCATACAAATACGAGTATCGAGGGCGTTGGAAGGGGTATCAGATACCCCGCGCCCCTGCTCAGCCCTGACAACGCCAAACGCGCACATTTTGTCAAGCGGCAAAGTTTCCCAGTCAAAGTTATATAAAACAGCAGCGTATGCCGATAATGCAGTCAACAAGCCAGCAAGCCAGCAAGCCAACAGGGCTACAGGGCTACAGGAAGGCAAACGGTGGCAGGCAGCCTCAAGTTTTGCTATTAAACTTGTTTTTCATCAAGCCAAAAACGCCTGATGGCTTCTTTTGATTATGCGCTATAATCGTAAAAAGTAAATATGATAAATATGAAATTAGAAACCTACTTTCATATAAGGCATATATCAATAGTTCAGCGGATCAAGACTATCTGAATATCTTTCCTTATACACGAAATAGAAAACCACTTTCAGAACTATGCAATCAAATTAAGAATATGTTTTCTGTGATAAGGAACTAAGCTAGCTTATGGATGGATTATGGAAATCAATTTAAAATATGATTATGGAGAAGTTAAGGATATTCTACTTCAAATATGACATTATTCAACTACAATGATTTATATTTCAATTTCAAAAGATAATTCTTAATAAGTCAAAATCAAAAGAGAAAATCAGATCTTTAAAATATTTCCATGGAACTAAACCATCGATGATCAGGACATCCCAAACCCAGCCTGCTACAGGGTATTCGCGATGCACAACTACCCTCGAGCAGTACACTCTAAGTTGTGCTTTTTCTTTTTTGTGCTTTAGTATTTGAGCAGCACTCGAATAACTCGTGCCTAACTCATTGGCGGTGCAAATATTTGTCAACTAAGTCAATTAATTATTAACAGCGAGCTTATTCCTATTGCCTGGGCTTGTTGTGTATTATGAATGGGCTGCTGTTGAAGTTAATCATACGCCTCGTTGGCAACGTTGTCCTGTCGCCTAAGCGGCAAATGCAAACAATATCCACTTTTGGGGGAACGTAACCGCACTGGCAAATGGGCTCTCAGGCTGTGGCAGCCATTGAGTGCACTTGCAACCCTGAGCTAGAGTTGGAGTCGCCGGTTCGGTGTCCTGGCTGTGTATCCTGGCGTTGCCCTTCCGCTGCTGCTCTCCGCAGTACAACTAATGCGATTTGTAGCCAAACACTTGAAGCGGCTTAAATTTTGTCTCGCATGCTAATTAATTAACAGTGCTGCCCCAAACTGCTGATGCTTCGTAGTGCTTGCTCTGTTGTAACAGTATAATTTATTATTTATATTACGCATTACGCATACGCAATGCTGCTGGCAACATAAAAATTGACAACGTCGCACATTCATTTTAATTACCTGCATAACAGGTAAACGTGGCAAACACGCAAACCAAAATTGGCACGGGGCACATTTCGCGACATGTTTCGCACATTTTAATGACAAAATGGAAATGTTGCGTATACGCATTGTGTCTGCTTGTGAGCGAATGTGCGGCTAGCAATTTCATAAATATAAATTGGTTTTAAATGTTAAATAAAACAATTAAAATTGGTGCATGTGCACACACATCCAGTACTCATACGCACCGAAGGACAAACAGACGACAAACGACAGTTGCCGTAGAAAATCAACAAAATTATGTTTGCATATCGCATGGCAAACGCGCATAATTTAATTATACACAACACACACACACACACACACATACCGAGTGTGTGCGCTGAGCAGACAAAGCAATGCATATTTTATGCACAACGAACTGATGAACATAATATATATTCAAATGCGTATCTAAACGGCATAAGGGCTCAATTCATAATTCCCAAAACATGGCAAATGCTGAGCTTATTCTCCAGCTCAATTCTGAGTGTGAAATATAAAAATAACCAACTTGACAAGACAGGCTGCACAAAATGAAAGCCACTTCTGCACATCCTTTTGAGGTTAAGACCCCCTCCCGGACACACATCCTCTCCGTATGAAATGTCAAATGGACAAAAGCTTTTGGCAATTGTTCAGTCATTCAGCCATTCAGTCGATGGCATTATTTGATGATGCATCGAATGCATCATTAAATTGGCAGTTATGTGTGACATGAGTGGTGGTGCGGTGGAGTCAAGGATAAAGGGTATTAGTTGATAAAATAATAAAACAGGCATAAACCACAAATACGCACACAAATGCAATGGGTTTTATGTGTGGCTATGATATACACACACACACACACACACATCTATCCACACACACACACACACAGATCAATAGATTGTTTAAATATGTACAGTTTGCACATTTAATTAGTTTCGCACGCCAGCAACAACAACCACTTTGTCATTAATTATTTACCAATGACAATTTGAGATTCAAATCTCCGAGCGCACAACAAAAGCCAAAAATATATAGATGGATGTACAAATAAATTTATTCAATCAATGGCAAATGTATTTGTAAAAGACAAATGCAAAGCCATAAAATATGGTGCATATAATAAATCGTTTATATTTCATCTACATTTTGTAGTTGCTGTTGTTGCTCTTGTTGCTGTTGTTTCTGTTGTTGCTGTTGTTGCTTTTATTGTCCGCCTGACAGCAATAAAACAAAAATGCATTTCAATAAATTCGTTTGGTCACGTCGTCATAAATTTTTCCTAATAAAATTCCCTGGAAAAAACTAACAAAAAGATATGAAAAAAATGGAAAATTGTGAAAATATAAATATAAATAAATATATAAATATTCACTAGTTGCATAAAGAATTTGCTTGCTGGCTGCCAGAATCTGAAATTGCTCAACTGGCCACGTAAATTGTTTTATAAATATAAATGGTTAATGAATCAAAGGTTGAGTGAGTGCAGCAGCTGTAATAAATTGTAATATGACAAATTACTGGCATCAATTAAATAACCCAATTTCATAAATTAGTTCTGCAAAATGCTAATTGTTGCACATAAAAATAAATTCGCATTTGAACACATTATGGACACAATATGGAGTAAACTGGATGAGAACTTTAATTTGCTATAAATTCTGCCTGGCGACAGCTATTAACTCAGTTTTGCGTACTTGACTAATCGATATTTAATGACAAAGCCTAGCCACGCCCCAAACACATCACACACACACACACACACACACACACACACACACACACACACACGCATTTGCACTTATAGTAGTCAGCACATACATCATTGTCAATGTCAAAGTGTCAAAGCAAACTTGCACAGGACCCAAACCGAGTATAAACGAGGCCAGCCTCCGAGCATGCCACGCCCACAAAGTAAGGCTAAGACTTAAACTATGCTGTGGCATTTATGATGTTGCTTCAATTGATGTTTGCCTCTGGTTTTGGCTTAGGTTCTGCTTCTTGTTTCTGCTTTCTGCTTGCCGCTTGCTGCTAAGCAATAAGCAAACTGCAATTTGCAGAAGGAGCAGAAACTTTTTTGGTTAAGCTTAAAAATCGACATGCGACAAGTTTGAAGCAAACAGCAAACAATTTGAACTGACAAAGTCTGGCGATAAAAATTGCTTAAGTACTTTAGTTCTGCAACGAATGCGAATGCAGCTGGCATAGGGGAAGTGAGCGGCGGACGGGGGGCGGTGGGCACAACTCAAAACTTTATTAAACAAACAGGTGAAATCTGGCAGCAAAGGTCCAAAAGTTGCCACTCAACCAGATTCAGATCAAATACGCGCACAAAAAGCACAACAAAATGCCAAAATAAAAGAGAAACAAAGCAAATAACAGCACAGAAAACATGGCCAAAAATATCAGCCGCCATATGTCCTGTAGCATATGTCATGTCCTGTGCTCGTTCTCCTGTTTGATTTTATTTTCTGTGCGTGCAGAATGAAAAGTTTTTCAGTTTTTGGTTTTTGCAATGTTTTCGTTTTTTCTGCTACTATTTTTTGTTGTTGTTGGTCATATTGCTGTGGGTTTGACATTGGCCATGGCTAACAAGCAAAGCAGGCGAGCAGTTCAGTCAATGGCTTGAATATACTCGTGCTTAAAAACTACAAAAAAAAAAAACATTTTGCTCTTAACTTTTATTTATTTTGGGTATATTTTCAAGTGCGGCGCAGCCTGTGACGCGTAAAACGCCATGCTTGGCATGACATTTAAGAATTAATAAAAATGCTTTGAAATTCGAATCAGTAATTAATTAGGACACAAAATTCTAGAAAATCATGAAAATTGATGACCGCTTCAGATATTGAAACATTACAGTTTGAAATTCACTGCCTAATGATTCTCATTTGCGATTTGTTTTTCCTTCCTTTCTAATGGCATTTTTTGGGTAGATCGAAACGAATTCTCAATTATTCCTATCTATAAGCACTTCCTTTGCATTTGAGTGGCAACTTCCCCCGTCTCCGCTCCCCGTTTGCTCTGCTCATCGCACTCACAATTCATTTGCATGCCTGAAATACTCGGTAGTTAAGCTCTCAAGTTGCACTTTGGTTTCTGTTTACAAACGAAAGCGAACCGAATCGAATCGAATCGAATCGAATCGAGTCCAACCGATTCGAGTTGAGTAGAGTCGAGTCGCGTCGAGTTGAAAGAGCTTTGGTAAGTTAATACCCGCAAATTGTTCAGAGGGGTTCGTTGTTGGGTTTCTCTGTTTGTTATATATTTGTGCAATGGCAAATAAGCAAATTGTAAGCGTTTCCCGTATTGATTTCCCTATTTTTATTAACAATCATTTAAATGCAATGAACCGAACTGAAACTCAATGCGAAAGCAATGCTTCAAAGTGAATAATTTTTATATATGTATATATTTCACAATTTTGCTGATGATTTTTATTTGTATTCATTCATTGTGTAGTTGGCATTTCATGGCTGATTTAACCTGGTCTGAAGCGTCACGGTAATACCAGTTATTTCTCATTCTTCGTTCGTTTTTTCATGTGTCAGTGGCGTAAATGAAAACGCAAACGGGGCGTATGATTAATGTGGTTTACATATGAAAACGACGGCCAAAGCCATGCAACCAAACTGTGTGGCCAATATACATATGTGTCTCCATCTCTGTCTCTGTATCCATTGCTCTCTTATACTCTTATTTGTGTTGTTGTTGTTGTTGTTGTTGTTGTTGTTGTCCTTGTCGTTGTGGTTGTCGCTGTTGTTGTTGTTGTTGTTGTTGTTGTTGCCGGCAGGAGTGCTTATTCAATAATTTATAGCTGCCAGCCGCAGCCACTTACAATGTCAGAAAAATATGCGCGAAATATGCATAAAAGTATTACATGCAGACTTTTCTGTTATTGCCACAAAAACAGCGGCAACAACAATACAAAATCTCTTTCCAAAACACTCCTCTAACAATCCGTAACATGAGCATTACGTGCCCTTCGATGTGAGATAAAAAAAAAAACTGTTTTTATATGTATATAATACAATAAGTGAACTTATTTAATGTTGCAACGAACTTAGACTGTTCAACTTTCTGCTTGAGTCTATCAATTAGCCGTCGAGCAATACAAATTAATTTTCATTATATTTATTTTCGACAAGCGAGATAAAGCGAAATAAATTTATTTATAAATGTTTGCTAAGAGCGAATGAAAGCCGTAAGCTGATAAGCTGCAAGTGTACGAAGAAACACAAAAATAATTATTCAAATAATGCTGATAGTGATTATGAGCAGAATATTTTTATAATACTCTACAGCTGGGGATTTTCTTGAGCAGCAGATGAGAAATATTTATTAAAAGAAAATATAATGAAAAGTGGGAAACACATTGTTATCACAAATTTAAAAGCAATACAATTTAAAGCTTCCTTCATAAGTCTCAGAACTTTGCTTCACTTTGCATTGCACAGCGATAAGCCGCATTCCACATTCCCCACACACACACACAAAAATTGAATTAAGGGTATACAAAATCAACAAGTCATTAACATTAATGGCATTTTAATTATGTGTATGCAGCATGAACCCGAACTCGAACTCGAACCCAGCCGCACGGAGAGCGATAAATCTTGGAGCTGAACTCGTTGCCGCATCGCATCGCATCGCACTTGGCGACAATAGTACAAAATGAGTGGCCAGAAGATCGGCATCGTCGGCAGCGGTCTCATTGGGCGTGCCTGGGCCATGCTCTTCGCCTCCGCCGGGTATCGGGTGCAGCTGTACGACATTGTGGAGTCGCAGGTGGCCACAGCACTCGACGAGTTGCAGCAGCAGTTGCAGCAACTGGAGACAAGCGGCACGTTGCGTGGCAACTTATCGGCCCAGTCGCAATTCGAGCTCATCAGCGGCTGCACCCAGCTGCAGCAGCTGGTCAAGGATGCTCTCCACATTCAGGAATGCGTGCCGGAACAGTTGGCATTGAAGAGTGCCCTCTATGCACAGCTGGATGAGCTGCTCGAACCGCAGACTGTTGTGGCCAGCTCAACGAGCACTTTTATGCCATCCCTTTACAGCAAGGATTTGAAGCGACGTAGTCAGGTGAGTCACTGAGTAACTATTCCATTTGGAAATCTACAAAATAGTTGAAGCGACTTTAAAATCAGACCAACTAATTTCACAGAGTCCGCAAAATCACTTCTACTGACAGTTTTCATTTGATTGATCGTTTTCAATCTAAAGAAATAGTTTTTAGACGTTCGTTTTAAGTTTTTTTTTGTATAGAACATTAATATTGGGAATATTGATCAACCTATTGAAAGGTTATACAACAGAAAAATAACCACAACCTAAAGCCTAAATAGACTTAACAAATAAAACATAATATTGAGATTTTTTCTTTTTTTATGAAGAAAAACTTATTTTGTAAATTTTTTCCTACAGTTCCCAGATATTTTCCCCCAATTTCTAAAAGTTATTTTCCTTAAGCATGTAAAATTATTCAAATATTCTAATTATACACTATATCTGGAGAGTAAGTTGAACTGCTGATGAGACATAATTAAAATTATGACAAATTTAAAAATAAATATTAAATATTAGAGGAAACAATTTGCCTTTTCAATTTTATAAGCAGAACATTTTTCAATAAATCTGTTGCATCCTCTATCTCTCTATCCTCCCTCTCCCTCTCTCTCTCATTTATATATATATATATATGACTGAAATGTTTTCTTCGCTCGGTATTCAATACAGATGCTGGTGGCCCACCCACTGAATCCGCCCTACTTTATACCGCTCGTCGAGCTGGTGCCTGCACCCTGGACCACCGAGGAGGCAGTGGAACGCACTCGTCTCCTCATGCTGGCGTTGGGGCAACGCCCTGTGGTGCTGAAACGGGAGATTCAAGGCTTTGCCACGAATCGCATACAGTACGCCATTCTGAACGAGGTGTGGCGTCTGGTCTCCGATGGCATCATCAGCGTGGCCGATGCGGATCGTGTGCTCAGCGATGGATTGGGTCTGCGCTACGCTCTGATGGGCTCCATGGAGACGGCACATCTGAATGCACCCGGTGGCGTTCGAGATTATTTTCAGCGTTTCGGTGGCGAGATCGCCGCTGTTAGCGCCACCTATGGACCAACGCCGAATATGTGCGACGAAGCTGCAACCCTGGCTGAAGTTGCCCGGCAATGTGAGCAGCTTGTGCCGCTCGAGGCACTGGAGCAACGACGTGCGGCACGGGATGAGTTTCTCATACGCCTAACAGCGCTCAAGCGGCAGCTGCCATAAAAATTGATTGCAGATAACTGTATATATCCATTTGTGTTGATTAAACGAGCGCACAATCTCCCAAGCCCCCCACCTCCACAGCTCCTGGTTTGATGGGCGTAGAGCAAGGCCCACTTCGGCTCGTTGCGTAATTGCAATGTCCGCTTTCAATTCATTCAATTCATTTTCAGCTAGCTGTGCATTAATGAAATTAATTTTTGTGGCAACCGGAAACATTTGGCTGTGGCAGCCATTGCCAGAGAGCGCGTTGAAGTTGAACGTGTCACATTTCCGCTTTTGGCTTTGCCTTTCAATGCTTTCAGTGGCGCTGCTTTTCCATTTCCATTTCCAGCACTTGACCTGCTTAAGTGTAATCAGCTTTAATTCCGTTTTCACTTTGAAATGTTGTTCAGACACTAATCGACAGCATCAAATGTTTGATTAAAAACCCAGCAGGACATTCGGAGTAAGGACTACGAATATATCAGCGCTGCTTTGTGCAGGGTAAGTGTGAATTCTGCAACATGTTGCAGATATTCCCAGAAGATAAAGGGTATTTTGGTGAACTAGTAATGCCAGCTACAAGCTGAGACTATTTCAGTTTAAGGCATATTGAAAATAGGCCTAACAGTTAAAGGCAAGTTTTATAGCCCGGTAAAATTAGCTGAAACCTAAAACTAATCTTCCATAATAAAATATTTATTTATGATATGCCAATTAACAGTTTAAATAGGTCAAGTCGAGCTGCTATCAAACCATTTTAGATTAAAACAACGCCAGCTGGTGTCATTATTAATATGATTAATTTAAGCCTGCCTTTGCTTATATTTTATAAATAAAAAAAAAATATATTTGAAATGCTCGTTAAGTTTATTATGAGACCAAACCGAGCAAAGCATTTCTTAATGCTCCTTAACACTTTGCGGCTTAAGTAAATGTGCGTGTGTGTATGTGTGTGTGTGTGTGTTTTTATTAAAATCATAAATCTGCATTAAGTGAGCCTGTATGTAACTACATACATATACATACATACATATACATATGTATATGTGAAGCGTTTTTGTTGGCAGCCCAACAAACCGCTTATATTTAACTCGTAGCTCGTTGCCGGAAAAGCATTTTTCATTTTTAGTCGCAATTTTTTTTGTTCGCTTTTTTTTCCCTTTTAATAAACTCTCAGCTGTCTCTAAGCACATGCTCGTACATCCCATTTACCATGTTCCCAAAGCACACACATATATACATGTGTGTGTGTGTGTGTGTGTGTGTGTGTAGCTAGCTGCAGCCTTCCATTCGTGGCATTCTGTAATTTATTTCGCTTGGGCCACCAAAAAAAGAAGAAGAAGAAGAACGCATAAAATAGAAATTGATTAAAAACCACTTTAATATAGCTCATTGTCACATTTGCCTGCCTTCGAGAAGCCTTATAAATGAGCTCGAGCGCTCTTCACAGACTGACAGCTAAATACATTTATTCAACCCACGAGTTTTTCTATCGCTTTGAGCTGATTTAGATGAATCTGGGCCTTAGGATGGCCCTGACTATGCATATAATAATCTTTTACATTTCTAACTAAAGTCTGATTGAACTCTACTATCGCCTGATCGGCAAAACCCCCGAGATAAGGCTGCAAATTAAATATATAACTTGCTGGGAATTACTAAAATCGCTAGAATCGTATAAGAGTGTAACTTGTGTGCCAGTTTCAGACAGTGTCCAAGATTCATTCCAAAGATGAGCATCATTTTGCTGCCACTACTTATTGTGATCATCGCCAGCTGCTTGCAACTGAGCCTGGCAACTGTTTATCGACCCAACAGGTGCTATGATCCACCCTCGATTCCAAACGGCGATGACTGGCATCCATTTGAGACTGGACGCTCACCATTTAAGCCTGGTCCTTGGGTGCTCTGTGCCACATAAGAACAAATCCAAAATTCAATAAATGAAAAAGTGAATATAAAATAAAATGGGGTACACCAGTTGTGGCTATTGATTAAAGCGAATCAGCTAAGATGAGCTCATTTTTGGTAGGTTTTCCCACTGCTGAAACAGTTAGCTTTGGAAATTCCCAAACTTATCAATACTTTCGCTGTTGGAGTTGCTTTTGGCAGCAGTATAAAGTTGAAATTACTGCGCATCGTTGCGGTCAATTGTTAGTGTAAAATACCCCAAACAATTAGAAACCACAATTGCTGCCCCAGCAGCAAACGTGCAACTTTTCATTTTTACTGGCACTTTGCTGCCAGTTGAGGCAGCATTTTGCTGCCTGTGCTGCCAACTCTTCTGGCCAGAGTTCCTTGCAGTTGCCAATTCAGGCAGAGGCCCTCTTTCAGTCCGCCCACAACACAGCAGCAGCAGCCAAACTGCAAATGCACTTTGAGGTTAATGCCCCCCAATCAGGCAAGAACACTAAGCAGCCAGCCCAAATGCCAGGCACACAGTGGGGTTGCCCAGGGTTGCGGCAGATGCAGTTGGGCTCATAAACTTGCTCAACACTCTGCCTGAAATTCTTCCTCACTCCTTATAAATTCATGTGTATTTTTTGAAGCTTTCAACTTGGCGTCGGCCATTCTCCCTTTTGGTAGGGCCGCCCTCTCCCCCCTTCTCAAGTGAGGCGCAAATAATGCGATTTTAATACTGATTTCATGGGGGCAACACTGGCTTCGGCTTTAGCTGCCATCATGTAGAACTACATGCTAAATATGTGTGTATGCAATGCTTATAAGTCTCTAACTGTTTATTTGTGTGTTGGTTGTGTCTGCCTTTTTGAGTTTTGTATCTGAATAATAAGTACTTAATAGCTGACAACTATACTGCAGTTTACCCCTCACTCTCTCCCTCTCTCCCTCTCCCTCTCTCTCTCTCTCTCTCTCTCTATCTCTCTCTCTCTCTCTCTTTCTATCTATCTGTTGATACCGAAGAGGGACTCTTTATGCCGCATTTTAAGCTTGTAAGCCGCTTAAATGGACAAATGGACAAAATGCAATTTCCCATTGAAAATTTGATATGCTGCCGCTTTGCAAAATTAGTAATCTGCAAATGACAATCGCATAGAATATTTCGATGTTTAATATTTATTGTTGGGGATTATCTATGATATAGTAAGAAAGAGCTGAATGGCCGATATCCATACATAAACTATCTACACAATAATTATTTACATTAATTTATTCAAGTTAAAATGAAATTTGTTTGCTGAGCTAAATAGCGAAGAACTTATTTAAAGAGCATTAGACTTAACTTTAGGAAACTTAAATAAACATAAAATGTGATATTTTCAACGGATAGATAACGCTCTTCCACATGCTCTAGTTCTAAGAGCAGTTATTTTTGGTTAAAAGTCGTGTTTGAAAAGCGCAAAACACAAACACACAAGGCCACAACAATAAAGTGAGTGTGTGAGAGAGTGTGTTTGGGGTGTGTCTGTGTGCGCTCTTACAATCCTATTAAAGTATCAGACAATCTAATCACCGGCAGCTCAAAAACCGCGCAAAACGCGCACACGCGGTAAACGTTGCCAAAAAGGACCACAAAGTGGGACAAAGGGGGAGGGCGGGGAAAAGGAGTTTTAGTTGCGTTGACAGCACACCATTTACAAAATACAGATACACAATCAGATAAGAACAACAACAGCAACAACACAAACAACAAACGCATTACAAGCGAAATGTCCACTAAACCGACTGCCACTTGAGTGGAGCCAAAGAGCCGAAGGCCGACTCAGCTGCTGGAGTTGGAGTTGTGGATTGTGGATTGAAAGTTGGAGCTAGGAGTGGAGAGTGGGCGGAGCCATAGTCTCGCCTCCCTCATCTCTCTCTCACTCTCGACAATGCCTTTCATTTTGATGGCCCATTTGGAGTATGCTGGTTGCTGGGCATTGTCTCCGTTTCAATTCACAGAGCAACTGTGTTGGTTGTTGGTTCTTGGTCCTTGTTCAGTTGTCTGACTGCTGCCTGGCTGCCTGCTTGGACTGTTGTTGTTGTTGGTCTGTGTCAGTTTAATTTGAATACACTTAAGTGTACTGCGGTCTGCCAGGGCCGTCACAAGAATTTACAATTGAAAATCACTTCAAGTTTAATTTGATTGCCGCTGTGTAACTCTGCTCCCCCCCTTCTCCCTCCTCCTTTACTACCACCCTAATTCCAATTCCTGCTAGCCATAAAATTTCTTCCACAACTTTAATCACATTTGCCACACCAGGCATTAATATTGATGAAAACTTTTTACCTTTTGCATAAATTATAGCCAGCCGAAACAGTGAAAATATCGCAAGCTTCTCCAGGAAAATGTGTAAGGACTCGTGGCAATTCTTCATTTTAGCTGAAGCCCCATTTCGACACAATTTGCAGCGCCCTGATTCTGGTATTTAATTACAAAAAAATGCAGTGAATTTTATTCTGTGCATTCATTTCGAAAAGTTTCGAAAGAGTGCTATGAAAATGCTACACTTGCAGCTGGATCCTTTCAACTGACTCGACAGTATTTTCAGATGGGAATATTCACTCGAAAATGGCCAGCATATATATATTTGAATTAAGCCAAATACTTCGATATAAAACATGAGAAATACATATATATGTAGGCAAATTGATGCTGTTTTTATTATTTATAAATTAAGAGGGAACGTCTCCTCAATCCTTCCACTCCAGTTAGTTGAGCTGAGAAGAAAATGCGTTAAGTTAATACAAAATAAAATTTATGAAAAAATGGTTAATTAAGTAAAAAATAAGGTGTACACGGAAATTACTAACTTAATTGTTTCTATCTACTTTCTGGCAGTATGATGCAGCTGCCATAGAATCACAGATTAATTAATATGTCTGCAATGATATTTGCGACGGAGCCCAAACCCAAAAGATAACAAATCTTTCTTATCTTTCATGCTCTGTGGCAGGCAGTTTCATTACTTGATTATTTCGTCTTTCGCTTACAAAAAAAAAAAATGAAAAGAAAAACCCCGAAGAAAAAAAAACGGAAGAAACCCCAAAAGGAAGCAGAGAAAGGCCTAGACATTTTGGTTAGGGCTAAGTAATGCAATCGCAATGGGAAAATTCAGGACATACGCCTACACTGAACTAAAAAATACCCTAACATACAATAATAGAAAATGCTATAAATAAATCTACGATTTGGCATAGGTTTGGGCTGGTTTTAGTGATTATTTTGCCTGCTCAATTGTGCCACATTCTAATGGCTGCAACAAACCGAATGGCAAATGGAAAAGGGCTAAACGAGTTGGGCTTAGGGCAAAGGACAGACAAAAACTGCGCAAAAATTGGATTTACATTATTTACAGCATATTACACACGGCAACAGCAGAGAGACGATGATGCCGCCTTCAATTGCACATCGAAAGAAGTACACTGTATATACATTTTTTTTTTTTGAGTCTGTAGCCAAATTTACTAGGCTGCAACGGGGCGTATACGCAACACACACACAACAAAAACAAAATGCAGGCAGAGAATGCGGAGTGCCGAGCCAAGAGGCAAGAGGCGAGCAGCAAACATATATTGGACGACCCTTTAGGCCAGGCAAATTAATTAAATTAAGTCAACGAAAAGTAAAACGGCATAAGCGAAAACGCAACACGCACACACACACATACACACAAACACACACACGCACACACACACACAATAACACACACATCGAGGCAGTCAGTTTGCTGGCTGGGACAGCAGCAAGTTTTGCCCGCAGGCCAACGTTGATGTCAGGAAACGCGGTGTCTTTTGACATTCGTCGTTTGCTGTTCTCCCTCATCACTTTGATGGCTCCGCTCTGCTGCCTCCCCTCTGCTCCCTCAATGCGTCGCCTCACCCCTTTGCCCGTCTCGTGCTGCAAGTGTGTTGCGATAAGCTCGCTTCGTTATAATCCTAATTAAATATTTAGGTTTACTCTATGGCTGTATTTACTTTTTTCTCACTTCTGCTCGCTTTCCCTTTCTCTCTCTCTCTCTCGCTCCTCTCTTTATCTATGCCTTTTGTCTAACGTTTTCCACTCACTTTCCACTCTTTGGTCCGATGCTGTGCGCCTGATAAGCGTGCTTGGGTCACCTCCAAAGGCAAAGGGTTAATTGCATTAAAGTTATGACAATTGCCAACAAATTTGATGCTCGTGGCCAAAACGAGAAAGAAAATGAGAAAAATCAACAACAACAACAACAGCAACAACATAATGATGATGAAGACGATGATGACGACAGAATCAACTCAACTCGAATTGTGTATTGTGCACTCGAGAAACTAATTAGCTAAAGTTGAATGCTTTATCCCATTTCCAAAACGCCGACATTCCGATTGTCTGCAAATAAAATATAAAAAAAAGAAAAGAGAAAAATAAAGTAGCCCAAAATGAAGTAAATAACTTAACTATCTTGTTGGCAAATATCAAAGTGCATACTTTACAGATAATACAGTACAATAAAGTGACGCAAGTAAATGAAAAACCCTTTTTATCTGGACGGTGCCACAAGTGAATGCTTTTCATAGATGCCACATAGTAAAGAAAAAGTGATATTAAATCGCATCGTCTTAACCCTTTAAGTTTTGAATCATTTAAGCCAAATAAACTCAAGGCCCGATTTACAATTTGTTAAATGGCATTAAAAAGCTATTTTGACAACTATCAGAATTAAGCAGCTGCCACAGCAGCAGCCGCAGCAGCAGCACCTCAATCCGAATAGTTGTCTAATAAAACCAATTTAATCGTGACACCCAGACCAAACGTCTGGAGAAACCAACCCGCTTAGCCAGAAGATGTTGTCTGAAGAAATCCTTCACTGGGGATGGAACCCCGCAACTAGCTTCACTTTGCTTTGCTTTGTTGGACGGATGGACGGACAAGCCGCACTTGAAACAGCTCGCAATTTGTTTTAATCAACAAAGTCGAAAAGGGGCACGTAGAAAGGGGCACGTAAAGCAAGGGAGAGAGGAGAGAGGCTAGCGGAGATCGCAGTGTACAAAAATTAAATAAACTTTGTGTGTTGGTCCAACAATTTGAGGTAGCATCTAGGAGCAGCAGCGCCACCACCACCACCACCATCAGCAGCAGCAACCGGAGCCGGAGCCGGAGCCACAGTCAGCGCTTCAAATGTCTGTGGCTACGTTTAGAAGTGGGGCGAAGGAGGTGGCGGGAGGTCAGACAAAATGCTGACAGGCAGCTAAAATCCGAAGCAGCAGGAGACGGAGTCGTAGCAGGAGCAGGAGCAGAAGCTGGGAGCTGGGAGCTGGGAGCTGCACACAGAATGCAGGACGCACAACGTGACTGGCCGTCGGCAACAGCAACAGTGGCAGTGGCAGGGGCAGCACCAGCATCTCCATCCACTTGCCACACAACGGATGCAATCGTTGTTGCCAACCGAAAATCCTTTAACTGTTTAATATTGCAACGAAATGAGAAAAATGTTGCTTTAGGTCCCTTTCAGCGTCCTTTGCAGCAAATGCAAACAAATTAAGCAAAATTGCATGAGTTGTGCAAACAATTAGCGTATATTCCACACTCACACACAAAATCACAACTATTCGCAAACACATAATATATATACTATATACATATATATATACAGTGTGCGTCAGCTTATTTTCAACAGTGTCAAAGAAAAAACGTAATTGCCTGCCATATGTGTTTGGGATTCATCTCAGTTTTGGATTGTAGCCCCACATAATTCAGTCCGTTCGAGCCAAAAATTATGAATTTGGACTCATCTCCAAATATGACTGTGTTCCAAAACTCCAGATCCTTGTCCAAGTGGGTTTTGGACACCGTCATCCTAGTCCCTTAATTTGGTGCGCTTATAAAGGACTTTTTCCGTGGTGCTCGGGCATTTAAGTCATGTTTGCGCAGAACAATGCGCTCAGTTTCCACACAGCACTTTTTCCCCATTTTATCCTGCACCTGTTGAGACATTTTTGGAGTCGATAGCTTGGGATTTGCCCTTATTTTCCTGATGATCCCCCGATCCTCCTCTTCGGTGAAAAGCGGGTTTGGTGCCATTAAGCCCTTGCCCTCAATCTAATTTGCGTCGACGAAGCACCGAATGATGTTATACATGGTTAAGTTGCTCAGATTGACCATTTCAGCTATTTGGCGATGTGAATATCCGTTCTTGTGGTGTGCCAGGATGAGTTTCCGTTGTTCAATGGTAGTCCGTTTGTCCATAGTCCTTGTGGGCTTATTGAACTCGGGATGCAGGATATAACTAAACTGACTACGAAGTATTGATCTATTTATTCCGAAAATACTCAACTTTAGGTAAAAAATCCGGGTTATATGGCTCCCAGGTGTCCACAATGTACCTGATCCAAATAAGCTGTCACCTAAAAATAGGCTACATTTTTACATAATCCTACCTATCAGGTGGGGAAACCTCAGTTTATGAGGGTCATCCATTCATATTGGTGGTTAATACATGTACCTACCATCGGTTTTTGGAATTTTTTAAAAATAATGAATAATTACTTTATGGCAGGCAATTACGTTTTTTCTTTGACACTGTTGAAAATAAGCTGACGCACACTGTATACATATATGTCGACTTGTGACTGGCCAATAAATGAAAATTCCTCAGATGCCCATAAATTCTCGGAGCCACTGTGATAAATGTGGCGCTGACCACAATTCTATAAGGCCAATAAGAATCTTGTGTACGGCTGCCTTTTTTTTTTGTGTGTATATCTAAAAACTTTTAAGCACTTTGTTATACACTCAGAAAAAAGAAGGTATATTTGGTAGGTGAACTGCCTGGAAACATTCGCAGACCAACTGAAAATAGTTTTTAATCACTCAGCAAACAAATCGTTCTGAATTTTGGCATCTTATTATATTTATATTTTTCTCCATTCTTTTCTTATCTTAAAATAGAAAAAAAAATATAATTTGCATATGTACAAAAAAAAATGTAACTTTTAAGTCCCTCTTCAAAATTATACTTTGTATGAAAATCTTGATAGAAAATTACATTTTTGTATAACTTTTAGTGTGAAATCCTTTCGAAAACTGAGTTTAAAACATTATTTTTGTATTTGAGATGAGATAAATTTCAACTAATATAATCCATGGAATATTTCCTTTGGTTTTGTGCAAAAACAATAGGAAAATATTATTAACAAGCTAGAAAATTCTTTATTGGATTTAGCTGCAAAATAATAAGTAGACAGCAACAAAAATCAGGTTTGAAATGGGAAGCACATTAAAGAGTCGTCTAATTCCTGCCACAAGCATATGTTCACTATATGTTGTTATTACTGTATTGTGTTTGCCGCTCATTGTGTGTGTGTTATCAATAAAACAAATTGAATTCTGCTTGCGATAGAAAAGTGTCACTCAACTCGATTCAAGATAAATGCCAGCAGTGCACACGGAGAGATCATGCCCATAGATGAGGTGCGAGTTGCCTCAGAAGGGGGGTGCATGCCCCCACTTGTCAGAGGAAATGTCCTCAATTTGAAAAGGGCAAATAAAATTAATGTATTAGACTTTTGTCTGCCGATCAAAATGCGTTGACAAATGAAAAGGTTAAGTCGCAGGTCAAACTAACGCAAACGTGCCACATGACTCCGCTGCCCCAGCTCCTATTATTTGGTTAATTTGTTTTTTTTTTTTTTGCTTGTTGGTTGTTGTTTGTTGCTACAGAATGTAGACATCCCAATGGAGGCATCTGTGATTGTTGCTGTCAGCCTTTGTTGCTTATTATTTATCATCCGGTTGCTGCTTCCACTTCCTATTTCTGCAATGAATCAAAGTAAGTGTGTGTGTGTGTTGCTTGCCTCAATAGGTACAGCAGCATGATTTATTGCACACACCGCCCCCCAATTAGTAGGCGAGGCACCGCCCACAGCTTGTAGCAATAGACTAATGGCTGCAAGAAATCAAAACATTTAATCGATTCTCAACAACTTATAAAACAAATCGAGCAAAATTTGAGTATTGTCTGCTTAAATCTACTTCACACATATTCTACTTCAGTTTCGAGTTTTCATTGATAATTCGCAGGCAATTCGGTAATTGCAAAAATAAGCATTTTTTATTTATTGCTTTTTTAACCTTGCTTTTTGTTTTTGTATGCTTAGAAATTATTTGAAAAAAAAATGAGAAAAACTTCTGAATAATATTCCATTAAGGTAAATCTAATAGGTGATTTCCTAAATTGCAAGGGCATTTTTTTTGAGTGTATATTTGTTGAGTCTGCAGCCAAATTTGATGACTGCAACGTTGCGTATACGCAACGGTAATTTACAAATCGATAATTGACAATGCTATCGATTAAAAGGTAGGCTTGAAGCTTCAACTAAATATTATGAATTGTTATCATATATTTTTCAGTATTCAGTTTTATTTTTTGGGCTAATAATATCGCTGCCTGTAGCTGATTCGTTAAATATTTAAAAGTGCAGTTCCGCTTCCGGTTCTAAATATTATTGGTTTTCAGTTCTCATTACACTGGTTTGAACTTACTATTTATTACTTTGCATAAATATGCTCAATTCGCATAAATGCGAATAGTAAAATATATATCGATAACTCGTAATCGATAAATCGCAAATCGATAACTCATTATCGATAACTATGTATAGTTTAAAAACGTTTGCAACACTTTAAAATCGCTTGCCAGGCTGCATAACAATTTGTGAGCAATTAAAGCCGCATAATTTCTCGCCTGCCTATGACGCCTGCCTTTGGGCGCCAGACCTACCCCTACCCCTAGCAACCTGCTCGCTCTCACTTAATGCCCCTGACATTGCCAGCGCAGGCTAAAAATTGCAATGTCATTGTTGCAGCGGACAACGGTTGGCGCGCACAAAAACCATGTGGCTAGTAATTCATTACCCAGACCACCAACACACACACACACACACACACATAATACAGATGGCCAACACCAGCGACGCCATTTAATGTGCAAACAAAAGGCGTTGGCACCACACAAAAATAAAATACCAACCAAAAAAAAAAGCAGTTTAAATGAAATAAAAGACTCAAAACAGAAAAAAAAGAGACTAAAAGAAGAGCTTGTCAAATGTTATGAAGTATTTGTAAAGTGCAGACGGCGCACAATGACAACAAAAAACACAGAAAGAACAAAGACCAAAAAAAAAAAACAGGAAAAGAGAGAATAAAACATAAATGAAGAGAAAAAGCTGCGCTCTATGCTAAAAGTTGAAATAACGAACGATAATTAATGGAATGACAACATACAGCAGCCAACCATTTCAACAGTTTCCAATGCTGGGCAGGACTTGCAGCAACCGCACCCCGCCACACCCCCTCCCTAGCCCGTGTGAATCGCCAGAAAAGTTGGGGCGCGAAAAAAAATGCAGCTGCAACGGAAGCAGCGCAAATGTCAATGTAAATGTTTGGGGAGGCATGCTGCTTTTGCGCCATTCCCCATGCCCCATGTGGCATGTGTATAAACCGGAAATGCATTGTTTCACGCGCAATTTCATTTCGACATTTATTATTCACTACGAATTCTATGCATAGGTGGGGAGGGGATCGCAAAGTAATCAAAATAATTAATTAGGCATGCCCCATGCGCCGTGCTCAAGTGTCTGTCTGTGGTCAGTGGCAGCACAAAGCTTGGCGCGTGCAACTTCAGCAACTCAAGCGTGGCAAAATCGAAATATACAAAACATTTAAATCCAATTTAAATCAAATCTTAGCTTTGCAGCTTTATTGATGAGAATTCATCAAATCTGCAACTACTTAAATTAAGTTCTTTAAATATTATGCTTAAATTTAAAACGAACTTTTCACAATTCCAAAATGACCCTTTTTAAATTAACTGAAAACTTTTTGACAGCGGCTTACAGCTATCGAAGTATATAATTCAGGGAGAGTATGAAAATTATGCTGCTTAAAGTTAAATATATTCTTAAAAGGATTAAAAACGTATTTTAATGCATAAATTTTGTACATTTTTGCATTCATCTGAAACCCATTGAAAAAAAAAAAAACTATTTAGCTCTTGTGCCAGTTTCTCGGCAACTTTTGCTTTTTAATAAGTATGCAAATATTTTGCTATGAACCAATTTTGTGGCGGCTTTTGTTGCTGCAAGCAGCGAGCTGCATTTATTAGCTCAGCATCATTAGGCAAAATAGCAGCAGCAACAAATGGGAAACTGGAGAAAATCGTTGTGTTGCAAATTTTCCGACATCTTTTCAACATTTTCAATTTGGCAACAAACGTCAGGTGGTTTCAATCCCAGCAGATAACTACTACAGTGGGTGGAGGGGGGATATCAGGTGAAGAGTGGGTTGTGGGGGATGGGGGTATTTAAGGCAGAAGCGTGGTTGGCACACAAATAGCGCCGCGAGCATTGAAACCAAAACAGGCGACAAGATGACGATGTTGACGATGTGGTTGCACTTATTTCCCCCCCCCCCCCCCCCCCATCTCTCTCACCAGCTGTCTCTGCTGCTGATGAGGAAATTGTTTTCGAAAATCACAAAAAGCTGTACAACAAGCAGCTGCAAACACACACACAAACACTGACACACATTTGCTACATACTGTGTTCTACTTCGCACTTTGCATAAGGAGCAAATATTTCTAGATTCCATTTGAGTTAACATTTAATATGTGCTTTTATTGTTAGAACAAAGCTTTTAGCTTTTAAGCAATACATGTTATAAAATTGATTTAGCTTATTTTGCATTTGTTTTGCTTTTGTGCAAATTTTACTGCTATGAAAGCAAAGGAGTACAATCAAAACAGAATCCACATGCGAAGTTACGTAATGTCGATCGAGCTAAGCGTTGCACATATCGGAGCGAAAGTTATTAAATATATTGAGAAAAAACAAACTTTAAGGCGAAGCATCTAAAGCATCTAGTTAATTATTTATATATTAATAGAATATTATTGCTATTGAAAAGACGTGTGCCCTCGTCTGCGTTAAATCAGCAAATGCACTCTGAGCTTTTAAGAAGAGAATACTTGCAAGTCACATGATTTAAGTACCACACTCACATGATCCACATGGCAAGCACTGTCAACAGTCGCTCTCCAGCGGTGGAGTGCAAAACCTATATTAATGGATCCAATACACTGAATGATATGCCCTCAACATATGTGCTCTCTAGCGGCAGAGAGCAAAACTAATGTATGAGGATTGAGTAAACATTAATTACCTCCCACACTAAACTCTACCACTAGAGAGCGCCCTCTCTGATCCATAGCACTGAATGATATGCTCTCAACATATGTGCTCTCTAGCGGCAGAGAGCAAAACTAATGTAGGAGGGTTGAGTAAACATTAATTACCTCCCACACTACACTCTACCACTAGAGAGCGCCCTCTCTGATCCATAACACTGAATGATATGCTCTCAACATATGTGCTCTCTAGCGGCAGAGAGCCAAACTAATGTAGGAGGATTGAGTAAACATTAATTAACTCCCACTCTACACTCTACCACTAGAGAGCGCCCTCTCTTAACTTACCTATATGGCTCGCTGTCTGCATAGGCGTTCTCTAGCGGCAGAGTGTGAAACTAATGTCAGAGGATCCACAGCAGCTTTCACCAATGGTGCGAACTGTTAAGATATCTCTCACGCTCCCACTTAGAATGCTCTCTCTTATAAAATGACACCACTCATCAAAGCTTAAAGCTCAACTGGTGATCCACTCAGTTCGACTTTAATACTCGTGACAGCTGCAAGCCAAAATAAATTCAATGTACAAACTCAACTCAAATGAAAAGCACTCAGGCAGCCTTATTAAGTGCTTAAGCGTGCGATCAAAAAGCTCTCCCACAACGCCGTCAACTTTTAATTTATTCCATTTTCGTATCGATTCTAGCCAAAAATAAAAACCACTTGGGAACAGTTGAACTTTTTCTACTACCTAATTTTAATATGCACAGAGTGGATTTAAAAAATAATAATAGAGACACCCTTAATTGTCAATTTGCAATATATCCGAGTCTAGACTGGTCTGAAGGAAGTAGGCGTGTGGCATAAATAATTTTGTCAGCCAACAAATGCATTGGCAAATGTCAAGAAGCTCAAAAGGAGTCGCTCCTTGTTGGTCGCTTACATTTTGGCCAATTAGACGCACAATGGGCCACAAATTATGCAACATGGCGCGACAAATTCAATTTGCTATGCCCCAAAACACGTGCCCAACAACAACACGCACAATTATACACACACACACACACACACACACGTAAACCCACACACAGAGAGCGACAGGAGCCGCAGTCGAGCGACACGTCGAAACTTGTTCTAAAATCCCAGGAGAAATTAGTTTGATTTATGTTGAGTTTCCGGTGCAAATAAATTGCCAAGTTTACAGGACTCGGACAGGGACACGAGGACAGTGGGACAGGCGGCAGACAAGGGGACGCGATGTGAACGCATAATTGATAATGCGAGCGGCGTAGAAATCAGCTTGTGGCAAGTGGATGACGATGGCCAAGGAAGGAGGGATGAAGGAGGTGGCAGGTGGGGAAGGGAGGGGCAGCTGGAGGCAAGTCCTGTATCAAATTGACACTTATTCGCTGGCCGTCACAATCGTGACTCATCGCCCCAACTATAAAAGTGGCTAAAAATATACTGGGAAGAAGATGAACTCTGAAAATCTCTCAATAAACCTGGATAAAAATTCACAACAAAAAATATTCAGAAAATGTACGAAATGTTGTCACAGGCTTAAAGCCAATTTTGAAAATCAATTCACATTTAGGCCAACTCATCTCTACCTTCCCCTTCCCCTTCCCCCCCCCCTGACACCCTCCCGTCACGTCTATCAAATGCGGTCAACTGTCAGGATCAAAAATCAAAATTGCTTGGCACACGGCAAATGGAAAACCTCAAAATCAATTAATTTTATTGGCTACCCCATTTATTTTTTTCTTTTTTTCTGTAGAACAAACTGAAAAGTCATTGTGGCGACAAACTATTTGAAACGAGTATGTGGCACAGGCTTTGTTCGTGCCACACTCCAAAGGTTCGATTGCCACACACACACATCTTGCAACAGTTTAAAGCCGCTCCTTTGAAAATGAAAATCCAAAAATGCCTACAAATGAGGAAGAAGATTGCATGAAAAAGTTAAAAGACTTAATAATTAATTTGATAGAGCAACAAATCCTTTCCCTTTGATATCTTTCATGTTTTTTAACAACAAAAAAAAGTAAGCAAAACTTAATAACAAAATAAAACAAGATTGTTCAGCTTTAGGCCAAGCTGATCAACTAGGAATCAGACCATTGGTTAGGGCATAGATAAATATTGAGTAAAAGAACAGTAGCCAAAACATAATAGGGAAACAAATCGTAATGCAGAAAAAGAATCTTCTTCAAAAACAACTGTAAAACACAAATGTTCCGTTTTAAGCGAAGCTGATCAATTAGGAATCAGACAGTCGGTTAGGGCATAGATAAACATTGAGTTCCTTTCTATTTGGTATCTTTCGTATTTTTATCGGGTTTTCTCTGCTTGTTTGTTTTCCTTTGGGAGGGCGGGGGGATAGGGATTCCCACAGTTTGACATTGACAAAAGTGCAAAGGATTAAAACATGTGCAGTGCCTGGCAAAAATCCACAAAACAAAAATTAAGAAATAGCCACAAAAAAGCACCACACACTAATACACCTCTTGGAACGGTGTGTGTGTGTGCGAGCGTGTGTGTGTCTGTTGAGGTTGAGTGAGAAATTGAAGTCACGTAGTTGTGTGCAAATTTTTTGTACCGTTGACACTGACATTTTTTGTTGCCTGTTTTTCTATTTTTTGTTATTGCGCTTTTTAGTACAGATTTGGTGTCTTTCGTTTTTTTTATTTTTTATTTGGTTATGTTGGTAAATTTAATTTTTGTTTAGTAGCCAGGCGCACAGTGTGCGATGCCAGACTGATTAAATTTGCCAACATTTACGTGATTTCAATGCGTAATTTATGCCGCTGCTAACGGTACTCAGGAGAACACATTGCCATATGGGCAACAGTGGGAGAAGGGCATAGAGAGAGAGAGAGAGAGGGAAATGAAAACTTTTTAATTAGTTTAGTGCGAAGAGCGTTGCCAGACCAATATTAGAAATAAAAGCAACTCTTTTCAATTGCACCTTTTTTATTTACAGATTCACAAAAAGATAGTCGTTGGTGTCTAATGTAGGTTTGCATAGTTGCCACAAAGGCATGCCACACAAATGCAGAGGTGCTACAGCAATTGAGGTCTTGGTCTCTCTGTTTAGAGATCTTATCGTGCAACTCTGTTGCAACTGCTGATGCTGCTGCTGCTACTGCTGCTGCTGCTGCTGCTGCTGCTGCTGCTGCTGCTGCTGCTGCTGCTGCTACTGCTGCTGCTGCTGCTGCTGCTACTGCTGCTGCTGCTGCTGCTGCTGCTGCTGCTGCTGCTACTGCTGTTGCTGCTACTGCTGCTTCTGCTACTGCTGCTGCTGCTACTGCTGCTGCTGCTGCTGCTGCTACTGCTGCAACTGCGACTTGCCACATCCACATCCAATTAAGCAGATATCCTCGTCGTCCTCGAAGGCCTGTCAACGTCGTGCAAAAGGTGAAAAGTTGCTGCGATATCAAATGTGCCAAAGCCTGGCCAAAAACGCGTGACTTGTCTGGAGTCACCAGCGACTACTAACATTTGCCAGTGTTGAACAGCACAGAAAACTGCCATCTTTAAATGCCCTTTGCAAGTGTTGAGCTTTTATTCAAGCATTGCAAATTAAATGCACTTTGTGTTTTACTTTTTTTAGAAAACACATTGAAATACAAATAAAATGTTTTCCACTTTAATACAATTTAGACATATTAAATTTAATTACATCATTTTGGTTAGTGTATACAAAGCAGCGACTTCAATTCAGCAATTCCTTCTCTTTTCATTTTTAATGCTGTCCGTTTTTATTATTTTTTTTTTTGGCTCACAGCCCAATTTAATAGTTTTTCGATTTGTTGAAAGCAAAACGCCAAAGCATAGAAAATAAATTGTCACAAAATGCTGGGCAAACCCAACTTAAGAGCAACCGCAAAGGTTGGCAAAAGTTTCGGAGAGAGAGAGAGGGAGGGAGACAGCACTCAACTTCTACTTGGTCTTATCTTTATCAATTGCGAAGGAAAGCGCATCGAGAGCTTTCCTTGCTGCTCTTGTTGCTGCTGCTGTTGCTGTCGTCACATATCGAATGCTGGCAAAAAGTTCGACGACTCTCGCCCACCTTTCCCCCCACCCCCCCCCCCCTCCCATAATCCTTCGTAAAAAGTCGGAGAGAGGCCAAAAATCTTGCCGTTTTGGCCGCCCACCAACTTTATTGAAGTTGTAAATAACTTGAAGTATTCGCAGGCAAATGGCAAGAAATGAAAAATGAATTCAATTGAAATTCATTTGATTTGCTCTCTTCAAATAACTGCATAATTATGAACGCATTTTGCACTCGTCATAAAATCGAATAAATATAAACATAAAACCGAGAACAGGAATAAAATCAAATTAAAGTGTCCCTTTTTATGTGCATAAAGTGCCCCTTCTTAACAGTGTCGTCTGCGTCTGTTGTAAGTAGTTGTAAATATGCTCAACATGCTGCACACTCAATGAATGAAATGTGTGCACAATGTTGAAAATAGTTGTAACACCCCCCGCAGCCCCCCTTGGGTCCACACTTCCTTCTGTTGTTGCTCTTTTTTTTGTTGCTGTTGTCCATAGCAGGCAGCTTGTTGTTGTACAACTTCCGCTTATATGGACACCACTTCAGCTTGATAAATTGATGTTGCCGGTTTTAAAAATGGCAAAAGAGAAAATAAAATACGGAGCAGCTGCAACAGCAAAGACTGAACTTGACTTTGTTATACCCCGTACATAAACTATATTATATATAATAAAATAATATTGTATATAAATATGCACTAAAAACTTTTGATTTTCACCTGCAACTCTCATTCATTAGCTTTATAGCAGTTAGCTTACAGTTCATTTGGTTAGGGTATTTTCCAAGCTCTGCTCAGACAATGTTGGCAGAGTAACTGATTATCCTTGTGTCGACAGTTGGCTATGTGCTTGCTTGTGGCTCTGTATAACTGCAACAATGCAGTAAGTCAGTCAGTCAGTTGACGAACTAAAGGGCAATAACAACACATCAACTTGCGGGCACATAAATTTTGGAACTCACAATATTAAGTCCATTAAAAAAATATAAAACTTAAAATGCTAACGGATCATAGCAGTCAGCTTTTAGAAGGCAGCAAGCAAATGTGGTATTTAATTTTAGTATTAATAAACTGCAAGCTGAGTTTACCATTGTTTCAAAAACTTCACAACCAATCTTTAAAAAAAATACCGAGTAGGCACAGCATAAAACTGGTACTTTTAGCAAGCCACAAAACTTAGTATGTTTTGTCTCTCTGTATTTTAGAGCTCCCCGCATACGGTCACATTGTCGCAAGGAAAACAAAACATCTGAAAATGCACGCAAATGCAAAATTAATAACATTACTAATACTGGGTGAGTTTTAACAAATACACCCTATACATTGCGCTAATAGAGGTGTGTGCTTAACAGGAATATGCACGGCAACAGCACACGGAGATCTTATTGGCGCGCTGTCTGCACTACAATACTTTGACTTGTATCTCGACATGAATGGGACGACGACGACATCGACGGGCAACATGTCGCGCGGCCAATGCGACTACAGCTTTCAGTCGTACGCGCTGATGCGCGATCGTCACACTTGTGTGCCGGACGATGAGCACATTGTTCATCTGTCGGAGGCGCCGCAACAGCGTCGCCCACCCATAATGTTGAAATGCCTGCAACGCGATCTGTCGCAAGCTGGCAACGATACCAATGTACTTCCGAGACTGCTGATGCTGAGCACAGCCAAGGAGATTCTGACGCTGCTGAAACCCATTGGGAATGCCACTAAACGTCACGAAGCCGGAAGCTGTGTCGTCATCCACTTTTGCACACCGTTCAGCTTGGAATGTGCTCGGGTGGCAAAGATTGTTAATCTGATGCCACATGTGTTTCCCACGCTCCCTTTTGGCTACATTGATGCATCGCAGTTTACCCGATTCAATGCCGAGTTTGGCATCATTTCGCTGCCAACGCTGATGATTTTCCACCAGGGCAGACCGCTGATCAAATACGATGCACAGGATAAGGCCAGCGTGATGACATTTATCATGCGACACACAAATATTCGACCGGTTGACTTTCATCTCATTCATCCGTTTGCACTCGGAATGGGCCCGTTGCCATCGGTGCCGGGTTACAAAACCGATATGTATCTATTTCTCTCCTGGGGATTCATCATCGTTTGCCTGGGGAACTATGTGCGACGCACTCTCTTCTGGAAGCAGCTGGTGGAAATGGTGCAACGCAATTGGCGCGAATCCGAAGAAACCCAAATGGAAATGATTGACTAATTTCATTTTTGAATCAGTTTTAGGGGGTAGTTCCAATAATAACTGGGGCAAATTAACTAAGTGTTTGTAATGTATATTTTCGTTTAATTAAATTCACATTAACATTTACGCTCATTGCCTTATAGTTAATTACATATGCATATTTGGGATTTAATAGTTGAGTTCCTGTTTTATGTTTTTTTTTTCAAATTTATCGCTGCAAAATGTAAAGCTTACTTATTTCGAAAAAAAAAACAAACTAAATTCTCGTTGAATATTTTATATGTAGAACTTAAGCTTAGTGCTTTCAATATTATTCAATAGTTTCTTTAATTTGTAATACAACTAAAAATTTGCATTAACAGTTTTACGTGTGTGGGTGTGTGTGTGTGTCAACAGTTGCCTGGAATGCAAAAAAAAACTATATTGATATATTTTAGTTAATTTTTTTGGCAGATTTGCGTGCGAAAAACCACATCAGATATTTTGTCATTTTCAATTCGTGGAGTCTTCTCCAAGCACGCGAAACTGCACATAAATTTTTGTCCTTATGTAGTTGTTATTAAGCATTGTAATTGTTTATCGATAAATGTACTAATGGTGTGGTGGCTTTGCAATTGGAGGCGACTGCTAAATTATAACCGTCTACATATGTGTGTGTGTGCGTGTGTGTGGTGGGTATCTAGGTATGTGTGTGTTTATTTTCCCCTTATCCGATTATTGAGGCTTGTTTCGCTTGGCCGATTTGAGGCGTGGCTCATTCGCATCCTCAACTCCATTGGAATTGGAATTGGACTGCTGGTGATGATGATGCTTCAGACGCTGCTGGCGACGGGCGGCTGCATGATTTGCCGCATAGGGATGTGGATGTATGCTGTTTGTTTGTAACAAAGAGAATAACATATTAATTTCCATTTTAAATGCAATTCAACAATACGTAAGGACGAAAGGGTACAACAATACGTATACAAAATAAGATATGACAACGTAAAAAGAGAGAGTAATTCCAATTCGAAAGTAAATTTGTTCATAAAAATGGTGAGAGCGATGCGAGGCGAAATGTGTGTTATTCAAAATGAGAGAGAGCGGGAGAGCGAGGAAGAGCGAGCTTTTAAACAGGCATAAGCTGGATGAGAGAGGGGGTGGGTTGGGGCGGGGTAGACGAGCGGGCACCGTTACGTGAAGTGAAAAGGTACGCAGTAGTTAATCTATGTTGTTGCAGTCCCAACGTAAGACAACAGCAGCGGCGCAGTAGCAGCAGCAACAGCGTTAGAATTTTGATAAGCGTTGTTTGTTTTTTTTTTGGTAGTTGGTTGTCAGCGTAGTTTACGTAGATAGTAGTGTGTCACGTGGTACGTAGATGAGTAACGTTGACCAATTAGGCGTAGCGTAGTGTAACGTGTAACGTAACGATGATTTCAATGCGCAATTAAAACATAAAACGTAATGGAATTTGTCAAAAAATTGCAATACAAAAAATTCAAATAAGAGACCAACATCGCGGCGGGGGGGACGGGTCTACGTAATACGCAAACATGCTGATTACGTGTGACGTCGCCTTATTCGTTGCGATGCTCTACGTAGAGAATGTTTGTTTGTGTGTGTGTTTGCTTATGTGTTTAGTAGTAGTTTTTATGTACATAGCTGATTATTGTTGTTGAGTGTGTGTGGCGGAGGCTTACACGTAACATGTGGCTCGTAACGCAGCATAACGTGTGACGTATGAGGCGGTCGCAGCGATGATTTTGTGGCTCGTCGTAAAAAACGCCATGTGACTTTTGTTGATTGGTTGGTTGCTTTGTTTGTTAGTAGGTGGATGGGATTAACGTAGTCGCTAACGTAATCGTTAACGTAGCGCGTCGGTGATCGTTGTTCAATATTACGTCGTAATGTGTATATATATATTTATATTTATATATAGTAGTAGTATGTATTGATTATAGTTTTTGATTTCTTTTATTTGTGTTTCTACTTGCGATAGAAACGTGAATTATACAAACGCCAATCTCTGCATTAGAATCGAAATATATATATTATGGTAAAGTGAGAGAGAGAGAGAGGAGAGAGAAATAGAGCGAGAACTTGTTAATTAAGTTATACAATTTAAAAAAATAACATATACGTTAAATATGTTTATTATATATATGTAGTGTGTAACGACTATTTTAACTTTAGCGGGGAAAAAGCCAACTAACGCAACGTAACGCAGATAATTTGTAGAACTTATTACGTCGAACTTGACAAGTCAAATAACGCAACGTAACGTAAAGTGAACTTTCTGTTAGAGGAGAAAGCGTTTTATGGTTTTTTTAAACGATTAATATTTGACTAATATCTGAGGCCTATTTTTGTGGGGGTATTGTTGTTGTTATTGCTGTTGTTGTTTTTGTTGTAGTTGTTGTAGTCTTGTTTTGCTTATGCGAACAAACCTTGGCGTTGCGGCAATGCTGTGACTAACACTGGAAACGGTGGCCAGTGGTGACGATGACGGAGTACGTAGTGGGCGACGAGGAGTGGCCAAATGCTGACCGTTGCGTAAATACGCTCGACGCGATGCTGAAGCATTGACGTAATGATTGTTGTTGTTGTTGTTTGTTAGGTCGTAGGCAGAAGGCGAATTCGCTACTGCTGCTGCTGTTGTTGTTGTTGAGGCGACGAGACGGGGCGAAGTTGTTGCTGCTGCTGCAGTGTCGCTGTTGCTGTTGTTGTCGTCGTCGTATGGAATCGATTCGAAGAAAATGTAAAAGAGATTACAACAAAACACAGTTTTGGGGGAGGGGAGTGGTGGAGGACGTATATTAGGTCTTTTTTTTAGGCACTCTTAAGCACTTAAGTGTTACTTTTTTGGGAGTCAGTAGCAGTTTTTCATAGCGTAGGGAAATCCGTTAACGTAACGCGCGTTTTGGGTCTTCATTTACGTAACGTATGTTAAATGGATGAAGTGATTCAAGAACTAAATAATTGAAAACTTAAAAGCAATTCGAAAAAAATATATATATAAATTTGAAAATCAGAGAGCATATATAACAATAAACAAATTGCTTGTCGCCTACCTCAAGAATTGTTCTCTTTTTTGATTTATCTTTTAGTATTTGTATTTTTAACGTTGTTGAGGAATGTAAAAGCAGAAATTTAAATTCAATACATATATATAGATATTTATATACATATATATGCTTTTAGGTTTCTTGGACTCTGATATAGAGATTCGTTTATATATATATATATATGTATGTAGATAGTAAAATATATACTGTATGTACTTTGCTTGATTTAGTAATTATTGTATCTGCAAGTAAATACAAACGTTTAAATTTAGCGGGCATTGTTACACACAAAAATATGTAGTACAAAAAAGGGAACAGCCTAACTCTGTTAAGGTGGACGTGGGGGTGTAGGGAGGGAAGGGAATATGCCTTGTGTTGCTCTCAAGCTTATGTTATGCAACTGTTAGTGTGCAACCCGCTGTTACTAACAGCTGTATGCTCTGTTAAACAAAAGTAAGGTAAGCTCTGTTAAACAACTATCAATTTAGATGTCTCTATCATATTATTATATTAAATTAGAGTTGTTAAATATATTTTGTAGTTGGCATTGTAAGATAAATTAAGAAACTCAAACGTAGTTTTAAGGGTAGCTGCAAGTAACAGCCGCATTTTGACTAACATGTTTAAGCCGTGTTAAGCAGACACAGCTGTTAACCTTAACAGCGACACAAGACATATGTTAACAGTTACAGTGTTAGAAAAGGCCAAAAGCTCTCGAGTCAAGTGTCGCAAGTGGAAAACAACAAATGGTTAACAAAGAATCATACTCAGAATCTTAGGCGACTCTTAGACACTTTAAAACCTGTAAGCGACTTGCAAGGATATTGATTGATCCTTCAATAAGCAGTTGGACTCACCTGGTATGCGGTGCCGTTGACGGCGCTGGTACAGCGGGCAATTGACGGCCGGCGGAGCGTGTCGGCTCCTGGATCACACAATCATCATCATCATCGTCATCTAACGGTTCAATGGTCAGCGTCGAATTGTTAGCGGCTGGACCTGCCGTGATGGCCTGCATTCCACCGCCGCCATGTGGCACAATGCCACGTGTGGCACGTGTGGTGAATTCGCGATCAAATTGCTCGGCCTCCTCCTCATCCAGATTGATAAACTCCTGACGCTCCTCCAGCTGGCCGGAGCGCAAATCCTGCTCCTTCTCAATGATGTGCGCCCGTTCACCAATATGATGACCAATGGCCATCTTTTTCATGCCCGTACGCGAATCCTGTACGGTTTTGCGTGTCTCACGCACGCCACCAGGACCTGTCTTTGTGCTCGAGCTGGCCTGATAGATCTGTGGACGACCGTCGGGACCCGAGGACATGGTCATCACGGTGCTTTGGCAAAATGAGGCGCCAGTATTAGCGCTAATATCTGCAATAATAAGAATAACATTAGTTATATATACATATATATAAAAGATATATACACCTGTAGACAGCAGAATAGATGTGAAAACAATAACATGTGATTTTTATAGATTTTAAGATTTTAAATGTATTCATAAGAATTTAGGCTTAAGTGAGCTATCGAATATTAAATGTGCCAAGGACATCAGCTCTAAGAACAAGTGAAAAATTAACAATTGGAAGATCTCAGAACTTCTTTTGCAACGCTCTCAGAAAAAAAAAACATTAAAAGGCACGAGGTATTCAAGAAAGCTTCACCAGCAATCGATAATCGTATGGTGTTATTAGCTAAAAGTGATAATTCTGAGTCATCAAATAAACGCCGATTACTGAGTCCAAAGTTAGCTAGTAGAATATTCAGTAAAGTTCCAGCAAATTTTGAGATTGGGGGGATGAGCCAACTTCGCGTTGGCTGATTAGGACTACTACAGATCAGAGGGTGCAAAAAATAAAATGACACAACATTCTCTGGAATGATAAAAATCGGACAAATTTGTTTGATAACGATGCTAAAAGAATATTATTTATATATATAATATTCCATATTAAGATTGGTTGTCTTCACTCCTATTTTATTGTCCAGTAGTGAATATATTTAAATGAATTATACGTACCGGCATTAAGCAAACGATTAAAATTGGGCATGGCTGGAAAGCCAAACAAACCACCGCCCATGGGAGCCAACGCCTGTTGGCTGCGATCCATCAAAGCTCCCTGCTGGAATCCGGCATCAAATGGCGACTGAGCCAGCATATTGAACGGATCCGGCATAAAGCTGTTCATCAAGCGATTCATCGAACGCATTTGCATATTCATTGCATTCATGTGATGGTTCATGTGATTGCTGTGAATAAAGAATGGAATCTTCAGTTTAGTTTATTTTGACTTGAAATAAGTTTAAAACGAACTTTGTTGTCTCTGTCATCGATTCCGAACTTTTTTTCGATTTTTTGCGGTGAGAATTTCGTTGGCGTTTCATAATTATAACAAAAGTGTAACAAAGTCTAGAAGTGCTTCTTTTTTATGAAAGCACTGAAACTTAAGCCCATATACTAAATTTGTAGCCTGCTATTCTTTCGTTTAAAAATATATCGTTTTTTCCTTCAATGTTCAATTCTAAAAGTGTTAAATTAACGATTTGCACGAGGCTCCTGGAAAATTCTTATTTCTAGCATTTTTCTCTTTACTAAATTGATGAAATTATTTGCAACAGCTGTTTTTTTGCATACATTTATATTTTATTTATTTATATTTATATATATATATGGTGACACTGGCAAAACAATGCACTTTTTTAATGTCACTGCATGCAAGCAAAAAAGCTAAATAAATAAATCAAATAATTCACATGCCAAAATCAAGATATTTAAATTAGCAATAAATAAAACGTAACTTTCTTTAAGGCACGCTTTAATCATGCATATGCGTTGTGGTTGCAAAAAAATAAAGCGAAAAGAAAAACTAAAACTTAATTATTTATAAGATTGACAGCAGCCGCAAGCGTGCAATCGAAATTATCGATTAATTACGAGCCCTCGTCTTCGTCGTCGTCTTCTTTTCTTCCTGCTGCTTTTTACGCTGGCATGCTGCGCACTCACGCACACAAGCACACAACGAAAAACTGCTTTGCGTGTGTATTGTGTAAAATTTACAAACACTCATACACTCACAAATGCGTTTTCTGCTTTGCCCAGCGGAGCACCTAAATCGGCAGTGTATGTAAAACCGTGAAAACCGCACAAAACAACACAACACACAACCAGTCTTTTTAATTATCTTGCTTCTCTCTGCGCTTTAAGGGCCACAACTTTTCCTCACACTTTTCGTGGAAAAAAATTTTCCACGCCCCAAAAACAACAACTACTTTGCAGGTTTTAGGTCTTTTCTTTTTTTACTTACTTCATGAATCCGAGATCATCATCGATGTCGCCCATTAACGCACCGAACATCGACATATTTGATTATTTTTATTTGCTTACACGGTGCTTATTAAAATGTTTTTTTTTCTATTTCTTATTTTTGTATCTCTTCTTATTTGCAACAAACTTCACGAGTTTTCTCACAGCAATGCGACTACATGGAAATAGTACAGAAATACCAAAGCCAAAACTACCACAAATATATACCTATATGTAGAGAGCTGCCAACTTGACGGAAAAAAATGAAATGGCTGTTAATATTTGAATTTTGCTCATATGAAATTTATATTTTATCAATGCTCACTTTATTTGATTAAATGTTAAACAAATTTATTTTAAACGGTACGTTAAGTTAATTTTATCGCTAAACTTTGTTCGCTGTGCTTATCATCTGTATATGTATATATGTATACATATACTCTGACATATATTTCCTTTTTTATAGATAAGGCTGCGCCTGCTCCTCAATCCAATTGGTGTGGTGCATTACGCTGGTGTACACGCCAGGGAAGCCCTCACGGGCACAGCCCACACCCCAGGAGACAATACCGACCAGGACACCATCCACAGCCAGTGGACCGCCTGAATCACCCTGGCAGGCATCCTTGCCACCCTCCAAGAAGCCAGCGCACAACATCTCATCGGTGATGGTGTAATCCTTGGTCATGTATTGATCCCCGCACATATTGGTATCCACAATCTGCACATCGACTGCACGCAACAGGGCGGGCAGTGCTTCATCCTCTTCCGTCCGCTTGCCCCAACCACTGACCTTGGCAAGGGTGCCCGCTCGTGGCATATCCACAGCCAGGGCGATGGGCTGCACCAGACCCGAGTAGATCAAGGGTGCAACTGTGATAATCATGCCCACATCATTCACATGCGTCTTCTTATTGAAGCCAACGTGCGGTATCAATTTCGTCACCTTGACACCCTGCTCATCCAGATCCGCAATCGAATTCTGTCCAGCCACAATTCTAATATACGACGCGAAGCGTCCCTTGATGCAGTGGGCAGCGGTGAGCACCACTCGCGGCGCATAGAGGCTGCCACCACAGATGTGCAGCAACATGTAGGTCTCCAGCCGCACCGACACCTGATACGGATAGCTGGCAATGTCCGCATCCTGTCCGCCCACAATGCGGCCGTCGATGGCGGCGCCACTGCTGATCGCCAACAGCGAGAGCAGACCCAGAACGACTATTCCCAAATACGACGACGACATTTCGCTTAATCGAATATTGTACTTTTGACATATTAATCGGTTGTGCCACGACTCTTATATACGGACTCATGCTTATCGCTGTTAAAACCCGAAATCGCGACGAAATTCAGGAATATTATCGGATTACGTTAACACAAAATTTGATGATATTATAAATGTTTATGTGCGTTTCTGTTTTTTATATCCATTATAAACATAAGCTGCTGTCGGTAGGCTTCTAAAGAGAAATTTCTTAAAGATTATCAAACCATAGACCCATAAGTTCTTAGATAAGTCTTTTTATGATATAGGAGAAACCAAAACAAAAAAAACCAAATACCAGACCCAATTAAGCAAAAACATTACTAGTCATTCAATAATTATAAGAATATTACTTTGAGTCATATTCAACGAACTTTGATATTTTTGTAGTGACAGGCGTCTGCGATTTATTTAATCTAATTTCATTAAAACCTTAACATGTCTACAGATTAAAATCCCCTTTGGCGAGTGGCAAAGCACGAGTCTGAGATAAGAACCAACAATTACTTTGATTTTTATGTTTCCCATATAATATTTTATATTTCGATATAAACAAATATGGGGCCCGCTACTATATCGTAATTTTATATGGTAGCCAATTTTTGAAATCAATTTTCGGTTAGTCATTAAATTAATAGCTAAGTTGTTGTTAAGTTGTTTAAATAATCGATGAATCATATTGTTGTGCTTAGCCACTGATCAAATAGTAATAGCTCATCAAATACACTGCTCAAAACTATAGGATATTATAGAGTATTTTAAGGATACAAAACAGTATTTAAATTTAGAACAGAACGACGTTGCTTAAGCATCGAGTATAGACTGATGCCGAAATACTTCCGATGGTTTATTGAAAACTACTAAATTATCGAAAAGCTATCTACAGTTATTCTAATCCTACTTAGGACATTATCTAAATAAATATTTACTGCTGCAAATGCGTCTAGACGCATTATTTGTTAATCTTAGTTCGGCTAACTCTTATCGCGGAAGGTTTTATTATGGCCACGTCTTTCCATATCTTCTCGATAAGAGCCCTCCTTGGTTATCTTACCATTGTAAAATTGAACAGTTTTGTTTTTGCATATTTTTTGAATATGCATTTCATATTTTATCATTAAGAAGTTGAATGTTTTAAAAGGTTTTTGGAAATCTTATCTGAAATTACGTCCTATATCTATTATTAAAATTTAAGCTTTTACAATTCTGTACTACCCATAAAAAATGATTCTAATATGTCAAGTTGTTATTTCCGAGAGACTACCATAATAAATTAACTTTTTGAGTTTAAATTAGGCAACCGTTAAAATCAATTTCGTGTTATCGACGCAAATCGATAAGTATGTCCAACTAATTCCATAGCAGCCAGCTTTGGAGCGTAGGCAACCTGAGCAGATTACAATTTAAAATTGCCCATATGGATAAGATAAGTGTTAAAGCTAATTGAAATAGATTTATAGTTCTGGTATTATCGCCATTTGATTGTCCGATTGAATAATAAGTCAGCTATGTATAAAAACCCAAAGACATCGGAATTTAGCTTCAGTTCGAGGGAAAATGTTTCGTCTTTTGATCGGATTGTGTATTCTGGGTTTGGGGCTGGCGGCCACTACTGTCCAAAGTGGTGTACCCATGCCCGATGGTCGCATTGTGGGTGGCACCGAGACGGATATATCCCAATATCCCCACCAGATATCCATGCGATATCGGGGCAATCACAGATGTGGCGGATCCATCATTGCCACCAATATAATTGTGAGCGCCGCCCATTGTGTGGTTACCCTCAGCGGTCCTGAGGATCTGGCCATCATAGCTGGCACCACCTCTATATTCAGGCCAACTGGTCAAGAGTTGAGGGTTCGCGAATTCATTGTACACGAGAAGTATAGGAGCTTGAACAATGACTACGATGTCGCCATCCTAATTCTGAATGGTGATTTTATCTTCAATAAATCTGTTCAACCAATTACTTTGGCTGTGGAGCGCCCGGATCATGATACAATCGTTACTGTAACCGGCTGGGGAACAACTACCGAAAACGGTGACATCTCTGACAATCTTCAGGAGGTGGATGTGAACATTGTGGAGAATACCAACTGCAAGAGCGCCTATTCCATTCTCTTAACAAGTCGCATGTTGTGCGCTGGTGTCAATGGAGGTGGCAAGGATGCGTGCCAGGGTGACTCCGGTGGTCCATTGATCTACAAAAATCAACTGCTTGGCATTGTGTCGTGGGGCACGGGTTGCGCTCGTCCCAATTATCCGGGCGTATATGCCTCGGTTCCCGAACTTCGCGACTGGATTTTGGCAACTCGCGATGCCAACGCAAAAGTGGGCAGTATTGATTTTCTCTGAAGTTTATGAATTCTGAATATTATAGACACTGAGTAACAAAAATAAAAGAATAAATCACATGTGGCTATATATTTGATTACGTGTTTTACTAATAAATTAGCGAATAGCTGATATTGAAAAGAAATAATAATAATAACACGTTATCTGGTCGCTTAGATTATGAGACAAAATGTTGACCTTGCTTCGTTCATAGCGAGCAGCTTTAGAGAGCGAACCGCTTAGATTGTGAATTAAAATTGTGGCACTGCTTTGTAAGCTAAATTCGTATCAAGCAGCTTTCGGAGACAAAATGGGAGAGAGAGAGCAAGCAATGGGTGAGAGAGAAGAAATATACGTTGGCTTTTCAATGTTTATAATAAGAGTAAGCAATTGGTGAAAGAGAAGAGAAGAGAAGTTCGTTGCCTTTTAAGTAAATTCTTCTTTCTTTAGAGAAAGTAGTGTAAATTTAATGGATTGATTATATGTAAAGGCAAATCTCAAAAGCCCCAAATCATCCAATATCTTAACTAATTTTCGAAGTCTTGTATTTTCATAGCAAGCAGCTTTAGTGAGAGAAAAGTGCTTTAAGTCAATTAATTTCCTTTCTTTAGAGAGAGTAATATAAATAAATGAATTGATGTCATAATTAGATAAGCAAATGTGAAAAACCCAATTAATTTTTGTGATGTTATTTCATAGCAAGCAGCTTTAGAGAGCGAGAGAACATGAGAGAGAAAACCTTTAAGTTAATTAATTTGCTCTCTTTTTTGAGAAGGTAATATAGATTTGATCGATTTCTGTCACGATTAGATAAGCAAATCTCAAAAGCACCCATATTCTTAAAGATCTAAAAGATCTAAATTAATTTTCGTTGTTTTGCCATTATTTTCTATATTTAGTTACGTCACTCTAATCGGCGGGTTAATTACTAAATTGTTTAATTTATTATGGAATGGGCAGTAAATCGGTAAAACAGTGGCTGAATGCATATCGCTTATAAACAATTGCTGATAGCGCCTATCACCGCATGCCATAGGCATATATATATGTATATGCGTCGTTTTGCCATTTATAGTGCTCCGGCGGATGTCAGAGTATCCTCGATCCACGTCTTCAGGCTGGGTGCGTACGTATAGACCGAGGGATAGCCCGGCCGGCCACAGCCACGACCCCACGAGACGAGACCCACGAGCTTTTCATCTACGATCAGAGGACCGCCCGTATCGCCCTGGCAGGCATCGGTGCCACCTTGGGCCACATCGCCGGCACAGACCATGCGGTCCGTTACCTCACCCGCGCCATAGATGCCATTGCACTGGTCCGAGCTGACGATGGGCACACGTGCCTGCTCCAGAGTGGGAGTGGAGGGACCCCATTCCTCGCGATAGCCCCAACCGATGACGATCGCCTCACGACCAGTCGCCGGACGTTCCGGACGCAACTCGATCTTTCGCAAGCCGTACTGCGTCAATTTCAATGGTATTTCCAATATGACGACACCGATATCATAGTCCACCGTGATGGAGTTATATTGCGGATGTGAGATCCATTGCGAGACGGGATACACGAAACCATCGGTGCCATTGCGCGTATTGGCGCCAGCAACCACAATGAGTTTCGTATCCTGCGTCAGATCAGCCAGACACTGGGCAGCCGTGACTATGCCCCGGTCCGAGTAAATGACTCCGGCACACTCGTGCATGTACGCCGATTTGCTGCTCCGACGGTAACGCAGGGATACGCAATATGAATGCCGTAATATGTCAACCCGGGAACCATTGATGATCCTCCCCTCCGGATGTGCTTCTGAGTGCCAAACGAACGCAGCCAGCACCAGCAGCGGCAACAAAGTCAAACTATTCCCGAGAATTCTCATGTTTTGCAACTCGACGATCGATCGCCACATATCGAACTGATTAACAAATTTGTGCTGCTTCTCGCCTTTTGCAGTCTTAACATTTTCCCGGTGATTATCTTAATTGCCGTCATTCCAGATAGGGCCCCCTGACCAGGGTTCGAGCCGATAACGCCGCTAAGCTAATATGCAAGCAAATCGAGCTGTCAACATTTCATATGCTTCGTTACATTACGTTACGTTGTGAGACTAGTTACGTTCAGGCGTTACGTTGCGTTAACAAGCTTTTTACTATTTTCAGTTTAACTTGTGCTACTTTCGTATTAATTAATCTATAAATCTTTATGGAAAATCGTTTATCTGTGTAAATGAAGTTGAAAGTGGAGAAATATACTTTGTAACTTGTAACACACATCGGAAAATTTACTCTTTAAGTTTTTTTTTAATTCAAATTCAAACTTCTATATCTTAGCAAAAAATAATCCGATTTACGAATTATTTTCAACATTTTGCAGGGTATTTTATATATATCTTTATTCTGCATCAAAATATTAAATTACTCGTGTTTGCAACTTTGAAATAACATGAAGAAGTTAAATATAGATATATATCAAATTGATTTAACAATCTGTCCCATAAACCTATCGCGTATCCACGTACGACGTTATCAGCTATTTACGAGACGGAATAAAAACCTTGAGATTAGAAATGCACTATAAAAAAAACCGTTGCATACTTAATGTATTATTTGGGTATAAAAAATAGGTTGATAATAAAGATTATAAGATTAGAAACGCACTGAAAGAAAAGCCGTAGCCTACTTTTTGTATTATTTGGGGTTTTCCAAATTGTTTTAATCTTATAAGCACAAAGCGTAATTTATATTGGGCTAATCAAGGCCTTCCATAGAAATACAACTTATTGAATTTTGAATCAACCTTGATTAAGTCAAGTAATAAAACAAATCAAAGTAATAAAATACAAAAATTGGGCGGCAACCAACAACAAATTTATTTGGACATGTGATTGAAATGGAAACTGAAAATATCCATTGGATATGGTGAAACTGGTAACTACTGGACAATGCCCATCTTGGCATGGATCCAGTCGATATAATGCGCGACATTGGCATAGACGCCGGGATGTGAGGGCAGAGCGCACGATCTGCCCCAGGAGACGACGCCATGGACCTTACCGCGAACGGTTAGCGGTCCACCCGAATCACCCTGGCAGGCATCCTTGCCACCCTCGCCACGAACACCGGCACAGAGCATCCCGGGTGTAATCCTTCCGCCACCATAATCCCTGTCACACTGCTCATTTTCTACAATGGGCACATCGACAGCGAGCAACTGGTATGGTGGAGAGCCTCCAGCTGTAGTGGTGCCCCAACCGGTTACGGTGCTCTTCTCACCGTCCTTGGGCGACTCGGTGCCCAGCTCAATGGTCTTCATCGTAAAGTTATTCAATGGCAACGGCGAACCCAACAAGAGCAGTGCAATATCATTGTCATATGTATCTGGATCGTATTCCTCGTGCATGAGGATTTGGGAGACTCTGACAACGACGCCATCGGTGCCGTTGCGCAGACTGGTGCCGGCAACAATCTGATATTGACTTGCCAACGTGGCAATAACACAATGCGCCGCCGTCAGTATGTAATTCTTATCAATGATCGATCCACCACAGCGATGGGTATAGGGATTCTTGGGCGTTGTGATTCCCTTGAAACGCATCGACACCTGATATGGAAAGTGTATCACATCTGTTTCATAGCCGCCCACAATGCGTCCGTTGGGGGAGTCGTCCTGCAGAGGAAGTGCCGTGACCACGATCACTAGACTCAAGCTCAATGCGAGCAGCAACAGATTCGCGTGTTCCATCTTCAACAATACCTGAGAGACTGAAAAAATTACCAAATCAATGGATTGATTAATTCGATGGATTGTAAAGTCATCCACCTTATCAACAGGGCGGTCAAAACCGATTATATCATTCTATAGGTGGCCATAATGGTTTACCACCTTACCTTATGGCACCCAATCAGTCAAGCGTTCGCACAGTGACTCAAAACTATTGAAATCCAGCACAAAAATCATAATTCATTTTTCTCTTTAAGAATATTTCAATTTTTGAAATGTAATTTTAAAGCGCTAAGATTCGATTAAAATTACGTTAGAATCTATTAAGTATTATTATTATAAATTGCGGTACCATCACTGCGACATAGAAGATCTACTGTGTTCCCTTCTGAGCTAATAGCTCCTCCACCAAGCCCAGCTCCTGCATGAATACTAGAATCTTTGTTGAGGGCTTCTATGTCCTGAGATTTCATATCATGCATTCCTAGGATGCTGCATCTGCATTCTGCTAGGATGTGCATTGAGGACTCCTCTTCGCTTCCACAAACAATGCCCTGTCAATAGACTGGTGAGTATCTTAAGCCTTTTCTTCCCCATGCATATTATTTACTTAAATGGTTTTTTATTATTGCCACCCACAAGACTTCTGGCTTGTCGGAGTCCTGGTGCCTCTGCCCAGCTCCGTTTTCGCCTCTGTCTTTCTTCGTTTCTGAGTTGCAGCCGTATTGTTTGCCTTCCAATGCCACAATACGATTCTGGTCCTGTTAGGGGCCTCTCTGCCCAGATTCTCGCTTGCTCATCAGCCGTTCGTTCCCCGCTGTGTCCCTGTGGCCGGGTCCCATCTTAGGGTAAGCCTATGTCCCAAGTTAGTCAAGCTTATTTTCGCCCCCTTATAGCGTTAATTGCTGCTGGTCTATAAGATAGGATGGATATATCCGTATTCCGACAGTTACGTTTCTCCATCGCACATACCTCAGCTTGAAATATGCTAATAGGCCTCCCAGGGACTCATGGTAGTATATCCGAGGGCCTCCAAGGCCTGTGCCCTGCTTGGTGTGTGATCCATCGGTGTACCATTTTATGGTGTGCGGTTTCATAGGTTGGACTTCGTCTAATGTCGTCCAATCCCTCTTGCTGCTCATATGAACTTTGAAATTTCGCTCGAATAAGTAACCGGCTGCCATTTCGTTCCTAGGCTGCATTGCTAGGTGAAGTTCATCTGAAAGAAGATGGGCACCTCTATATAGATTAGGATATGATGGCCCCCAACTCCTTCTGCTGACATCCTTAGAACCGTTGCTTTCTGTTGCAACCCTACAGTATGGTAGAGGGCTATTGTCGGGCAGGTGCGCAATGCGTGACACTACGGCTCTCAGCCAATCCGCAGAGCCTTCATCGGAGCATTCAATTAGCAAGAAGCCAACTCTGAAGTGAATGCCCACAAAAAAGACCACAGTGTTCCATCAACCGGACGCAATGACCTCGTCTACGGAGGCCTCTTCGAACACAGAAAAGTCTCAGTGTTGAGTGAGGTTCTGTGGGAAAACTCGGCTTCATGGGCGCTGCTCGTCACGTGCTCGGGCGCATCTCCAGGCCTTCCTGATAAAATATTAATCTATAGATAGATTTTTAAGAACTGGTCAAAGTAAGACAAACATTGTTAAATATTTATTAAAAAACGGAAAAATGCATTTGTACGAAATTCTTGTACTTAATTTTGTACTACCCATAAAGGATAATTCTAATATGTCAAGTTATAATTTCCGAGAGACTACTGTAACCATAATAAATTAACTTTTTGAGTTTAAATTAGGCAACCGTTAAAATCAATTTCTTATTATCGACGCAAATCGATAAGTGTTCAATTACTTCCATAGCAGCTTTGGAGCGTAGGCAACCCGATCAGATAACAATTTCAAATTTCCCATATGGATAAGATAAATGTTAATCCCATTTGAGATAGATTTACAACTCTGGTATTATTGCCATTTGATTGTCCGATTGAATAATAAGTCAGCTGTGTATAAAAACCCGAAGACATCGGAATTTAGCTTCAGTTCAAGGGAAAATGTTTCGTCTGTTGATCGGATTGTGTATTCTGGGATTGGGGCTGGCGGCCACTACTGTCCAAAGTGGTGTACCCATGCCCGATGGTCGCATTGTGGGTGGCACCGAGACGGATATAACCCAATATCCCCACCAGATATCCATGCGATATCGGGGCAATCACAGATGTGGCGGATCCATCATTGCCACCAATATAATTGTGAGCGCCGCCCATTGTGTGGTTACCCTCAGCGGTCCTGAGGATCTGTCCATCATAGCTGGCACCACCTCTATATTCAGGCCAACTGGTCAAGAGTTGAGGGTTCGCGAATTCATCGTACACGAGAAGTATAGGAGCTTGAACAATGACTACGATGTCGCCATCCTAATTCTGAATGGTGATTTTATCTTCAATAAATCTGTTCAACCAATTACTTTGGCTGTGGAGCGCCCGAATCGTGATACAATCGTTACTGTAACCGGCTGGGGAACAACGTCCGAAAACGGTGCAACCCCCAACAATCTTCAGGAGGTGGAGGTCAACATTGTGGACAATACCAACTGCAAGAGCGCCTATTCCATTCTCTTAACAAGTCGCATGTTGTGCGCTGGTGTCAATGGAGGTGGCAAGGATGCGTGCCAGGGTGACTCCGGTGGTCCATTGATCTACAAAAACCAACTGCTTGGCATTGTGTCGTGGGGCACGGGTTGCGCTCGTCCCGATTATCCGGGCGTATATGCCTCGGTTCCCGAACTACGCGACTGGATTTTGGCAACTCGCGATGCCAACGCAAAAGTGGGCAGTATTGATGTTCTCTGAAGTTGATGAATTCTAAATATTATAGACACTGAGTAACAAAAATAAAAGAATAAATCACATGTGGGTATATATTTGATTACGGGTTTTACTAATAAATTAGCGAATAGCTGATATTGAAAAGAACTAATAATAATAACACGTTATCTGGTCGCTTAGATTATGAGACAAAATGTTGACCTTGCTTCGTTCATAGCGAGCAGCTTTAGAGAGCGAACCGCTTAGATTGTGAATTAAAATTGTGGCACTGCTTTGTAAGCTAAATTCGTATCAAGCAGCTTTCGGAGACAAAATGGGAGAGAGAGAGAGCAAGCAATGGGTGAGAGCGAAGAAATATACGTTGGCTTTTCAATGTTTATAATAAGAGTAAGCAATTGGTGAAAGAGAAGAGAAGAGAAGTTCGTTGCCTTTTAAGTAAATTCTTCTTTCTTTAGAGAAAGTAGTGTAAATTTAATGGATTGATTATATGTAAAGGCAAATCTCAAAAGCCCCAAATCATCCAATATCTTAACTAATTTTCCAAGTCTTGTATTTTCATAGCAAGCAGCTTTAGTGAGAGAAAAGTGCTTTAAGTCAATTAATTTCCTTTCTCTTTAGAGAGTAATATAAATTAATGAATTGATGTCATAATTAGATAAGCAAATGTGAAAAACCCAAAATCCTCAATTAATTTTTGTGATGTTATTTCATAGCAAGCAGCTTTAGAGAGTGAGAGAACATGAGAGAGAAAAGCTTTAAGTTAACTATGTCTTCGAATGTGTTCAGGCTGGGTGCGTACGTATAGACCTGCCGGCCACAGCCACGACCCCACGACACGAGACCCACGAGCTGTTCGTCTACGATCAGAGGACCGCCCGTATCGCCCTGGCAGGCATCTGTCACCTCACCCATAGATGCCATTGCACTGGGTCCTACTCCTTCTGCTGATATCCTTAGAAGCGTTGCTTTCTGTTGCAACCCAACAGTATGGTGGAGTGCGCTTCCAATACCTGCCATTCTGATAAAATATCTTATCTATCTATCTATCTATCTATAGACAGATTTTTAAGAACTGGTCAAAGTAACGGAAAAATGCATTTATAAGAAATTCTTGAACGGTATTTACAGCCAATATTGATAACACTAGTCGATAACTAGCTGATTACACTTATTTGATAGGCAGAACTATAAACTAATATAGATTTGTGGCACTGTGAGCTAAACTGTACCCATTTTGGCAAACGCCGCTCGCTGCTCGGTAATCCAGTTGTGGAAATGGCTCACTGAGGCGTAGACGCCGGGAAAAGCTTCACGGGCACAGCCCTCGGCCCAGGAGACAATGCCAACGATCTGATTGTTAACGACAAGCGCTCCACCCGCATCACCGTTGCAGGCTTCCTTTCCCCCACCCGGAGCGGCAGCGCAGATCATTGAATCCGTGATGAGCCGCCAGTCGTAGGCAGCCTGACACACATTTCTGTCCACCAGCGGCACCTGCACCTGTTTCAACCGTGCCGAATAAAAACCATCCTCTTTGGTAAATCCCCAACCGGACACGGTGGCCAGAGTGCCAACAGGCGGCATCTCCTTGGCCACATCAATTGCTCCGATCCTGGGATACTTGTCCACTGGAATCGGTGGCGAGATAAAGATCAATGCAATATCATTATCCGTAATCGTTGCATTGAACAGCTCATGGGGCAATAGTTTTGTAACACGTGACACGACGCCACCATCCATGCCAGAGTGCAGATCTGTGCCAGCGACAATCATGAAATTCTCCTCGTGCCGATTGTAAACACAGTGAGCCGCTGTCAGCACGGTGCTCTCATCCAATAGGGAACCACCGCAAGTATGCGCATAGGCACTCTTAACACCATTGCGTTGATGTATGGAGACCTGGTAGTTTAAAAACATCACCGACAAATCATCACCACCAACGATTCGAGAGTCCGGATGCCGGTTATCGGCACTACAGCTGCAGCTATTGCCCAGCAAAAGTATCCCAGCGATTAGGAGCGCAACTATGTCCATTTCACAGTTTGGTCAAAAACAAACTAACAAATTGCTCCAAAGCGTTGAATGGTTACAGGTATCAGCTCCACTTTTATTAAGTAGTCATTATATTATGTTGCTTTATTATTGACTGATAAGCCACATTGATAACGAACCCTATACGCATTTTGCGAAGTAAAGTTCACCGTATCAGTTAAATCTTAATGCTTGTATTAGTCATATAATTATATATATACCTTCGATAATGTCTTTTGTGTAAATTAAACAAAAGCAATTACATAGCAAATAATTGAACATTTTGATAACATTTCAATTACAGCACTAAGCACTCAATACTTTATTGATTATTATAATTATTGTACTGAGTGCACTCAATGCTTTATTGATTATTATAATTATTGTGTTGAGTGGTTCGTGGTTATAGAAACGGAAATATGTAGGATAATTTAAAAATAAATAATAGAAATAACCGATCGTCGGTGTGCCGCTTCAATCATATATATGCAAATGTCTTTATTATAAATAAATAATATATAATCTAAATTACAGGATCAACCTGTTCAAATTTTTCACTTTCTTGTGTAAAGTTATTAAAATCGCCAACAATATACAGCTGGAAATTGGAACACTCCAAAAGGCTTCAATTCAAAACTCGTATGAGAAACAACTTAACTAAGAATAAAATTTTTCCCACTCTGATTAGCGTTGCGGAAAGCTCTCGAAAGCTCACTCTTTAGCTGTGCTCATTTGAGTGTTAAGCTTAACAATCAATAAATGGGTTGAAAGCTTGTGGTAAACTTTTATTAGAGGTTTGTGTCTTGGAATCCCTTAGATCTGTCCGGTTTGAAAACATTATCAAGTTTCGTATTTTATTTAATGAATTTTTATATTTTCTCATTGAGTATCTTAGTGGACGCCTCAACTGATTGTTTGCGAACTGTGGACTACTAGAATCCCACTGAGAGGCAATCTTCCTCTTCTCATATGACCACATCAAGGTTTTCAAGATATCACCATATTTTTATGTATCAGAAACGTTCGCTTCACAATACACATTGTGGTGCATAAAACCAGACTTTAATATTTATTTAGGGCCTCAACCGGTAAATGGAGCAAAACTGCCTGCCTTGGCAGTAATCTTAGCCAACTCTATCTTCAGACTCTGGTACACTAACTGGAATAGATCCCCATATATCGTAATTATCATGGGAGCTCACATTCTCAACACATTTATTGTGATTGATGGCCTGGCACAGTTAGTTCGACCTTAAACATCAATGAGCATTATTTTTGTAGTAAAGCTGTCGTTCTTAGAATATGTTTTGTTCTATTTTGAAAAGCCCGACCCCCAAATCAATAGTATTTTAAGCATTTCTACCTTGTTCAGTTTGTTATCTGCCAAAGGCACCATTCGATATCAGTATACGTAATTTACGTGATTTTTGGGTAAATCTCGGAAGTGTATACTCATAAATCCCAATAATTTTTTTATGGCTTTATTGTCACATGTAGGCACTGTAAAAACTATTTTTTATGGCTTTTGTGCCATACCTAGGCCCTACCTATTGAGCTCAATTTTTCTATTCTGTTCTAGTTTTTAAGCACACCTTGTTGTCTGTGTGAGACGTTTCAAGGTTGAAATTGATCAATTTCTTTAAAATGTTTCTTAAAATAGAACTAGTCTTAATCTTCGCCAATTATTGCTTATCTAGCGCTTTGCTGCAGATAGCTGCAATTTTCTAAAATTTTAATTAAAAACGAACTTATCAATTCGCAATTAATAATTTATATTACAAAACTGGCGAAAACACTGGTCATGGGTTAAGCTATTTAACTTATATAACTTATAATATTGATTAATAAAAAGTTAAAAAAAAGTTTCGCATCAACTTGATTGAAATGCTGTCAATAATGTGAATGTGCCGATGCGAACACTTTAAAATTGGGTTTTCCTAACGTGTTTTGGACTCCCTAACTGATTAGATAATGTTTGCACGTCAAATCGCACATCATTCCACAATATCTGAGTAGCTGAAGAGTTTTTGGCAAACACGCTTTACCTCTTACTCATTTGAGAACTTGAGATTAAAAATCATTTTTAATAATAGTAAGTCTACTGATGTTTTCTCCAGATAAGACATGGGCGTCATTGCCCCGATAATTAACCCGTAATAGAATTAAACTAAAATATAAACAAAAAATATCTCACTGATCTCACTGAGCTGCTGATACCAGTTGGAGTTGGGCCACACAGCCGTCGTTGTCGTAGACAACGGCACTGATCATATTACTTCTGATATTAAACTTATGTTTCTTGACTTGTAAGCACATTCTCCGAAAAATCCAATGTTGGATTTCATAATCTTTGATTTCGGTCGATAGCTGAGGATTACACAACTAGATCCTCTGCCTTAATCCACTTAGCTGACTTAATTAACAGCTAAGACCAGGGTATCTTCTAGCACAACTCTCTTTCTTACTTGCTTATAATAATTTTGCAAACAATAAGTGCTTCATCAGGTTTCGGCTAAAGACACAATTAGCTTTAACAATTATTATCGGTAATATATATATATAAATATATATTTAAAAATAAAATATAATTAAAGAAAAAACAAATATTAATTTGAGTACTTTTTGATTTTGGCTTTATCGCATTAAAAAAAAAACCCACTAAATACTTTAGAACTGATATAGTATAATATATATATGGTGCATTTGATATTTGTATATGATAGATCGCATAAGCCCCATTGTTCAAACTCAGTATTTGCACTCGGAATTCGTATTGCAAACATCTAAATCTTGTCTTTTCATTTTCGAGTGATTCTTATGTACTTTGCCGGATGTTATTGTCAAGCACTCTCCACTCTAGCGATAATTTGGATACCCTTATAGAGGGTTACTTGGACTATGAAGGTCTTTTCGCTGCAGGAGTTACAAATGTGCAATGCAGCTGAATCGGATCTGCCAAAGGAACTATCGCTTGAAGTTGATTTTTTCAATGAATAACTTTTTTGTTTACCAAGAACTACAGAGATTTACAGATTTTTTTGTAGGAAGAATCGGTCGGTTTTTGAAATTTATAGTGAAATTTAGATGTTGCCAGGTTGACTTCGGCCTGCAAAGCCATGTAATCATAGTTGATATTTTTATTTTTACTTTTACATACACTGTTGCAACACGTGATACGCTGGATTAGAACATATTGATACTTACAATGTCTGGAGTGATACTTACAAATGTCTGGAGTGATAGGAAAATGATAATGGTCCCACTCGGATTCCTATATAAGCACGCCCATGTTCACAGAACCACATTGTACACTGAGCAATATGTTGAAGTTCGTGATCTTGTTGTCGGTTGTTGCCTGCGCCTTTGGAGCTGCGCTCCCTGAGGGTCTCGTCCCCCAGTTGGATGGTCGCATCGTTGGCGGCTCGGCCACTACCATCTCCAGCTTCCCCTGGCAGATCTCCCTCCAGCGTAATGGCGGCCACTCCTGCGGTGGTTCCGTCTTCAACAACAGAATCATTGTGACTGCTGCTCATTGCCTGCAATCGGTGTCCGCCTCCGTCTTGCAAGTGCGTGCCGGATCCACCTACTGGAACTCTGGTGGCGTCGTCAGCAAGGTCACCTCCTTCAGGAACCACGAGGGATACAACGCCAACACCATGGTCAACGATATCGCTATCATCAAGTTGAGCTCATCCCTGACCTACAGCGGTAACATCAAGGCTATCGGTCTGGCCAGCTATGCTCCCGCTAATGGTGCTGCTGCCTCCGTCTCTGGTTGGGGTACCCTGACTTCCGGATCTAGCTCCATTCCCACTACACTGCAGTACGTCAACGTGAACATTGTCAGCCAGTCTTCATGCGCTTCCGGATCTTACAGCTACGGTAGCCAGATCAAGAGCACCATGATCTGTGCCCGCGCCTCCGGCAAGGATTCGTGCCAGGGTGACTCTGGTGGCCCATTGGTCTCCGGTGGTGTGCTCGTCGGTGTTGTCTCCTGGGGTTATGGCTGTGCCGTTGCCAACTATCCCGGTGTTTACGCCGATGTTGCTGTCCTCCGCACCTGGGTGGTGAACAACGCCAACTCCATCTAAAAGTCTGTGTAGAATAAAACTTGCATTGAACATTACTTTTTGACTTTCATTTCCTGAACGAACAGTTCCAGATTGTTATTATTATTAAGCAGGGTCCTCCAACATTGTGATGAAGTGAAGTGTAGTAAGTTTGGTCCAGATGAATTATCGTCACTTTAAATTCAAGAAATGCTTCCATAATTTGAATAGTCTTTTAATACTTATGATTAATATACCATCCCATTTTCAGACTACGAAATTTGGAAATGGAGTTTGTCTAAATGGTTTCGCCCTCGATGAGAAAGCATTGTACAAATTTCGAAAATATGTACAAGATATGCTAGGGCAGACTTAAGCAAACTAACATTCCAATTTATCAATTTTAAAAATTGATTTTAATTGTAGGAAAAGACTCCGGTTTCAAATATTAATTATTAATGTTTTATTAACTGGAGTTCTTACCTATGGTAGAGTATTTTCAGTAGTTTCGTTTACAGTAATATAATGTTAGAATAACAAATTTAATTAAAAAACTCCTTGAGAAATTCAAAATTAAAGAGTGTAAAAATAACACCCAAAAAGAAAACATATATTTATATAACTGTTGATATGAAGGCAGCTCAGATGGAAAGCTTTTGATTAGACAGTGGACAGTAGACACTTCGGACTGCTATAAAAGGCGCCTACTCTTCCAAGAGGGACACACTGTTAAGTCAGTATGTTGAAGTTCGCGATCTTATTGTCGGTTGTTGCCTTCGCCTTTGGAGCTGCGCTCCCTGAGGGTCTGCTCCCCCAGTTGGATGGTCGCATCGTTGGCGGCTCGCCCACTACCATCGCCAGCTACCCCTGGCAGATCTCCCTCCAGCGTAATGGCGGCCACTCCTGCGGTGGTTCTATCTACAATTCCAAATTCATTGTGACTGCTGCTCACTGCCTGCAATGGGTGTCCGCCTCCGACCTGCTAGTGCGAGCCGGCTCCACCTACTGGAACTCTGGTGGTGTCGTCAGCAACGTCGCCTCCTTCAAGAACCACGAGGGATACAATCCCAATACAAAGGTCAACGATATCGCTGTCGTCCAGTTGAGCTCGGTCCTGTCCTTCAGCGGAAACATCAAGGCTATCGGTCTGGCCAGCTCTGCTCCCGCTAATGGCGCTGCTGCCGTCGTCACTGGCTGGGGTACCCAGGTTTCCGGATCTAGCTCTATTCCCAGTCAACTGCAGTACGTCAACGTGAACATTCTCAGCAATGCTAACTGTGCCTCCTCATCTTACGGCTACGGTAGCGATATCAAGGACACCATGATCTGCGCCCTCGACACCGGCAAGGATGCGTGCCAGGGTGACTCTGGTGGCCCATTGGTCTCCGGTGGTGTGCTCGTCGGTGTTGTCTCCTGGCATGTTGGCTGTGCTCTTACCAATTATCCGGGTGTCTACGCCGATGTTGCTGTCCTCCGCAGCTGGGTTGTGAACAACGCGAAATAAATCTAAGAACCTTTGCAAATAAAAAAAAAACATTTTCGTTGATTTGCAACCATTTAACTTTGTTAATCTTTTAAGTGAAACACCTTGGATAACATCCATTCCATAGCTCGAAAAGTATGCTCTAGAAATTGGATTAAAATAGCTGTAATTCAATTCATGAAATATATCAATTTAGTTGGGTAACCTCTAGTCGAGCAGAACATTCTTACTTGCTTATAATATGTTGTTGTACTTAAAAAATCAACATCAAAAAGTAATTGATTAAGTTCTTATGCAAGTGTATGCAAACAAATAATCTAAATATAATATATAATAAGATAAGATCTCAACGTACGCATTTTATATTTGTATTATATATGGTTTCCCATTGATAAGCTGACTACTGAATATTTCCAAAATAACATTTTGAAGTGTTTCGTATGTATGTCTTCACATATTATTCTCAAGCACTCTGAACTCTAGCATTCCTTTTTATTGCCTTGCAGAGGGTATTATAATTTTGTTATGAAGCTTGTAACGAATGGAAGGAGACGTCTCCAACCCCATATAATTTATATAATCCACGTTTCTAAGCAAACTAGTATCTCATCTTTAAAGCTAAAAGCTAATAAGCAAGATCAGTCGAAGCATAAGTTATTTACCAAGGTATACAGACCCATCTCACTATTTCATATATTTCAACACAGAACTTCTGATATAAATATACATCATTGGAACAATCGGTCGGTTTTTTTTTTTGTAATTTATAGCGAAACTTTTATGTCGCCAGATACTACTCTGTAGAGGGTATCGTAATTTTGTTGTGTAACGCATTCACGAAGATATCTCTTACCATATAAAGTATATATAATCTTGATCAACATGACTAGACCAGCCGATATAACTTCTATCCAGTAGAACTCCCTCAGACTTAAAGCTATCTTAATGGCTTTAAACAGACTTTAATTACTGCCTGAGAGGAAACTCCAATATCGTGTACTATTCCTAAAATTAAGAAGTAGCCAAGTGGTGTAATGCATTTTCCACAGCTAATCTGGCTTTGGATCAGCGATTATATAATTTAAATAAATAATTGAAAATATGCCTTTTGGTTTTTATCGCGATGTGAAAAAAAATTAATTGCACTGCGAAAAATGTTTACCAACTTTTAATGTGTTCAGCACATTATAAGTTATCACAACTAAAAAAAATACAAAGTTTATATAATAAGAAAACATAAACAACAACAAAAACTACATCCACACTAAATAAGTACGCATAATAATCATATCTGCACACGTTGAATCCTCAGGTTACTTTTTTTGTTTTTTTTTTTTTATCAGTTCCTAACAAATTCACAGTCAACGCATGAATTCGATTAGCTCGGATCGTGGAGATAATAGACACTTCGGACTGCTATAAAAGGCGTCTACAATTCCAAGAGGGACACATTGTTCATTCAATATGTTGAAGTTCGTGATCTTGTTGTCGGTTGTTGCCTGCGCCTTTGGAGCTGCGGTCCCTGAGGGTCTCCTCCCCCAGTTGGATGGTCGTATCATTGGCGGCTCGCCCACTACCATCTCCAGCTACCCCTGGCAGATCTCCCTCCAGCGTAATGGCGGCCACTCTTGCGGTGGTTCTGTCTACAACAACAGAATCATTGTGACTGCTGCTCATTGCCTGCAATCGGTGGCCGTCTCCGTCTTGCAAGTGCGTGCCGGCTCCACCAACTGGAGCTCTGGTGGCGTCACTAGCAAGGTCACCTCCTTCAGGAACCACGAGGGTTACAACTCCAAGACCATGGTCAACGATATCGCTATCATCAAGTTGACCTCATCCCTGACCTACAGCAGTAGCATCAAGGCTATCGGTCTGGCCAGCTCTGTTCCCGCTAATGGCGCTGCTGCCGTCGTCACTGGCTGGGGTACCCAGGTTTCCGGATCTAGCTCTATTCCCAGTACTCTGCAGTACGTCAACGTGAACATTGTCAGCCGGTCTAGCTGTGCCTCCTCATCTTACGGCTACGGTAGCGATATCAAGGACACCATGATCTGCGCCCGCGCCACCGGCAAGGATGCGTGCCAGGGTGACTCTGGTGGCCCACTGGTCTCCGGTGGTGTGCTCGTCGGTGTTGTCTCCTGGGGTGTTGGCTGTGCTCTTGCCAACTATCCCGGTGTCTACTCCGATGTTGCTGCCCTCCGCACCTGGGTGGTGAACAACGCCAACTCCCTCTAAGAATATTTCAAAATAAAACAATGCTTTAACGAATAGCTCGCACTTTATTGAATAATTATTATTGCTATGGCTACTGCTCACGCACAGCTGAGTTCCAAAGGCGACTCTTGGTGCTAGCATTCGCCTTGTCCTGCTTGCTTATGGGCCGCAGATGAGCTGCATCAACAATGTCCCTATAAAAAACAGTTGACGCCATTAGTCGTTAATTTTTACAATTCTGAAACTCACTTGAACTCGTCGTAGCTTTGAGTGTTGTTAACTGCCCGCAGTTTGGCATCATTGCGCAGCTGATAAAGGTCATCGTCGCGCAGCTGCTGCAGGCAATAATCGCGCAGACGCATCAGCTCCTCAGATGTTATGGGATCAGACATGCCTGGCAATGGAACTTACTTGGCATAGATTTTAGCGCTAATGAAATTGAAATTTGGACGTTGAAGTACTAACGAGCAGCACAATCAAGTGTCCCAACGATACCAAGCACGGGCTTGTTAACGCACGGACCCAGGCAAAGCTGCAACCCACCGCCCACCAAACCGAGCGAGGGGTGCGCCGCATAACGCGCGGTTACTAAGTTCGCGAATTGAAAGAAAGATGGAATGAGACAACTGTTTCAATATATAAAATGAAATGGAGGAAACACAACCTATTAACGGAAAAAACGTATTATAATTTGTACACAAGATTCTAAATGGGTTATTAATAGCATAATTGGAACTACAAGTTTGAAGAAAAAGAGGCAGAAAATTCCTTGTATTTCTGTAAAATTAAGTTGACTGATTAACTCCGAGGAATCAATCTCACCGTTTATAAGCTTGCGTAAAAAAATAAAACCAAGCATTGTTCTACGATCAGAAAGAGAAGGAAGATTTATAAATAAAAGTCTACTACGTTAAGAAGGTAAGCTAATATTGGTATTCCAATGAAAACTCCTAAGGGCAAATAATATAAATTGTTTTTGTACGGATTCTATTCTATCCTGATGAAAATTGTAATTGGGTGACCATATACAAGATCCATATTCCAGAATAGGACGCACAAGTTTTAGTAATCAATAGTCAAATTTTTTTGACCAGCGCCTAAGGAAACCCAGGACTCCAAAGGATCGATTAACAGAGGAAGAAATATGCTTGTCGAACTTAAGCTTGGGATCTAAAAGTATTCCCAAATCATCAACACATTCAATGCGTTGCAGTAGCTTGCCATGAAGAAAATATGTATTTAAATAGGGCAATCGCCTATAAATAGACATAAATTTGCATTTTTCATAATTAAGATTTAAAAAATGTATACGACACCAGGCTTCAAAACTATCTAAGTCTGCCTGAAGCCTCTGTCCAGCAAACAAGTCGGTAGACGACAGACATAGTTTTACATCATCGGCATACATTAGTACCCGATAATGCCTTATAACGGACGGAAGATCATTTATAAATAAAGTGAATAACAATGGGCCAAGGTGACTTCCTTGCGGTACTCCGGAAATAACCCAAGCAGACTTTGAGACAGAATCTCTAAAGTAAACTTTCTGTGTCCTACGCGTTAAGTAGTTTGAGATCCAACAAATTAAGTTATTTGGGAATCCCAGAAGATTAAGTTTGTGAATTAGCAACGAATGATTAACGGAATCAAATGCCTTACTAAAGTCAGTGTAAACAACCTCCGTTTGCATCTTGTTTTGAAATCATTTAATAACAAAATAAGTGAATTCTAATAGGTTAGTGGTGATAGGTCTATATTTCATAAACCCGTGCTGGCAGGGAGAAATTAAGGATATGCAAAGATGTTGTAGTTAACAGACAGTGAATTTTTAAAAGATTTAGAATTGTTTTTATATTTTTGTAAAATTTTCACAAAATACCTTCGATAGTTGCTTACGAATTCAGTTTGTTTGTTGTTAATTGCACTGCGAAAAATGTTTACCAACTTTTAATATGTTCAGCATATTATAAGTTATCACAACTAAAAAAAAATACAGTTCATATTATAAAAAAAAACAACAAAAAAACTACATCCACACTAAATAAGTACGCATAATAATCATATCTGCACACGTTGAATCCTCAGGTTATTTTTTTTGTTTTTTTTTTTTATCAGTTCCTAACAAATTCACAGTCAACGCATGACAACTTTCTGATAAAATGAATTGAAAACTTTCGATTAGCTCGGATCGTGGAGATAATAGACACTTCGGACTGCTATAAAAGGCGTCTACAATTCCAAGAGGGACACATTGTTCATTCAATATGTTGAAGTTCGTGATCTTGTTGTCGGTTGTTGCCTGCGCCTTTGGAGCTGCGGTCCCTGAGGGTCTCCTCCCCCAGTTGGATGGTCGTATCATTGGCGGCTCGCCCACTACCATCTCCAGCTACCCCTGGCAGATCTCCCTCCAGCGTAATGGCGGCCACTCTTGCGGTGGTTCTGTCTACAACAACAGAATCATTGTGACTGCTGCTCATTGCCTGCAATCGGTGGCCGTCTCCGTCTTGCAAGTGCGTGCCGGCTCCACCAACTGGAGCTCTGGTGGCGTCACTAGCAAGGTCACCTCCTTCAGGAACCACGAGGGTTACAACTCCAAGACCATGGTCAACGATATCGCTATCATCAAGTTGACCTCATCCCTGACCTACAGCAGTAGCATCAAGGCTATCGGTCTGGCCAGCTCTGTTCCCGCTAATGGCGCTGCTGCCGTCGTCACTGGCTGGGGTACCCAGGTTTCCGGATCTAGCTCTATTCCCAGTACTCTGCAGTACGTCAACGTGAACATTGTCAGCCGGTCTAGCTGTGCCTCCTCATCTTACGGCTACGGTAGCGATATCAAGGACACCATGATCTGCGCCCGCGCCACCGGCAAGGATGCGTGCCAGGGTGACTCTGGTGGCCCACTGGTCTCCGGTGGTGTGCTCGTCGGTGTTGTCTCCTGGGGTGTTGGCTGTGCTCTTGCCAACTATCCCGGTGTCTACTCCGATGTTGCTGCCCTCCGCACCTGGGTGGTGAACAACGCCAACTCCCTCTAAGAATATTTCAAAATAAAACAATGCTTTAACGAATAGCTCGCACTTTATTGAATAATTATTATTGCTATGGCTACTGCTCACGCACAGCTGAGTTCCAAAGGCGACTCTTGGTGCTAGCATTCGCCTTGTCCTGCTTGCTTATGGGCCGCAGATGAGCTGCATCAACAATGTCCCTATAAAAAACAGTTGACGCCATTAGTCGTTAATTTTTACAATTCTGAAACTCACTTGAACTCGTCGTAGCTTTGAGTGTTGTTAACTGCCCGCAGTTTGGCATCGTTGCGCAGCTGATAAAGGTCATCGTCGCGCAGCTGCTGCAGACAATAATCGCGCAGACGCATCAGCTCCTCAGATGTTATGGGATCAGACATGCCTGGCAATGGAACTTACTTGGCATAGATTTTAGCGCAAAGCATGCAATAGATCCTAAATGCTTTGTGATTAATGCAATATATGATATTCAATCGATTGCGCTATAATTGCATATGCGACAAGTGTTGTTATGTTCGCAGAAATCGTCGCCCAGCACTATAAATTATAACAATCGTTGAAACTCGATAGATGGAGCTGCAGTTGCACAAGAGATAAGTGTTCAAATGTTCGAGTGTTGAACAACAAAAAATGCGTCATCCAGCATCATAAATTATGATACTATTTGCAACGCATACCAGTAGTTAACAGAAAGTGAATTTTTAAAAGATTTAGATTTGTTTTTATATTTTTGTAAAATGTTCACGAAATACCTTCGATAGTTGCTTACGAATTTTGTTTGTTTGTCGCTGGTCGCCTGGGTAACCCATACGAAATGGTGGCTTCGATAAGCAATTAGATTAACATTTTTAGCTTTTGGGCAAGCGATAAGTTTTGCAATAATGCACGACAAATGTGCGTTCAGTTTCCATTTGACTTTCATTGAGTATATCTATATATATAATGTATTCCATTAACTGCAGCTTGTTGCTGCTGCTGCTTTCGCTTCTGGGAGGAACAATTGCAATTCCTACCAATCAGGAATATGGACGTATTGTGGGTGGCAGCGATTTGGCCATCTACAATGCACCCTGGCAGGTGTCCATTCAGTTGAGCGCTCGCCACGTCTGTGCCGGCAGCATCTACAGCGAGAACATCATCCTGACAGCGGCACACTGTGTAAAGGATAAATCTGTGACACTATTGCGAGTGCGTGTGGGCTCCGATCGCCACAATTCTGGCGGCCAACTCGTCCAAGTGATTGCCTACAAGATCCACGAGCAGTTCGATCCAAATTTCCTGCATTACGACATTGCCCTGCTCCGTCTGGACACGCAGCTCAGCTTCAGTCTCTCCGTTAAGCCGATTGCGCTGTCTGCAACGAGTCCTTCAGGTGGCAGCACTGTCTCCGTCAGTGGTTGGGGCAACACGGAAGAGGAGAGCACTTCCTCTGCCACTGGCACTGGTGAATACTCGACTATTTTGCAATCAGTGCAGCTGCAGATTATCGAGCGTAACGATTGCTCATCGGAAAAATATGGCTATGGTTGGGATTTTGTGGGACCGGAAATGATATGTGCCGCCGCTAACAATAAGGATGCATGTGCTGGCGACTCGGGTGGTCCCATGGTCTCTGCCAGTTTGCTGGCTGGCATTGTCTCCTGGGGCTACGGTTGTGCTCAGTCCAATTACCCAGGTGTCTATGTCAATGTGGCCATGTTGCGTTCCTGGATAATTAAGGCGGCAAATGAAGTATAAAAATTTAAATTAAATTGTGGCTTATTATAAAGTTCTTTGTAAAATAAAGGACTTATAAAAATTAATGAAGATAAAATTTATAATCGGGCGAAATTCACATTTTTCGAACATCCCAAAATCCAAATTTCAGTTGAGGCAGATTTCAACTTTCAATTGCCATTATTTCTTTGAAATGCTAGAATAATAAATATATAAATTAAATATATTTATATATATGTTTATTATTCTTATATCAATTTATAATATATATTTCTGAATATAAATAAATGAATTTATAAATATATTTTTTAAAATAAAAAATAAGTGCATATAATAACAATGCAATAAAGTCACCTTGCTCGCCCCGCCCCCCAGGTGGAATCGAACCACTTCGACGTTAATCGACTACGGATTTGAAGTCCGCACCCCGGACCACCGAAGCTCAGTGGGGCAACGAACCTTTCACAACAAACATATTTATAAGTGCAAATGCCTGAAAAAAGACTTGGGAATTCTAAGCATTATCTCACAACAATAAGAACCACATTTTATAAAAAAGGTATACACATTAAATTGTTTATTTATTTAACTCGATGCGAAAATGCATGTGGAATGAAAAGTGTTAAACAAAAGCATTCAAAACAAATATTAGAGTAGCAAAAATATAAGGCATATTTAAATTAATCTCGCTCACACAAACAAAGCGAAATACAGTTACGAAGTCAGTGCTTAACGCAGCATCAATCACTTGCGGGGCTGTTGTATCTGATGGATCTGCGGCTTCTGCTGCACAGCTGCTGGTGGCTTGTGCGAATGAGCCACCTGCGCACCAGCGGGCGTAAAATCTGTGTTACCCTTGACGGGTGCTCCGCTTACCGAACTCGAATTCACATTAACCGGTTGCTGTGCCAAAAACAGTCGTTTATTAAAATTTATAGCATGTAGTAGATATATATATATATATAAATTACCGTTAGTCCCGTGCAATCTTCGGCATCCTTTGCTGGGCGCTCGGAGGCGTGCGCCTTATGCTGTACTATGCGCATTCCGCCGGCCTTCACTGTAAATATACACATAAACGTCACCAAATTGTCAAAAAAACAAACACGCACTACGCAATAGATGACGATAGTATGCGCGCATGTGTGTGTCTGCTCTACTTGAGGTAGAAATTGATAAGATTAAGATATTAGGGCCAATATGGAATGAATTGACAAATTAAGTGCTGCCAGCGCGACACTTTAGCTCATCAATAATAACATAATTTGTAAACCAAAACAAAACATAATCTATTAAAAGAATAAAAGGCACAAACACACACATAAATAGCCAAAGAGAGAGTGAACGAGAAAAGGGCGCACTTACATGCAGGTGGGTGTCCAGCCACCAGATTGGGTTGTTCATCAGCCATTGTTAGTGGGTAATAAGCTGAAAATACACCTTATGTTACAAATGATTTCCGTCAATAATTATGTTTACCAGTAACAACCTCTAATAAGGAAAAATTAATGAAGTTCTTCTTCTGCGTTCTACTTTGTGACACGGATGCAGTTTTGTTAGTGATGGGGAACACAAGGGCGGCACTTGTCGACGGCTCGCACAATCCGGCAACTCCGCAAAACGTAAACAACAACAAACAGGTAGCAGCAAAACTAAATATCGATAAGCGCTCAAATGCCTAAAGCATTTGGTAAAAACAGAAAAAAAAGTTAAAAAGACATCGATGGCCATCTGAAGAAGCGCAAATTGGTAAATACACCGCAAAACACGAACAAACAACACAAACACTTGCCAATCTAGTGCCGATCTGGCAACTCTGAAAAACATAAACAAAAAAACAGTGGCGCTGCCAACTTGACTAGACATCGTAATACTAAATAATCGAAAGCGAGAATACTCATCCGGTTTATTTCATCAAAATTTGCTGCATCAAATAAGTTAAAGTAGTAGGCAATAAATTCCTCATTCCTATAAACAAAATGAAAGACACAAAGGTAAATAGCGTAGTGTATGGGTGTGTGTATGTGTGTAAGTATTATACAATTACATCACAATTGTGGCAAGCAGTTTGACCTCAATTCAACAAATGCGGCGACAATTTGGACTTCGATTACATTTATTATTGCTGCTGCTTGCACGAATTTCAACTAGCGACAAGAAAAACAATAACAAAAACAACACACTCAAGTTAACATTTCGGTTGCAGCCCTTTCCGCCGCTCAAGAATGATAATTTGTTGCGTGCCGCACGAGGCGAGGTCGTCGATCGTGTCCCTGTTTGGGTGATGCGTCAAGCCGGACGCTATTTGCCGGAATTTCAGGAGTTGCGCAAACAGCACGATTTCTTTACGGTCTGCCGCACACCGGAACTGGCATGCGAGGTGACAATGCAGCCGTTGCGTCGCTTTGATCTTGATGCCTCCATCATATTCTCGGACATATTGGTAATCCCGCAGGCACTCGGCTTGACCGTGGAGATGCATGCCGGCGTTGGTCCCGTGCTGCCTCAACCCATCTGCACACCGGATGACCTGAAGCGTCTGACGCCGGACGGCGCTCTGTCGCGATTGACCTATGTTGCCGATGCGATTACCATGATGCGGCATAAATTGGATGGTCGTGTTCCACTGATTGGGTTTACGGGCGCACCCTGGACTCTGATGGGCTACATGATCGAGGGCGGCGGCAGCAAGACCATGTCCAAGGCGAAGGCATGGCTAACCGATTATCCAGAGCACACAAAGCTCTTTTTGAATCTGCTCAGCGATGTGATTGTGGATTACTTGGAGATGCAGGTGACGGCGGGCGCACAAATGTTGCAGATCTTTGAGTCGTCTGCCGAACATCTGAGCAAGGAGGAGTTTTTGGAGTGGTCAACGCCCTATTTGCGTCGCATACGCAATGATCTGGTGGAGCGTCTCACCAAGAAGACGGTTCCACCTGTGCCACTGGTCAGTCAACTTTGATCAATCTATATTAAAATAAATAATATATTTTATGTATTTTCCCGGTAGACAATCTTTGCCAAGGGCGCTGGCCATTCGCTCAAGGAGCAAAGTGAGCTGGGCTACGATGTCATTAGTCTGGACTGGACGGTGGATCCGGTGGAAGCTCGTGCGCAGGTCGGACCAAATATAACACTACAGGGCAATCTTGATCCACAGGATATGTATCGGGAACCGGGGGAGTTGCGCACTTTAACAACTGAAATGGTTCATAAATTTGGAAAATCGCGCTATATTGCCAATCTGGGACATGGTATAACGCCACAGACGCCCATTGCCAGCATGGAGATACTCGTGGATGCAGTGCATCAAGCGTTATAAATAGCAATTAAATTGTAATGTTGTCTACATTATATTTCTGTATGTTAAACACAACTTTTGGCCTTGGTTTAGGGTAATAAACTGTACAAAGTGGAAACTTTAAATATTTGTATTTAAATTATTGTAATATGTTTTGGATTAGGATAAGTAGTCCGCTGGCTTTGTAGCTGTGTCAAAAATAGGGCAAAAATATTCAGGTACAGGAAGACCTTTAATATGAATTTTTATGTAGTCTAATAAACATAATAATAATTTTAATTTATTAAATATGGGGAAAGATTTAAATTTTTAATTAAAAAATTATTCATGGAATGGCAGACTCTGAATCTGCTGCACCTGCAGCAACTTGTCATAAATCATCAGGGTGCTGCCGCAACAAATAAGCAGTGTTCCAATGATGATCTCTGTAGCGAAATTCAAATTAAAACAAATTAAACAAATTGTATTTACTTTGTATGTACTTTTGCCAGGCAGCTGCTCGCCGAGAAGATATCCAGTTATTGCTGTGAAAACAAAACTTAGCGAATTGGCCACTGGCACAGCAATTGTAATGTTGGCCGTTCGAAGTGTCCACACATAGAGCAAACTGCCGCACTGATTAAGCCCGAAGGGTATCCAATAATGCAGACGGGAACCGATCATGCGAATCTCGACGAGAAAATTTTGATATTTGGATCCAGTGTCCTTGACGGACTCTATGCCTCGGCTGCCCAGGCGTATAAAGGGATTCGTAACGCCCCATAGCAGGCCAACGGTAAGCAATTGTACTGCAAGTCAGCAGAATAATTTAATTAATTAACACATTTATACAATTTAAGACTATTTTACTTGCAGTTGCCAGCATTGTTTATTTACATAGCAAAAGCAGTCAGCTGTTGAGCCGGCTGTCATTTGTGCAGGGTCGCATGCGTTGATTGTCCAACACTGAATTGTGGTCACACTTTGACAGCACTACGCAGCTGTCAAACTCTTTTACGTCAAGCTTTCATTTCCCATAGGTGGGTTTTTGCTTATTACCCGAAATATAATCGGAAAACATCGCAATTTACGCCAAATTAAATGCAATGAAATCTATGAAAATGAATGCTGCACACGCAATGCTAAACGGGACAACGAAAATGTTGCAACAGTTACAGCGCTGTGTGTGTTTTAATGGCGTTTTAAAATTGCTGTTTTGATTGAGCAAAATTAAGAGTAAAACTAAACGAATTGTTTTTTTGTTTAATAGGATTGAACAGCAATAGCAATGGCAAAGACCAAGGGCGAGAAACGCAACAAGTCGGCGATCAACGAAGTCGTCACACGCGAGTGCACAATCCATTTGGCCAAGCGTGTGCACAACATCGGCTTCAAGAAGCGTGCGCCGCGCGCCATCAAAGAGATCCGCAAGTTTGCCGAGCGTGAGATGGGCACCAACGATGTCCGCATCGACACCCGCCTCAACAAGCACATCTGGTCCAAGGGTATCAGGTAATCTTTATTGTATATCCATTTTGAATTTCCTTAAATCTAATCTTTTATTTCTCCCCATCAGGTCAACGCCATTCCGCGTCCGTGTGCGTCTCGCGCGTCGCCGCAACGATGATGAGGACTCACCCAACAAACTGTACACACTGGTTACGTTTGTGCCCGTGCCCACATTCAAGAATTTGCAAACGGAGAACGTTGAGTCTAGCGACGATTAAACACAAAAATATAAATGAGGAACACACAACAACAACAACTAAACAGTTTGCGCCGCTAACGAAAATACGTTAATAAAAAGTAATTTTTATTTAGAAATAACAATAATGTTTCAACAATTTGTGTCTTGTGCGAACATCATTTCATCTCTTTTGAAACTGCTGGAAATTTGTGAATCTGTTTTTAAGCTGTGCTCAAGCTGCAACTTTAAAGCAGCTGGCTTTGTTTCGGTTTTTAAAATACGCAATATTGTTCTCAATTTAAAATTACGTCTGGTCCGTAAATTGGCCAGCATTTACTGATAAATTGCCGAAATTCTAGTGGAGTATTCTATTGCCCTACAGCAGCAATTGGGATTACGTTTAGGCATCTTGAGATACAAATCAATCGCAGTTGCAAGTTATTCGTATGTCAATCTCTTCCCCTGAAGGATTTAATCTCTTGAGACGATTTCCATTTTTATGTCTTGTATTTTGGTATGACAACAATTAACGTAAAGTACATATGAATATTTCGATCAATTATATACGTGCAATTGACTTAAATTATTATATATCTGAAAATAAGATGGTAAAAAATAGTTTCAGTCAGAAGAACAACGCTTATTAACAGTGCCGCTGGCAGTGTCCTGCGTCGATGAAGCGTTGGCAACGCATAGCAACAGATTCTTGGATATGTGTAGTTCCACAAAAATTAACTGACGCAGTCGAACCGAGTCATCCAAGTCAAAGATTTGTGAGTGTTGTAAAGTGCATAGTCGCTTTCTCATAGAGGCAGCCGTTTTGACAGGCTTGCAAAAAACCAGATGTAAAAACAACAAAATAAATACTCGGCTTGCGATAAGAAATTTAAATTTCAGGCATAAGCAAAAAGAAACACAAGAATAAAACGTGTTTTATATTGCTGGTTCTTTTTAACAAATGTATATATATAAAAAAAGCATACGCCTGTTTATGTTAAGAACTAGGGTATAAGCACAATAGAAACATATGAGCGATAAGGTTTCATTTGTCGCGAGACATTTAAATGCCGCTTTGCAGTGATTTTAGTTTCATTTGGGAAGCAAAGCCAGCGCAGAAAGTTAAAGCCACCTAGTTAAGATGCTAAAGTCCGCAATTTGGCTGCTGTGTTGTGCAGCAATGCCCAGTGTCATCCACTCCTCCTCCGCCAGTTGGGGACTCACCAAGAAGCCGAACACAAACAGGAGCAGCAGCACCATCACCCCAAACCCAAATCTGATAACTACAAGTCGTGGCTTTAGCACCAAGCCGAGTTACGTTACAACCTTAACGGCTAAGAAAATGGAACAGTTGCTGCCGATGGTCATCAATACGTGGAACATGACAGAAGCGAATGAAATGGCCTGGCGCATTCTCCAGCAGTCGGAGGGAGGTGTGCGCCAGACCCGCAATGCTGTCGTCGAAGGTGTCACGAGGTGCGAGGAGTTGCAGTGTTTACTTTCGGTTGGCTATGGCGGCTCCCCCGACGAACGGGGCGAGACGACCCTCGACGCTATGGTCATGGATGGTGGCCTTATGGATGTGGGCGCTGTAGCGGCACTGAAGAACATTAAGGAGGCTATACGTGTGGCGAGATTTGTGTTGGAGCACACAGCGCACACAATGCTTGTGGGCCAGTCTGCAACGGACTTTGCCGTATCGATGGGTTTCCGCACCTCTTCGCTGGTGACGCCCGTGTCACATGGCATTTGGGAAGAGTGGAAGGCGAAGAATTGCCAACCGAATTCCTGGCGTAATGTTAATCCCGATCCGAAACTATCTTGTGGTCCCTATGTGCCCAAGGCGACGCCCCTGACACGCTGGAAGGAGGATCGGGCGCGAACCGAGTATGAGATTGGGGAAAACAATCACGATACTATCGGCATGATAGCAATCGACGTGGAAAATCAGATACACACGGGCACCTCGACCAATGGCATGACGCATAAGATACCCGGCCGTGTCGGTGATTCACCCATAGTGGGTGCCGGCAGCTATGCGGATAATGAAGTCGGTGCCGCTGTGGCCACGGGAGATGGTGATGTTATGATGCGTTTTCTGCCCTCGCTGCTCGCTGTCGAAGCAATGCGAAATGGCAAAACGCCCCAAGAGGCATCTGAGGTGGGCATAAAACGCATTGCAAAGTATTACAAGGATTTCACAGGCGCTGTAATCGCAGTGAATCGTTTGGGGCAATATGCAGCCGCCTGTTATGGCATACCGGAGTTCGCCTATGTGATCAGCAATCCGACGCACACGGTCAGCGTGCAGACGGTCAAATGTTTGCCGTCTGTGTATGTGGTGCCTTTACCATAATGTTAAATATAATTCTAAAAAAAGAAAAAATGAAATAAATAAAATTATCGCATTATTTGTTTTCTATTTCGTTAGCTGAGTAGTGTTGCGAAACGATACGGAAGGGATGCATTTGCATTTAAATGTGTTCTGTGCTACTCACACGTTCAGTGTGCATGATGTTAGTCTGTATATTTAAATACTTGTTTAATCTAATGATAGTAATAAATCTACAGTATATATTTAATCGTACGGAAAGAGATTCCTGTGAAGTATTTAATCTCTTAAGACGTTTCCCTTTTCAGAAGTCCACTTGGATCAGATCAAATGCTTCTCAATAACTTTCTCTTGTTTAAATTTTGTTAATATTTCATTTAAATTCGATAGAGTCAGCATATTTTGCTGACTGTATTGAGAGTATTTAAAGTATTTACATTATGTTAAGCAGAGTTTGGATACAGGAAAATATTCATATTTTCTTACTCCTCTTGCAAAAAAGTATTTGGTTATTAACTTTTATTTTTTCTACTGTTTAGTACATATTACTTAGCAAAAATACTTTCATTCAGAATAACAAAAATGTACATATTTTTGAGCATCCATCAATATGACCTCAAAGTTTTGTGAATTGTGGTTTGACCAAAAAGATGCCATCGGCATTAGCTAAAGCCAGGAACTGATTCTGTGTCGTGGGCAACTCCAAGACGCTTATCAACTGAGCCGCTGGCAGTGTGCTCTCGCCGAGAATCTGCTGGAAGCCTGCCACGCCTTGTTGCTGATAGATGCGCAGGGGTTGCGTTGATGAAGCGTTGGCAACGCATAGCAGCAGGTCCTTGGACTTATGCAGTTGCATAAACATTAACTGACGCAGACGTACCGAGTCATCCAAGTCAAAGATTTGCTCCAGTTGGAAATTCACAGTGTGGCTGCTTTCGGAACTGTAAAATAAACAAATTAATATATGTAAAATGATTTTCAATTGAAGTTCATCTCGTGCCTGTATATGTGAATGGCGGCAGCTGGAGGTGCCGTCATGACGGCCAAATAAAGGTGATTCTCATGGTGCGCCAACGCCATTTGATCAGCCTGGCTCAGTTGCAGGCGCTGTTGCAGCTTGCAGCTGTTTTCATTGTGATCCTGCCACTGCCAAAACTCGAGAGCATTGGTGCCAAGCAGCGCCAGCAATGAACCATTATCGTTCCGCGTGGGCAACAACTGTTTTACGTGTCCGGTTGACAGCACAGCTTGTCGCTTGAATGTAGTATTGATTCTCTCAATTTCGGGGCAATAAATGATAAGCTCTTTGCCTGCTTCCTGCAGCGCCCAGCAATCGAGAGCACCTAGATGCAGGGGAACATGGAACGATGCATCCGCGAAGAGTGCTGTAAAGTGCACAGTCGATTTCTCATAGGGCAGCATCCCTTTTGACAGGCCTGCAAGGAACAGGAGGAAAATAACAATATCTAAATAAAAACGGGGGTCGACTTAATTATACTCTGTTTGTGATAACCAATTTAAGTGCCAGGCTTAAGCATAATGAAATGAAAATATAAATCATAAGTTTCGAACAAGCATACCCCTGTTTATATTAAGAACTAGGGAATAAGCACAAGAAAAAGATTGGACCTTGACATTTAAAAGCCGCTTCGCAATGATTATAGTTTCATTCGGGAGTCAATAAAATTAGCTTAACAAATTTGATTATTTTCAATGAGCTTAACTTTTGATCAGTTTCGTGAATGTGGACTTCTAAATAACACATATGTTAAGAATTCATGATAAGGAATTTTATCCAAAGTTTGTTATTGCTCAACTCTGTATTCTAACGACATTGTACTAGTCAAAATCTAAAAAGGGATATAATTGTCTCGACATGCGAAATTGTTTGTTCGAACAGTCGTCGGGAATAAACAAAGATGGGCCATTTCTTTAGTCCATCTCTGAGCAGTGTTGCGAAACGATTTGCAAGGGTTGCATTTACATTTAAATGTGTTGTGTGCAGCTCACATGTTCAGTGTGTATGATGTGATTCTGTATCATTAAATATTTGCTTAACTTGAGTTAAAAGTTAACTTAAAAACACACTTTTGCATTTATAGTTGCATTGCGATTATATTGAAGGTACGTAACTTACTCTAAGTAATTGCACACCTTTGGCAAATGTTAATTACATGTTGCCTTTTACAGTTTAGCCATTTTGTCGTGTGTGTCTGCTCGTGCCTAGACCACCTAATTATTTTCCGCCAAATCAGCGTCGCAGCCGACGCCGTCGCATGAAAAAGGCGAAGTTGCAAAACGAAGCAGAAGCTACACAAACACTAGCAAAAAAAAGGGCGCCGAAGCCAAAGTTAAGTGAAAAACTGTGTGTGTGAAGAAAAGCCTTCAAAATTCAGAAAAACGCCGCGCAAATCGTTGGCCGCAAGTCACTGACTAAAATGGCTATACAGCTGGACAAAATTCTGGCGGACATTGCCAAGGAAAAAGCGCTGCATCCGAATAATGCCAACGCCAGCAAACAAGAGCAGGACGACGCCTGGGCGCGCATTGGCCGCCTAAACAAGCTGACCGTGCACGAGTCGCGCTCTATTTTCATAGTGCTGCAAAAGAAATACGAACAGGAGAAACTCAAAGGCAACTCCGGCTGGAAGCTATTCGGGCTCATGCAGAAAATCCATCAGGAGCCCAAGGTCGCCATCAAAGTGGAGGAGTAAGTACAACAAAAATCAAATTACTTCTCAAATTTTTATATGAATATATATAATGTGTTCAGAGAGTCATTGCCCATGGAAGATGTGGAGGAGTATGAAATGCTAGAGGTGCAGGAGCAGGAGGAAGAAGATGAGGCCACTACCACGACACAGGAATACGCACAGAAATCGAATTCCACCGGCTCGGCCAGTTCCGATGGCGATAGTCCAACAAAATCAAACAGCACCGGCGGCGGCACACCCGAAAAGGAGGAGAAATCCCATCATGCCAAAAAGCCAAATGTTGATACACCGCGTCCAGCATTCGAGGAGAAGAAACTGCTGAACACAATGGCCAGTAATCCGCAACGTTCGTCCGGGCAACAGGCGAGCGCTGTTTCTGTGACGGCAGCAGCGCTGCAAAAGAAGGGCATCACATTGAAAAAGACACAGAGTGGTGGTGGTGGTGGCCACAAATCGACGGCAGCAACAGCAGCTGCGACGCAACTGCAACAGCATAAGGTGGCACACTCCACGCGCACCACCATTCAACTTCCGGAGTCGATGAAACGCAAACTGTCCGATGAATGCGCCAGTTCGCCGCCAGTGCAAAAGAAGCTGCAGAAGACGCAGACAAGCCCCAAGCAAACGGCCACAGCATCCACATCCACAGAGGCGACAACACCCACAACTAGCAATGTGGTGCACACGACTACCGCCCAACTGTTGCAGGTGAAGAAGGAGCGCGAAAGCAATCAATCACCACCGCCGGGCATTAATATAATCACCATACCACCCTCACAGCAGCTCAATGGCAATCTGGTGGGTGGTGCTGGTGGTGGTGCGAACTCTTCGACAGCTGCCACAATTGCCACCACATCGGTGGCCAGCACCAATGGGTATTCGCCGCACATGGACGAGCTGAATGAGATCATCTTCGATTCGTCCAAGGTGAATGCGGGCTCCCACAATACCGCCGAGATTATCAATTTGGGCAACTATGATAATTCGTTGCCGCCGACATTCTTTAAGAATTTATGCAACTCGAAGCGCCACGAGGCACTCGGCCTCTATGTGGCCAATGTGATGAATCGAATCTCACAACGTGCAGCTGCCAAACTGGAGCTGGGCATCCTACGCGCCATTGTCGATGTGCAAAGCGATGAGCTGGAGCACTAAGCCAAGCCCATCAAGCCGATCAAAATCCCCTAGAGCTAGCGACAAAACGTAGACAACGTAGACAACAACCAACATTTTGAGTTGTTTTAATATGACATTATTGCAAAGTTGCAAGTTTACACGAGTTATTATTGATGGTTTACATGTTCTAGTGTTTCATGATAATTTATTCCCATTTCAAAGGTACAAATTTATATTTTAGCTTGTTTCTTTCTTTTGAGAGATTTGAGATTATTGGCTATAGCTGCTCAGTTTAACGTAAAGCAATCTCTATTTAATTGACTAGCAGCTTATTTTTATTAAATAAACTTTTAAACGTTTTTTTGCGTCTTGATATTTGAAAAGCGTAAACCATCTGGGTTTGGCAGCTAAAATATTTTTTTAAACTATTTAATTGCTACGAATTCATTTCGTAAAAAAAGAAACGTTTAATTACAAAATAGTATTTAAAGAACTCGTGTAAACTCTGCATTTCAATTGCAAATTAAAATTGATGTATTTTAAAAAAAATTGCTACGTTTATGCAATGAGCCAAGATCGTATCGATGTTCGAATTTAATATACAACTTATAATGATTGTATGTTTGACAAAAAATACGCATAAAACACGCTTTGTTTAAACGTAGAAATTACCAACAAGAATTCATCCCAACTCAAGATTCATCCATTCATCATTTTAGTTGATAAGCTCGAATCACATTTAAATTATATGATAAATAAAGACGCATTATATAATCCACTTACTTGCATTGTACTCAAACTGCTTCAACTGAGCTTGCCACACATAGCTCTCAACTTGTTGCACGCCCCGCTTATCGGTGTGCCAAATGCCCAACACATCTTCTTTAGAATCCTGATCGTGAAGCGTCTTCAATTGGCTCACATTAAAAGGAAATTGTTGCAGCATTGCAAAGCTTTTTAGTATATAGGCGGGTTCTGTTAGATAATTTGAATGAATTCGACTTTTAACGCAGATGCAGTATTTAATATGACTCCCTTCACTCACCTGCTAAACGCTGCTGCACTGCAGCCACATGTTGAGCCAGCTGCTGCCAATCCTCTACAGAATTTCTACTCTTGCTCACACCGCGTTTCCACTTATATTCCGCCGCGGGTTCGAAGTTGGCCACGCTCAGTGGTTGGGTGAAGATCAACTGACTGGCCACATGCAGATTGGGACGGTTGTGTGCCTTATTCTCGAGCAGCTCATTTACATTGAGTCCATTTATGCGATCCACCCAAAGCTCTTCAATGTTGCTACTTAAAATTCTCTGCTGTTCTAGCAACGCATTCTCAACCAGCAAGGAGCCTGCCAATCGCTGATCCTTATCGCATAGCATTAGTTGATCCGGTTGCCAATGGTTCCCATTAACCGGACCCTCAACACGCAGATCGTTGTAGAGATTAAGTGTTTCAAGGATTGTGGTGCCAGCAATGCTGTGATTGCCATAAATATAAACCGTATTGTTTATCCACTGTGCAACGGGCACATCGCACACTGTACTTGTGGATGTGGCAAAGAGGCGATTGATAATGGCACTCGTTGCACTTTTGGGTGCATTTATTAAAGTAACGCCATTGGTATCGTTGCGTAAAACATCATCAACTAAATTTAATTGATTTATAAGCACATTATTTAAATCGCCTTGCACATGGGCCTCAGGTATGCTCCAGTGTCCCGTTACAGTGTGTTCACCGGCAGTTTTCAATGTATTTGCCACAAAATCATCAAAATTTAGCGAGAAATTCCTATTAACAACAAAGTAATTTAAAATTTAAATAATAACCGCCTAAATATACGGTCACTCTTCATACTATTGCAAAAGTGTGTGTCGATACTCGATATATGAGCGAGTGTCATCTTTTGTGTCGAGGCCCTGGCAGCGTTGTCACTTTAATGTTTTTCTTCTGGTGAAGTGTTGAAACTCTGAAAACGGCTGCTGGCCCGTAGAAAGTGCATTTAAATTAACAAAAAAAAAAAAAAACAGAAACAAAGAAAAAACGCATAACTAATACGAGGTAAAGTCTATATGAAATCTTAAGAAATCACAATTTACGAGCGAGATGTACACAAATTTCACCTGCCAACAGCTGATTTTATATGTGTGTGTGTCACACAGTTGACGGGGGTGTTGACTGTGTGTGTGCTGGTGGCCCAGTGGCAGTCAAACTGTTTTTAGCGCGTAAACAAATGTGCAGTGAAACTCGATACCGAATTACTGTTGAAACGCTTTTACAGCTTTTACCACTTACCCAATGCCCTCAACAAGTGCGCCATCTTTGATACGTAGCTGTACCCGTCGTGCGGCGAGCTGCTGTGCAAAAGTGACGTCATGCTCAAAAGACAACGGCACATTAAGATGCTGGCTGCGTGTACGGCTAAAATAATCGCCGCCAATATGATTCACATCCATGCCATTCAACGTGCCCTGTTGCAAGTAAAGATTGCAAAAGTTGGTTTTTTGGCGTACACTTTCTCTTCTCAGCTCTTACCTCAAACTCCAGCAGTCCCTCAAAGCTGACCGAATCGAATTGTGCAGCTTTCAATTGGACCAATTCATTGTCCAGCCACAGTTTGTCGAGCAGCGTTTGCAACTGGCGTCCATTGAGCTGCTCAAAGTGCGGCGGCGCCTCAAACTCGGCCTGCTCCACATGCAACGTGTCCAGCGCAGACTCTTCGCTCATGTAATGCGCAAGTGCATCCAGCTGAAAGCCATTTAAGGCACTCACATTGCATTGATCTGTGGCTACCACCAGCTGACCATTGATGTTCATTGGCGCTTGCAAGGTGCCACCTCCTTGGGCATATAGCATATCCTCCGGCACACGCAGTCCATTTAGACGACCCACGCTAAGTGAGTCTTGCAGCACAATTGGATTCACTGGAAATAGATTGAATGTAGATTAACGTGGATACATTTTCCATTATTTCTATAATAATTAACTGCAATCTTTGTGTTAATTTCTTTACTCACCAAAGTTGACAGCTGGCAAATGCTCGGTTCCGTTTAACCTATAGCTACCGCTGACCAGCTGCTCCGACGTATAGTTGTTCAATCGGCCCTGCAGAACCACATCCTGATCACTTGCAACCGCTGCCAGTGTTTGTGGTGCTGTAAATTGCTGCTGCCCACTGCTCTCCAGCCAACAGTGTCCAAAGCGCTGTGCTTCAATGCCATTCAAACTGACGCCAAACTGGAGTCCACTAATGTTCATCGGCTGGCGAAAAGTAAAGTCGCCCACATATTTAATATTCCCCGCCAATTGTTGCAGCTGTTGCTCCAACTGTGCCACACTAGCATCGTTCAAGTGTCCCTTCAACCAAACATTTCTCGCCTGTATTGTCCCGTTGAAATTCTCTGGCAATTGCCAGCTGTGCGCTCTTTGTGTGCCCTGCGCATTAAGCTCCTCCAAAGTGTGGCCAAAGATTGTGCCATGCAGAAGTAAATCGATTACCTGCAATTCGTCCACCTGCAACTGCTCCATATAGAGACTGGCATTGGAGCGTTGATCTCCACTCTTTCTCAGATATTGCTCTAATTGCACTCCGTTTAGCAGCAATTTCGTGACATTTATTTGTGGCGCCTCCAAACCGCCGAGTTGCATGGGAAATGCAAAGCTTTGATTGCCACTTTTAAGCAGCAGCTGCTCGGACAACTTCTCCACATTGACCCCATTTAGAATATTAACTTCAGCGAAGCCTTGGCTGACTGTTAGGCTTTGTGGCAGCATCTTGGTGCCCTCAACAAACTGTACCTCGTCCACATTTAGTTGCACCAGAAACTGCAGATCCTGCTCATTGATGAAGCTCAGCTTGGTGTCATTTGCGCTCAGTGGTTGCTCAAATCGAAGATTAATCTTCTCCAGTGGTTGATCCACTCGCAGTGCTTGCTGCAATGTGGCTGCTGCTGATCTTTGTGTGCTTGCCTCTATCAAATCCTGCACGTGCAACAGTTGACCTATGGTCACATCTCCATCGATCACATAGTCACCTTGCAGTTCCAGCGACTGATGGGTCACCTTCATCGGCGACATTGCGTTTAGCTCGGAGCCTAACAATTGACCCTGCAATCAGTTGAGGAATTTTTGGTAGAAGTCAGATGTTAAAACTATACTCGCAAATAGGGGTTAACATTTTATCAGCCATAACTTTGTCAAAAGTGCTCCGAATTTTAAAAGCTTGACCCCAATAATAATATGTTATTCAAAGTTGAAAATGCGGTTTTCGCTCGAAATTCATTTAAAATGATTCCGTCAAAAAGTGATTTTGGGACGGGTCAAATCTTTCCAAAGCCATAACTTTGTCAAAAAGGAGATGATTTGAAAAAACCAGGAAGTTTTGATCGTGTTTTGACCTCTAGAAAAAGACAATTTTCCAAATTGAAAACGTGATTTTTATCGTGGTTTGACATCTAGGAAAATACTACAATTGAAATAATTGCATTTTTTATAGAGCCACAAGTTAAATAACTTTAATTAATAGGCAATGTGACTTTAACTATTTTTAATAACTTTTTTTTTTTTATTTACTAAAAATATTTTTAATAGAGGTTATTTAATTAAATTTGTAGTAATTAACTCAAGGCTTTTGCACTCACCGCAATGGTTATGGGTTCGAGCACACGTATATTTTCGAAACGCTTGACACCCTCGATGATCTGGGTGTGATTCGCTTGATGGAGCAGCACATCGAAGCGCTGGCGATCCACGTGAATGTGATTCAGGCGCTGATTGATGAACAGTCGATTCACTTCGATGGGTTGGGCAAATTGCACATCCTGCTGCACAATGTAATCGCCGCCATCGATGGAGATGAGTTGACTCAGAGGTCGGTCGTTGATCTCATTGCTGTTGACCAGCACAGCCTCCGCTCTCAGATTGCTGATGTCCACTGGGGATTTAATGAACTGCACTTCGCTGCCGTGACGCCTGAGTGTTTGGTCCAACAGCTCGGTCCAGTTGTAACCATTGAGCTTGCCCTCCAATTGTAGATCTTGCACGCTGAGCTGCTCCATTTGCGGCAGCAGTTGCTCAGATGCCGCCTCTTTGTACTCCTCACTTACATAGACTTTGCTGGCATTGATCGATTCGTAAATCGGTTTATCGCTATCGATGCCGTTAATGTGCTCAGCTTGCAGCTTCTCATGCACCACCAGGGTGCCGACTGTAATCTCATCGAATTCATGCTGGTCCTCGACTGCACGTTTTGCTGGACGACGTTGAGCTCGAGCTGCATCCAGTTCAATCACGTCCAGAGCGCGTTTTGCATATCGCAGTGCATCCCAATAATTTTTGGTTAGTTTCTGATGCGCATCGACTAGCTGTGAATTAAGTTGAGATGGGTTACGATTAGGTTTCATACAGTCAGAAAAAAATCGGAGTGAATTTTAGAAATTCGCCATACTTTTGCCGCCAAGTGATTAGAAATTTAATTTTATTTATTCACTTCTTAAATTTAGGCAACATTTGTCTACATTTTTTTTAAACAAATTTTCTTATATTTTGAAAGTAAATAACTGTCTAGCTTTTATGGACAACTTTTTTTCTGAGTGTACTCACCGCCTTAGCATTTACGCGTTTTATGTGCATTCGCTTTAAATGTTTTTGCGTGTCTTCAAGTTTTTGCTGTGCAATCAAAACGTGATTAATAATTCTACTGAATTGAGTGAACTTTAAACTCACCTTTAAATTCTGCACTAATTGATCCACATTGACCTGCTCCAATCTCTTGCGCTGCTCGCGTGCCCAGTCAATGATTTGCTGACGCAGGACATTGGCGTGTTCGTCCTGCTTGTAGAGCGGTTGGAATATGTTTGTCTCATTGGCGGCCATATTTTCATTGGCTATAACTGTGAAAGCAAGTGGGCTTAGTCCTTAATTCTTTGTTAAGAGAGCGAGACCCACCCAAGTAGCTTTGCTCATTCTCCTCGTAGCTGCGCATGCGTGCCACGCCTCTGCTGAATGCGCCCTCGGTGAACTGTACTGTGGCTTCCTCGAATTTCCAATCGTTTAGATTATAGATTTTCACATCCTGCTTGCTGCAGACCACAAGGAGTAGGAATTTTTCCGATATCGAGTGCTACAAGTGAAAAATTGTGGCTCAAAACTTTAATGCTTGTTTTATTTTTTTTTATCAATGACGAAATTTATGCAGCTCGCTTTGCGGTTGCATATATTATAATTTTAAGTTTCTGATTTAATTAAGTTATAATTATAGAGTTTTCTAAACGATGGGAACAATTCTCAATTTGAATTCATGCGCAAATCTCTAAAGTTTAAAATAACTCGTGATTTTAATTGGCGTGCAAAGGTTGCCCGCAAACTAGCTGTCATTTTAAGATTTCTTAAACATTTTTTAAAATTGCACAATTATTTATTTACACTCTATATATGCATATATAGTTTACAGTTGAAGGTTAACTCACCGTCACTGGCAAAAAGCGTTCCAGGGCATAAAAGCTCAAACGCTGATAGGGCACAAACTGTCCATTATCGAAGACATAGATCACTGTGTCCGCCTCACCAGCTGCGCTAGCCGGTGCTCCCGCAGCTTCCACCGAATTGCCGAGTATGAGAAAATGTCGACGACTCACCTCGTTCACCGGCAGACTGAAATACTTGACATCGACGGCACCGTTGCCCCTCAAGCGTTGAAAGAGTTGAAAGCGCCGTGCTTGGGCATCGTATCTGTAGATCTCAGAGTGGGTGGAGGTGCGTCCATCGCCACTGGCATAATTGGCCACTGCCACATAATCGGCATAATCAATGCCAAATGCCTCCAACCGACGAGCATTGCTGCAGGGTATCGAACCGAGCCGCTGAAAAGTGGCGCCCGTCCACTTGAAGTAGGGACAGCGTTCTTGCTTCTTTATGTCGTCGCCATCGTAGGCATGCAGCAGCGTCAGTTCCTGGCTGCTAATCTTCAAATACATGCCACGTAGCCGTAGACCCGCAAAATATTGTACGGTGCGCAAACCGCGCTCTGCTGACAGTTCGAAGATGGGTGAACCCTCACGTGCTTGCCTCACAGGCTCTGTGTGGTTCAGGCTTAGTGCCACATAGCCAAGACCTGCATATGCCAGGCAGTCGAGGGCCACAGCCTTGGGCGCCGGCTGTTGCAGCAACAGTGCATAATCCTGTTCCCTTGCACGCCAAATGTAGACCGCAAACTGACGCACTCCTGCCGTATCCCTGTGCAGCGCCGTTGCATACTTCACGGTGGGCAACTGCAGCATGCATATATCCAGGGGAAAGGGCACCGGAACAGAAGCAACGCGAACCAGGCCATCGAAACTGTAACCGGCTTGAAGGAGTAGGAAAAAATACATTTGAGCTTTGCATTGTGCGGATTGAAAATTCTTCAATTTGAGTTTTGCCTGGCTCTCAAGTAAATAGCCCGAGACTAAGGCAAAAAATTCTTATAAATTTGGATTTTGTTGTCTCGTGTAAAACCTTTGTCGAAAAATTGCTGCATTTCACGCTTATGGAGACGCTGCTCCGTCTTGGCGTCCAAATCCGAGGAGATACGGTAGCTTGGTAGCGTTTCCTGGAAACGCACCTCGAAGGCAATTCCTTGTTTCCAGAGCAGAAATATTAATATAAACAGCAAACGACACATTTCAATTAATTAGACAAAACTTAACACGTGCAACGTAGTCAAGCAAAGAAACCGTTCATTAAGCTAAAAAGCTTCGAAGAAGCTTTTCAAACGGTTTCGAAGAGCCAAAACAGGAATGTGGAGGAGTGAGAGAGAAAGAGAGAATTAATTGTGGACTTAAGCACGATCAGCTGATCAGCAGGTGCGCTACAAAGCACAGAGTCCATAAGTTTTCATATCCTCTTTATTTATGACACATTGCGAATCAGAACTCCGTCGAATTTCCATATAATGATCATTATAATTATGTATTATATTTATATAGTAAATATTATATATATATATATTAATCCATAAGTTTATTCATTTTCTATGCATTTTATAAATTGTGTAAAATCTTTTAAATCTTAATCTGATTTTCGAGTAATTTGCTTTGTTTCCTAGCTTTGCCAGGTATTACTGTACACTCTTAACATTATTTTTCTCTGTTGTCTCGGTTCTTGTTCCACTTCTGTTTGAGTTTTTGTCAGGCTCTCCAGTAAATAGCCCGAAACTAAACCAAAAAACTCTCTCTCAATTTTCGCCAGCCGATTGTTAGAAAAATGGATCTGCAGGCCTATTGCCGCTGTCTACGTCAGCAGCTGGAGGAGCTGGAGCTGCTCGAATCCATATACTGTGCTCCTCGCGAGCTGCAGTTGCTCGATGCCAGCGTCGTTGCCGATTTCAATGAGTTTGTGCGTTCAGAGTCGCAGATACCTCTGAGCTCCCACCTAGAGTACATCATCAAATTGAGTTTGCCGGGCAAGAGGTCTGTGGATGTGCGCATTGAGCTGCCGCATTTGTATCCGCTGCTGGAGCAGGCCAGGATTAGTGTACACACCGCACTGCTGGATAAGGCCAAGGCGGAGCATCTCAAGCAGCATATCGATAACTATTTGGCAAAGCAACGTAGCAACCCAGATGAACCTTATATATATCAATTGCTCATCTGGTTGCAGGAGAAAATTGAGACACTATTATTGCGCACAGCCAGCGAACTTGCTGCTGTGCACGAGGACCAGCCCAAAGTGATGCCGCTCGAGCGCCTTTGGATCTACTCGCATCACATTAAGTCGAGTGCCAAGCGACAGGAGTTGATACGTCAAGCACGACAGCTGCAACTCAGCGGCTTTAGTCGTCCCGGCAAGCCGGGCATTATCTGCGTCGAAGGCGAGCAGGAGCAGGTGCAGGAATATTGGCGTTCGATTAGAGCCCTACGCTGGCAGAAGATCACCTTGGTGCGCACCGAACCCTGCCGCAAGCGTCGCTTTGAGCAGTTTACGGAGCAGCTCTTCAATGATGGCACTGACGGCGATGACGGACCCATTAATATGGCACAGTTTATCAAGTTTTTGGAGGACCATGGCACGGGCTATATGAAGTCGGAGTTCTTTGGTTTAACCTGATATCGCAAGTGGTTTCATATCAATTGTAAATAAAACTTGCCATTGTTTTTTTTTTTATTATTTCTTTGTGTTCTTTGAATTCTGTGTCCAAATTAGGCAAGTTTCGGTAGCTAGGAGGCTTTTTCTGGAAGGCATATCCATATTTACAGAGCGGAAATAATACTTTTTAAATATAAAACGTCCCTTTTTGACTAGCAATCATAAAACGAACTGCAGAGCTTCGTAGAAAAATATCTGTCTTAGGCAAGTTTTTTCTTTTCGGCAAGGTTTTGTCAAAGTTTTGGCAGCTTGATATCTATCAATCCTATAGTTGGTGACTTTAAGTGTTGCATTTGTTGTTTGTGCATGCTTTTGAAACAACAAATGTATTATGCTATTGGAACATTAGCAATAACTCTATATACCGGGATCTCAATGAAGACCCATAGATAAATGTTGTGATCTAGAATTAATGTGAAGACTTTTCGATAAATGTTGTGATTAATGTGAAGACTCTTTGATAAATATTGTGATTCCTATGTACTGTGAAGACTCTTTGACAAAAATACTATTTTTGAACAAAAAAAAAATATTTACTTATCAAAATAATTAGATCTTAAGGCCAAAAACAATTTTTATTCCTTTTGGGATTATTTTAATTGCTTTCATCCCGTTCAGAGGGATTAATATATGTATACACTACAAAATGTGTTCTAAATGAATAAATAAATAGATGTTAAATGTCCGAAATTTGTTAAAGTATTGGGATAGCTATAAGAAACTAATTATCGATATTGAATTAAGGACCTGCCATTTTGGTAGTGTAATATATTTTTAATGTAGGCTTTAAATGAAACCCTCTCCATCGATCTGTGCCACCAAAGAGTCTTCGACATTACCATACAAGTTGGATGTTTCCTCCAGTTTTTTTGTCTCCGTAGCCGCAGACTGTGATATTTCCTTGGCTAAGCTCTTCTCTGCATTTGCTTGTGTTGGTTTTTTGTTGTTCTTTTTCATGAAATCACAATAGCAACAGCGATGAACGCGATTCCCTTTGGCCCTTCGACGTTTCACACAAGACATCTCGGCATAGGCACGTCTGAAGTTCTCGTTATTGAAGCCGTAGATAAGGGGATTGACGGCAGCATTGACAAACATTAAGTACTGCGAAAAGTATGAAAAGTACTTCATTGCAGTATCCACACTGACATCGCTGTTATAATACTTTTCGCGCAACACCACGAAAATGGTGAAGGGCAAACGCAGCACCACAAAAACAATAACCACAATGAAGAGGGTTTTGGCCACACTGCGCTTATAGTTAACACTCAGCGGATTCTCACGGCTCAAAACACGCTTCTCATAGCGATCGAGCTGGGAATTAAATTTGATTATAGAAACAAGATGCAAAATATTTCAACTCTTCTCTTACCTTGATAAAAATGGCCGTATAGCAGATGAGCATAATGCCCAAGGGCAACCAAACTAAAACCGTTATCAGCACATACCAATATTTGGCCAGGACATTTATGTTCTCCTTGCAGTAGCGCTCCGTAAAATTACGCCATACGCGCACCCTATAGTCCCGATATATTGCTAGGGGCAGGGCAAGTAGAACTCCTGCCAGCCAAGTGCTAAAAATTACAATCTTTGTGGCACGCAGCGTTAAACGCTTCTCCTGCGGCAAGACAATAGCTGTGAGTCGGTCGTAACTGACCACAGAAAGATTTAAAACGGCTGTGATGAGGAAGACAACCACCAGAAAACCCTCCATCTTGCAGCCCACATAGCCCAACTGATAGTTCTGATAGAAATCATTGATCATGAACATGGCCGGACAGATGAGTAGTGTGAGACAATCAGCCACTGCCATATTGGCCACAATTAAATTGGTTGGCGAGCGGAGCGACCGATTTGTGGCTATTAAATAGATCAACACGGAATTGCCGTAGAGGCCAAATACAATTAGTGGCAGGAAAGTGGACACTTTCCACGCAATCTCCCCACTCGGTTTGTGCAACCAAATGCGATCCTCGGGAAAATCATATTGACTAAAGTCGAACTGAAAGCAAGTGGAAGATAATTATAATTCTCTATATAATATTCTATTTGCTACTCACATCAATATTATAATAACCTGCCATAATTTTGGACTCTTGTTTTAGTCTACGGCTGCAGAGCAACTGACTTGGGCAGCTGCCGGTTAGACTCCAGCTAACATGCAAATTAGCATGGACATTTTATTGATCTTCCGTCTAATTCACTTAACTGATAGATAAGGCAATTAACACTTGTCACTGATATCGCACACTAAAAGCTTCTGAATTTGACGCTGTTTGTTTGTCTCTCGTAATGCCCATCTGTTGGGTTGTCAATGTGGCGCCGCCTCTCTTTGCGCTTCTCAAACAAGCATAATGTTTATTAGTTTACTAACAACTGAAAGAGTGTCTTTAATGGTTATTTTTTAATATTACTTTGATTCTGCTTATATTTGTCAGAATGATTGGAGAATAGAAATTACATTTTATAAATTAGATTTAGTTTATTGTAAGTATGATATTTTAAAAATGCGCACTAGAATCATCTAAGTTTTCTAATATGGGAGGTTTCACTGTATTCATTGCACTTCCCCTCTACAATTCAACTTTGGGCATATGCACGGGCTCTACTTGATCTACTGATCTATCGCTCATCCTAAGCTAATCAATATCCAATTTGCGGAAGGAGCCCTCAGTGCCGAACAGTGTGTCGGGAGTTACTTTTTTGCCGGGTCTCAGCTGCTCGTTGACGCCGTAGTTCATCTCCTCCTTGAAGTAGTCGTTATAGCTAAGCATCTGCCGTTCCATCTCGACAATGATGTCAGCAATGCATCCATTTGTGCCGCCATACTCCTCGGGCAGATATTCGGGGGATATTATTTTGGAAAGTGATTCTACATTTCTGTGCACGTACATCTGTGTGAAGGAATTGTAAATAAGACCACCAAATCAGAAAATATGATAGTGTTCACAATAATCATATGAATAAACCTTACAAATTTCCCATAAAATAGTGCAGATTTGTACTCTGATAAAATAACACTACACAAATTGTGAAAACCCCATCTCGAATACCCTTACTGTATGAATCCATTTCAATTGGTAACATTATTGATTTTCTCTAATTGGAAATTAGTACATGAGAGCTTTGGGCTTATCAATTGATATTTGGTAGTTGAACAGCTGGTCCGATAACAAAATGGTAATAGATAAGCCCACATTACTGTGTAAAAATTTGGGCTATGGTTAAAATATAACAGATTGCAAGAGTTCCAAAAAAAAAAAAAAATAATTATAAATGACTCACTCGATCCTTCAGTTTGCTGGGCATAAGGCTTCTGCACAAGTTAAGCACAGCTACTGCCTCCTTGGGGCAATTGACCAAGTGAACACCCTTCATGCGCATCGGTGACGCCTTCTCGGCAAACACGCCCATTTTCTTGACGAGCGAAATGTCCAATTGGGCCAGCAGACTGAGGTGCCACTTGGACATGTCGAGAATCTCAATGTAGCCGCTGATACTTGAGTTATCATCCTCCATTATGTGTCGGTCCATCACCAGCGTCTGAAAGCGAAACAGATCGACCATCTGAAAGACTTTCGGATCAAGTTTGGAAAGATCCGTTAGCTGGATGCGTGGTCCGTCCAAGCCAAGTGGTTTCGGTAGTCGCAAATATGTCCTGGAAAAGTAGAAATTGCTCTTAAACTTCTTGTTGAGCTGGTCAGTCAATTTGGCATAGTCGCATAGTTTACCCCGTGCGGCAAAATGCAATGTTTCGCTCATCCATGTACTTCTGGCTAAAGATTTCTGGCATCATTGTTCTTATGGTATAAAAATGATCCAGTTTGGATTTGACCTTCTCCAGACTAAACTTGCAACCGCGCAGAAAGGCAACGAGGAACTGTGCATCTTGGCGTGCTTTCAAATGCGGCTGCTTGGCCAACCAGTCCCGCAGTGTCTGCAAATCTTGAGACAGTCGTTGCTCCACCTCATTCAATTCGCTTGCTGCAATTTGACGCAACTCGGCGCTGATTGGACGTATCACCTCCTCGGCCATAATCTGAACTGCGCCTCGTGACAACTGTGCGACTACTGAAATGTAACCACAAAAGCCAATTCCTTCTCTACTCTCGCTCTTGGCAAACTAATCAGTGTACGTCAATCGTTTGGCGAGTTGATAAACCGTTTTTTGGTTGATCTACACTGCAATCGGGCGTAATGAATCAATTTGCTATGTTATCTAATTATGATTAGATTGAGCGTCAAATTCACGCTTAGTAATAGTCAAACAAGTTAGATGGCTGTAGCCGAGTGAGCTCAACTACGATATAATCTGAACCCAGCTCTCAAATAGATTCTTGTTTTATTGTGAAAATTCTCTCTTATCTGCAAGTTTAAGTTTTACACGTTGATCAATAATTTGCCAATGCATATCATATATTAATAAAAAGACACAGGTTTCGAGTTTGTAGAAACCGATATTTATCGATACTCGCGAAACGGCGGCTGTTACCGATCAAATTAAATAAACTGGATGAGTGCGGGGTATACGAGAACTTATGTTCCAAATTGGATGTCTGTAGCTCTAATAGATATCTCTGAGATCCGTGTGTACACATACAGACGGACATAGCTATTGAGTCTGACTGAGAATATCTATATTTTATGGGCTCCAAATCAAAATCCATTTTTTGCATGGACAACTGATAACCATTGGCTTTTTGGGATCATGGTCATCGCATCGGATTCGGGAATGATTATTGAAAATGCAGCTGCAAAGTTCGCTTCGCTCAATCAGGTTTTTATTTGATGGTATCAGCCGCCGGTAAATCGAACATTGCTACAGTTATATCTACACTAAGTCTTATCTTATCGCAAACTTTCGCTGCACAGTGGTGCTTGCTGAACAAATGAAATGTTTTGTGCTTGTTTAATAAATAATAGTCAAAACTAAGAAGATAACTTACCCTTATAAACTGGAGTCAAAACCGACAGATTTTTCTTATGCAATGTGTTACAGAGTTTTTTTGTTTTTAACAATGTTTTTCATATATAAATATCTTCCAACCGATCGCCAGCTATATGATATAGTAACTCGATGTGCTCCGACATATTTCCTGCCTGCATATATTCCATGTATCATCAGGTATCAAAAATATATATACAATATTGGAGCAAGTGAATATAAATTAATTTTGGGTCACTGTGCACTTTGGTATCGTCCCAACGCCGACTCGTATCATTTACCACAAGTTGCTAGCTGTGGTCACCTCGAAGCAGTCGTCGATTCTGCTGCCATTAGTCGTGTTTCAACCTGAATGGGGAACACACACACTCTCACACAAGTCTCTCTCGAACAACCGTAGTTTACACAATTTTGCTTAAAGTTTCGATAGTACAAAATTTGCAGTTATCCCCAACACAATGGCCAAAATAAGACAGCTGGTGCCAGAGTTGGCGGAAGTGGCGCGTGTGGATCTCAACGAGGATGCGGCGAATCGAGATGCCTTAATTCTGGCCCTTCGCAATTGGATAGACGAACAGAACTATTTGGAGGCGCGCACCGATGACCAGTTCCTGGTCGCATTTCTGCGCTTCTGCTTGTGGGATCTGGAGGCGGCTAAGAAGCGTGTGCTCTTCTTTTACGACTACAAGTCCAAGGAACGTGGCCTGCTCAAGTCACGTTCTGTGGATGACAAACTCTTTGAAATGGCCAGATCAGGGTGAGCAGTTCAAGCGAACTTTAAAAATTGGATAAATCATTTTGTATATTTGCTTTATTTTCATTCAGCATATTCGCTACACTACCCAATTCCATTGGCCCTGGTGGTCCACGTATCCATTTCACACGCATGGGACATATCGAGACTTCCAAGCATAGCGTTAGCGACATCTTTCGCTTTCATGCCTTCCGCTCTGAGATAGAGATCAATACCGACGACAATTGGAACATTGCCGGAGTCGTTGAGGTCATTGATTTCACAAAAATACCCTATTCGCTGCTGTTGCAGTTTGATCCGAGTCTGTTCAAGCGCATGAATGCATTCCTCGAGCATGGCATACCCACGAATTTGTTGGCTACGCACATTGTGAATGCCTCGCGTGAAACACAATTTGTCCTAACCATAATCCGCAATGTGATGAAACAAAAAGAACTGGTGTGTAAACTGCAAATCGTTCTCTTATCAAACAAATTCTAATCAGTCTCTATCTCATTATCCCATATAGCTGCATATACATCCAAACTTGGAGTCGCTGCATAAGGCCATTGGCAAGGAGTACCTGCCGACGGAGCTGGGCGGTAGCAACGGATCACTGAACGATGCCATTGGCCGCTACGAGACACAATTGAACACCTTTACGCCGTACTTCAATGAGGATGAACGCTTTGGGGTCGACGAGAAGCTGCGTGCTGCGAGCAGCCAGCAGCAAGCTGCGCTTGTCACTGGTGTCCCCAGCGCTGATGAGGGCATCTTTCGCAAGCTTGATTTTGATTGAGGGGCTTCCGGGGACTTTGGGGGCAGTTAACTGTATATTCAAATGCACATACTATATATATATATATACAAAAACATATACACCTCACACTCCCTCCCTCTCTAACTCTCTGTATCTCTCTTTCTCTCCATACATACTATATGTATACATACATATAACATATATATATATATATATATATATATATATATGTATATATTATGTATATATTTGTCCACATACCCTATACATATAGTAGGTAGTATAAAGCGCTATAGCGAACTTTGGTCATTGCTAAAACCTGATATTTTATAAAAATTCATAAAAGCAACATCGAAACTAAAAGCAAAATTGAACAATCTTATAACACAAAAAAAAAAAAAACAAAATGAAAAGAAAAAGGAAAAAAAACGCCATAAAATGGCTAAAACCTCATGTCGATTATAATTTATTGTAGTACTTATCAGTGAACCTGCCCACATTTCCATATTTTTATGACTCCAGAAAAAAATGTTTCACTCTTCAAACAAAACAGAAGATAGTTTCACGCTAAAGATCGCTCACTATATGTATGGATGTCTATTACTTTTATTCTTACTATATACATAAGTTTTTGTTGGCTTTTATTTTAAACATGCATACGCACATACAAATATGCATACACACATATAAATACATATACACATATACATACATACATACATTCTTTTTCGATAATTTTATGCGTTGGTTAAGTGTCGTTTCAACTAATTTTTGATACTAGTTTACACATATACATATATACACATATATTTAGTATATACATGCATACATACTACAGATACATACTTACAATTGACAGTGTATTATTGTAGCGACCCATGTTGAGTACGTTAATAAATTAAAACGAATTTGTTTAAATGTCAAAACCAAAAAACAAAAAAATTAATATCTGATTCGACAGAAAAAGATAACATACATATGTTTTCCTTTTTTCTTTGATTTGTACTATGATTTATGTTGCAATCGCGTGTAAAATGTTATCAACAAGCTGATAAGCGTCACTGACAAATCGTGTTTTACGATATTATATGCTTTAGATAAATGGTTTTAGGCACTCTAAGGTTATGTCGTCAAATCAGGCCCAACAACCTAAACAATCGAATCCGCTTAGTCACATACTTGAATGCCAAAATTGACATTGACAAAAGTTCATGGTTTGTAACAATATTTAATATTGTTCACTGCTCTACATTTGAACTAAAATTTTTACGCGCGCAATTTTCCTAACAGCTGTTAGTGTGAGCGAGTTAACTATATAAGTAGTCAAAGCAGTGCTGACAAACACCTAACCGTGTAACAGTGTTGTACAGTACAAGAACTTGGAACTTTGTACCGCAGCTGATTTCATTGGCACAAATATATTTATCGGGTTTAATTTATCAAAATGGCACAAGCAATTAAATTCTATTATGACTTGCTATCGCCGCCAGCGCGTGCAATATGGCTTGCACTCAAACTGGGTAAAACGCCATTCGAAGCTTGTCCCGTAGCGCTGCGCAAACGTCAGTACAAATGCGAATCGACTTCAAAAGCCGGAAGACTAATTTGTTGTCACTTTACAGGTGAACAGTTAACCGATGAGTACAAGAAGATCAATCGGTTCCAAAAGGTGCCCGCCCTGGTGGATGGTGACTTCCATTTGAGCGAGAGCGTGGCCATGATACGGTGTGTATATTAACCTTAGTTCCAAAGGTCTAAATTAAATGTATGAATGTATATATGTCATATTGAACTTTCTTAGTTATCTTTCGGATAAGAATCAGATGAGCGAGATTCTTTATCCGAAATCTTTGGAGTCACGGGCTCGTGTTGATGAATTTCTGGAGTGGCAGCATCAAAATGTTCACTTTGCCTGTGGTACTTTCTTCGTGAAGGGCTGGCTGCTTCCCGTTAATGGCATGGCACCCAATCTCAAACCGGAGGCAGCTGCGAAGTTAATCAAAGATGTTGAGACCTCTTTGGGTCTGTTGGAGCGTCTGTGGTTGGAAAAGGATTATCTGCTGGGACAAGATCTAACAGTTGCCGATCTAATTGCTAGCTCCGAAATTGAACAGCTGAGTAAGTGTCACATTAAGTTTGCTATTAACTTATACCTACTTAAATGCACCTATTCCTTGCCAGAACTTTGCAAGTTCAGTGTGAACGAGCGAAAGTTTCCCAAGGTGGCTAAGTGGCTGGAACGCGTCCGCAATGCTACCAAGCCCTATCACGATGAGGCCTATGAGTTTATCAATATAAAGTCCAAGCAGTCGGCAGCGTCCAAGCTCTGATCTGAAGCTACTCAAAGTATCTATGTCCTTATTCTTTCAAAATTGCATTTTTTGTTTGTAGTGATTTAAATTAAGTTGAATTTTTGATTTTGTGCTTTACAATAATCTATTTGTTTTTTGTACTTTAATCATATTCCTCTTTGTACAATATTAAACAGTTATTATTTATCATTTATGTCTAGGATTACTTTTTCGCTTAGATCTAATCAATGTCCAGTTTTCTAAAAGAACCTTCTATGCCAAAGAGCGTTTCGGAATTGACGGGCTGACCCTGCCGCAGTTTCTCATTTGTACCATATTCTGCATCCTGCTGGAAGAACTCGGTGTAGTCGATCAGCTTCTGGGTCCAGGTATCCACAACATTCTGTATGTTGCCATTGGTGCCGCCATATTCCACAGGCAGACACTCCTTGGGCACATATTTGTAGAGTGTATCCAATTTGGAGTGTATGTGGAACTGTGAGAAGAAATTTGATATAATATATATATATATATATAATTAGATTATTAATTCAACTATTATTTGAAAACTCACCCGTTTGCGTATCTTGTCGCTCATTAAACTCTTTGCGATGGACATTGCTTTCTCGGTCATCGATGGCGCATTGATGAAGTGAAATCCCTTGGGTCTGTAGGGTAACGCTTTGTCACCCAAGACGGCCAGCTTCTTGATCAACAGCGCATCGAACTGGAACACGTGGCCGGCTGTCATACCCTTCATATCAATGACCTCCACAAACCCGGAAACCATTGCGTTATCATCCTCACGTATCTGTATCTCGCCTAGCATTGTGTTGACCTGCATCACCTCCGCAAGCGAATACTGATCGGTATCGTAGAGTGCATAGCGCGAGATGTGTATCCTTGGACCATCCGGTTGCAGTGGTTCAGGCAGTCGCAGCAGGCAGCTGTTTAAATGTTTGGCAACATAAATAGTGAGTGGATAATACAGATGATTATTAAACATACCCCGTTTTGAGTATGTTGAGCTGTTTGTCGCATACAAGGCGATTCTTGTAGAGCTCTGGAACTGCGCCACGCATAGCATAGAAGTTGTCCAGCTTTAGTTTCGTCTTCTCCAGACTGTACTTGCAGCCGCGCAGGAATGCGACCAGGAATTGTGCATCCTCGCGTGCCTTTAAATGTGGCTGCTTTGAGATCCATGTGCGCAGTGCCTCAATGTCCTCGGGCAAACGATCGGGCACTTCGCCCAGCTCCTGTTGCGCTCTGAGCTCCAGTTTAGCGCTCAGTGGACGTATGGTAAAATCATCGTTATTCCGATTGGATGACATTATCTTTTTCTGATGGATGATAAGTGCAAATTTGTTTTATTAAAATGCACTCTTGCAACATATATAGATATATAAATAAATTATTAGTTGTCGAAAACGAATTTCCGGGAACATTGCAGTAGTCATGCATGTGAAACCCCAGATTAGATATGAAGCTTAAGCTGATTTGTCGCTGAAGTGTCCAACATCTTTAAGCAAACATTAAACGTGAACATCGATATTTAATTACAATTACTTTACATTTGTGTCGGCAAATTAGTCAGAGGCGTTTATCAATATAACCGTATGCACACTATCTACGAGGGCTTAGGCCGTGACTTGCGTTTGAGCACTGCGAAATTCGACCTCTACTCACAATTGTCTATAATTTAATGTTAGCAGCAATAAGTATGAATGTGCCTCGACGTTCGTGTGTGTGCATACAGTAGATAACTGTGTCTTATATATGCATATGTTGTGCTGTGCAGCCTTATTTAAATAATAAATTGAAATTGAACCAGTAACTACTACTGTCCGCGACTATGGTCGATGTGAGACTGTCAGCGCCTCACTTTTGGTTACCCTGCTTTTTGGGTACTCGACTAATTTGTTCATGTCGTCGGGCCATACAAGACGCATGGAGAAATGACAGGTTGTTGGAGCACCCTCCCCAACTGCGAAATGACTCAAAATCCAGAGAGAGACACAAAGAGAAAAAGAGTCGGAAAGAGAGGAGTTGAATTGATGACTCTTTACAATATTTTAGCACCATGTGTCCAACAAGCTGTAAGCCCATAGAGATAAGATAGCAAAGTGATGCATAATAAAAATATACATATTATAGGCAGACTGATTATGGAGAGGAGATATCAGCTGCACTCGAGTGACATCTACAGCAAGTGCTCCAGCACGGAAATACCAGTTTTACGGGTATAAGTTCTGTACACTTTTTTTTGCCGGCAGTTTATCGTATCATATCTGAGTCATTTTAGTTATTACCTGACTATAGTATTTAGATAAGGGCATCATCGTATATGATACAGCTGTTTTGTTGTTGTTTTTAATCACTTAAAGTTTCACTCGGTCGTTATCAGTTATATGTTTAATGATTTATTAAGAAATATCGTAAAGTATATCAAATTTTTGGTAAAAAGCTGACAAATCATTAGTTAACATAATCTGTGCATTATTTTTTTTATATAGACAACCTTTGATATGAATTATTGTTGTTTTTCATCTATATATCATCGCTCGTTTATCAAAGAATTCAACAATTCCTAACCACACACAATTCATAGCTGAAGTGTACGGCATAACAATTAACGAGTTCTTGCAATTATATACAACAGAAGTATGCAATAGTTTTTAGTTTTAACAGACAAAGCATGCGGAGCATTTTAATATTTCATTAATGTTAGCCTGAGTAAAAGTAGGCAATGAAAAATTGAATAGTACTTGGAGGCCGATTCTGTTTCTGCTACATGAAGTCACGAAACAGCAATATTTTAGACCATATAAAAACTTTAAGTGACCATAAGAGCTATTTTTTAAAAGAAGCCGATTGGAATCTTCAGTGGATTCCAAATGCACAAATGTCACAGCCACCAACGAACCCAAAACTCACTCATTTATGATACATAATAATCGGAGCCACTCTCAATAATACAAATTTATATTGTCATGAATGATGGAAAACTGTGTATTTATTTATTTCATCAAAATATGTATGTATATACGCTCAACTTAAATATGTGTTGTTTTTAAGGACATAAATATACAGATGTATCGAACTAACACTAACAAAAAATATTAATAATAAATTTAATAACTCGAATTGCTTATTCTTCTTGAGTTTTTGTTTTCTTTTTATGGTTCATAAGTGAAGCGCACACATAAAATTTATGATAATATCACATTATTTAAATATAAATAATTAGAATGGGTTTAAAATAGTCAAATCAAAAATACAATGAAATGCAGGGCAGCTCATAGCTACTAAGACTCGGGCCAATCTGTTCGTCCATATGAAGCAATACTGTACTTAACGATATAAGGCAGTTGTGGCTGAGAAATTCGAATAAATTCTCAAACGGATTCATTGCGTATAAAACTAGATATCTAATCTTTTATATGTATATGTATATATATATATAATTGTGTAAAAATGGTATATACGTTATAATATGGATATGCGGTACAAAAACATATGCTACTATTCGGTCCAATAGATGCCAAGTTTTCGTCTATTTTTGTTTTGTTTTTAAATAGTTCTTCGACAGCAAGTGAAGGAATTTTAGAAAAATATATAAGCTAAAATGTACACTTGTCTGGTAAGGCCGCTGTATGTGTGTGTTTTATGTGTGTGTTATGCAATGGAAGGTTCTACTGTCTGACAGTAGTACCGCTTAGGGATGACTGCTAGGATCATACCTTACACTATGCTTAAAGCTATGCCTAGACTTTTATAGATCAAATGATGCGATAAATCTTAACTAAGCCGGGCCAACACATTCAACACCACAGCCAACACCAACAAGAGTCCTTGCTGCCCTGTACTGGCTGATGTCGCTGAATTCCCCTCAGTTGTATCGTTGACACCAGATACTAGTGGCGCCGTCCAGCCCTGCTCCTCATCGACCTCGTTTACGCTGCGGGCACACTGCATCCACATGCGGGAGGAGGGCCTGGGCCGTGGATGGGCTACTTTCATGCGATCATCGTTGAACTCCCAGTATCCGTAGTTTTTGAAGAAGTACGTCTTGCCGTCCTTATACTGGAAGGCCGCATCGATATTGTAACCGACACCCGCCCAAATGGACATGTCCCGGGGATAATCCAAGTCCACTTTGCCCGTGTAATCATTGATGCTCCAGTAAAGGGTGCCACTAGTCAGATATGTTCGATTATTGTGACCCCACACAAAGGCAGCATCCACATGGGTCAAGGTCGGTGGCAAGCCCAAACTTGTCAACGGTTGTGGATAACCTGACGCCAGCGTGGACGTATCAAATACATAGTAACGACGACCTGTTGGGATTCAAAATATATAATTACAACACATTGTGATGTCTTACAAGTCTTGAATTATCTTACCAACAAAGAAGACAATCTGGTGCTTTGAATTCTCATAGACAGCATCGACCCTGTTGAAGTCCTCGGGCAGATCGGGCCAGTGTCTGCGCGTCTCCGCCGGATAACCAGGATATAAGCCATTTCTGCCGATGCGCCACACGAACTGTTAGAAGACATTGTATTCAAATGATGTCAAAATTAATTATTTAACAAATAGAAATATAAAAAAAAATTGATAAAGGATATTCAAGTCAAAGTTATGATATGAAATTTTCCTAAATTATTTAAAATTAAAAAGAATAGCTCAGTAAAATGAGTTAAAGGTATTTTGGAGACAATATTACGTATACGTATACTTAATAAAATAATAAGGAATTCTACAGTTAATACAAATTTAAATTCCTGTTTTATATACAAACACTTCAGATCAAAATCGGTATACCTCAAAAATCATATATCTTGTAACCATATCAAAATTATTCCTATCTTTATTTCATATTGGATTTTTGCTTACCTGTCCTCTAAAAATGAAGAGCTCCGTGCGTATCATTGAGATGGCATCGTAGCTGGTCATGCACGTGGCAGGCTTGGGTTTGCGTGGCTTGTGGGGCTTTTGGGGTCGATTCGCAATTGGGTAGTTGTATGGTCTACTCGTTGTCGTGGTGGTTGTCGTCATCTCTCGATCGCGTGCACGTTCTCGCTCTCGTTGCATTCGCTCGCGTTCTTGCTGCTGTCGCTCTCGTGCCCGATCTCGTCTTCGCTGTCGTTCTCGCTCACGCTCCCGCTCACGCTCCCGCTCAAGCTCTCGCTCATGTTCCCGGTCTCGCTCGCGTTCTTGTTCTCGCTCTCGTTCATGCTGACGGTCGCGCTCACGCTCCCGCTCCCGCTCCTGCTCTTGACGGATTCGCTCCTCCCGTTCGCGATCTCGCGCTGGATCCACACTGGGATAATAGATGGTGCCCCTCTTGGGGTAGTAGGTGAGAGGCCGTATTGTTGTTGTCGTCGTTGTGGTTGTTCTGGCTGTGGGTCGTGGTCGATAGGGTCCCCAGACCTTATCCTTGGCCCCATACAACTCTTGGATGCCATTGCGATCATCGTCTGGCAATTTGCCATCAACCTCATTGTTCTGATACCAGGGAAACATGACGGCATTCGCGTCCGATGAGTGGCCCAGCCCCAAAGAATGACCCAGTTCATGCAGCGCCACATTCAGAAAGTTGGTGCCTGTAAAGAGTGGAGGAATGGAAGGAGGAAATCCGATTGGTTAATGGCATCAGCTGTGAAACGGCAGAGGGAGCAAAGACAACAACGTGTCGTCGTCGTCGTCGTCCTGACGACTTTGTAAGTGGCATAAAAATGGTGCAGTTGCAACATTTACAATGAAAATCTCATGTTCAAATACATTCAAGGGGTGTACACGACTTGGCCGATACCCTCTACAGATCTTATTTAATGCAGTTGAAGTTGATAGCAATACGTATTAATTTACGTATGTAGCTTTAAATTTGCCACTTTTCATTGAGCAAAGTGAATTCTGTTAAACCCTATGTGGCATTTGATGGTTACAGGATATAAAGAACGATTGCTCGCTGTTGCGTTAGCCAACGTCACGCGTCATGCTGACAATTTTTTATTGGCATTAAAAACCATTAAAAATGTCGACGTTGGTTGTGCGTTTTTGGTTTGCTTAAGGGTAACGGTTTGTCGGTTTTGGGGTTATGGGTTATGGGTCGAAGCGGAAGGAGAGGGGGAAGGGGAAGGGGCAGGGGCAGGGGTAAGTGGAGTCGAGTTGGACTGTTGCTAGGGGCACGATTTATGGAGCTAAATTACAAAACGCATGCAGGCAGCCGGCGCCAGTCGCATTTGTCGTTGCCGTGGCTGTTGTTATGTGTGTTGCATTCCGCTGCGTTGCGTATGCAACGCTTATTGATTTTGCCACTTGCCGCAACTGGGAGAGTGGGTTCCTATGTTTTGCGGCTATGGTTGCGGTTTTGGCGCCTGCAATTTGATCCCGCAGCGTTTTTTTAGATCGCAGCCAACAGCCGTTGCTCATTGATGCCGTTGCTGTTGTCTGACTATTATTATTATTATTATTGTTATTGTTTTTATTGTTGTGCATTATTATCAACAAGCGTAATTAATTTATGCGACTAAATTATGATGTGGCCAACGCAGCAGCAGCAGCAGCTGGCAACTAGAACTCAACGTACCTTCACTATTATTGCTATTGACATCAAAGTCCCAGTTTTCGTCCGCATCGAAATGTGCATCGCCTCCGCGCCCAACGCCCGGATAGAAGGCGTGCGCCAAAACCAAGCCAGGTCCATCGAACTTGTAGCCATCACCATGATCGCCCCTGCGCAATGAAGGATAATAAAGAAGTGAGTATTGAGGCAGGTCAAGTAGAGATCGATTAACATTAAACTGCAATAAGATTACGCTTAACAAAATGAAAACTTGAAAAGTTAAAGACACGCCTTAAACTATTCTTAGAAAGAGACTCCTGATGTTTGGCATTTAATGTTAGCAAATTGCAGCTGGGAACATTGCACTGAGCCAATATATAAAAAAGGCAATCAGTTAGTAAGTGAGATGTGTTTATGGAGCTGACAGCTTGTGGCAGGCGTTGATTAGTCAACTCAATGGAAGTTACGAGCCTGCACAAAAAACAGAGAACAGAGAAGAAAATGAAAAGGGGCGAATCTAATGTGCAGCTTATCTAGCAAAAAAACAGCTGCAACATAAACTCTTTGATTTGAAATTGGGGGCCAGTGCACAACGCACAACGCACTCCAGCGTACCCCGTTCACCACATCAGCCACCCACTGCCACACGCTGCACCCAACCCACTCGTCATCCAGTGCGCGTTGTCGTCGTCATCATCATTGGTTTCATGGTTTTAATACTTGGCTTATTTATCGTTGCCGGGCTTTAAGTGCAGTTTTATGTGCTTGCCCCATGCTGCCCATCTTTATGGCGCTAAAGAACGTTTGATTTTTTATGGGTGCGTACATTAAGCAGTATATATATTTAACCCACGCACAAGCAACCACACACACACACACACACACGCACACCTTCTTGATACGCACCTCACAAACATAACCTGTATATCCGCCTGAGTGCTATACACTTCACGAAACGTCAATTTGGAATTGTTTTCCCACACGAGTAACGCTCGAGACACCAGTCTTCGTATTTTACCCGCATCTGGCATTGATTGGTTGGCAAAACTGTAAAGATATAAGAAATTCGAATGGTTTAATTATATTCAATATTTGACAAGAGTTTGTAAAGGTTTCAGCGGCAGACAATCAATAAAGTTATCGTCTTAATCTGATTGACTTCAAGTCACATTCAAAATTGTACTTTTACAATATTTTTAAGCAGCTTTTTTCTTGCTTTCTTTTTAAATATTTAAGTGCTGCTCACAACTACAAAGCGCATTTGAAATGCTCTTGTCTTCGAATATTGCATTCGCATTGAGACTGTAAAGGAATTTGACTAAAGTACAAAATAAAAGAATCCAAATTCTTGCAGCATTGTCGCATATTTCAACACATGCTTTTTGATGGTTGGGTTGAAAATCCTTCATCAAAGATTTCGCTGGAAACTGCAGACTTCAAAGCGCATACCTAACTGAAAAAAAAAAAGATTCCTTTCTTTTGCATAGTTGGAGATACACTCAAACTATATTTTAGAGTGAATAGACTTCTTTCCGTGCACATTGTTCGCTGACAATTTGGACGCAAACTTTGGCTCAACGTGGTCATGTTGCAAAAGATAGAAACCGCTAATATGAGGGGACGACATCACTACACACACACAACCACACACACACACACACACACAGCCACACCCACACCCAACCACACACGCATAACTTTCACTTTGTGATGCAAAAATATCCTTTGTTTTTTGCCACATATACAAGTCAGTTGAACCAAATTGCTGGGCCCAGCAAGTCAGGGGCTTGGGGCATGAAGTTGTGGGCGTGTTGCTTTCACTTAGTTTATTATTTTTTGGTACATTTTGTGCCAAAGTTGGCAGCAAGTTTACCTGCACAATGGCTCGAACGACCAGTGTGTGTCCCCGCAAACTCTTCACTCCACTTCCAGCCGCTCGGACAGTGTGGGAAGGTGGAGCCTTTCTAGCCATGCTTTTCACATTTTATGCAAATTAGTTATGTTTCTTTTATCACTCTGCAGCTGCACGTCTGTTGCTCTTAACTAAGGCACAAAGTTATATTCGCCCTTTCGTTTTTTTGCCCTCCCTTTTTGCCTCTTTTTGTGGTGTGCGTGTGTGAGTGTGTGGTTTATATAGAATCCCCAGGCCTGTGCAAGCAGAACTTTCTTTATCTCAGCTGTTGTCTTGTTTTTTCATTTCACATATATTTTTGCTATTTTTTTTTTAGAACTATTTGTTTTCATTCTTGCCTGCTAGCGTTTAGCTGGCTTTTGTGTCTGACCCTTTACTATTGACTTCTCTCCAGGCACACAGTGCGTATGCGTGTTTTGTGTGCTGCCCATTTGAGAGTCGTCGCCATTTAAGTGGTTTAGTCCTTGGTAGTTGGCTACTCTTCTTACAGCTTACTTTTTCCAATCAAATTGTGTGTAACACGTCGCCAAGTCAAGGCTTCCATCTCAATCTCCATCTCCATCTCCATCTGCATCTGCAGCGGACAGTCGACAGTCGACCGAGTCGCATCTGAATTTGAATTGGAGCCAACAACTGAAAGCGTAACTGGCTGCAACATCGTTAGCCTCACGTACGTAACGTACGATTGGAGACTGTAGCAGTGAACGCTCGAATTGTGAAACTGACAGTACTTGGTACTGTATTTGGCAAGCGTTGCTCATTAGCGAGCGACAACTGTACTGTTCACTGTACATGACCTAACCTGCCTAGTTATATTTTAGTCTGCCGTCCAATGTCCTGTGTGCGCCCATGTCCTGAATGTTATGTGTCCAGTTCGTGTCGCAGTTCATTTCCATTGGGCTAATGTTGGAAGACTTTTGACTGTGATTCCAGAGCGCTTTGCCCAAAACGTGCTCAATTGCAACGCCATTTGTTTGCTTAGTTGTTGATCCGTTTGTCCTGGCGGGCGGTAAGAGCGGCAGACAGGAGACAGCTTGTCCTGCTGCTGTTGACGCAGCTCGTTTGCTATTTGCTCATCGTTTGTTGTTGCTTTGCAATGGCAAATTAACTGAACTGGCAGCCAAGAGGAGATGTACCCACTTCTATGGCCCCGCTTCGTTATGCTCTTGCCCAACCAAAGGCTGACGAGTGCCTTTGTCGTGCTAATTTCGTTGCCGCTGCGCTTGGATTTAAATGCGAGCCATTGCACTGCGTCCTGTCACGTAGCCATTTCCAGCTGCAGCAACAGCACCAGTCGCAGGAGTCGGAGCAGCAGCAGCAGCAGCAGCAAACAGCAGCAACAGCAACAGCAACACTAGTCTCCAGTTTGACCTCTGTTTGTCTTTGCCATGTCACTTTGTGTGCCGAGCATTTAAATTATTATGAACCTGCCTCGCTAACTGACACAGCGTGCGGCACGGGGCTGGGCAAGGAGCAGTGAATTATTCCAGCCACATTGCGGGTTCGAGTTTGTGTTGCCTTTGGACTCCAGGTGGTGGTGCTGCTGCTTCTGGTGCTGGTGCAGCTGCAGCTGTTGGCAAACGTGTGCTTTGGCCAATTTGTTGCCTTACACGTAAAACAAACTGAACAATTAGCCAAATAGCAGCGCGAGAGTTCATTCGCTTCATTTCAGCCAGAGCCAAAAGGGCGGCCAAATTGCTGCTGAGCGGAGCCGCATATTGGCCGAGAGCTGCCTGAGGTTGAACCTTTTGAAAGAATATACCGCATTTAATGGCATTTTACATGCATGCAGAGAATAATACGGCGCCCGAAGGACTTGTTTAATTACTTGGGCACATTTGCTATTTTCCGTTACCTCAAGTGAGTATTAATAATTACTTCTTTGTAATTGCAATTTGCAATTTGCAATTTGCATATGACAAATGTTGTATGCAATTATATCCTTGTCAAATGTATCTTCTTGTGACAAACGATAAATCGCTCGCCATTTATTTTTGTATTTTTTGTTTGGTTCAAGTTGCAAACTTCTTGTGGGCAAACAGTTAATGGCGCCGTCGACACTCGAGACGAACCATAATCCACTTTATATATTTGAGCTGACTTGAATCTGCTCAGTCTGCATTTTGTAGCTGGCAGCTGGCAGCTGGCAGCTTAAGGCCTGAACATTAAGCACTTCGCCAACTTATTGAATGCCTCGGATAAGTTCGGCTGAGATTCGAGAAATCGACTTTTGTGAAGAGCCAACATGAGATATCTACGCAAGCTCTTAATAAAAATGATGTAATTTACACGCACACATGTGTATATGCATATATATATATATATATATGTGTATATGGATGTATGTATGCTGGAGTTATATATTAATAGCTGACATACAGTGCCGACACAAAAAAGTTTTCGCGACAAAAAATTGCTGTTGTTCAGCAAGATGCACGCAGCTTAAACTTTTCTCCTCTTTCATTCAGTTTTTTTTTCCATTTTTGCTTTACTTTTTTCTTTTCTTGTTCCTTGCCATATATATCTACTGATTTTTGTAGTCGAAACTGAGCCGGATTTGACGTTTTTAATTTGTGCGAAATTAAGCAAAAAATAAACTCATTTTGTTAGTTCGCTACGCTCGTGGGCAAACATAGACCAAAAACTTTCTCGATAGCTGTCTGACAACAACAAACCAAAAGAATACAACAAACAAAATTCTTTAGACCCAACCGAAACTTTCAACGGAAGTTTATCGGGCCAAAATGAAAGCAAGAAAGCAAGTATTCTGGCGAAAATGTGCGCGAAATTGTCTCCGGCTACGCAAAGAAAAATCTATGCGATTTAGCAAAAATGGCAAAATGCGCCACAGCCAACGCTGGAGCTGACTACGCTTGCATTCAGCGGACCGAGCCAGGCTCTGTTACGCCATCTTCCACTACCCTGTAGATATAGTTTGGCCATTGGGTAGGTGGGTTGGGGAGTGTAGGTATTTAACAAACTCTTTTTTGTTTGCTGTGCTTAATTTATCTGTCAAAATAATTTCGTATAATCTAGTTGCATATAAAATTAATTAATCTATTAGCAGTTGTCATAAGCAATACCAATTTCAATTTGCCAAACTTGCGTATACTCCTTAAAATATTTAAATATATTCAATACTCAACACAGCTGCAGCAAATTCCACTTTTACGATTGCAACTTTTTTATATTTTCAATATTCCAGATAGCTGTAGCAGATTTTATTGTTACGATTACAAACTTTTGAGAGTTTTATTGCTTATCACGTAGTATCTAAGAGTCCAGCTCCAACAAACAAATGCTCAACAATTCTACCGTGTATCTTGACTTTCGCTTTAGACACGGACAAACAAAAAAGCATGCAACGCTGCCAACGGTGATTTAGTTGTTAGCCGTCGGGCAAACATTTCATGGCTCAATGTGCTCAATTCAATCAATTGGCGTACGAAGGATGAACAAATCGTTCGCCAGGAAGGCAGGCAGGCAACACACGCACACACCACAGATAACATTCACACACACACACACACACACAGACACACACACAGCACACACACACACACACACACACACACACACACACACACACACACACACACACACACACACACACACACACACACACTCACTCACACGCACACACCTCGCCAGCTAGTAACTGCAATTTTAATCAAAATATTGTGCGCGTATGTTTGAGGACACTCTGTGACATGACTGCGATAGGCTGTCACAGATTGCCGTAATGCTGACATCCCGGATGGCAACGTGAGGAGTGGCAGCATTTCTTTTATTTCTCCCATAGGCAGGAAATATACTTGTAAGCTACACATTAAATTCGAATTTTAGAAATAAATTGAATTTATTATCCTATATCTGGAAATTACTAGTAATCTGATGCAGGCGAAAAAGTACATCAAACACAATCTTCAAAAGAAGTTTTCTAACCTGCTCGTAATGAGACTTATTTTTGGATTTAATTCTTTTAAAGATTTTTCGCCTATATTTCTGACTCGCTTATAATTTGCTTTGATACAAAATTGGGCATTTTATTCGCAGGATTACCAAAAAGTGACAATAATGAATTGTCTTTATTAAGGATAAGTAATTGAGGACATACATAATGATATATACAAGACAATGTTAGTTAGTTAAAAGATAAAGTTAGCTTCATAAACTGTTTTCTATCTTATAAAAGTTATTGAAGAAGTTATATTTTGAACATTTCTTACCAATTTAAGTAATATATTCTAAAGTATCATAGATGCTCCTAATTATATCAAACTATATCGATAGCTCTGCATCGCGATAAAAGTGTATTTTGAGTGTTCGTTTTAGTATTTCTGAGAATAGTTCTTATCTTTTGACTGCATTTGTCATTCAACTGGGTGCATCAATAACTGGTTGACAATAAACCTTATACGCATTGAGACTCATTGCACCATTTAACTACGGTGAAGTACCTGGAGAGGACAAGTTGACTTGATGAATATGCTTACCACAAATTCTCAGTTCACACATTCATAATTGTCAGCATATAATGCTGATCCTTTAAGGTCCTGAACAACAACAATTTATTGCAGTTGAAGCCACCTGGGGAACTCGGTGCACATAACTCAGGGCAACCGTACAACCGCAACCTTCTCACCTGGCTCCGGGAAGCAACTATGGAGATAATTACGCTTGAGCTTTCCCAGCTCCTACATTAAATATTTAGGTCCGGGGCTTGACGGACCGTTGCAACCTTTGCTACTGGACAAACAATAAAAAAAAGAAAGGTGGGTTTAACAAAAAAGGGTTTGTGTGGATACAAAAGTCAATAAATTGACTTGAAAAATGCTCACTCGCAGCAGAGCCAAGGATAAGTCTTCAAATAATAGGCGAATGATGTGTGCGTGTGCGTGTGCGTGTGTGTGGGTGTGTGTGTGTGTTTTGTGGTTTCAAATCCGGGTCTCGAAAATCCCCGAGAGCCGAAAACCACAAAGCCCAACACAAACGCAAACACAAACACAAACACAAAATACGAAAACGAATTTGCTTTAGCTGGCTGTCTCATGGCAAATTTAATTAATAAATAATCACAATGTAGCCACAAGAGTAATAAGCATCACCATCAGCACAGCACAGCAGCACAGCAGCAGAGCACGGCAAAAAATATGTGTACAGCAATGAAAATTGTCATTAGTAAGAGACGAAAATTGACAGACTCACTCACACACACACACACACACACACATATATACATATATATATATATATATGTGTTGTACATGTATTTGTGGCGACAAGTCTCAAGTGTTTAAAATTGCAAATGTTATTTTCACATGCGCTTGGGAGCAAAAAACCCCACCAAAAGGTAAATATTTGCCACAAGACTCTGCCCTGCCACTCACTTGCTCAACCTACTGACTAGAAGCATGCTACGGATTCAACTTGAGTGCTTGCCCCGAAGGCACACACACTCACACACGTACACACACACATGTAACGACAGCCAGCCATGTGCTCATAAATTTATTACCAAAAATGATTTTTGCCATTAAGCATTATTAAATTGGCATTTCAAAATTTTATTATGCATACGCAGCTTGACTTTTGTCCCGAGGCCCTTTTGCTGCCATGCCGCATTTAGGGGCAACTGAATGTGCGCTGCGTCTTGCCCCAAAAAAAAAAAAAACGGCCAGCCCATTATACATTATTCTGATGGTGTATATATCAAGACGAGGTCGCAGATTATAGCAAATTGTCGTTTATAATATGGAGTTTAGTGCCCCTAAAAAACACGCAGAGACCATGAAAATTTGTTCACCTTTCGACACACATACAAATCAGACATTAATCAGTATAAAAGTTAGATAAAAAATCGACAAGTGCCGGAAATTGAAGCGCTCTGAAAAGCAAAGACTTTTTATAACTGGAGTTTTATGTTTTCACACAGCTTAAAGCTAACTAACTTCTGGCTTAGGTACGATTTTTCTTTATTGTTATATTTAGCAGTAGTTTTTTAGATTAATTACCATTTTGCTGGTTTTATTTTCTGTATTTTTAGCACAGTTAAAATTAAATTTTAGTGTCTGTTTTCTTGTGGATATTCTATCCTGCTATCGCTCACTCAAGGAGGTTGTGATGGATACCAAATCGAAATAACATCACACCCAGGTTGAGTGAGTCAAAGCAAGACAAAATGTTTAGTTATTTTATTTTATTTTATTTGTTGTTTTTCTCTTTTGTTTTTTAAGTCACTTTTGCACTTTTTCTCAACTTTAACGCTTCATTTGCATAGAGTTTGACGCCTCCAACTCGCACACACTGCGATTGTAATTCTCAACCAAATTCGTATTCGCATTCGTATTCTTAGTTTGTTTTTCTGTGTCCCTTAAGTAGTTGGGGGGCTTCACAGGGGAGGGCGGAGTAAAGGGGAGCCGAAAGTGTGCAACTTACGCGTGACTTTTTGGCAAACAAATTGCATGTTTTATACATTTTGATTTGTAACTCTTGGCACTCTTGGCACTGTGCAACTTCCTGCCGCCCTTTTAGTTCCACAGCTGTCTCTGGGCTCCCTAATTGAGTGGCAGGTACATGTTTTATTTATAAGTCCAATGGCAATAAAAAAAAAGAAGCAGTAAAAAAAAGGGACGCTTAAATTAAAAATCCGCACTAATTTGACACTTGATTGAATTTAAATTTTTAAATGCTTCAGACTCGACAGCTTCTACCATTTTTGTTCTGCGATTTTACATATAGATAGGCCAAAAATCTTGGGAATTTGTGTATGATTTGACTAAGGCTTTAAATTATTTAAACTGTGTGATATGTAAGCTAACTACTTTAATGCTAAAAATATCTGATTGGAAGAGCATTAACTTGTTCAGCGCTTCAGAATTTTCTTTATCATGTTTTTTTTTTGTTTATTTTAATAAAATCCTTTTGTTGAAATGTGTTTCCGCACGGAAAATCTCAATAGCCAAGTGATTTGCAAGTGTTAACAATGCTGCAAATAAATGGGCACAAATACACTCGCATTTGTATACATATAATTGTACTAATACACATATATATCATATACATTTCTATAGGTTTGTATGGTAAGCCCAAGGCAGCGAATACAATGAGTATACGCAATAAATCATAAAATAAATCGCTTACATTCATCGCTGTCAGTTTGCTGCTGCACAATGCTGGCTCTGCCACATGCTGCATACCCCTCCTCCTCCCTGCTCCATCCTATTATAGCTCCTAACTAGAATACATGCTACGTCTAACAAGCTGTCACAAAAACTCACAAAGGCCGTGCCTGGTTAGTCGGGCGGGTAGTTTTGCTAGGCGGCCAGGGAGGGACGTGTGGGGTGGGGGTAGGGGGAGGGGGGTATTGGGGCTGAGAGAAATCTATACAAAACCATTTGACAAGCGGGAGACGACGCACCACATCGTGTGGCAAAGTAAGCAGTCAAACCTGAGCGCCAAATGATGCGCACCGTTCAACGTTATCTAAACTGCAGGCGACATCAACGAGAAGGAAGACGGCCAAAGGAAGCGTCAGGTAAGAAAAAGGAGCAGCCTTGAGCTGAGACCTCTTTCAGATGAATTCGACAGGGGTGGCAAGGGACAGAGGAGGGGTTGGGGTGTCGCAAGGGGTGGTTTGTACGTGGCGCGGTTTGATGGCGCTATGTCACATGCTTTTCAATCAAATTCAAATTTACTACGCAAACACGCACACACAGGCATACACACACTACGTATAACAAATTCAACTGTAAAAATTTAACACATTGCGGCGCCACGTGGCTGCGGCAGAGGTAGGCAACAACAACAACAACAACAACGACTGAGGTTGTGCAAGAGGGCAACGAAAGTAGAAAAAAGTGTAGCATACAAATGGGCGCGCGGGTGAAAATTTGATGGTGTGTGTTGTGTTATGTGTGTGTGTGTGTTGTGTGTTGTGTGAGTCAAGTGAACCTAAGCTAATGCATATTTAATATTTATATGTATACGTAGCCCGATAAGAGTTTGAGTATAGATGGGTCTAGCTATAAAATGTTTAATTCGCATAGCGCATGCATACATAATCCATAATGTTGATTATATAGTCAACAATGACTGTTGTGCCATTTACACAAATATTTGGACTTCATGCATAAATTGTTATCGCCTAAACACGTGCTATAAAAATATACAATGCTGACCTTTACACTCAATTATCGCATGTGTCTATTAAACGCGCATTGAAATACACATTTAAATTTGTAATTATCAGTTTAACTTGTGCGATGAACCAATTTGCAGCTCAGCCAAGCGTATCGGGTATTATTTAAGATTATGCTGAATTGGTAAGCAAAACAGTGTGCTACAAATATCTGCTTGTGTCTTGCAACACTGAAGGACATGGAGAAGCTTCGCTTTTCAAAAAGTACACATTCAACAAATCAATCCCATTAGAAAACACTGTTTGGCTCGCTTCTCCAATCCGTTGACTGATCTTCGACTCTTTGTATAGCAAACACAAAGTAGAGAGAAAAAAGCTTTAAGTTTTGCCAAAGTTAAAGCCAACTCAAATAGATAAATGCTATGCTTGGTTGTACTTTCTGCTCTAATCGCTGCTCGCTTTGAACGTATCAAAAGCAATGTATTTAAACATATGAATAAAAAGAAATCAAGCCATGCAAGAACAGCTTTTAGGTTTTGGCCAAAAACATTTTATTAGTAAAAGCAAAAGTGCGCAAAGTGATAGAAAATAGACAAAACACCAAAAGCTTTAATGCCAAAGCGAAAAGAAATCAAATCACTCGCAACTCTAATCGTTTCTTAAGACCCTCTTCGACTGCAAGCGGTGAAAAACGTTGAACAAAACAGATGGAAAAATAAGCAAAGTGCTGGAAAAACCAAGCGACAATTTGTTAGATCGCTTTACGCGGCTCTCTTTTAATCGCTTCTCACTTTGTTTCAGCGCTGACATTATGGAAAACAAAATGCTTTAAGCTAATGCAATGAACGAGTGGGTTTATCAAGCTTTAAAGTCGGAAGTTAGAAAACAGCAAAATCATTTTTTCAGCTAAAATTACAATCAGCTTTCATTGCAAATTGTTGTTGACTAGTTTATTATAATTAAAAAACTAGTAAAGGACTTGTAACTGTTATTTGGCATAAAGTCGAGCTTATTGTAATTTAGATATGGCATCAGCATTTCTGTAAGCTTATCTAGAGAAACAAAAGTTTGCTTTTGGTCAACAAAAAAAGTTTGGTTTTTTGCAGTTTTTCAACAATTCTGTTGGCCAACGGCAACGAGCAGTAGTTTGCCAAATGCGGTTTGTCCCAAAACGCTTTTGCACACAAAATTCAGATGGACAGCCAGATGGAACCGGACTCCGTTTGTTTTGACATTTTTAAGCGCACTTTGTCGGCTTTGACTGGTTTAACACAACAATAACAACAACAACAACAACAACAATAACAACAACCAAATAAGAGACAACCTCAAAATAAAAATCTCAACTTTGTTGTGTTGTGTTAAGGGAGGCGAATGCGTTAAGGTGAGGCGGAATTGGGGTTGGGGTGGGGTTCGGGTTGTTTTTGGTTATTTTGCATGTGACTCATTGAGCGCCTGTTTTGCGGTGTTTAATCTACTCCGCTTATGTGCTAACTTCCTGCAATGCTTTTCCGCCGCAGCTGTCTGTCTCTCTCTCACACTCTCTGTCTCCATCTCTTTCTGCGTGTGTGTGTGTGTTGTGTTGTGTTGTGTTGTACATGTGTGTTTATCCCGATTTTGTGTTTGTGTTTGACTGTGTCTCTGCCCCCCAACAGCAGCCACTTGGTAACCAGTGTAAAAAAAGCTTAAGTTGCGTTTCACTGACTTTGAATTTTTTATACGCCACATCGACCTTTTTTCTTCTTCTTCTGGTTGTTGCTGTTGGCCCCGGGAGCTAAGCTGCTTTTTGCGCTGCTGTTTCTGGTTAACTGCATGCCAAAACTCCCTATAGTGTGTGTGTGTGTGTGTGTGACTGTGCGGGTGTGCTTGGTTGCAAGTTTTGCTTAAATTGAATTGCACATTTGAGCGCATTCACCTAAACCCAAATGCAAATCGGATAATGGTGGCCCACCTTTGTCAAGCGGCACCCCAGCAGCAGAAGCAGCAACTGCAGCACTAAATTGTTTGGCATTATAGCTGTTGCCGCCGGCAACACACCACTTGAAACATCCTCTTACACCTTAGGATTGCAGTATTGCTATCATAACAACTGCAGCTGCTGGCCATAGGGTCATAACGCTGGGTATTATCAAATCGTTTTGCATACCCAAGTAATGCGAGGAGCGAGAGAAAGCAGATTGCTGAAGGTAAAGTCAAAGGCAAATGTGTCTAGTGTTATGTCGGAAATGAAAATATAAGCAGAAGAAGAAGAAGAAGCAACAGCAGCAGCAGCAGCAGCAGCAGCAGCAGCAGAAGTAGCAGGCGAAAAATGAAATAAAGACATATTGCAAACATTAAACAGCTATCAGCAGGATACGTTTGACTTTATTGATTTCATCTCTCTCGCTTTATCTCTGTCTCTCTCTCGCTCGCTTAGACGTCTAATGGCAGGATTGTTGACACTGCTGTGTGTGTATGTGTGGGTGTGGGTGTGTGTGTGGGTGTGAGTGTGTGTGCTTGTGGGTGTCAAAAAGAAGTACGTACTTTGATTTTATAACCAAATCGAGCGTATTTTAAGCTTCAAACAGCGCTTTTGCGACTTACCTGAAAGCAGAAGAAAAAAAGGGAAAAGAATATGAAGAAATTGAAATTTTAGTCAATCTATATAAGTGTTGTATATACTAAATATGTATACATATATATACACATATATACACACATATATATATATATATATATATATTTATATTTATTTAGCAGACAGCGTTGGCTCCACGAAAATGTTTGGTTGCTGTGACAACTACTTTGCTTAGTTAGTTTTTTCTTTATTTTTTTTTCTCTCCTTTATTTGTGGGTGTGGTCGGTTACAGTTACGGTTGCTGTTGCTGTTGCTGTTTATATTGCACACCTCCCCCTAAAAACTCTATAATATATATATATATATAGCTTATATATGCCGGATATCGATTGCTGACGTCGGGCGGCACAAACAAAACAATTTGTCAAGCAAATGTGCCAAAAAGTTGACACTGAAGATGAAAAGTTATATCAAGTAAAAAAACAAAATAACAGCGAATATTGCGGGCTAAACCAACAAAAAAAAAAAAAAAAAATACTCCCACACACCCACAAAAACTGTACAGTTGTGCACACAATGACGTAAGCACTTACGTTAAGTTGTCAACCATTTGGGAGCCGCGTCAAATATAGTTGCACTTTTATATGTAATTTGTCTTGCTTACACCCACCCCCCCACTCCCCTATTTTATCTCTTTTTGTTTTTTTTTTTGTTTGCAGCTTTACTTTGGGGTTAAAATGTGAAAAGTTCGCTGGTGTAAAAGTTTTAAGTTGTCTGTTAGTTTAATGATCTAACATGTCATTATACCTCTTCTATACTTATTCTAGATTCTTTTGTGTTTGTTAATTAAAGTTAGTTGTGCAAGATTGAAAGTTAAATGTGGTGAGGGGAATGTGTATTAAATAAGCCCAATAAATGAGTTAATGGTACGCTTACGTCACGGAATACAAACTCATTTCGCTGTCAATATCAATTAGTGAAGTTGTTTTTCTGCATTTGCTTACGTAACGCGGAAAATATGTAATTACCAGCAAGTTAGACGCATGTTAAACGCTTATGCGTTACGTCATCAGCTTGCACCACATTCTCATCAGGGAGCGGGGGGAAACTAAATATCGAATTATTAGCTTTGCCGTAAGTTGTACAAACTCGTAAAACTATGTCTCTTGTGTCATTTGCAATCGAAACGAGGACGACACAAAATATTGTTTTGATGAGTAATAGGCGTTTAATAGCGCGCACAGAAGGCGCTTGGAAAGAGGACATATGCCATTGCCATTGATAGCCGTGGCCGTAGCCGTGGCCAAGAAACGAACCAAGCCCCGGGGCCATTAAATCGAAGTGTTTGCACCACAACACAACCGCGCTGCTCCTTGGCCCATCAACTTAATGATGCATAATGATATGAGCCACAAGACGCGGCCCATTACCCACAAAAACCGCACCACACACACACACACACACACACACACAATAATGAACAGTAAGTGGGTGGCTGTGGTGCTAGTGGTGTCTTTGGTAAATGTTATGGCAACTGCTGCGTTTGTTTAGCTAAATGGAGAGCCTCACAGCTTTTGCAGGCTTCTAAATTATTTATTTTCATTAGCATTATAATGATTTCGATTTGGAACTGGCCAATGTCAATGTCCGTTTGGCTAATTTGTAACAACACCCCACGAATTGTATCCATATTGATGAACGAACTGAAAAAAGATATTGAATATTTTATGCGGCATATCATTTAATCGAATTCCGTTAACATCAATATTTTCATGTGATTATTTATTGAAATCACATTCGATATTTTGTTTACTGAATTTTTATAACATTAAGTTATTTATTGCGTGTCGAGTGTATTTGAATTTAATCAAAATATTTAAGCAGCTGTCGGCGAACATGGCCAGCCAATTGCCGATTGCCGATTGCCAATTGCCAATTGCCAATTGCTGTGCTTCACAAATATTTCGCATTTTTTATCTTGCTGCTTTTTGCTTTTTTCGCATTTTTCAGCTGTGGGTCCTGGCTGCTGTCTGTGTTGATGTACTGAGTGGCTTTTGAAGTGCAGCCAGTCACACACACACACACACACAGACACAGCCAGGGATAACAGTGTGCGTGTGTGTGTGTGTGTGCTTGTCATGTACACACTTAATGCTGAAAGAGTGTCACTAACAATATCATCGTCCGTCCGTCTGCCCGTCTGTTTTGTCCTGTTTGAGCTGCTCTGTTCTCGTTTGCCTGTTATTTGTTTAGTGCAGGTGACATTTAAATTAAGCTCGTTTCGTTTGCCATTGCGCTAAAAGTGGTTTCATGTTGCGTCCTCGCTGCGATAGCTCGTTAAATCTAATAAACGTTTGCACTATTTTTTTTTGTATATACACACAACATATCTATAAAATTGCTGTGTGTGTGTGTGTGGATAACAATTGCTCGTAGCTTGATTAAATTTCTTTATGTTTGTTTTTTATTCATCGCTTCTGTTTTTTTTTTGTGTTGTTTCCATTGCCTTTGCATTTGCCAACAATTAAACCAGCCAATTAAACTTTAGCCTGGTCGCAAAACAACAGCTCAGCAATTGACTACGACTTGGGGTCTTCATGCTGGTCCTGGCTGTGTCCTGTGTCCTTGCTGGCTGCATCTGCTTTTCTCTCTATCTGCCAAAGTGCTAATACACACAAATACCCAAATGTGTAGTTAACACCGAGTTTTTATGCAATCTGCACTTCCCAACGCCCACCCACTTGGCTCTGACCATTTGCTCCATTTTACATATATTTTTATTGGACTCGACAATTTATGCACACGGCGCATTTTTCTAGCCGTGCATTTTAGCTAGTTTATGGTATCAACTAGTTCTTGAAAACACAGCGCTATTTATTCAGTTACCGAGTGGCTTGGCTTATCGCATTACAATCTGGTCACGATAGCCTTGGTATATATAGAAAACAAATGCATATATATATATGTACATAGAAGTAAAAACAAAAATCAAAAACTAATTTACTTGCCAGTCACGACATTAGCCATTCGGAGTAAAGGCCATAAATAAATAAGTACATCAATTATTTAGCGCAAATAAATCAATGCGCAATTGACATAAATTGTTTACGGTGCAAAAGGGCAACAAATCGAGCCGAATGTTGGCAGCAATTTTCATTCTAAAGTGGCAAGTATAAATAATGTATGAGCTTAGCTGGAAAATCAGTAAAATATTGTAGCTCTCAAGAACAATATTTGTGCAAATTAGCATTCTATGTTGTTAATCATTTTATATTTCGTTCTAATTAAAGCATAATTAACAAATGTGTTAAGTGAAAGATTATATTCAATTGATTATAAGTAAATTATAAAATAATTTAATTTATGAGTTGGCAAACTTAAGTTTCGACTGCAACTGTTACTTAAGTTGTGTGTGTAAGCAGCACTTTGCAAATGTATGACGACTGCTTTGGCTTCTTAGAGAACTTAACGCAAGCTCCCATTGGGGGCAGATCTGTGTGGCAGTAATACTATTGCCACATGAATATTCCAGTTTGTCCAACTGCCAAAGTCACATATAAATCACAACAAAATCAAATTACTCTTTCATCTGTTGGGGGGCATCAAATAAATTGCACAGCATATTACGTATACGTCGAGCTGAGCCAAAGGTATCAATTCATTGATTATTTATTGATGGCACGCAAAAATGCTAGCACGATAGAGACAGAGAGAGAGAGAGAGAGAGAGAGAGAGAGAGAGAGCCAGAGAGAGAGAGAGAGAGAGAGAGAGAGAGAGAGAGCAAAAGGAAAAAACAAGGTGTATGACTATTGTTTGCCAGATTGGATTGTGTCTGTAACACATAGTTGCACACACACACACATACACACACAAACTTACACACACATGCACACACACGCAAGCACTCACACATATATCGAGTTATTTTCGATTTATATTGACTCGAAAATGTCAAATGCATAACGGGCAACAATTCACAATTTTGATGTAATTGACAGGCAAAAGGGCTTTGCGGTTGAGTTTGATTGTTGGGTGGCTTGGGTGGTTCAGTGGCATTGGCCATGTTGTACGTAACTGTGATGCACATCATAAAATGTCAAACTTTGTTGTGTCGTAACGGGCAACATTTGGACAAAATGCTTTCTTATTTGACAGGCCAAACAACGACAACAATTTTGACATGTACATCTGGCAAACCACAGCGACAATCTCTCAGCTACGCTCATTGAATATGCAAAGCGCTTTAATTAGTGTGCGAGAGATGGTGGAGTGTATTACATGCAACATAATAATTCAACAATGTGCCGCAAAAACAATTAGCCGCATTTACAAGATACGGCCGCAAGTCAAGCCGCAGCTGCCATCGATTGATTGGCTCGCGAAATTGTCCAAGGTTTTCAGGGGTTTTGCGGGTGGGGAGATGAGTGGCATGGCAGTCAGCCGCACCTTTAAGTGCCAGTGAGCGCTGTGTCTGGCATATGTGGCATGTGGCATATGCAAAATGAAGTTGACATCTGCTTAAGTGGCTGGGGTTTTGGGCAATCTACCATTGTTGCTGCTGCTGCTGCTGCTACTGCTGCTGCTGCAGCTGCAGTTTCATTTACAGCTGCTGCCTGCTTGATTGGACATGAAATTGATAGCTCACACACACACACGCACATACTTGCAGCACTGCATCCGTGTGCATGTGTGCTTGTGTGTGCTTAAGCAACTTAATTGAATTTTGCACTCAAGTCGTTGACGCTGTCGTTGGGCGCCTGGGCGTGGCCGTAAACGTTTTGCCGCAGTCGGAAACATTTAAGCTTTGACAAGACATTTGTGAAGTTTTAAGTGCATTAGCTGTCAGCCAGGCTAAACATTCCAGCTAACTGCAAATTGCAGCGCACACATGCGAGACAAGCCAGTCCATTGAAATCCGGTTGCCACAAAAAAGTTGGCAACACTTTTTTTGAATGTGTGCATACAATGGCAAATCTAAAAAGAACGTACGAGAATATCTAGATTTAAATGAATTTAATATTTATTTTAATTTATATTTATATGTGTTAAAAAAAAAAATCAAACCATTAATTATTATTGCTTTGATCGGTTTAAACAAACAATTTGTGACACGTTCAGTTTTAAATTAACTCCATTTTTTTTCTGCGCTGAATTCAATAGTTATTTGTGCATAATTTATACAATATGCAAAAGTTCAAAAGCGTTGAATCGCAAAATACATAAACCATGTATGAATTATGTAAAAAGCTGAACAAACGATCAAATGTATTTTAATCATTTAATTGCTATGCATACACATTTCATGCATGATTTTTGGCCGAAAGAAAGAAAAAAAAAACGAAATGAAACCAATTCAATTCCAAATCGAGTCAAGTTGGAAAATATTGTTGGCCAACAATGTCCATTTGTCAACGCTTTGTAGTTGATGCCATTAATGGATTAAGCTGAAAAACGTGCTGCACAATGAATAAATTGTCAGATTGCGTTTGCCACAAACGAACACACACACACACAGAAGCACACAGCTTGAAATGGGGTTAACCAGAAGGGACACGAGTTGACCGAAACCAAAAACCAGTAAAAGGGGGCGGGGCACCGACACTCAACGGCTGCCACGTTGCTTACATTTCAATATGTTTGTGCTCTTGACATTTTGTTTAACTGTTAAACTGTTGCCAAATGCCAACTGTCAACTTTCTTCTTCTGCTTTTTTTTTGTGTTGTGCAAAAGTTTGGACGAAAAGCCGCAGAACACCAAAACATTTTATGGTCATTTGTGGCAGGCTTTAAGTTAGCTCAACCAGAAAAAAAGAAACCAACAACTTTTCAGCGCTTTAAACACGCTAATAGTCTTCTGTGTGTGTGTGTTGGTGTGTTGGAGTGTGTGTGTGGTGTGAGTGGGCATTTTGTAAATCAGCGTGCAATTACCCGAACCGTGTAGTTTGCAAATGTATTAAGTTCATTTTTCATTTCGCCCTCATGCATTAAGCAGCCCAAAGTAAGTTGCCTGACTTCACCAAAAAAAGACGGATACAAAAGTATGTATATTTATATATATAAAAGAAAAACATAACGCAAAATCACTTTTTCACTTAGCTGGTTTGTGTGTGTGTGTCTCTGAGTGTGTGTTGCCTTTTGGCATGCAAATAAAATGGCCTAAAGGCAACAGCTACCCCTGCCCGGCCCAAAACCGAGACCAGAGAAACCAGAAGCCAACTTAAGCCCAACACGTTAGAGAGGAGAACAGCGGGCGCAATTTGGTTCCACCAAAAATTCCAAAAGCTTCAGCCTCAGCCTCTGTCTGTGGGTTGGGGGCGCCACAATAAGAAAAATGTTCAAGTGCCAGAATGTGTGCAAAGAACTCAAGTTTGGCAACACACTTCGCGTTGCTGCTGCTGTTGCTGCTGTTGCTGTTGTTGCTGTTGTTGCTGCTGCTGCTTTGGTTGTTCCTGCCTTTTTTGCCCTTTTATTTTTGCCTCGCAGATAATTTGAATTTTTTCCATTTGTTTGGTTTGGTCCTGTGCTCCTGTTTTTCGAGCTCCTTGGCAGGTCAGTTGCATGCCTCGGCTGTTGGGTTTCCCCCTCTCTCTTTTTGTTTCATTTTTTTTAAGAACTGTAAATTGCTTTAGTTGGCGCACAGTTTCAGGAACAATAAGCGGGCAGAGGAGCTGTGCTCTTTCTATATTTATGAATACGCGGAATGTAATGCACTGCATATATGTATGTAGCTGGAGCACTTAGAGCTCTTTTCCCTATCTGTGCAGCAGGAATTGCAGCTTGCCCGATATTTTCAGCTGCGAACTTGTGTGCAATTCTCCTTATTACTTCTATTGTTCCGGCAGCTGCAATTAGGAAGAGTTTTCTGTATGCTGACATAAATATGATCAACATAAATGTTGTTGCCAAATTTCCGTGTGCAGTTGAAGTTAATTTCTTGGAAACTAGTTTCAACTGCAAATATATATTTCTTGCCGTATACGTACGAACAAGAGTTAGACGAAAATAATATCACAATTTTAAAGAGGATTATATTTAACTGGAGTTTGATTACCTACAACAGTTTGCAAACAATTCTGAACCACTTGAAAATTTGTAAATTAGATTATCCTTTTCCCTAAGCCAGCAACATCGCTGTTTTATTTGACTTTCAACAACTTTGCAGGATTCACGGACAATATACAAATATGTTTACTTATGTATACATAAGTAATGTACATATGTGCGCCTTCTAGTTACATTTCTTGCATGTATATGGCACAAAAATATTTGAATACTTTACGCTTTTTATTTTTTTTCAATTACGGCAAAAGTGGCAAAACAGTTGTCAACATTTCAAGACAAAACAGCAAAAACAGCAGCAGCAACAGTTCCGGACACAGAAGCAGCAACAGCAACAGCAACAGTAGCATAAAATGTAATGGAAGTGGATAAAATAAGAAGAAGAGTAGCAATGGCAGCAGCAGCAGCAGCAGAAGAAGAAGAAGAACAGGCAGACATGACGCTCTGTCAGCTGCAGAAAGAAAGATGTCAGTTGTCAACAACAATGCCCCAAGTTGCAACAATAAAATTCTGACACATTGAAAAATGTCATTGTGTAACTTAAGTAGCCAACATCACACACACACACACACACACACACACACACACACACACACAAACACACACACAGTTATGTACACATATGTAGGGTTGATTACATAAAACAAGGCATAGCCAGACACGTACCCCCTACCAACCCCGCTGCCACTCTGCAGCTAGCTAGCTTTGTGCCCGCAGCCTGTTAATTTACTTGCAGTTCCGTTCCATTTTTATGGACTGCCGCCATGACGCTTTTCCCTCTAACACACACAAATGTGTGTGTGTGTGTGTTTGTGTGTGTGTGTGACGACCATTTGTTATGCAGTGATATAGCGACTGGTAGCCTAGCCAGCGTTTAATGCTTTACATGTTTATTAGAGATGAGCGTGTGATTTAGATATAGCTTAAGATTTGAACCGTAAATTTGAATATTTTCTATAATTTATTAATTTAAAATTTGAAGTAGACAAAATATGTAAAAATATTTGAATAACTGACGGGAGAAGAATTTTGCAATCCCATAAAAATAAAAGTACATAAAATGTATTCAAAAAATATTCCATATTAAAAATTAATAAATTACTTTAAGCTGCAGAAGTTTGCCAATAGAAGCAGTTTATGGCTAAAGCTTATAAGTTTATGGCTGAAATGGCCAATAACAATTAAGAGCAATGAGAACCTTTTTAATATAAGCATAGTTATGTAGGTATAAATGTAGATGTATGTATATAATTTCATGCTTACACGCGCACATCTCTAATAAGCCAACACACACGCCCATATTTGTTGAGTGTGTGTTGCTTATGCAAGCGAGAAATTTGTTATAATGTGCATGGCCATAGAAATAGGGACAGTCGAGAATATCGCTGAATATTATGTATGCTTTTGATAAACGCATAGAAAACCAGCGAGGCGTACACTTGGCCCAGGCCTATGTGAGGCGCTGGGATAGTCTGTCTGTGTGTGTGTATGCATGTATGTATGTGTGCGTGTGTGTGTGCGTGTGTGTGTATGTGGCGGCAACCCTAGCCAAAGTCATTTGTGGCGTCGATCAAGTGTACTGAGCCGTTTTATGGCGGCGCTTAACAAACCTTGACGAGGCGCAGCAATTGTTGTTACTGTTCTCTGTAAAGTATATAAGTATAAATATATATAAATTTATATATATATATATATATATATATAAGAATTTATTTTTTTTTTGGCTGCTATCACAAGTTGTGTGTTGGAGGTGACAAAGTTAGCCCCGAGGATTAACAAAGAAACAGACAAAACTTGCGGGTTGTCCGCGCATCAAGTGAATAACAGAAACGGCGTATAATTTAATTTCCACAGCGAATCGGGCTCCGGCTCCGGCGCCGACTCCGACTCCGGCAGCAAGACTGTTATCAGTCTCCAGGCATCATTATTGCGTTTAATGGAAAATAATTACTTTTGGATAAGGCAAAGTGAAAGAAATAACAACTGAATAAAAACCCAAGCAAAGCGGACCCCAAGGGGCCAAGCAACAACAACAACGAGCAGAAGGCAACATGAGAAAGCAACGGCAAGGAAAAGCGTGATACTTGACAGTTTTTCACTTGTTGTTGTTGTTGTTGTTGTTGTTGCTGCTGCTGATGCTGATGCTTTTCGGCACGGATTTTCTTAAGTGTAGCGCTGTAAGTTCTTTAGAGATATGCAAATGTGCTGAGCTTATTAGCCTGCAAGCACGAAACTGCAGCAGAAGTTACAAGAAAATTGGTTGCAAGAGGGACACACTCGGTGAGCGAGATAAGTTTCATGGGATAAGATAATGCAACCCAAATAGTAAAAGGATTAGCTGCTAATTGGCCACATTGCCAGGCTTTAAGTAAAGCAGAGAAATGACGCTAGTCTGCCTCTATTTAATAACTATCCTAAATCAATAACAATAGCTAAATTAAAATGGATTTATTATTTGATTTATTAAAATAGATTTATATGTTGCCAAAAAAAGACAAATATGACAAGTCTAAATGAAGATGACAAATTTAATTTATAATTTCCATAAATTAACGTGGAGACCGCTTGTTTCCAAAATTTGATACAAATCTTAAATGACAAAAGCACATTCGAATCCCGCAGGGGGTTTTTCAGTGAACATCGACTAAATAATTAAATCAAACTGTCAATTTGACATTGCAATGAACACGTTCGGTAGATAATTCAATACAGCACAGTTTGTGCATTAAAAGTTATTTAAATTATTGCAATTGTGGGTGGATAAACCAGAAATATAATGTGTGAAGCTCTGAAATGCATTTGGAATTTTATAAACTACGAAATCAACAATAGAATTTATTACTATTGATTTTTTTTATTTGGAAACTGTCGAAAGTCAAAAGTGAGAAACATTTGGCTAACTTGGCAAATTGGTATATCACACAAAGTTGCCGCGACGAATAATAACTGCTATAAGGTTGTTGAAAAGTAGACGCAAGTATTGCATAACAACTATGCCTTGTAAAGTTAAGTTCCATTCAGTAAAGATGAACATATAGGCCATCAATCAACTGAAGCACAGTTACTGACTGTCGCCAACATTATAAGCGCCAAAGGCGCACAAAAAAGATGAAGAAATTATGGAAATATTCGCTGCTTATTGCTTGTAATTCATTGAGCCGCAATTTCTTTGCAACTCTGGCTACCCACTGGCAATGTGGCGCCTGAAGTTAAGGCGCTTAAATGTAAGCATTACAGTCAGACAGTAATGACAAAAGCGAGCATATATGCTCTAATATATATGTATTATATAAATTTGAGGGCATATAGTATATGTGTATATCATGAGCACATAGATGATATATTACTATGCATAACTTGCATTAACTGCCGACTTGTGAGCCGCTTCTCTTTTTATTCGATTCTGTTGCCTGATTTAATGAGGTATTTTATGGGGTGGCACATAACCCACTTAAATATGTCATATGCATATGCTAGCTGGGTTGGGAGAGTTGAGCGCGACACTAATCAGATGGGGCGTTGGCGGGGCAGGCTTGGCATTTGAATTTCCAATGGCGTCAAGTTTGCCCCTTAAAGTATGCTACGTGAATTATGTTGTCCATGAATGTCAGCAGCAGCAGGCAGTAGCAGCAGCCGCAGCAGGCAGCAGGCAGCAGCCGCAACATCAATAGCAGCACGCAGGCAGGCAGGCAACAGCAGGCATCCGCAGCAAAGCAGTTAACAGCAAGCATGCAGTGGCAGCAACAAACAGCAGCAGCTCAAATGTCAGTCGCATTCGCAGTAGCTGTTTGTAGAGCTTCTCCTTTGCTTGGGTGTCGCTGTCAAAGCACTTTATGTCACAATAACTTGCAGCGCATATATGCGTGTGTGTGTGTTTGTGTTTATGTGTGTGTGTGCGTGTGCGTATTACTACATATGCATTCATTTCACGTGCCAGCAGCTAGCATCTTCAGTTTGGTGTCGCGTCCTGCGTCGAGTTGTGGCCAATATGCATATGTAAAATATTTATGAGCGCGTGCAAATTCATTTCATTGCTTCAACGCTTTTGCCATTTGCATGCTTCAAGCCTGAGTCGCTCGACTTTTGCACCTGATCTGTCAACATTTCAATTACAAATTAAATTTCTATTTAATAAATATTTATTATATTTCAATCTTAGTGCTTGCTTCTCATTCAGCATAAAATTAGGCTAGGTTCTTGTTTAAGAGTGTAGGGTATGCTTTGGTTCGGTGTTTGTTTCTGTTCCACCACAAAGTGATCTATTTTATTGTCATATATATATGCTTATATGTATGTATTTTGTATATTTATACATTTTCGCATGCGCTGCTGCTCTTGTTTGGCTCTTGCACATGAATTTAATGCAGCGCATAACAAATTTTCACAGCACAAATTTTCATGGTCTGCAGGGCTTATGGCCTAACTGGCTAAATGGGAGGCTGACAAATTGTCAACACACACACAGGGATACACTACCAGACACCCAGATGCCCAACCCTTTTGTTGTTGTGGTGTTTGTGTGCTGTAAATAAATACAACATTGTGCAATATGCGCGACACGCGTTTATTTGTACTGTATTTATATTTCATGCTGTGCCGGTTTGCCCCATTATGGCCGGGGAAGAAAGGGGAATGGGGCCTGTTGACAGGGGGTGGGACTGCTCTCATATTGCCAAGGGGTGTGACGGAAATCGCAAAAATATTTTGTGCACGCCACGGAAATGAGAAAAATACATTCGCTTGGGGGTTTGCTGGCTGCTGTTTTGCAAATTTTTATGCACGTTTATTATTTATATAAGCATATTTTTGGGGGAGGCAACAACTGTGACTCGGACTGTGACTCTGACTCTGACTGTGACTGCGACTGCGACTGCGACTGTGCCAGTTGTCTGGCTTTTTAACTAATTTCGGCATGGCAGTTAAAATTGTGTAATTCGCTTATGCAATATTCAGGCACATTACATTTTATGCGCTCTGTCTGCTTATTTACGAGCTTAACGCGCAGAGCGCAAAACGCCACGCGGCGTATGCGTAATATAAACAACGCTTAAGCCACTGCCAATTCTGTGTTTTCTTTTTTTTTCATTTTCATTTTGTATTGCTATTGGTATTGGTGTTGAAATTGGCATTTGGTTTTGCGTGTTGCGTGTGTGCGTGTGTGCGTGGCAATTTCAAAGGATTAGACGCCTGAGTGCGCAAGGACATGACAGCAATGACGACGCCTGCATACAGTAACCAACACTGTAACAATATCCCACTGCGTGCTTCCCTGTGCACCACACCCCCAGCTTGCACCACCCATTGACTCTGCATTCAAATTAAAGTTTTGCAAACAGTCGCTGGCTGGTTTATGTAATTGAATTAAGCGCTTGCAACGCTGGCCCACAGTGCACAGTGCAACACAGCATTGCATTGGGCGTGACTCTCTGCGGCAATACATGTGTAAGCATGTGTAAGCATGTGTGGTGTGTGTGTGTGTATGTGTGGTGTGTGTGTGTGTATGTGTGTGTGTGTGTGTGATGTCTGCTTGCTGCATTGCATGCATCAAGTTCAGCACACAACCAGAAGAAATGCTTTGATCTATTTAATCTATCTCTTTTTCTTTCTCTTTCTTTCTCCTTTCCTGTTGCACTCTTTGCTTATATTTGTTGTTAATTTAATGTAATTTTCTCCCGTTTTTATGCTTATTAAAATTGTTTATCAAATTTGCTTTTTTATCTTTAATAATTATACTTTTTGTACGCTATTTAAATGCCAAATTCCCTTATGGTTGTTTAACTGGTGTTAAACTTTATTAATTATATATTTTTCAGTTTTTGTTTTTGTTTTTTAATATTAAATAAATTGCGTAGATTTAATACATTTAATATATTCCCAATTTTACTTTAGTTATTGTTGGAGTAGGACGACAAATCTATGACTTTGCTGTGGAGTAGATTTGGGGGGAGAGGATTGGGTTTTGACCTAAGCGAGGGAAACGTGCATTGAACTGGTCGCGTGTCAGGTTGCGTTCAATCGCCTCTGCAATGTTGCAACCAACCCCAAGCCCCCAAAAACCGTAGCATACAAATACAAGATACCCGAACCCGAACCGACCTACTCTCTGGGGTGCCATAGCGATTGATTGGCTCTGGGGCAGAGCGATGCGACGCATTTGTCCTTTTGTTTATTGGCCATGTGCCACACACACTCCAACACACACATGCACGCACACACACACACACACCACGAATGTGTGTATGTGTGTGCTGAAGCGATTCATTGTATTTAGTGAAGCACCGCTTGTCATCTTGTGGGGTGTTGCTGCAGGGCAGGGCAGGATTGGGTTTGGGGTTACATTAATCGGATTTGGGGTTCCATTGTTGACTGAGTTGCTGCTGCTACTGCTGTTGCTGCTGCTGCTGCTACTGCTGTGCACTTTAAGTTGCAGTTGCATAATGCCATTGTTTGTTGCATATTTACTTTTTGACGCTTTTCTGTCTCTCTGCACAAAAAAGTTGTGGCTTTTGTTACGGCTGCTGCTGTTGACTGCTGCCATTCTGCCAATCTGGCAATTCCTGCCCCGGCACGTATGTCGTTTATGTCGTTAGCTCTACGGGGATCTCAGCGCTTATATTCTATTCAGGTCGATTCCTCACTGTTCGATTTGTGTGCAGGACATGTATGAATATGTGTGTGTGTGTTTGATTGTGAGGCAAAAGTTGGCTGATGTAACTAAGTAATATTGGCAGTTGCATTTAGGTTATTGTCTTCAGTGGGTGTCTTCCTATCTCTCTGTGTGTGTGTGTGTGTGTGTGCATAGTGTGTGTGTTTCTGTGTGTGCTCAGCTTGAGGGAAGTGCTGTTGAGCCCTGCAATCTGGCAGCCATTGAACAACAGCAGCAGCAGCAGCAGCATCAGCAGCAACATCAGCATCAGTAAGCAGTAACCAGCAACCACTCGTACGAGTTTCTACAGCCTGCAAAACTTTGCTAACATGCGGCATATAGCCGGGCCAATAGACTATCGTTTGTCTAGCTGTTTGTCTTCCTGGCCAAAGTCAATTGGCCGGCAATTGAGTAGAACAAAATACGTTAAGTACTTACATGTGCAAAAATCGCATCAAAATGAACCCCATTTACATTTTGCTCAAGTGCTGCGACAGAAGTTTACAACAATTTATGCTTATATTCCAGCAATATGCCAGCGAATTGCGCAAGTTAAGTGAACTGCAAGATTTGTTATATATATATATATATTACAAGTTGAGCTGACAGCTCTAAAGTTTCTTGTTGAGTTCTCTAAGTTTGCAGTGATTTTTTATCGCTTACAATACTCAAAAAGATTCAAATTTAGACAAATAAGGCCAAAACTTTACTTTCTTAACTGCTATTAATCACTTGAGAGCGTAAGACTTTAAATGAAACCGATATTTATATATATATATAAATACATTTCTAAGATAACTGCTTAAGAAGCAAATAATTCAGTAATTAGTTGAACATAATTTAAAAACTTTTTTTGCAGCGAGAAGTATTAAAAACAAATTGAAGCTCTTTCGCTTTTTAGTATAAAATCGAAAATCGAAATAAAATCGAATTGAATTAGAAATTAGATGTCAAAATTGTGTACTCTAAAGAAATATTATTAAAAAAATATTTGTATATAACTGAAAAACCCCATTTTCTAAGAAGACCTTTCTAGTTATGCTGGCGATTTTCTAAAATTCAGTGCGATTTTTTGCCGAGTGTAGCAATACAGCTGCGACTTGGAAATTAAACAGTTAGTTGTACACCTGATGCAACTATCACTTCAGTTCAAACCCCGCCCCCTCCCAGTCTGACGCCCACTCAACCAATGTTAGCTGTCAGTTTCAATTTTTTTTTATTGCATATAGCCTGCAGCATATTTGAAGTGTTGCACGTTGCACGCCTCAACCTCAACAAAATGTTCCACTTGATTTTCGTACGATTTGCTCGACGGTTTGTAGTTGCTCTTTTTTTTCGCTTGTTTTTATATTTTTCGATTTCGTGTTTGGTCTTTATTTATTTTGTTTTTATCTACAGTTATGGGCGAAAGTTGCTTTTTGCTCGGTTAGTTGCTGCTGCTGCTGCTGCTGCTGGTCAACGGTTTTCCATTTAGACCGAAACGAATTTGCTGCTGCATTTTCATTGTGCGTTGCGCATTGGCCACGTTCAGCGGCAAAGCAGTTGCCTGGTCCATTGGCGGTGGGGCACGTGCGTGCCCGGTACAGCCCTTGGCCATTATTACACCTATCCGATTGGACAGGGTTGGGGTGTGATTGTGGGTGGTGGGTGCTGGCTTTGGGGCACGTATAAAGTTGAATACGGCTGGGTTTGGCAGTGGCTGGAATAAAGTGCATTTTGTTGCCACTTTGGCCGGCGCTTGGCTTATTTCGTTTGATTTTATGTGGTTACGTGAATTCATTGGACCCATAGAGTAAGAGAGATTGTGAGAGAGAGAGAGAGATAGAGTGAGAGAGCGAGAGCGAGAGAATGTTGAGCAACTTTTAAGCGTAAGCGATTTTTTATGTACGCTTGTGGTTTTAATTTCAATCATTTTGCTGGCTAGTTGGTTTTGGCCACGTAACTGTGTTCGCTGGGGTCAACAAAAAGGATACAGGACACAGGACACGGAGCACAAAGGACGTGCACTTGCACACTTGATCGTTAATAAATATGCAAATGCGCGCATTTCGCACAAAATGCGATTAGCGTTGCATAGTTTTTGGGTGCGCCTAATTCCAACATATGCCACAACACACTTCCACACACACACACACATTAACACATACACGCGCTAATTGCTATATCATTATACTGAATGTGTGTGCTTGTATGTGGGTTTCGGCTTTAATGCTTTAATGGCCACTTGAGCCAAAACAGTTGCGGCTTGTTTGGCACTTTTTCTATATTACCTGTGCCACATTACACTGCCCCGCAACGCTCTCCCTCTCTCTCTCACTCTCGCACTCTCTAACTCTAGCTCGTCTCTGGCTACATATGCCACAAATTAGTTATAATTAAGTTGAGCACACGTTGCCAGCCAGCAACTCCTGCATAACACTTAAGGAGCTACTGTTACACACAGTCACAGCTGTACGAAGGAGCTACGTGCTCTGCTTGCAAGTGCTTATGCTCGATACCCCGTAATAGACTGACATGGAAGGGTAAGCAAAGCTTGTGGGACAACAAAAATAGCTGTTCTGAAAAATAATGGCTTGATAACAAAATCAACTATTTCCTTTGCATGAGAAGTAGCTTAAATAATAGTGAGGATAGGAAAAGTAGAAGCAAACACTAAAGATTATCCTTATTACGATCAGTTTACTATACAGATATAATCGAACAGCATTGAGGATCTCGAAGAATATTGGGAATAGGTTTCTAATATAAAAATTCGATGCCACTTTGAATATAAATAAACATAAATAATAAATAGATAAATCTTAAAGTAATCATAAGACTCATCAAGACCAATCAAGGACACGGAGTATAATTAGCTTAACTTTTTCGAGCCATATTCGTTTTACAGGGTATCTTGCTAGTCTATGATTGTGCGTTGTGTCGCACTTGTTTAATAAGCGTTTGCTATCTATCCACACTTTGCAGTTGCTTAGTCGACACATTAAATGTAATTAGCTGCGCTAAGGTTGGCACAAAACTACGGCCCGGACACTACGGCTTTGGTCTATGAGTCGCCTTCGTCTAATTAGTTATCTAAAGTTTGCTGGCGACATTAATGGCGTCAGGCGTTGGTGTCAGGCGTTGGCGTCTGCGTTGGCGTCGACTACTGCGCATCGGTGTTGCCTTTGCTCCCACTGGAAGTGGCAACAAATTGTATAGCATATTTTTCTGCATTAGCATTAGCAACGGTGCTGGCCGTGTGCAAACTTTGCAACACAAATCATTTCCCAAACAGCAGCAACAGCAGCAACAGCAGCAGCAGCAACAGCAGCAGCAGCAACAGCAGCAGCAGCAGCAGCAGCAGCAGCAGCAGCAGCTGCAGCAGCAGCGGCAGCAGCAACGCAAAACAAATAGATATATAAACAACAAAACAAATTTTTATTTTTGTTTGCGTAGCTGTTGTTTCTTGGGTTTCTTGCACCGTAAATCACTCAAAACATAATGCGCTGTATTTAAAATATGCGCACAAATGTCCCATGCAGAGTGAAAATTGCGGGAAATGTTTTTACTTGGCATTTCCTTTTTTTTTCGTGTCTCAGTTGTTTTCGTTCTCGTTCTCGTCTTCTTCTTTTTCTATTTTGCCATGCAGGCTAGCTTATTGAGCTGCTTGTTCTGCTGAGAACACGCACAAGATATATGATATAGTTGGCAGGCATAAATGTTTTTACTTTGTGGAAGCCTGCCTCGAGACTCACTCCCTCTCTCTCTGTGTGTGTGTGTGTGTGTGTGCGAGTATGTGTTGTGTTGTGCTTTTGTGTGTGTAATAATCATAAGAAAATACATACAAGGACGTACAGAAATAGTAAAGTACTGCGGCTGCCATTATTAAACATAATATTTGCACTTGTGTGTGGCGTAAGCAGTTGCACAGCAACTAGGGAAATGGCTTCACTTTGTTTGAAGTTGCTTAAGATTTTGGTTAAAGTTTGCTTTTAGAAATAGTGAAGATAACAATTTCGAAGAACTGATTCACTGCTAAGGTAAAATAATATTAGATATATGTATATATATATATATAAATATAGATTTCTCAACATTCTCAACAGCCATAACTTGGTCAAAATCGTTGGCTTGTTAATAGAAGCTTCAGCTCTAGATTAATACTAAATTTTTATTATATATACAAATATATACAAATTATATCTTCAAAAAAAGTATTGTTGAGTTGGTTCTGCATTTTACACTCTCATAACTGAAACAATTCTTATTGGCAATATCTTTTTGAATACGCAGTTTAAAATTAATATAAAACTGAATCAATTTTTAAGCCTCTCGATTAATAATCGAAACATGATTTTTATGTAATTTTTTCACTGCATTTTTTCACTCAATCCATAAAAATCAGCATTGAAACCCATATCTCGAAGCCAATTTATCTGCGATTCGAAATGGATTTCGCATTGTAGTTCATCCAAAGGCCATAAATTCAGAGTTCACGCAATCTGCTCAGCTCCCCGTATCATATCATATTATATCAAATCCGCCAATACGGGTTTTTGCCAGCATTTGTTTTTGCCACTAGCCGTTGGCCAGGACACAAATTGCAGCCCGACAGTTTGCTATTTTTTCTCTGTGAAGCGTCTCTATTAACAGATTTCCATTTGCTTTATATATGCTGAGACTGTGTGTGTGTGTGTGTGTGTGTGTGTGTGTGTGTGTGTGAATGTGTGTGTGTGTGTGTGTGGTCTGTGTGTGTGTGTGTGTGTGTGTGTGGTCTGTGTGTGTGTGGTGTCTCTGTTTATATTGTTAAACCAACAGACAAAAAATAAAATAAAACAAATATGCAAATAAAGCCAATGGATAGGGGGAAGGGGGAGGTAAGGGGCGTGGCAGACGGGTGGGGTGCAGCTTATGCCAATTTTGATGGGAGACAAAGTCAACGTATTTTAAATTGCTGGTTTGGCAAAAATGGAAAATCATAATAAATAAATATAAATTTATATTGCACAATGTAGCTGATGTCTCTTCTTTATCTTCTTCTTCCTCCTCTGTTATTTACTTTTGTTGTTGTACAACACATACACACTGTTGTTGTTGTTGTTGTTGCTGCTGCTGTTGTTTTCCTGTGTTGTCAACAAGCTTTTATGAGGGGAGCTGCCATTTTCAATTTATTTTCAATGTTTCTCAAAAAAAAAAAAAAATAAAAAAAAAATACAATAAAAAAATGAAAAGAAAAAGAAAGCTAAAGTAAATTGAACATTTTAGCGCACTTTTAAGCAATGTCGTTGAGAGCAGCCAAACACATACACCCACACACACACACACACGCACACCGAACACACCTGTCCAACAAAACAGGAACGACAAAAACATTGCACTTAGAACTTCCGTACGATAAAATTAAATGACGGCTGCTTGCGGCGTGAACAGGGGCTGCTGCTAGGGGTGCGGCTTGGGGGGTATATGTACCGAGCAATATATATAAAAAACAGTAGAACGTTCCGGGGTTGCAACAACGTAAATCAACAGCAACAACAACAACAACAACGAGTAGAGCACAACGATGAAAATCACTTATGCTGCCATTTTGACGTTGGCTGCTGTTTGTTTGAAGTGGCGCTCAAATTATGTTAACGTAACAAGGTGAAAGCGCAAAATGAAAAATCACTTAAACAATTTGATTTTTGATTTGTCTCGGCTAAACGCCGAACGTTCCCCTGCCCCAGCACCGCCCCCAGACATCCACAGGATTCAAGGCGAGTCTCAGCTCAAAGGCAAACACTCGGCAAACACTCGCCACCAGCAAACAATGAGGGTGAGCTGCCGAAGAGGAAATACTCTGGCTTCTGGGGCAGCCATGCAAATGAAAAGTAGAGCAAAATATATACATATATATAGCAAATATGTATATATATATATGTATGTATAGCGTAAGCTGATCTTAAACGAGATTGGGTCAACAGGTCAACGGTGGTATTAAGAGCATTGTTGTTTAATTTGGAGAGCAGCAAATTGCTTGCTACAACTATTTTTTTGTATGACTTAAATGCGTAACAGATACTTGCTGAAGGAGAGCTAGTGTAAATATATATAATATATATACAAACTGTACTTCTCTGATTTCAAGAAGATTCTCAATATGTGGAATATAATTTTGATTTTGATAAGTGATATTAAAAAACTTGAGCAGCAACAAAAGCGTTATGCGCTGGTCAGTTTTGATACATGTGCTGCCCTTATCGTAAAAATCAGAGCTACATAGTACATAGGGGAAGAGTAAATCAATAGAGTCAAACATATATTTGGTTTATGGCTGCTGAAATGACTTCGTCACAGGACATAACTACAATACCCCGAGGTAAAGGGTATTGCGACAAAAAAATGAGGAAAGCGCCACGGTCTTTAAAGATTTATAGAGTTACTTTTTGCTGGCGCTCAACAGCTCATAAATACGCATAAATATAAAACCACTTGATTTTGGCCTTACTTAAATTATGGGCATAACAAATCTTGTGCCAGTTACAGTCAACATCACGTAGCAACAGACAGAGCCAGGCACATCGTCTACAGTAAATGCTGTATGTGCCGCAGTAGCCGAGGAGCTGAGGAGCAGCGGCGAGCAGGGTGGGGCAGAGAGTAGGGGCACGGGACCTGGCACAGCAATACTCTGCGCATACAGAGCGAGAAGCGCAGACTTTTATTGATAAGGGCATAATTTATTTGAACAATCGACAAAACGCTATTGTCAATAAAGCCAGATAAATATCTGGCATTGTAGCGGTTTTGTATATACATATATACATATATATATACATATACATATACATATACATATACATATATATATATAGATACATATATTTTGTTATTTATACATCTACACACTGTGGACTCTGTGTGGCTTGCGTGACAATGCGCAGCCAAAAACGGGGCAAAAACTACGGTTATAAATAGGCTAGACAATGTTACAGGGATGGTTTATTACGTACAGTGTACAGTGAGCGCTGCCTGAAGTGGATTCTTGTGTAACAGTAAAATACGAATTAATTAATTTTGATGTGGCCATTATTGAATTTGGTCACAGTTAATTGCCGTTTGTGCGAATTTGAGAGTCTAGCCTTATGGGACTTCATTTTGATTGAAGTATTCAACTTTTATGTATTTTTTGTTGTTGTTGTTGTTTTTTTTTTTTCGATTTATTGCTCGAATAATCTATGGACTCCAAAAACAAGTCTGGTCATAATTGCCGCATAATTCTAATTGCTTATTGTCAGCACACACTTTACTTTATTGAACGTAATGCTCGATTGGCAGTGGCCAATATCCAAATGCTGCTGGTTGCGTAATAAAGTCAATATTTATGTGTGTCACATTATGTATAAGCTGTGTGGGATATACGGAATACGATATGTGTGCACAGTGTGGCTATATACAGTGGCACATAAGGGTCAGTTTAATTAACAATTTGGTTAATTACACTGGTATACATGTCAAATGAAAAGTGTAATGCAATCGCACTGGCGAAGGGCGAATATAAATTATTGATAAACATTGAAAGGACGCTTGGGAGAGAGGGGAAGGCTGAAAAAGGTTGACAGCTCGCATAACTTAAGCATATGTTCATGATAAATAGAATGATTTATGCGGGAGTTATAGACAGAGAGAGAGAGAAAGAGGGGCGTGGCGGGGCGTAGAGGGGCTGGCATATACCCTTCTAATAGTAGGTATAAAATGTTTATTTGATGTGGCAGACAGTTAGGCCTTCTGGCATTTGCCCACGTCGCACTATTTTGCACTTTTTAAGGTTTAGCAGATGCTGTCGCCACAGCTGCCACTCAGCCTGCTCCACATACTCCTCGCGCCGCCCCCTTTGCTGCTGCTGCTAAGCCCGTCTCGACTCACTTGGCAGGCAAACATTATCGCCTACGTGCGCTGGAAGCATAAGTGCCCAGAACGCAACCGTCTTTTGACGCCTGCAAAGCAACATGTGTGTAAGTGTGTGAGTGTGTGTGTGTGTGTGAATGTGTGTGTGTGTAGCCTGTGGCAAATGTCAATTTGTTAAGCATTTACAAGTTGCCCTGATAATTTCATTTGATTCTTATTTAATGCAACAAATTAGTTGTTGATTCTCACAAGTGCGGCGGCCCCAGAGCAAGATGAAACATTTTCTCAATCTAAAACTTCTTTAATGTACACACACACATATATATATACATATATATATATATATGTATGTATGCAATTCGTGGCCTGATGATTTGAGCATTTTGTCGCTGGAAATAATTTCGCGTGAGCACTTTAATTACATTTGAAAGCAACACTTGAAACTTTGTCCGCAAAGCGAACGCGCCCCAAAAACTTACCGCAAAAAGCACAAAAATAATTGTCGAAGAAATTTGGAGACACGGTGGCGGGCAGGAGGGGGAAGGTGGTTTTTTTCAGGGCTGAAGCAGTTGAAACAAAATGGCGGAAATGGCAAGTGGCAGGCGGCGGACGGCGGACGGCGGACGGCGGGAGCTTGGAATTGTCACAAAGTGTCCGCCTGGCCATAATGACAGCATGTTATAAACTTTTGCAGCAGCTTCCCAGCAACAGCAGATGAAAAGTTAAAACACAAAAAAAAAAAAACAGAAAAAAACAACTCTGCTGCATTCAACAGCAAGCGCCGGAAGTTGCTGGCACGCTCTCAGCCTCCACCTACCTTCCACCCTCACCCTCAACAAAATGGCGTTTGCATGTCAAGAGTCGGGGACATGTCATCAATAGATACATACCTGCAAAGAGAGAGGAGAAAGAGGAGAGCATTAAAAAAGATGTGTAAAAATTAATAAGGGCTTGGCGCAAAAATCACTCAAATGTCAACTGGCTAAAGGACGTGGCAGGACTCATAAAAAACAAGTTGCGCAATTTACTTTGTTAATTGGCAGCGCTTAAGCGGCGCTCCCCAAATGGGGCAAGGGACACAGCTGCACTCTTTACTTAATGTCGCATTCAACTTGTGCTTTTATAGTGTATTTATAGAGGCCAGACAACAGCAACAACAACAACAACAACAACAACAGCAGCAATGAAAAGCGAACAAACGACTGCGACTGCGGCAATTGGAAATAACAAAATACACGGAATGTAATTTGGAAAGTTTGTTGTGTTAGCACACACACACACACACACACACACACAGACAATGTATAACACAAAATACAACATGCATAACACACTCAGCCTGCTGGTCACTTTTTTATGGCATACCCTATGAAACTTATGGCTGCAGAGTTTATACATCCGCCTGCCTATTTAATACAAATATTATGACATTTATCTAATTTTAAATTATAAATTTATAAAGTAATTAATTATGTGAAATGTTAATAAACATATATTAGTCATTTTTAAGGACATTCTTCATTGTTTTCTAGCCCGGAAAGGTAGCTAAGCTTGATGTCAGCCATAATTCTAAAGATAGAGTCAAAAATATATGAAATACGACAAAAAAAAGAAGATTTTTATATACACATAAAGCTAGACAGATAACATTCTCGATAAGCCTGAAAGATAGGTACGCTTTTTACGCTAATCATAATTGCAAAGATGATTGCGCTTTCAGTTAGATATTCTCAGATTTTCAAATTTTGAGCAGCTCATCTGCCAAGTCGATCATATTTTGATGCGCAACATTCTTATTATTATTTTTTTTGCAGCTTTGTTTGTCCCTTGGCCATCGGTCAAAGTGTGCGTGTTCTACAACTAGAGTCAACATTGCGGCAACACACAAAAAATTTAACAACAAGAAAGCCAAAAAAAAACTAGAAAAAAGTAATGGCAATGCAAGAGAAAAAAAACAATAAACTGCGACACAGCGACAGCAAACAAACATTAAAAATGCACAACACCCTGAAAGAGAGACCGGATTGTGTGGCCCTGGGGCCAAATATAACATACAGGACCCTCTGCACCCGTAGTCAGTAGTAAAGCTGTGTAGAGTGGCAGACTGGACGAGGCGACTCTGCCCAGTTTGCGTGTCTAACATTGCGACTGCCTTGGGCCATATCGACCCAGACGAACGAAGCGTCAGTTAGCGCCAATCATGATAAGCACCGATATATCTATATATATATATAGTTATATTTACCACCAGTTGAGGGAATCTTGCTCAGTTTTGTTTAAGAGTTCAACTTTAAGTTAGTGCGCTGCAATTTACTTGTTTATTCATGCACAACTTTTGTCACTTGCTCTCGGAAATAGAAAATTTCCAAAAACCGAAAGTTTCTTTCAGCAAGTTTTTGCTTTGTTTTTCTGCTCATTTTATTTATTTTTTCCTTTATATATGCCAAAAATGTTAATGCATACAAAGCAATAAGCAAGCTCAAGTATTCATTTATTTTCTTTGCCGACAGAGAGTATTAAGAACGACAAAACTATGTTTTTGAGCAGCCTTAACGAATCTTGATAAAATATTCGAAAATTCCATTGAGAATATAATTTAATATTATATATAATTAAATGATTGCTAAGGCTAACCACAAAATTAAAGATATCCTTGAACATTTTCCAAACCTTCAATTTTGTCAACTACGGTTTGACTTTTATCTGGAATAATGCAAGCAATTTCTGTTAATTATAAGTTTGCAGCAATGCAAGCGAATTCAAATTATGATTGCTTATACATACATGCAAGGATGCGAATATGTATGTCATTCTCTTAAGCCATAATCAAATCAAATTATCTGTGTGCATCTTTTGGTTGCACATTTTCATGCATTTCCATTTTCTTTTGTGTTCAAGGGTCGAGATCTGTGCTGCCAAACAGACAATTGGCTTAGCTGGGGAAAACGCTATCAACTGAAGCAAAAGGAAGATGCATAGATACTGATAAAGATACTACTAGATACTAGGAGGGATAAGCGGGGGGGGCCAAGCAACTTGATGTGCAATATTGTTATTTTAATTGCTAGCTTCTGGACTCTCAACTCGGCTCAAGAGTTCAACAATGGGCGACATTTGTAGCTGGGATGAAAATAAAATTAATTTCAAAGTTTTTAAACAAGTTTTCCATTAGATGTGAAATATACGCAGTAAAAGAAGCAGCAGCAGCAGCAGCAGCAGCAGCAACAACAACAACAACAACAACAAACACAGCTCGGACAACTTGCGCTGCAGTAGTTAGAAACATTAAAAGTTCTGCCGTCCATATTTTGTGGGGTTTCCACTTCAGCATAGGGGTATTCCGGCGGCCCCCATTTAATTATGATTATTGAATTTTAAATGTTGCCAAAGTGCTCGACGCGATTTCAGTTTGTGCTTTGTTTGTTTTGTTTGTGTGTAGATTTCACCTTTGCAACACGTATTTGTATTAAAAGCTTTGCGCTTTTTCCGCATTATTTGCATTAATAATATATAAATAAGCAAATAAGTTGCGTTTGGGAAATCGCTTTCCATTGCTTCATTATTTTCAGTTTTCTTCAGCTTTTTTTTTTGGCGTTATAAAATTGCACCTGTCGTTGTTTGTTGTTGTTTATGTTATTGCTGTGGTTTTTGTTGCTGTTTTTGTTGTCATTGTCGCCGAAGGCCAAAAGCATAAAAATGTTTGCGCTATAAACAAAATTATTTCGACTATGAGTGGAGCGGAGCTCTCGCTCCTGCTGCCCCTGCCCCTGTGGCAAACGTTGAACACTGAAAGCAGCAGCTGCACAAATCCCTATTAAAATTTCATTTCAACACTAGCAAATAAAGCAAATCTTTTATAAATAGTGTATAATTAAATATAAATATAAAAAACACACATATCAAAATGTTTTTAATATAAATGAAAATTGCATAGACGTTAAACAAATTCAAATAATTGTTTTGCGAAAATATATCAAATGGAATTTTCAATGAAATTCATAAGGCAACATTTAACCAAATGTTTGACGTACATTTCAGGCTAGATATAAAATTTTGATTATTATTATATTAGGGAATGACTGGAAATCTAATTTTAGATTCCACCCCGTCACTTCAAAGCTGTGGCAATTATTTCAGTCTGCTCGCAAATTCAACCTGCCACATTTTGAAGCTTGGGCCGCTTTTACGAGGGACGCGTTGCTGCCCCGCCACACAGTCTCAGCTTTAACTTAACTTTATTGTTTATTTATGTATTAGTTATTTTTCTTGTGCCGCTGCTAAAAAGCTGGCCGCGTAAATTGTAAAGCCGCCTTGACGTCAGTCACTTAACTTCATTATGGCTTCGATGCTGATATCGCGAACGGAATAACAGAGAGAGTCGAGGGGAGGCGGAGGCGTAGGCGGAGGAATGGATGCTTCTCTAGCGGAGGAGCTGGCTAAGCTTTATGGCGTGCGTAATGCCCAAAGACATTGGACGATTCAGGCCAAAATGAGCGCACGTTAACGCAAAACGTGCTAAAATTTAATGCTTTAGGTTTGCAGCCTGACTAAAGACAGACAGAGCCAGAGAGAGAGCAAGAGAGAGCAAGAAACAGACTCAGAAAGAGAGAGAGAGAGAGAGCGGCAAAATGAATGATAAACGAGCACACGTCAAATTGTATCCAGCATTTGGGGTTGGGCACTCACAGCCTGAGACTGAGGTGTGAGTTTGTTTGGTGTGCGGGGAAAGGAAAGTAGCCTGAAATGTAGCCGGAACAGCTGCCCGAGAGCAGACAGACGTTGCTTGCCTTTGGACTGGTTATATAAATGGTGCATGAAAAAGCCAAAACAACAAAACGACGTGAGTTGCACGTTTCCTGATTGCGGGGGTGGACTGTAATGACAGGGTCTCTATGTGGGTGTGTGAGCCTGTGAGTCTTCTGTCTGTGTGTTTGCCTTTGTTTACATTTGGCAAACATTCAGTGAGCTTTTTTCATATGTTTTGCCAGCTATTGTTAGCCTACCACCCACACCCTCACCCACACCCTCACCCATCCCTTTTAATTTTAGAGCACGCCCAAGTTTTTTGTCGTACAGCATGTTTTATGTTTGTTGCCTTTGCTCAGACTTAGAATTATTGAAATTTACTTAACGCGACGCTGGGCTTAGCGAGCGGAGTCAGCTGTTTTTATAGCTATTATGCAAGAATAATTAAGCCAGCGGCATTAGCTGTAAACTAATCCAAGGTAAGTAATGAAGACAGCGAACGAAAGAGAAGGAGCGCGTAAGAGGGAGATGGCACATAGCAGTGCTTATAGCGCATAAGTTGCACAACAAAAACAAAGTGCAATGTGCAAATCTGAAGGCATTCCAGCTAAACTGTCAGCCAGGCTAAAAATGTCATCATCCTTTGGACAGACTGCATCATGGCGAACCTGCCACGCTGCCAACCTGCCACATGCCACTCGCCGCTCGTCGCGTCGCTCTAGGCCGCATTTTCTATGCAGATTGCTGTTGACTGTTGACAGCTGCCTAGCAGCTGGCTAGTAGCTCTTTTTATTTTGTTAGTTTTGCTTTTTTCGGTTTTAGCTTGCCAAAACTTTGCCATTTTTTTTTTGATTGTCTACGAGCTTGATTGTTCTTCCTCCTCTTTTTTTGTAGTGTATGTCTGTTCACGCGGCATATGTTTGCATAAATGCACGGCATGCAGCAGCAAAATGAAAGATAAATTTCGCAAACACGCACAGAACACGCGACGGACATCATGACAAGAAATACGGACTGAGATAAACAAAATACAAATAAAAAGAAAAATGTGGAAAACCAGGTTCAATGTTGCAGTGACGCAAGTATATATGCTGCCTGTTGCAAGTTGTGACTGCAGTCAGATTGATGACAGTTTTCAATTCAATATTTTGAAGGTGAGACAAGCAAAAAATTCAAATAAAACACATTCAGACATTCAGATATTAGAAATGAAATGTGGCTAAACTTGAAACATTGATATGATTTAGATATAGTTAACCTTAAAACAATAAAGATAAGAAAAATATTTAAGTTGTACAAATATGATAAGTTTATAGAAATGTCGTCAATTTTTGCCCATTGCTATAGTATTGCTATAATTATTGCAACTCCTCTTACATACATTCAAAATGTTTATCAGCGAGTGAATTTATTGAAATTTTAATTGCCATAGTTATGGCAATAAACCAAAATAATTACTCGAATTTTGTGCAGTTAATAAACAGCACATTAATATTAACAAAATCATAAAAAATAATGCAGTTTAATTAGCGCATGCTAATTTAAACAAATGCCACAATAAAAGCTGTTTTAATTGAACGACGTTTGTCCACATATTGCCCGTAATAATTTAGTAGAGATACCAGCGAAATAGAGAAAAAAAAACAGTAATAACAATAATTAATAAAATAAAAATACAAATTGAGCACAACATTAAAAGGCAATCTGTAACAGAATGATATATGCAAATCAATGAATTATGCCATTAATTAACTGCAACAATAGCAAACCAAAAGGGGGGGGGGGGAATTATGACACTTTCGGCATATATCACAATTAAATTACAATAACCAAGAAATATATGTATGCAAAAAATGAACGAGCAGCGATGGAAAAACATTTGCCAAAAGCTGCCCGCACAAAATGTTGAACATTGTTCAATTTACCTTTAGAGCCCCCCCCCCCCCTCGCGTTCAACTGGAAATTGGCTAGACAACTGCAACAATAACAACAAGGAGAGCGAGAACGATGAGCAGCAAACAAAACAAAAAAAAAAGAATTAAGACAAAAACGTTTGCTATCAATGCTGGCCACTCGCTGTTAACCGTTTGCCTGCCTCCTCGCCTGTCTCTGACGTCCTGCCTGCGTCCTGGATAATTTTTCATTTGCAGCTTCGACACCTTTTTCAATTTCAGCAACACAAATGTTTGAATTTGTGCCGCCTGACTGAATGTCCTGCAGAGCACACCCCCAGGACACCTACACCCCACTTCCACCACCTCTCTGTCCTCTCTTCATCTCATCGGCAAATGCAATAAAATTTCAATATGCTACTTGGTAGGGGAAAGAGCCTAACAGGTAAATGTTTTTTCCATCTTTTTTTTTTGCATTTTGGGCCGTCTTCTGCAACGTGTGACAGCGAAATGAAAACATGGCCAATTTTGGATTGCATTGGCAAGTTTTCATTTACTTTTTAACAGGATGCAGGCCGTTTTCATATGAAGCATGTAAAAGCAGCAAATTTGGCTTTTCTAGAAGGAAGGGTTGCAAGACCAAGAGTTAAGTTCTCAAAGTAAGCAAAACCAAATCAATTTAATACCCAAAAAATAAATATACTTCAAAATCAATTGGTCAAAAGAGATGTATAAGAAACAAGCCGTCAATCAATCAATCGAAAGAAACAGTATTTTTGCTCGATTTGAACATTAAACTTAGATTGAACGTATTGAGCTATAGCTGTCAGAGTGACAGTTTCAATTTCAGCCATTCAAGGGTATTTACACTTCGATGTGTCGCAGCTTTGCTTAGCATCGACATTTTCTTCTCTTTTTTTTTTTTTTGTGTGTGTTTTGTGCTGGGGTATGCCAATAACTTTTTGGCCTGGGCCATGGCAATCAATATGAGTAACAGGCACTTGTTTGGCTTGCCGCACTAGTAAAACTTGCCGCCCCAAAGTAACAGCTTATTTGAGGTGCAAGTGGCGGAGGAGGAGGGGTTGAAGCAGCACATGCTGCTGCAGGCAGCAGGGAGCAGGCAGCAGGAGCCAAGAGCCAAGAGCTGTGGCAGAGAGTCTCCACTCGACTGCACTGCTCTTGCCTGCTTACACATGCTCAAGTGTCCGCTGGGTGTGTGTCTCTGTGTGAGTGTGTGTATTTTTAGACTTGTCTGTCTTTTTGGCACTTAGTGTAAGGCAAGGAATATTGCAGTTATTCTTCTTTCCATCTTGCATTTCGTTTCGTTTTCTTTCTTTTATACTTTTCTGTGTGTTTTTTTGGCTCAAGTTGCTCGCTTCTTGTTATTTATAACTTTTTCTTGAGCAAAAGCGGCGCGTGCAGAAATATCAATTGAACACGTTTCAACACACACACACACACACACACACACACACTAAAATATATTTATGTGTATGTGTATAGACAGCTTTTATACTGCAATATGAATGCTTGTTTCTACACACACACACACACACAGCCAGAGTGCACTCAAGTGTTGATGAGGACAGCGTCGGAAGTTGGCTCTGGCTTGCTTTAGCTCCTTTCTACATAAAAATGTACACTGTGAAAAATTGTGTCCTATGCATAACCAGACTTGGGTGTTTACATAAATTTACCTAAAATAAAAACTAGTTTTCAAAAATAAATTGAATGTTAACAATCTATTCGAAAATTCGTTTTGGATGTGGGTTCAACTTTTTTGTGTGTCAAAAATCGCACTGCAAAAACTTTATTTTGATAAATATTACAATTCAAATTTGGAAACAGCTTTATTTTTTATTCCAAAATAGAAATTTTCTTAAAAAAAAAACATGGTAAAAACTGCAGCTGGATAAATATAACTTTTAACAAAGAAAACAAAAGTGTTTACCACAAAAATAACATATTTTTCGCATTACCAAAACAACGTCAAAAAGTATTTTGTTACTGTGTACATATACTTAAATGGGAGTTAGCGCGACACTCTGTCGAGTGTCGACTGGGTGGCAGAAGCGCGACAAAGAGTGGGGGGGGGAGTGGCGTGCGCTGTCAGCTGGACGTTGCCCATTGTTACAGTTTGCCTTAATTGCAACGTTTTGTAACGTAATTGCGGCTGCAGCCGCATCCGTCAGTTACAATTTTTGCGCTTGTCTTTTGTTTGACTCAAGTGGCGCACTAAACGCTGACACGCCCACCTCTCCGCCCACTTAGACGCGCTCGCTCCGATTGTAGATTGCGCACACAGCAAAATAAAAAACTCACAGACACACACAAAAAGAGGAAGCAGGCAAGTTTCGAGTGCGTTTTCGACTTTTCGTTGTGTTACACAATAGGCCTATTGATTGCCTAAGCAAAATGCAAGAACAAAAAGAAAAAAAAAATGAGAATGGTGCAAATTAGAGAGCCTGCGCCTGCAAGTAGGCAACGCAATGTTTTTCTCACTTCCACTTTTCACTGCTCATGGCTGGGCCAACAAATCATAATTAGGCTTGGTACGCTGCATAATTAATGCTATCGGGGTCCTACATAATTAGGTGTATGAGTGTGTATGTGTGTGTGTGTGTGTGTGTGTGTGTGTTTATTATCAGCATGTTTAGTATGCCAGTCAGCGTTTACTTTATTTTCTCTTTTTTTTTTACTCATATTTAACAGGCATCAATAAAAAAGTGCACAGCCGTAAAAATTTCAACCCTCACAGCAAACATACTCATACGCACACACTCACACACACACACACACACACACACACACACACACACACACACGCACTCATTCGCACACACATTGACTTGGAGTCTCTCTTATGCAAATGACTTTGGCGCCTGCTGCGTCATTTTTGTCTGTACCCCCTGCCCATGGACCCTGCCCCTGTACACAGTTCCTCTTCCCCTCCCCCTCCCCCGCACATTTCCTCGACAAATGATGCTAATGGTGTCAAATTCAAATCGCGTCTCATATGTTTTACTTTTCGCGCTCTAATTTTATGATCATTTTGGGCTGCATGGCGGAGTTGGAGACGACTCCAAACATCATCATCAGCAGGCAACATCATATTTGGCGTCTGCTATTCGCTTGTCACGTGTAATTTGCAGCAACCTTTTTGTGAGACGGAAAAACCGAATGCCCCGCCCCCCACTTTGTGGCCACCCAGCCTCCTTTCCGTCGACCCCCCCCCCATCTCTTCGAACCCAACGACCCACACAATGTGCTAACGACCAATTTGGGCGCTTTTTTCTCGTTCCAAACGGTCGCTTTGGCAGTTAATTTTTTTTCAACTTCTTTTTTCTTCTCGCTTGCATTTTGTGCTTTGCTTAGAAATGCGAATATTAAATTGGATTTAAGCATTTGGAGAGTATTTTGATACATTTTTCTGGTGTTTGGTTTTCATTGCAAATTGATTGCAATTTTGTTGATTTTATCAACAGTTTAGCACAGTTTTTGTGCATATTTACTTAATGCGTTTTTCTCCGACATAATTGAGGCAATTTGCAGTATGTAAGTGTTTGAAATTTAATTTAATTTAAATCGTATTTAATATGCAACGAAAAATTATCATTAATATTTAAAAAACCAATTCATGAGCGGATAATTTTTGAACTGCTTCATGGAATTTTCTAATCCGTAATTGCTTGCAGAACATAAAATTAAATAAGTAAATACATTTTCCGTCATTCCCATATTGATTTATCGAAATTTCGTATCCTTACTAGATTAAATGAGTAGCTATTAGATAAAAGTCGTCCCAGACGAAGTCTGCGTATATTCTGCTAGATTTGCAATTTGAATCAAATCCAACTTATATAAAAAGCTGCACAGAAAGATTGTTAAAAGTGCGCATAGTCAATATTTTAGCCATGGCAACAGAGACACTGACTCTGACAGGAAAGTAGAAAAAGTGACTGCACTTCAATCATCCTGGATTACATGGCTATTCATATAAGGCATATATCATCTTTCCAAAGCCAAGCCAAAACACAATAACGAAGCGCGTTCTCAAGTTTTTCACACTCGAAGTTTATTGCTTTGTCTGACAAAGTTTTCCTGTTGCAAGAGGCTAGGTTGCAAGGTGTGTGAATGTGTGTGTGTGTGTGTGTGTCTATTATTGAACGCATTTTGTAATAGTTGCATATATGCTGAACATCTGCAAAACAGTTGGCTAAAATGAGATGAATTTTTGTGGGCGTGCTTGGGCATAAATTCATAATTGAGCCAAGACTCAAAAAGGATGTGCGGCTTCAGGTGAAGGGAAGGGAAAACCAAACCCAACGCCTCACTCTCAGTCTCAGTCGCTGCTGCGGTTTGCCAAAGTGCGCGACAGTTTCAAACAATGCCAGAAACCCCCCCTCCCCCGCATATCACCGCCCGCAAAAGCACTTGAGTACTTAGACAGGCAGGCACTTAACAAAAAAAAAAAATAACAAAAACAAAAAGAGAAGAAAACCCGTTACAATTGCTGACTAAAAGATGAAAATTCTACATTTTTAATGCGGCTCACCTGACGAGCCGCACGTCGAGCACTTCACAGGACGCGCTCACACACACTCGCACACACACATACAGGGCAAACACACACAGACACACATAACAATGACGCAAAAGGGTTGAACTGGGGTCGGGGCTGGGTTTCGGTTGTGGGTGGTTCTCTGCTATTGTCGCTGGGGCTTGTTAATTTCAAGTGGCATGTTAACTTTCTGACATTAAGTTGGCATTTCATGTCAACTATGCCAGCACACACTCAAGTGTCCTTTATGTGCATGCATGTGTGTGTGCGTGAGTGTGTGTGTTTTTGTTACATGTGCAAGAGGATGGCTGGTGGGCGTGGCCGGGTAGCTTTCGTGCGGAAAACGCTGTTTAGCAAAATGCCATCATTATGTTAATTATAAATGCGCCTTGGCTCAAAAGAGTTTTTCTGTTGCCGCACGACAGACACGAAACATTTAGCACAGACACACACACACACAGAGACACACACAGAGACACGCACACAGAGAGAGAGAGATATAAACACACACAGATACGCAGTGCGGCTTCTACACTTCCGTTTCCGCTGTGAGCTGTGGCCGGATATGCTAAATGCAGTCGCTTTTTATGCGTTTGCCTGATGACAGCAATTATCATGCAGTGATATAACTTTTGCACACAATACCCAACAAATTGCTAATCAAAAGCGCAAACTCCACCCGCCAACCCCCTCTCCGCATCCCCCTCTGCATCCCACTCTGCTCATCCTAAGCCTAAGCAGACAGTTAAATAGCTGTCATTTAAGCCAAATCATTTAGACAGTCTATACAAAAATACAAACTCCTCTACGCAATCCAATCTCTTCCTTTCTCTCTCCCTCCCTTTTTCTCTCTGTCCCTTTAACCCGCTCTGCCTGCCTCATTTGCGTATAGCATACAGAAGCTGTGTGTGCTTGCTGAGTGTGTGTGCGTGCTGAGCGAGTGTGTGTGTGTGTGTGTGTGTGTGCTGTGTGTGTGCCACATGAGTTGACACTTTCAGTTGAACTCAATTAAGTTCAGGCATAAACAACATTCGATGACAAATGTATGGCCTCGTCTATATCGCTCTCTCTCTCTCTCTCTCTTTCGCACACACTCCATCTCTCTCTGTCTTGCCTGCTGTGCATCTGTGTAAAATATTGGAATTTAGTCTTAATGAAAATTGTATTTGATTGTTGCTATGCGTCAAATGTTGCGCTCAATTTGTTTGTCTTGAAAAGTAGCGCAAAGCGGCAAACTATGCGATTTATTTGGGTTTTTGTCTCGGATCTGTTCAAGTGTTACTCGTCTATATATATATATGTAGATATATATGTGTGTATATGTGTGTGTGTGTGTGTGTATATTTTTGATTAAATCTTCGTTTGAAAATGTGGAACTCTGTTCACGTCGAAATGTTGTACAGCAATTAAGGCAGCTACGCAAAAGTTTGCCCCAAACTATGTTGAGGGAATTACGCTCGATTGTTGCATGATGCGTTTGTTTGAGAAATTTAAAAAAAAAAAAACATAATCAATTAAAATAATACTTTCTTGTTTTATTCACGTTGAAAGCACAGTTCTGGGTCATGTTTAAAACAATTATTGCCAATGACTGGTTTTTTGTTTCGGACTGTCAAACCTGATCTGAAAAAGATTCGGCCAGGAATATGAATTAGTTTTCAATTTATTTTTTCGAGTGTTCCTTTTATGGATAATAGTTTTCATGCCTTTTACGGGTTCTTTAAAAAATATTAAATCAGATTTTCAATGGGTTAAGTTGCCGTTCCGGTTACGGTTCCTGTTCCTGAGCCAGTAACTCTTTTCGGCATTAATTACAGTTTACAGCACAGCAGCAGCAGATTAACTTTCGCTTCAGGCATGAAATGTTTCTTTTGAATTTATGGTTTATTTGTATATATGAATTGAAATTGTTTCACTCTGTTTGTTTGCTTAACTTGCCTAGATTTATATTTGCAGCACAAAATGTACATAAAAATTGCACTAATCTGTGATAAAATACAAAACTGGAGCGAAAAGCAATTGCTATTTGTACTTGAAATAACTCGGTGGAACCACAAATCCACTTGATAAACGAGTCAATTATGTTGCGTGTCTCCCGAGAAACAAACAGACAGCAGAGAGATATGCAGAGAGAGAGAGAGAGAGAGAGAGAGAGAGAGAGAGGGAAGAGAGAGCGAGAAATAGATGATGGTAAGAATAAATCAAAAATGCTTGCCACTTATTTCGTAGCCTTTCTAAACGCAAATTTACTAGCACAACAACAACAACAACAACAACAAGAAAATCAAGGAAAGCAGCAATGAATTTGGGCACTCTAACCAAGTGCAAAATAGTTGAAGCAGCAGCATCTTCAATTTATGCAACCCCTTTTTTAGCCCATTTCCATTTCCATTTTGTTTTCCCCAGGAGCAGCAGCAGCAGGAGCAGCAGCAGGAGCAGCGGCAGGAGCAGTAGCAGCTGCTGCTTAGTACACTGACTTTTTGGCATGGCTCGTAATCAGCGTCTGTCATCGCTTAAGGATGAAGACACACCCTCAAGCACTAACACACAGCCCGCCCATCCTTTGGGAAGCTACGTGCGATGGCTAGCAGAAATCTCATTAAAAATGTCCTTGCGGCTGGCACAGCGAGCATAAATCTCAAAATTAAAGCTTACAAATATAAAATAATAATACGAAGACAGTGTACAAAAAAAAAGATATAGAAGACATCGCTTAACTTGACCAGCCACTGAAAAAACTTTGGCCCAAGGCGTGGCAAGTGGCCGTGTTGCGCCTTCAATTTATGTGCGCGTTCATATCGCATAAAAACCCATTTAAAAAGCAATTATTTTGCCATGATTCAATATGGCGCTCGTTTGATGGATGCCAAGGCGCAAATATGAACGTGGCAGGGCCGTGGTGGGGGGGCAGAAGTAGTTATATAAGTGAGCAGGCAACAAAAAGGGGTAACAGGTAATAGCCTGTTTGGTGGTCAACAGCTGCCTGCCGCCTGCTGCTTGTATCTTTATGACTCGAGCTGTGTCAGCAGAAATCTGTGTGCTGTGTGTCCCGCCTATCAACACTTTTGCGCCTTAATGCATGCAATGCATAAAACAGTTTTCCCAAGCAGAACGAACAGCAGACTGCAGGCGACAGACGACAGCAGACAGAGGACAAAAGACGGACGACAGGCTGCATGCAGTTGCGTGTCCTTTGGCGCTATCTGTGGCGCAGTTATGCTGACAGGCAGGCAGGCAGGCAGGCACACGGAAAGCAGCAGCTGGGGCAGCAGTACGCTGAGAAAAAAACATTAACCAAATAATGAGAAAACATTTTTCTTGTTTTTGGAACTAATCTCCGAGTGTTAATAATAATTTTTCTTAAAATTAGCAGGGCTTGATCTTAATTGATAAATTCCTTAAATATGATGTTAATTTTGTACATTTTGGAATTTTTGGAAATTTTAGAAAAATCAACACTGAAAGAAAGAAAGGCAAATCCTTAGCAAGCTATAAGTCTGCAATTTAAAAGGTTTTTCTTTCTGAGCAGCTCTTGTCGAGTTCTACAACTTTTTGCTGAGTGTAGCACCCAGAGTGGGCAACAGGCAGCAACTGGCGCTGGCCAAACGCCAACTCGGTCAACAGTTCGATGACGTATGCAGAACGTTGTCGCACACGACAAAACTGTCCCTTTAGCCACTGCGACTGCAGTTCCAGTCAAAGCAGTTTCTGCCACAACCGACAGCAGCAACAGCAGCAGCAGCAGCAGCAGCAATGGCCATTTGAAATAAATATTAAAAAAGGAAATTTTGTGTCGTGCGGGGCATGCAAGAATTTTTGAAGCGCACATTAAAATTCAAATTAAATGGCACCGCATTTTGTGCCACACTCTTCCACACTCTCTTCCTCGCTGCCCTTCTTTTAGTCCCATTTTACGACTTTAAGCCCAGCCGAATGACAGAGAGAGAGAGAGAGTGAGAGAGGGGTTGGTGGCATGTCTGTCTTTTAAGTGGTTGTTAAATTTTGGGGACATTTAGCCCGTGTCGGTAATCAAAAACTGAATGACCGGCAGTGGCTCAGATATGATTTACGTCCATTCATATTAAAGAACTCGAAAAATTGGTTCGAAAACATGTTCCAATTGTTCCCTAAATACTTAAGAAAAAAAAAAGAAAAAGTAATTCTTATTTTACATGTGTTTTTATTTTATTGTTAAAATATGTAAAAAATGTAATCAAAAATGTTTTTAGCAAATTTTGATTATTTCTTTATAGTTCTATTATTGAATATTTAAATTTCATTAAGGATTTTATATTATATAGATTGATAAATATATATATTATATATAATCAATACGCTTGTGATTAATGTATTTTTGCGCAATTTGCTGATTGTCCTCTGCCAGATAATAAATAAAATCAAAAATAAATGAATGTAAATAAAAACAAATAAATAATTAAGTGCCACTTCAGAAATGCTTTTTCCATTGTATCAATTTTCTCATTATACAATTTGTATCAGTATTTTTGTCAATTTCTCTTAAATTGAATTTTCGCAGCTTTTCAGTGTTTTATTGAGTTTTCAGTTACAAAAATAAATGCGTTTTCATCAATCAATTGCGTTGGCCTTCTATTTGGCATGGTAGAAACATTATTTTTCAGTTCCAAGAATAAAATGCTTTTCCATAATTATTTTCAAACACATTTTCAAGGCATTTCCCAACCAGTTTGCCACATTCCGCCATAAATCTCTTGCAATTCATAATTTAAAAAGTATTCCCCTTGAATTTGCTCACAATTCCACTTATCAATTTATCAATTAATTCTTTTGCCAAAAGTTTTCCATTTGTTTTTCTTTCTATTTTCATTTCTTTCAATTTGCTTCCTTTATTCCTGAAGTTCTCTCTATCCTTCTTTCTTTCTCTCTCTCTCTCTCTTTCTCTGTGTGTGTGTGTGTGCGTAGAGTAATCATATTTATGCATTGCCTTCGCAATCTTTTCATTAGCGCATTGGACTTAACGCTTCAGTAAACTCCTTCGGAGCACGGAACATTGTAACCCATTTAGAAGCGCACATATTTCAATTTTCTTTGCTTCAACCCACTCCGCTGCCCCCCGCCACTCCACCAAGGCAACCCTTGGGGGCATTGTGTGTGTGCTCCCCAGACGAGAATGAGGACGAGGAGGAGGACGAGGACGAGGACAATCCAAAAACAACTCAAAACATTTAGGCCGCATTTGATTTCATTACGTTTTTATCTTTTGGCTACTAATTTCATTTCGTGCATATTTCAAACATACTTTTGGCTACAACTGGAGAGGGCGGGGAGAGACGGGAGGCTCTCTTGCTGCCTGTCTCAGTGCCATTTCCCATTTTCCTAAGCCACTGCCCAATGTTCAGTTTTGTTGGCATCGCCCGTGCAAGAGCTTAATTAATTCCCAAGAAATATTTATAACTTTTAGGCGTTCGACCATTTTGGGTTTCGGCAATTTTTGGCACAATATTGTTTTACCATTGCTTGTATTTGTTACACTGTGTGTGTCTGTGCGTGTGTGTGTGTGTTGTTTTTGGTTTGCTCTTGCTTGTTTGCTTGTCAATGGGCAAATCTAACAAATTTATGCATGACTGCAACAGGGTCAAGCTGCTGCAAAATCCTTTAATGCGCCACAGCTGGGTTCCCCTGCCCAAAAGCCTCAACCAAAATCTGACCAAACCAAACCAAGCCAAACCAAACCAAAGAAAAGAAAATAGGTTCAAACCAAAAACTTGAATGCTACCAAGAATTCTGCAGTCTGGCTTGTTTGACTTTCATATGCCCTAAAGTTTCTAACAATTTTCATTACAAATAAATGTAAACATTCCCATTTCAATTCGAACTTAAGAAAAACGCCATCAAAGTCATATTTGAAGTTTAGATTTTCATTAATTTTGATGTCTAACTCATTTCAAAAATTGGCAACCCATTCTTGAAAATTATCATTCAAGTGCTCATCAATTTCAGCATTTATTTATGTCTTGCGGCGGAAATTAAAGTGCTTAAAAATTCGTTAGAATTTCGGTTGAAAATTAATTTTTGAAATGGAATTCACAGCTTGGGCTTACGTTTTTGGAATACGCTTGGCGAATAACAACAAAAGCTGAGTACGCAAAGTCAAACAGCTAATGCGGAGTGTGAGTGTTGCAAAATAGCTTAGGGCTAAGCACATTTGTTAGCCTTTCGATTACAGGGTATCGGGTGGGCAAACAAAAAGTGCACAACTAAAGGCGTTGGCAACTTTTGAGCTGTCGTTGGAGGCGGTGTGCGCAGCCAATGCGACGACTCACCAGATAAGCAGATTTATGAGCTAAACAACAAACTGAAATAACTGGAGACAATTCGGGCAATGGCCAACAACATGGCCAAGTGCTCAGTTGGAGTTGGAGTTGGAGCTGAGGCAGCAGCTCGGAAGCGTAAAAGCAAGATAAAACATAAAGTCACCATAAGCACACACACACACAACCAGTTACACTCGCACACACACGCATAGACTTACACATTTTTGAAATCGAAATAACGCCACACTGCGGGAATTGTGAGTAGGGGCATGTTGTAGTTGTTGGGCTTGCCGCACTATGAGAAGATTTATGAGCATATTCTCTGTCCGCACACACACACACACACATGCACACATGCACGCAGTAGCTGGTGTGTGCAATGATGGCATACAGAGAATGTCAACGGCATTTCGCACAGGAAATGCTCGGGCAACAGTATGCCACAAGGACTTGACTCGGTAAGCGGCCGGAGGTTGTCTGTCCGCCTGTCCGCCTGTCCGTTTGTCCGACTGTCTGTTCGCCTGCCATGGTGCCATGGTGTTTCAACTATTGACAGGCCGTGTCCCCATCAGCGACATTTCACGTAACCTCAGACGTGCGTATAATTTTACTGCGGTCAGCAACAGCAACAGAAACAACAAAAAAATACATAAAAAAGACAAGAACACAATACCTTATAATCGTTAAGGGGCGGGGCTGCAGTTACTGCCCCGTAAGGGAAGGGGGGGTGCCACTGGGCAGGTGTCAATTTCGTTTTCATTAAGTTGCTGCCGCTTGAGCAGACAGCGTCTGAGGCGCATTGCTCCCTCAACGGCAATCGGGTTCTTAATTTGCTTCACGCTCTCAAATTTCCAAAAAAAATAAAATAAAAAAATGTGAAAAAAGGAAGAAAAATTCTAAAAAAAAAAAAAAAAAATACATTGCTGCAAAGCGGTGCTCATTTGTAAAACAAGAAGCGGCGGCAGCAGAAGCCCTACTTAGGTTCCAGTTGTTCATTTTTTGCTTTAATTAATACTTATTAAAATACAAAAAAAGAAGAAGACAATGTACAAAACAAAAGGCAGCAGGAAAAAGGCCAAAAACTTATGACCAAAAGGCAGGCTGTGGCGGGGCGGGGCGTGACGGGGCAGGCGCAAGCTGGGAGCAGTTGCCTAGGTAGGTAAAATTTTAATCACTTCCTTTTTTTGATACGCTTTGCAAAAAAAATATGCCAAGTTTGTTGGGTGACATTTTGAAGATGAGAGCGGAATGAAGTCTTTGAAACAATAAGTTAACTTAAGGAAACTTTTTATAGATATGTCGATACTTATGGAATGGGCTCACAATATAGATATAGATAGATATAAATATATAAATATATTTGTTATATATCTATCGATCAAATCTTGAGCTTGACAAATATTTATTTAAGTATTTGGACCAGACTCAAGAAATAAGTTTTTTTTTTTAAAGTTTACAACTAATTTTTAAGGGAATATTAGCAATATAAAACATTATATCAAGAGAAATAAATAGGCATAGAGCATCTTCAATTCTCTATAGCTCTCAAACTGTGATTAATCATGGGAATAGAGTATCTCTTAGTTGCTATAGCTTTCAAAGCCTGTTCAATCATTAAAAGAAAAATGTTCTACCCGAAATTGATAACAAATTAAATTTGTCATTCATTAAAAGAGGCAAGTTGTGTTTGCCCCAAAATCAAAATCATATCCAATAACAACGAAGGGTATTTAATGTTCGCAGCATAAAGATTATTTTATTCCTTCTTCTACAACATTTTTGCTTTGCGACTTAGTAATTTGAGACTGTTAACATTTTGGTTTTGGCTGGTTGCGTTGCCGGCCAAGTACTGCAGCCTTTTGTGGTCGGCGACTGGAGTTTGGACTTAATTAAAAGTAATTCCATTTAAATATTATTAAAAATGATTTTTGCTAGCCAAAAGCAAGCAGCAGCAGTCGCAGGAGCAGCAGCCAAGGCTTCGGGCCACGTTTTCACTTTGCTCTATTTTCAATTTTCTTTTTTTTTTTGCCTTTCCCTTTCTTAATTGAATTTGCCATTGAAAGCAAAAGTGTTTGAGCCAAATATTTGTACTGGCTAGTGTAGCTCTACAGACTTTGAATTGACTGCAAATTAGCTTAGTTTGTGGGCGAATGCTTATCAGGTGATATTCTGCTAATAAGGGAGCAGTTTCCGTTGTCATAGTGAAACAAGATATTCCATGTAGCTAATGTGGGAGGAAAACACTCAAGCAAAGCAAACTTTTGCTTTTCCCATGACTTTATTAAAACTTGACCGAGTTTAATAAAGAATTTTGCATTACGAAAGTTAGATTGAACTTATTAAATAATTTTTAATAGCTCAAAATTAGATCAAAATTAAATCCCAAAAGAGTTTATAGTGTAATTTCAATCAGAAATTGATTAATATTTGAATTGGCAATAATACTAATACATTTTTTATGTTCTTTCAATCGCAAGCAGCTTGATCAAATTCCCAATTTGGATCATTAAAAAAACATACAATTTGTCAACTGCCCCAGCGCCATTCCAAAATGGTTTTAAATTTCAAATTCAGCACAAATCTAATTGAAATGAATTCACATACAAATATAAAGCGAATTATTTGATTAGTTTTTAAGCACAATTGCAATTTTTGATATTAGTGTGGATTTATCACACAACAATAAAGTAATTTACCATCATTTATTTTTTTCCACATATCTATTATTTACATATCAATGCAAACTTTGATTAAAACACCAAATGCGATAAATAACAATGCAGAAGTTCATAAAAAAGGCTTAAATGTAATTGCATGTAATTATGTAAGTATATATATATATATATATATATATATATTTGAACAATAATCAAACAAAACGGCCACAAAAAAGGCCACAAACTGGCTGATGAAAATCCACACACACAAACGGAATCAAGCCAAATCAAATTGTGTAGAGAGAGAGAGAGAGAGAGAGAGATGGAGATAGAGATGAGGTGAGTGGGAGAGAAAGAGACGCAAAAACCCAACATTAAAGTGCAATATGTTAAACAATTGATGGCTGATTGCCAAGCGACAAAAGTGGCCATCAGAACAGCTAAAAAAGGGACACAAAACAAATTTTGCAAATGCTGATTGTATGTGTGTTGGTGTTGGTGTGCGTGTTTGTGTGTGGATGTCTCTAATTTGTAAATTGACAGCATCAACGGTTTGTCGTCTAATTTGTGCCATATGTATGACTACAGTTATGTAATTTAGTACATTCTACGCCAGCCTGTTGGGTATGCAACACTAAATTACATGACAAGCTAATTTACCATAAAATACTGGCCAACAATCGACAGTGGTTTACACGCAGAGAGAGAGAGAGAGAGAGAGAGCGACAGAGAGTGAGTGAGTGAGTGAGAGTGAGAAAGATAGATAGATAGAGTAGCTGCAATATTAATGCGAGCGTTTCCTGCATTTATTGGCACATAAATCACTTTGGCAACGCCACTAAAATCACAGACACAGACATACAAAGCACACACATAGACACACACACACAGGCAGACACACATACACGTATCAGAATAAGAGACGAAGCAGAACTTAAGGCTTAAGCCGGCACTTACCTAGGCTAGTGAGTTCAGCTCGCGCCGCTCATTAAGAGTCAAAAACGAAAGCTGACGCAAATCTAGGCGGCAGCAGCAGCTGCTTCTCCTTCCTCCTGCGCTTCTCTTCCATTCTTTTCTTTTCGGTTCTCTTCTCTATTTTTTTCCATGTCAATTAATGCGGCGCACTCTTCAAATATTAGCAGACATTATGTGTTTGTGTTTGTGTATGTGTGTGTGTGTGTGTTTAACGCTAAGCTGCATTTACACTTCAGTTGAGTTGAGTTCAGTTCAGTTGCAGTCATCATTCAGCGGGGAGAGAGAGAGATCCTCCAACAATGAGCGCACAAATGACTTGAGCACTTGAGCGCATTTTTCTTGTGGCTTTCTTATTTTATTTTTTTTTTTTTTTAATCGTTCTCATTGTAAAGTCGTCTGTTGTTTGTCAAGTGGCGGGGATTATGTTGACTACGTTGAATACCTTCGCTGATGATTCGAGTAGCGTCGCTGCTGCTGCTGCTGCCGCCGCTGCTGCCGATGCTGATCGCTGTACACACATATCAATGTAACACCACAATTTTCATTCACTATTAGTAAAAGTAATACTGCTACTGCTGCTAGTGCTTTGGCTCCAGTGTTTTGTCCGCTGCTGCAACCACTCACACCGACCACTTGCCAGCAACTGAGCGCTCGAGCAGCTGTGCTGCCGTATTTCAATGAAAATCAAGCCGTGTATAAGACTTTTACGTTGCGCTTTGCCTGTGCTTTGCTCCGATCCCAAAGCTCGCTGGAAAAAGCTTTATAAGAGCGTCACTCTTCCACTCTCTCTCTCTCTCTCTCTCTCTCTTGTGTGCTTTGTGCGCAGGCGCATCCTTAATTAGTTTCGTTCTGCTCGTTTTTGTTTCGTGCTTCGTATTTGTCGGCTCGTTATGTCTTTCGGCTTTGCTTACTCTTTAGTAATTTGTTTTTTTTTTTTGTTTTTTTGGTGTCACTTAGGCATTTAACCTGCTGCTACTGTTGTTGTTGTCGTTGGTAACGGTAACGCATATGAAAATTAAAAAGCTTAACAACAATTAACAATTTGGTCAACACACTAATAACAACACTGGCATTAATCAAGCTCGCCAGCGTGCTGACGCCAGACAATTAATCAACACTACACACACAACTTGAATTTTTGTCTTCCTTCTCAATTTTTTTGTGGGTATTTTTGTTGTTGTGTTGCATTAACTGATTGTTGCCAACTTCATGTCACTTCGCATAAAAGTTGCACGGCCAACAACACATAGATGGCGACTATCAAATCAAATCAAAGTTTGATTTGACAGCCAGACACTAAAAGTTGCCTTTTTGTAGATGTCTTGCTCTTTCTTCTATCGCTTCTTCGATTTTTTTTTCTTTTGGCCAGCAAAGACTTTTTAACAACTTGAACTGCAAGTGGCAAGAAAAAAAACACACACACACACACAGACACACAAGTCGTAAAGTCGGCTCGAGTTGAGTTTAGTTTTAGTTCATAACCTGGCAATACCACCCCTGCTACCCCCTGGGAGGGGGGTGGGGGGTTGTTCAGTGTCCAGCCAATATCAATTTATCAATTAATGCGCCTAATGACGGATTTGCTGTGTCATTTAATGCACACAAGACACAACAAATTCTGTGTGTGTGTTTGTGCAAATTAATTAGGCTTTGCTAATCATCTCTCTCTATATATATATAGATATATAGATATATATATATGTCTAGTATCATTTTATATATATGTAGTTGTCTCTAACCAGATTTGTCTTCTGCTGCAATTTTGTTGTTGCGCTTTAATTGACAATCAAAGTGACTAATCAAATTTGCAGCTTGACATTTTTCATTACAATTATTATGTACATTTAGAGTCCAGTTACAGTTTGCAGGATTCCCGGTTTCACGGTTCCCAGTTTCAGCTGGCAGTTTTCATTTAGCAGTCAAAGTCAACATTACATTTAACGTCCACATCAAAGACGCATATAAAATTGCGTGAAACTCTGCCCCATTTCATCCCCTAACCCCGAATTTCGCCCCCCCCCCATCAATCAGCGAGCTAACGTTCATGGCTGCCAGAATACCTGATTACCTGATTAATGCCAAGAGTGAGAGAGAGCAGCTAGATAAGTGAAAGTTTTGGGGAAAAGGGAATTTTTAATTGCTTCTCTAATAGTTCTAGAAAATAGCATTTGATGGAATCCAAAATTCAAACGAAAAACTTTGATGGGATTGAAACAAAATTTGGGCCAGATAGAAAAATCAGAATGCGATAAATTGGAACAATGAGTTATTTATTAAACTAAGTAAATGTAGAATGATATAGAAGAAAGTTAAAATTTACATGGAATGTGATTAAATTTCATTTAATTAATTATAATAATTCCTGGTTCTCTCTCTCTCTCTCTCTTAATAGCTCTACATATTTTAATCTCTCTATATACCTACTCTAGCTGTCTCTACCTCTCTTTAACGATCCTTATATCTATTTTAGTCTCTCTATGTACCTTTTCCTCTCTCTATATCTCTTTATCGATCTTTATCTCCATTTGTACATCTATTTTTGATTTTTTTCTTTGTTATTCTAGATATATATACATATATCTAGTTCCCTCTTCAACTCTCTCTCTTTTTCTCTCACTTTATGGCAAATGAAATAAATGCATAAGCTTTCAGTCGACTTCGCTTCAAAATACGCTTAGGCAAACCACAAATGAAATTGCAATTGTTTTCGACATTGATTAACTCTTTTCTGTGTGTGTGTTGTGTGTGTGTTGTGTGTGTATGTGTGTGGTGTGTGTGTGTGTGTGTATGTGTGTGGTGTGTGTGTGGTTTGTGTGCTGTGCGTGTGGTGAGTGTTTGCGAAAAAGTGTATGAAAACTCATCAAGAACAAATAAGAAATTGGTGCAGCCTCACAGTGCAGTTCATTGTTTGCAGCTTTGAATTCAATAAATGAAAAACATCCAGAGCATTTTCCCCAAAGAAAAGAAAAGCGTGTTGAATTTAAGCTTGCAGCTGTTGCTTGCTGCTGACCAGTTGGAAATTAGAGCGTCAAAATGAAGCCACAAAATGCGAAAGTTGATGGCAAGCAGCAAAAAGGTGACACATGATGGGGCAGGGGAACGGTCGGATGTGGGAGTTAGTTGGGTGTTGGGGGTTGGGAGTTGGCGGTTTGGGGCGCCATTCGCTTGTCATTTAATATCCGCAATTAAAGTGGTCATCAATCAAAATGAACGAACAAGAAAACCTAAATGAATTAAAAGTAAACGAAAGAACAAAGCAAAGGATGAATGCACAAGCCAAAATGAAAGCCGTTGTAAATAGAATAAAGCGCAGCAAGTGAGCAGAAAAGAAAAAAAAGAAGGAAAATCGAAAGAAAAAACAGTAAAGCTTAACGGAAAGAGAAAAGCCCTGGCCAGTAGGGGAGAGTGGGGGCCGGAGAGGGTGGGCCGATAAACAAGTGCTATACAAACAAAACGGCGCAGTACGCTGAACCTATTGATGATTGAGCAGGACATTAATCTAACGAAATGCAGACAGGCTGGAAGGCTGGAAGCGTGGAAGCGTGGACGGGAGGTGGGGAGTAGGTGAAGCAAGGGAGGGAGAATATGGCTGGCAAGCGAGCAAATCAACTGACCAACTGTGAAAGTGTCAAATTTCAAGCCACATTGTTGTTGTTTCTGTGTTGTTCACGCTGGCGACATCCTTGTTACTGTTGTTGTTCTTGCTGGCGACACTGGCCACGTAAGCAAACATAATTACGCCAATGTTACAAGCTACCCACACATACATACATACATATGTATATGTATATGCACACACGCACACACATATTGTGGGGATAATATAGCTGACTGCCTGCCCCAGCTGTGTGTGCCCTGTGCGTCATGTTCGGAATTTAAAGTACAGCTATCACATATTTATTGGCATTGGCGTTGGCGTCGGCAATGGCGTTATAATACCAACAGCATTAAGCAATAGACATAACAGCAGTTGCTTTATTGTTGCCTGCCCATTGTTAATTAACAGCGATCGCATATTTATTTACAGCTAATTTAAGCTTAACAGGGCGAAATATTTAATTTAATGCAAGTGGCTGTTATAATCAGAGATGAGCTTAACATTAACAGAAGCGGCGTACTTGTCTGCCAAGTAAAATATGGCAAATGTAGCAATGTTAAGTAACAGCAGTTGGTTAATTAACAGCGATCGCTTACTTTACTTACAGCTTAACAGCAAGTGAAGCTTACAGGGAGAACTATTTAATTTAATGAAAGTGGCTGTTATAATGAGAGCTGAGCTTCATTTTAGCAGAAGAACCCCTCTCGTTTGCAAAGTAAAGTTAAGCAAATGCAGAAGCCCTTAAATAATACCAGTTTTTACGCATTTTTACTTACAGCCGGCTAAGCTTAACAGCTAGCGGGGCTTACAAGGGATTATTATTAAATTTAGTGAGAGCTGAGCTTTATATTAACAGAAGTGTCACTCTGTAATAGAGACAGTTTTCACAGTTCAAGGCAACGCTTAGAGAAAACTAAAGTTACCATATGTATTCTATATTGCTTGACAGACAAAACTTAGCTTAACATCAACAGAACTGGAGCTCCAGAATGTAAAGTAAAGTTAAGCAAATGTAAGAGCTGTTAGTTAAACAGTAAAGTGTAAAATGATTCTAAGATTTCGATACGCAAAAAAAAACAATTAGATATTAAGTAATTAGTAAAGTACACTTACTTAACAAGTTAATTTCGTCGATTCTTTTATGATTGATACATTGAATTGAATGTTAGCTTTATGTAGCTTTTAACTCCTTTAAGAGAGTTTTAGTGGAATATTTTAGTTAACAGCTCTGTTGAAACCTACTCCTATTTGAGGTAAGCTAATTTAACATTAAAAATAGTGAACACTGATCGTTATGTTAGTTAACAGAGCTCAGAGTGTAAAGCGCTTAACAGCTAAGGTAAAATGCGATAAATTCAATTTTAATCCTCAATCTAATTACTCATTATAGACAGGTGGGAATAGCATAGTTTAGCAGTGTTGGCTTACAACTCACACAGACATAGACACAAGCTGCATGCAGTTTAAGGGCTGACAAATGAGCTGCATAGGCGCATTAATGAAGTTTGTTGGCTTATAACAAAAATGCTGCACTTGTTATTGCTGCATAGCGGCCAGGACAGATGAGTACGTAGGCAGATGGAGGCGTGGGCGTGGGTGGGAGACTGACATTGACTGAGTGACAAAATGCAATTGTCGCCAGTGTTGCTGGCGTCATCTCATTTTGATGGTTTGACAGCTGCGATAGCCAAATGCAAGTCGAGTACAAGAGAAAAGCAAAATCAGCAGCAGCAGGCTGCATGAGGCAGTGTTGCAAGCGTAGATGGCATCAGTTGAAAGTTGCTCATTTGATGCTGATGTCCATGCTGCAAAATTAGATGCCAAATTAGCACACACACACAGACACAACAAAGAGAAAGCTGATACAAAATGTGAAACGAGCAAGAGGCAGAGACTGAGGCACAAGGAGAGACAGAGGCAGAGTGTTAAGTTGCCACCGGCAAAACCGTTAGCTGGGGCAACATTGCATCACACACGAGAGGCGGACTCTGTGTGTGTGTGTGTGAAACTGCTGTTGCTGCGGTGCTTTGACTGATGTGGCCCAAAAAACGAGAATCGAAAAAGGGGCAGGGACACAACCAGAAAAAAAAAAAAACAGAAAGAAAACTTTGCTCGCTTGCTGCATTGACACGTACAGCAAAACGGACCAAAGAAATTAGGGTTGCTCGGTGGGTGGGGGGGAAGGGTTGCGGGTGTAACTGAAACCCAGTTTGGAGCGAGCATTACTAAATGGTTTTTCAATGGATTCGCCCGCATAGAATGCTGCTTGCCCAGCTCAGCTTATGAAATTTTTGCGGTGGCAAGTGCCACATGTTGTTCATCAATGTGGTTCGTCACATAGAGAGGGTATTGTACCTCGACTGCTTTCGTTTGTAACATAGCAAATTTAGATAAAGTCATCACTGTGGCAACAGAGATTATATCAGCCAAGCTGGCTGATAAATTGAGTCGATTAAACATTTTGTGGATGAAATATGAATTAATACCTGGCAGGCAGCTGATTTATCGCAATTGTTCGAATTGAACGATTATCTACATATGAATTATCGATGAAAGCTTGATTATTATTAATTTTAAACTGCTTTAAATATCACATTTAAGTTTTAGAAACATTTAACTGGAATATATTTCAGCTCTCTTGAGAAAGATCTATCAAAAATTAATTAATCATAAATATTATTATTATTATTATTATTTTTTTTTATTAATTTTTAATAATTATTTATATTATTCAATTATTATATTTTTTATAAGTATTATTATTAATTTTATTAAATCATTAAAATGACAATATTAATTTTCATTTGCTGCAACTCAACTCAAAATCAAAATTCAATCGTTTTCTTACTGGCAACTGAATAACATACGATTATTTAACTGGCTTAGAGTATTTGAAAGTCGACTTAATAATTATATAACTCAACTTTCTTAGACTTCTTATAGAATTCGTTGCTGTTGCTTTTGTTGTTGTTGCTTGTTTTTGTTTTTGTTTCTTACATGCTGTGGTGGTTTATTAAATTTGAAATGCTACACCTTGAACCGTATCAGATTGCGTTCGCAAGACAAAAGGTTATATGTAAGTGGATATATATATATATACATCGGTATTCATGTAAAATGCAAAGCCTTAGACCCAGCAGCAGAAGGAAATATGCCATGTCATAAATTTTATACGAATATAAATATGAATACAAGTATGAGAGCTCAGACAGTCAGCTCAGCCAGCCATATAAGAATAAACAATCCTTTGCACACACACACACACACACACACACACCCAGCCAGACATATTGTTGACACACATTTTGTTGTATATTTATAACCCCTTGGCCCACACCCCCCTCCCGCTCGACGACCCTATTGCACCTTTTCGCCCGACTCAGCAGAAAATTTTATATTTTCTATTTTAATATGAGCCTAAATTGAGCTTGTTATTTATGTATAGTTTACAATACCTTATGGCCATAGTCTGGACTTTGTTTTTAGGGCTTTTGCGCCCTGCTGTACACACAGCGTGTGGTTTTGTGTACTATAACAAAACAACAAAAAAAAAAAATAGACCAGACTCGTGGCTGGCGAGGGGCTGCAAGGGGAACTTACAACTAAAAAAAAAAAACATAAATGTAAAGTTCAGGGGGTGAGCAAGAGAAGAAATAGAAAAAAAGCAGATAAAAAGTTAAAAAAAAAAAAAAACACAGAAACAGCAAAAGCAACAGCTACAACAATTTCAACAAGAACTGTCGTAATAAAAATGCTCTGCAGTTAAAATAATTGTCACTGTAATAAAGTGATGCAGAAAATTATATATGCAAGGGCAGTTTGAGCAGTTGCGCCACAAAACTAACATATGAATAGCAGAAATGAATAATTTGAATATAATGATAATGAAATTCCAAATTTCAGCACTCTTTGTGTAAAAGTCTCAAAACACAACCCTAACTCTGTCAAAAGCGATCAGATTTTATTTTTGATCATCGTTTGAACTCTAGATTAATAGTAAATTTGAAGTTGAAAATGCGATTCTGTGCTAAAACTCATGCTTAAGTTCCATGCTCAAAAATTGCTTCTTGGGATGAATTAAAGCTTTCTACAACCATAAAAAAAGATCAGATTTTGAAACATGGCTTGGACTCTAGACAAATCCTGCACTCAAACTTGAAAACATGATTCAAAAAACATATCTGGAAATAGTTCCAAAGTTTCCAAGGTCAACAACTGTTAATTGTAGATTATTCCCTGATTCAAACAGATACAATTCTGGCTTGAAATGCATGTAAGAAATTCTTCACCAAAAAACTGCAATTAGAGATGGGATACAAGTTGGACTCACTCAGCTGAAGAGTCTTATTGAAATGGACAGCAATAACTCGTGGAAGCCTCCAGCTAAACATATTGTAATGCCATTTAACAGCCATAAAAATCAAGTGCTTTAATCCACCGCTAAGCGCGAAATATTCGCGAATGCACATTTATCAGAGCAACTGACTCTTAAGCTATCAGCTTAAAGCTGCCCTCGACATTTTCAAAGTTCTTTGAGATACGCCGGCGAGGGCAGGCACAGAGAAAGAGAAGGAGAAAGAGAGAGAGAGAGAGAGAGAGAGAGGGGGGAATGAGAAGGAGTAGGAGGAGGAGGAGTAGTGGAGTCCACTTGGTCCACTTCCATTTTATAGCAGCCAGCCAAAACATTATAGCCATGATTAATGGCAGATAATAATTTCGAGTGCGAGCACTTGACAGCATACAAAAAGTCAGAAAACTATGGCCAATGACGTCCATTAGACTTGACACCGGCCAAAATGAAGAGGGCAAGCGCGTTGCAACGACCAGGCAAGCGGTGAGGAGCTGGGGGCGACGGGGTGTTGGTGTGTTGGTGTGGGAGGTGTTAAGGCCAGGCAACAAAGTGCAACAGCAACTGCAAATGACTGCTGAAAAATCAGTAGCAGCAGCAGCAGCAGCAACAATTTGGATATAAAACTATTGCCATTTTCTGTTTGCGGCATTTAACGATGCCTCTCTCCATTTCTCGCTCTTCCTCTCTCTATCCATCTCTCTGTCTCTGTCCCTGTTTCTCTTTTGGTCAGTTGTGCGTGTGATTTACTTCATTTGTTGCATAAATTATAATAAACGCGCTGATCCAAAAAAATAAAATAAGAAAAAATTACAGCATAATATATATATTTATTTATGTTATTAAAAACAATGGCGCTGGCGAGCGGAAACGGAAATAACGCACAGGACTGCCATTTTGGCGGCCGCTGTGGCATGTCCTGCTGTTACTGCTGTTACTACTGCTGCTGCTGCTGCTGCTGCTGCTGCTGCTGCTGCTGCTGCTGCTGCACTGTGACACTTGCCACATGTTGGTTTTTTCGATTGTACACCCCACGCTCCAAATTGATTTAAGCCTTGGTTTTTGCGGCAAGTTGCTGTTGCGCGTTGCTGGCTTCGCTGCAGCAGCTGCAACAAATGACATTAAAATCCAGTCAGCGCTCGCCAAATGGTTTTAGAATTTTTCGGCAATTTTTTTGCCGATATTTTCGTTTTTTAGAAGCTATTAAAAAATATCGCTAAAGGGTATACGCTTGCAGCAGGCATAATTTATTTAAGCCAAGTATAGGGTATTTCATAGTCGTACACTTTGGCTTAGAGCACTTTTAGTTGTTGCCATTGGTTATTTTTTTGTTTCTTTTGCAAACAATTTACGAGTTTTGAGCTTGGTTGCTGAAGCTGAAGCTGAAGCTGTCTTAAAGCTGCTCTCGATACTACAAGTTTGAAGGGGTAGATATATAGAGGGGGTAGGTGAAGTTAGGGTGTGTGGTGTGTGCGTGTGTGTGTGTGTGGGGTGTGTGTCGTGTAGAGTTTGCGTTTTAAGTTACACGCGGCGTGCAGAGTGCGCTTTTAAGAGCGACGCCTTTTATGCCCAGCCATAGTCATTACAAAAGGGGGAAACACAAGACACACACAGACAGGATGTGTGTTTGTGTATGTGTGTATGAGTGTGTGTGTGTGCGTCTTGGCAAAGACAATGAACGCCTGTCGAACCAATAAGTGCAGCGGGTTGCTGGATTTTTTTTTTTATTTTTGGTCTCGGCCCATGCATTGTTGTGAGTGCGTCATAAAATTACTTTTTATCATTGTAACATGACAGCCAGAGTCCTGAGTCGTGAGTCCTTCGTCCTGCCGTTGCTGCTGCTGCGTGGTGATGTATATGTCGAGGTTTTTATGAGCCAGCCAATGCCGAAGACATTCATACACGTTTTCTTTATGGTGCAGCTAAAAGGATGCCTGCCTGCTTCCTGTCTGCAACTACTACTGCTACTGCTGCCTCCTGCCTGCTGCCTGCCCCTGGCTGAGATCCTTATGCTGCGTCAGCTTCTGCATTGTATTAATGGCTCGCATGCACGAGAGGCCAGGGCCAGCGCTAATAAGCATAAACGCAAACTTGCCATATGACTCGATTGCCACTTCCTTCCTTCCTTCCTGCCTGGTCCTGCCTCGAACTGCCTGCCTGTCTTCGGTTCCTCGTCCTCATCCTCGTCCTTTTGTTACAACACTCAGAAAAAAAATTAACCTCAATTTTTAGTAATTTGCGTTTCTAATTCGAGTTTCTAAAAAAGACGATGTCTTAATTTAATTTCATTTTTATTTAAAATTATTTCTAAAAATAAGTTAAGCTTTCTATTAGTTGGGGCAATTTTTCTTCGAGTGCATAGACATGGCGTGCGCTGAGCACTTTGACTCTTGCTTTGTGCACAACTTTATTAATGTTATTAAAAATCTAACAAATGGCAACAACTTGCCCACAAACACCAGGAAGAACTATCTTGCATGTTGCGCTTTATTAATGCCCCGCACTCAAACACACTCACACACAAAACTGCCAATTAATGTGGCTGGTCAGCGGTGCAAGTTTGTTGCCTTATAGCCAATTGACACCGCAGTCTGTCTCTATGCCACAAATTTGATGGTCGCCAGCTCGTTAATGTTGTGTGCCACAGTGCGTATGCGTAACAAAAATCACTCAATAAAAAACCAACCAGTCAGAATCTGTGGCTTTTATTCAGGTAGAAACTGTCAGTTGAAATGTTATCGAACAGAAAAGCAGCAAATCAGAATTTTGCAGTTTTAAGTTTTCTTTATAGTTTTTGTAGCATCTACCAAACTTTAAATTTATTTAACGCTTGAAAATATTTTCCTGGTTTTTCACCCATTTCGTGGCGAGCAACTCTTTTTGTTTTTAGCTAACTCCTTTCAGCTGATGCATTTTGTTTAGCTTAAAATTGGTTTTCATTATGCAGTTTGCCACACACCAACCCCCGCCCCCTTTGCCAACCCCTTTCACCCTTATCCCGCCCTCCAACCCGACTTTGGTAGAGCATTTCAATTAAACTGCATGCAGTTCATTAATTTTGCAACGCTCATTTAGACGCGAATTTATAATTTCACAAGGCAAGCAAGGCAAGCGCTAACGGTATTCAGCACACACCCCCCCCCCCTTCCCCTATTAGTCGGAGTGAACTGCAACAATCTGTGCCACAAGCCCTCTCCCTTTGCTTGATAGAATGTCCTGAGCGTACGCGCTTTCAATTAATTCAAAACTCAAACGTAGCGTAGCTTGTTAATTTTTATTACAGTCATTGCATTTTGTCAGTACGCAGCAAAAAAAAAAAAAAGAACGAAAAGTGATTTGCAAAAACTCATCCCCCCCCCCCCCCAAACACTACTTGCTGGGGGGCGTGTCCTGCATTGCATAATTTGATGTCTAAAGTGTGTTTTTATGTAAAACAAGTTGCTGTTTTTTGTTGCTGTTGATGCTGTTGGTGCTGCTGCTGCTGCTGTTTGGTTCTTAGCCATGCGTAGCGACGTCTGCGTGAATTGTTAATGACCAACTTGGCACGCTGTGCCCAGAGAGAGAGAGAGAGAGAGAGAGAGAGTGCACGAGAGGGTAGGTCATGAAGTTCGGTGCAGGGTGTCGCCAACTTGGCGCTTTCATTAAACACTTTGCGCCAAATTGAACTTTATGATGGCCAAAAAAAGCAGAAAACCAAGGAGCAGCGCTCTGATTGCAGCTGTCACTTTGAATCTTCTATTTGATTTTTAATGCGCAGCTGCATAATTGCGCTTAAAATATTTAATACGTTCAGCATTGAAAACTACAACTACAAACTGCAGAGACTGCCAAAACGGCAGCTCATTTATTAAATTATCACGCTACAAATTTCAGTCATTTGCATAAAGAAGCAGACAAAAAAGAGAGAAAAATATTGCATACTTTTGGGCGGCGCCTGAAAAAATTCAATTGTAGATTACGCATTCGACGCGTGTGCTATTCACGCCGCATATATAAAAATATGTGTGCGTGTGTGTGTTTGTGTAGTTGAATGCCACATGCTGCATGCCGCATGCCACAGTGGCGCGTTGCATGCAGCGATTTAATTATTTCTTGTGTCGTCTACGCTTAATTGGCCATTAAGGCAAAGTCAGCAAGGATGTGGCAAGAGGCGGTAAACATTTACTTGCAGCGCAGCGGTTGGTCAACGCTCAAGTCAAATTGAGTTTACATGAAATATACATAAGAAAATACACAAACCCCGACCCCAAACACCCCTACACTTAGCCATTAGAGCTGAACTGTGACTGAGATCACTGTCACTGATAAATAACATTTAATTCGATTACCGAGATACGAACAGAAAATGGAAAGAAAATTAAATACAAATTGTTTGGTTAGATTTTTGTAAACGATACCAGTTGGCTGGAAATTTATGCATAAGTTATGTCAGTGAGACTGAGATATCATAGAACAAGGATCACTAGGACGAAGAAGAAGAGAACAAATGTAGAGAGAGACAAGTTTGATAACACTGAATGCTTAATTTAGGCGATTATAAATGATAGTTGCTCATTCAATTCGCAATCCTGAGACACAATTCTGTTTGACTTCTCTTTATGTATTATTATTTAATAATAATAATGCACACAAAGAAGTTAGTCAAGTTCAAACTGGCAAAACTCAAACTGCCTAAGCCTTAATTAGTACACAATTACATTAATTACACAACGCAATTGTAATTAAAAACTGCTTAAACTTGAAAGCAAAAAGTTAATTTACTTTTAATCACTGATATTTAAAACAAACGCAGTCACCGTGACTAAAAAGTAACAATATGGCTTATCTCTACAATGGCGAGCACTAGTCAATAAATTGATACATATATATATATATATATATATATATCCATATATATGTATATATATATCCATATATATGTATATATGTATGTACATATCCAGTGACCTGCTTTCTTTATATCCATGCGCCATCTTAGCTGCATGTGTTCACGCTTAATTGCAAACAAAGGCAGTCCAGGAGGCGAATAAAAGAGACCGAGAGATGTGAAGGGGGAAAGATGAAGTGGGGCAAATAGAAGGGACAGAAGGCAGTTGCGACGTCGCACAGCATCCCAGAAGTGTTTTTCCATTTCCGGCGACGCAGCATGCAAATTGTCGAAACGGAAGTCGTTTTAAGCATTTTGTACTCATTTTGTTTGCGCACACAAGAACAACAAGGACAAGAAGGACAACAAGTGACAACATCCTGGCGCATGGACAAAGTTGCATGTGCCACAGCAAATGCCTTGAGAAACGTGGTATTAACTGTTGAAATTGCTGCTATTGCCGCTACTGCTGTTGCTGTTGCTGTTGCAAGTGACAAAGACACAAATCAACAAACGGCTGAGGGAAACCGCATTGCCAACAACAGGAAGTGGCCAGAAAAACTTGCGCCCAAGCCCCCAAAAAGCCAATTGTTTTGCAATAGGAAATAAGAAACAAAAAAATTAAAATAAAAAAGCGCGAACTGTTGCAAAACTATTTTATAATATGCCATTTGACTTGACGGCCAATGAAGATTTCCACTGCAGTTCGACAATGGGTATTTTAGTTAGACTGTTTACTAATTGGGGTCACTTGGCTAACAGCTCTGCGTAAGGTGTTAAGCCAAGTTGTCATCACACAAAAAGTGCTAGCTGTGAGTGCTTTAATTAAACTTGTTTAACTACGCAAAAGGTCAACATTTCTGACTCTATTGTCACTCGCATTGTGGCTCTGTCATCAATTGGCCTCAGTTCTCTGCTTTTTCTCTTTAGTCTCCTCTTTTTTTATCCTTATACCCTACAGATAAATTTGCAAATAAGGCAGGGAACGGGAAGGAATTTTTATTAAGTCTATTTATATTTGAATCCAAAATATTGATCTGTGTTCAGGTAAAGAACGCTATAAGAAAAACTATTTTCTAAGTAAATCACTTATTTTGTCACTTTTAATTAAAGCTAATCGCAGTTAAGCCTTAATACAGGTAATTTCCTAGTCAAGCTTACCCCAACTGGCAGTTTGACTAGGAAATCAACTGGCCTTTTTACTTATTTTTGGTTTTTGTTCCAATGTTTTTTGTTGGCTTTTCGTTGATAAAGCGAAAAGGGAAAATTGAGTGAAAAATAAAGTGAGTGAGAGATGGTCATTGTTCAAATTGTTATCAAATGGTTTGCTGCCAGTTAAATGCATTGGCAAACAGTTGGTTATCCAACCAAAATGGACTCACAATGCGCCAATAAAATAGTTTAAAAACTGTTGCATTTCCCTTGATTAAACGTATGTTTGCCCTTTAAAATGGATAGCAGTAAATTTGCTCAATTATTTGCTGCACAGACTTTGAGCATTAAGCCAATGTTTAGTTTGGTTTGTGAAGTTATTAAATATGTGCAGCATTTATAAGCTATTAAGAGCAATTATAAATTTGTGTGGCATACTTTTGGGCAATTGTTGAAAATTAGCTAACTTATAAATGAATGATTTATATTTGCTTTATAACTAATTCAAGATTTATTCATTGAGTTGCACAACTTTTCCATTCTCAAAATAACGTATAAGTGCAATTTTAAGCTCTTTTTAGTGTTGTATTTCCTGCTGCTTCTGCTTCTTCGTAACCCCTTTCCTGCACCTAATTCTTAGCACGATGCAACTTGAAATTGAAGATGGCTTTCAAGGTAAATGCAGCTCGTTTGGCAATTGAAAGAGCAGCCAACTTTGCTTATACAATAATTATAGTAATACTTGTTTGCCTTTGTTGGACTCACCTCCATGTTAGATCCGTTTTACTCCATTTGGCGCCTTGAAGGACGTAGCGTCGCTGACGTGTGCCATGATCCCGAAGATTATCCGGTGAGAAATTATACGCATTCTTATTGTCCCCGACGCCGCAACGGGGTCTTTGTATTAGTTTGGCTGTGGCCTGGTCGATTTTGCCCGTAACTGGAATGTTGCCATATTCCTGACAGACGGACACAAAATGTTAGTTTGTGAAATTGTGCATAATACATTGTGTGGCATACACAGGAAGCCACGTGCATGCAGCATGCAACAACATCTGCTTGACAGCAGCAACTTACCTGGAGATTACGTATTGCATCTATTAGCTGGCTCTCGGAGCGCAGAGCGCCCGATTTCAGATCCGACTCGGGCAGATAATCAAACTGCATGAGGTAATTGGACTGCAAGTGGAAAGCAAAGGAACAAATTGTGATAAGTAAGAGGAGGCAAGCAGACAGATATATAAGGGAGAGAGGGGTGGAGGGTTGTTGTTGTGGGGGATATTACAGACAGATGCATTAGGGAAGTGTGCCAAACTGAAATGGCTGCCAGTTGGGAGCCAAACTATTTGTTGGCTTAATGTAGGCGCGTCGGCAAATGGTGCTGGCATAAAAAGTTTTTGCATAAAGTTAATGATAAAAGCAACAGTCACAGCAAAACAACCCAGAACAACAAAAACAACAAAAACAAAAAAAAAAACAAAAATAAAGGAAAAGAGCAGGGAAAAACAACAAAGTTTAACGTTACATTAATAAGCCAAAAAGTATGCCACACAAAAAACGACCCCAAAAAAACAAAAAAAAAAATAAAATAAAATTGAAGATAGAGCGCTAAAAGTTGAAGGAGTGCTCGACTCTCAGATTACGTTCCTAGTTGTCTCATTTTTGGCAGCGAATTTTAATGGAGAAACTTGTCAGGCAGGGTTATTTTAATATTTAATTATATGTTATCAAATTTAAAACAAACTTAAAGCAGTGCTGCTAGTTATAATTACATAGTTAACCAAGTACATTTTGTAATTTTTGGATATTCAATTTGGGGCTGGTGCAAGCAGCAAGTGAGTCAAATTGTATCTGTGCAGCTCAATTGAAAGACTAGTCTATAAAAGTCAGATTCGCGTGGCACACTTAATAAATTTGTGCAACTGAAAACAGACGTAGAAGCGGAATCGCCACTTTACCCATTGAATTTCAGTATCATAACAGAAATTCAACATTTGAAGAAACACAATTTGATATTACTAGTGATAAAATAAATTGATCGGATATACGATTTACTTTGATACCCTTTTAAAAGCAAAAAAAAACAGCTTGGAAATACGATTTGGTTTAACACCACATTTATAGCACAATAGCTAAAAGAATTAAATAAATATACAATTCCTGAGTAATTAAATAGAGATTATAAATGCCTGAAATTCATAAAAAAAAATATAAAAAAATAAATAAAACAAATAAATGAAATAAATGCTTAAAAATCGTAGTTAAAAACCAATTAAAACACTTTCAACTTTAAAATCGATGTCTTAAATACACCCCGTTAACCGCGACTCAGTTACAGGGTATACGAAGGCAAGCATGAAGAGCGCTTGCTATCAGCAGCAGTTTCGAGGTTTCTGTTTCAGCTTCAAGCCTCTGAAAGTCTGCTCACAATCGATGGGCTTTTTTTCGTTGTCTGCTTTTTTTTTTTTGTTGGCCCATGGCCTGCAACCAAATAAACAGCCATAACTGTAAAGTGTGCGACAGCGACGACAAAACAAAAAGCTCTGGCCATATGTGTGGACTGGATTTGCATATTTTTACATGTATTACACACACACACACACACACACACATACATACATGGCGAAAAGATACACACAGTCAGGCAAATTTATTTACTAACACACATGCGTGTGCGAAAGTATATTCCTGCATGTGCATATGTATGTGCCTGTGTGTGTGTGTGTGTGTGTGTGTGTGCGTGTTTGTGTGTAGGCGAGAATGGGGGCGTGCCACACACGCTCGCACAGACATATACACCAGCAAATTACGTGACCTGCAAATTAAATTTTCTCTTTCATTTCGGATATATATGAGAAAATTGTCACACACTGCCACACGACCACGCCTCCACCCTTTGCAGCAGCAGCCACCCGCTGCCAACACGCAATTTGTTGAAAAACATGTGAAAAACAACAAACTTGAAAAAGAATTCTTTCGATTTTTTTTGGCTACAATTTATCTTGTAGTTGTTGTCGTTGTTGTTGTTGTTATTGAATCAGCGCACAAAAGTCGATTCACCAAAATTTTAATGGCAAAGCTATCGTTAACAAGTTAAGATTGTATTCCTATATAGACGCCAATAAGGTTGCAGGCTGGGAGGGGTGCTATAGAACGTGATGTGTGGCGATTAGTTGAATTTATTGTTGAATCGATTGATGAATGGCGTTTGGCTCCACAGATCGTGTTATGCATATCAAAGTGGAACGCGATAAGGCGACAGAGTTGGGTCAAAGAAACTACAAACTAGAAAGCAAGGGTGAGGGTTGAGCGGAGAGCGGAGAGAGGAGAGAGGAGAGAGGGGATAGTGGCCAGTTTAGCCAAACTGCTTTAAGCTTAAGCAAGTGCTAATTGGCAATGAAGAAGTGCAACAAGTTGAAGAACCCGCTGGCGACACTCAATCTAATTACATAATTATTTACTAACGCTGCTTAATTTGTTGCACATTTAATGGCAAAGATGCAGAAAGACTGAAGTGCAATATGCAAAAGAGTTGCAATTGCTGCATAAACAGTTGGGTTTTCGAATACTTTACTGAAAGGGTCGATTCTTAAATAACACAAGTAGCTTGAAGCAAGTAGTTAAGCAGAAGCTAAGCAATTATTTATCAGCTGTGGCATATTTATTGAATTTTTTATTGGAAATGTGTAGGAGGACAGTATTTTTGCATAAATATTTGCTACTCAAAAGAACAGCTTTAAAAGACAAGTTTCTTGGATAAAGTATTATTGAAATATTTGATATTTCTTTCTTTCTTGGAAAGCAAAAAGACCCGCTTTGAAAGGGAAAGATTCTTTGGTAAAGTATTCTCCAGCTAGTTTTAGTTATTGTAGAATATTACATTTATTTTAATGATCCTTAGATCGGCTGCCCAAAAGTATCTTCGAGTTTGGACAGCAAAATAGATAGAAAGATATAAAAAGTCTAGTCTTTAACGATCTCGTAAGCCACAGTCTAAGAATGACTTTGACTTTGAATACCGATTAACATTTCTACTGACCCATTCTATATACTCATTCTACGACTCTCTCTCTCTCTCGCTCTGTCTCTCTCTCTCTCTCTCTGTGTCGAGTTGCGTTGCATGCATCAAAAAATACAGAAACATAAAATAGTTTAGCGCTTATTTAAAATTAATCAAGCGTCGCTTGTTGCAGACAAATGGTTTCCGCTCGTTAGTTGTCCATTTGTTGAGTTCTCTTCACTTATGTCCAATTCCTTAGCTAATAAAACTTGTACATATTTTAATTGATATTGTTTGCAGGCATGTTGCTGTTGTTGTTTGTTTGTTTGTTTTGTTTTTATTGTTGTTGTTGTTGTTGTTGTTGTGGGTTCCCTTGCCCAATACGTTATATGAATTTCAATGTGGCTTTTGTGTGGGCTTTCTTTTGACTACCCTCGGGAGGAACATCAAGTTGTGGATACGTAACAACAAAAGGCAACGTAACGCACACGTTAACGTAACCAAAGTGATGCGGACGCTGACGTGTTGCAACACAACGTGACAACATTTGTGTGACTCTGACTCTGACTCTGACTCTGACGCATTTTGTGACCAACAGGCGGCATTGACATTTTCTCCCTGCTGTTATTGTTGCTCGAGCTTTCCTTTTTTTATGACACACACATATAAACATATAAATCTATCGCCTGCAAAGGGGGAGTCAAGTTTTTATTTTCTTTATTGTTGCATCCCGAGGTGCTGCACTTGCAACGCTGCATGGGTTGTTGCCCAAGTTATATAAAAAAAAATAAGATGCCTTAAAGCAGTGTGACGCATGTGCCATGTGCCGTGTGGCATGTGGCATGTAGCATGTGGCATGTGATAACGGTAAGTTTCGTTGTTTGGCGTGCACACCAAAAAACCAATCAAATTAATCCCTAAGTTCAATGCTATGTGTGCCACTAAACTAGAAAAATCCACTCGGTTTCAGTTTAAAGTTTAATCAGCAAAATTTAATTTTTGAACAGCTGACGCATGTCAATTTACACCCGCAGGGGAAAAAACCATAAACGTATTAAAAACTTTTGCTTTCTTGAGAATTTCTAAATATAAAAACGATGATCAGATAGATTTTCATATGTCATGGTCATTTCCCAATTTCAAATCAAGTTATTCAAATGGCCATTTCACTTGCCAACTGAAATGCATGATTCACAATGGCTTAGAAAAAGGTGCCCGACAAAGATGAGTCTACAAATATTATGAAGAGTGTGTTAATTAAGCAGATTATAACCCTCATTTATTTAATTGCACTCATTTTATAAAAGGATACCTGTTAAAAACACCCTGGCCGGGTCTGATTAATAGCAAACAGGCTGGCTTTCAGCACACGCCCGTTTTCCTCTCAAGTGTATACATTTTTTTTTTGGCGGAGGCGAGCAACAGCAAAGTTAGTCAATTTGGTTAATCGAAGGCATTGGACGTAAATAAAACTTAAAGAAGGTGTGTCACGGATGTGCGACACCAGTCACACACCAGTTACAGATACCCAGGCAAAGATACTCAGATACAGATACAGATACAGATACCTGGAGACCTGGCGTTTGATGACAAGCGTTGCTTTTTTATGACCGCAAGGCAATGACGCCGTCGATAATAAACTACAATAGCCGTTGATAGTGGCACGAATGAAAATGAATGAGTGAATGAGTGAATGAGTGAACGAGTGAACAAGTGAGTAAGTGAATGAATGAATCGCATAAGAGCCGCTAGCACTGAGCTCAACGGAAACGCGCGTTGCTTTTACCATATCGAAAAGGGGTAGAGAGATAAGGTATCAGTTGGGCGTGTTGGGGGGATTGAGGGTGGAGAGTGGAGGGGGAGGATCAATCATTTATGCATTGGCCTCTTGCGCGTTTTAATGGGAAATGGGAAATTTGCTGGCGCTCTACGTGTTTGAAAATCGAAAAAAAAGAGGCAAGGAAGACAGGTGGGGAGGAGCAGGCAGGGAGGGGCGGGTGAGACAAAAGTCGTTGGCGCTGCTGCAGTGCATGTCGTACGTGGTCAAGCGACGTTTCAGACTAATAGAAAAGCGACAAAAAAACCACAACTAAAGCAGGTGAGTAGCGAGCTAAGAAAAGGAACAAAAAATAAACAAAGATGAAATAGAAAGAAGAAAAAAAAATAATAATAATCATAGTAAAAAGTGCGACGCGCGCTACGTGCGCATTTGGCGTGTAAACAAAATCATGATACAGAAAATAATAACAAGAGCCGCAACCAATAACAAATCGAATAAGCAAACTTCTAAAACAACCAAATGATCGACTACGTGATACTCCGCAATCGAAGCAATCGATAGACTGCATAGTATGAGAATCGCAGAGAACGGCGATAAAAATAGAGCAAGATAAATAGTGATGGAGCAGCAAGATTGAGATAAAGAAAAAAAGGGAGCGCAGCATGTTAAACGGGGAGAGAGAGAGAGTGCAAGAGAGGCAGTCAGAGACAAAGAGAGAGAGATAATGCGAAGCAGAAAGATATAGAAAGATAGAGGGATGGCGAGATAGGGAAAAATAACGTGAGAGTAAAATAGAGAGAGAGAGAGCATTTAATACAAAGACAAAGCTGGAGAGAAGAAAAGAGAAGGAGAGTAAGCGAAAGTATACAACAAATAAGAGAGACAGACAGATCTACATGTATAAAAAGAATTTAAAAAAGAAAAGTTGAATAGAAGACCGATCTGCAGTAAAAAAGGAAAGCATTTGATTTCCAATTTGGTTACAATATGTAAAATATATATATATATATATATATACATATCCATAAACAATATAGGAATATCCATAAAAAAGCCCAACAGCTGTTACAATACTTTAAAGCATTTTTAAAGCACTTTAAAGAGCAGTTATAAATAAATACGTGTATAATATTTAGCATTACAACTTCAGTTAAATCATTTGCCTTAAAGTAAGCACAAATGAGGCTTAAGTAATTGTATTATATTGTAGTATTCTAGTCACACTTGACAAGCACTCAAACTCCAAACTCTAATCCACATAAATTGAACCACAATGAGTTCAAATATTGACCTGTTTTCGAAGCCAATATACCCCAATTCGCGCACAAAGTGCTGGGTATAAAAGCAATTGCCTTTTTGGCATAAATGTTTTGGCTTAATTTAGTTAAGTTGGCGTGACAAAAGTTCTTCTGTATTGTGGAAAGTGCGTGAGTGTGTGAAAGTAAATTGAACAATGCGATATGTTTATTATTTTATTGAATTACAATTATGAATGGACAACAGGAAAGACAAAAGACAGCAGCAGCAGCAGCAGCAGAAGCAGCAGCAACAATTAAAAGGGGCAACATGGTGTGTTTTGTCACTTAACTCAATTACTTGAGCAAATAGCTATCAAAGTGCGGGGGAGGGGCGGCATATGCGGGTGGTCATGTATTTTAATCAACTGTCTGTCGAGGGAGGCGGTGGGGCTGAGAGCTAAATGTCGTCGTTGGCCACACAAACAAATCAAATTGGTTTATCTGATGGCAGTCGAGGCGGCTGCATATTGGACCCAATGGCTATTGACAGCCATAATTCTTGGCATCGACGACAACCAGCAACTAATAAAGGGGTGTGGCGGGTGGGCGGGTGTTGCAAACAGCAGCAGCAGCAATAAAGGGTTGCAGTCCCATACCCAAGAGCAGAAAGCCCCATCGACTGAGCCGCAAACAAACCTATAAAAATGACAAGCAACTGCAACAAACGAGCGCATCTATCTAACTCTAACCAGATGCAGCTGCAACAACAACAACACCAACAACAATGACAACAAAAACAATAACAATGACAACAACAAGGACAACGACAACAATAAGGCTAAATCGAAAAGACGACACATTATTGTAGTTGCAGCATGTTTGGCTGCCAAGTCGAGTCAAGTCAAACGCCAAACCAGGCGCAACAAATTGTGAGAAATGCGCAAAAAACGAAAATGCAGCAGTAGAAGCCACAAGGAGCTGCATGCAACATGGTGCAAGGAGTGTGGATCTCGAAATTGACAGGATATGGCCATGATATGGCTTGCTTTCCCCACACACACACACACCCACACCACAACAGGTTTGACTCCGCACACACATTCAAAATTGATGGTTGCCACATGCAGCAAGGTGAAAGGGGCATATTGAATGGAATTTTACGTGTTAGCTGCGCCGCAGGAACAACAAAACATAACTCATTCATATAATGGTCGCCTTGCTTCTCTCCCTCTTCTTGTGTGTGTAGAAAGATGTTCACTGCTGCATTGAATGAGATGTTCCAAAACTCAATTGAGAGCCAGCAAAATGCACTCTCTCCTCTTGCTGCAAGCTGCTGCTACTTCTTATGCTTGCTCTCCCTCTTCCTCCTGCTCCTCTTCCTCTGCGATTCCCATGCATGACAAATGATAATGGCTGGTATCTGGTCTAGTATGTGTGTGCGTCTGTGTGTGTATGTGTGTTCTGTCCTTGAGAACTACCAATAAAATGCCAGGCAAATTATTACCAAAACTGGTAAACTTGTGCCATCATAACTTATGCTTGAAAGTCAACCAAAATTTTACCCTTGACAGACATTTGTAAATTGATCTAAATACTATTTTTTTATAACTTTTCCAAATTATTGCAGACTTAGTTTGCATCTCAAATATTTGCTACTACATTTTAGATGATTTTTTGGTAAATAGCTCTGGGTCAAAACTTTCCAAAGAAATAACTTTGTCGTAACTGAAGCGATTTTCAAAAGCGATGATTTTTTAATCATGATTTGATTTCTCGATTGATAATAACAAAAAAAATCCAATTGAAACTCTGCCAATTTTCAAAAGCATTCCATTTGAAGTAATGGTTTACCTTCCACATTGATACTGAAATTCAATTAAAAAACACGATTTCTGCTGCCAATAAAATTTGAAAACTGAAGAGAGTAAGTGCTCATCCTAATCTTTAATCGCATTTCAAAGCAGATACTTCTTCACTGCTGCGGCTTGAATTGAAGTCGAGCACAATCCACGCACATCCGTTTTATCGCCTTAAACTTAAGCACATAGCAAACACATCTGTATACGTACATATATATATATAGATATATATATACTGGATAACACATGTGTTCCAATTACGCCCTCGTTTCTTAGCTTTCTGTCCGTCCGTCTGTCTGTGTGCCTGGTCTAACCCAACAGACATAAACACCTCGCCGCAAAATTTATAGACTGCAAAATTTTAATAAAAAAATAAAGAAAAAATAAAAGACACGCAAAGACAAGAGTTGAAAGATGGGCGTGTCTTCGCCCACAATAAAATAGGTGTTTATTTCTTTTTCTTGTCTCTTTAGATGTTGTTGTTGTTGTTGTTGTGTTATTGGTTTAATAAAAAGGACGCCGGCCACGATGACTGGCAAGTGAAGAGATGGTTAAATTAATTGAAATCAACATTGATTAATGTGAGATACGAGAAAAATGTTGCCTGGACTGCCAAAGACAAAAGCAAATATATAAATAAACTCAAACTGAGACTGAGACGCCTCCGCATAGAGCATATATACACATATATCTATATATATATATATATATAGATTATATATATTGCAACAGTGTGGGACAGACAACCGAGTATGGACTATAGACTGGCAAACTCCAGCCTGGAGCCGTGCAAATGAATTGACCGCAAAACAACGAGCACGCAATGTGCATTGGCACTCGAACATTGTCGGTCGGTTGGGGGCATTGAGGCATTGGAGGTTGGACTAGTAGGACTGAATCCGAGCTCAACCTGCCGCAAGTTTAGTTGTACTTGCACTTTAATTAGACCACAGAACGTAAATTGCAATATGGGCCACCCTGCCAACCAGCTAACTCTCAAACAGTTCGAATGTTTATGGGAAAGTGACGAGATACTCGCACAACGAATGCGAACATGTTTGCACTGAGAGAAAATATATGCCCAAGCTTCAAATATGCATGGCTTGAAAATCAAATTGAAAATCAACTCGAAAATCTAAAAAAATCTAAAAAATAAAATAAAGAAAATTATAAATGTATGTGAAAAATATGAAAAATATAATTTTTTTCTTTTCCTTTTCTTAATTCAAGATCAGATTTTTGTAGAAGTGCAGTGGGTTAAAATGAGGGGGAGGGAATAGAATCAAGCGGGGTGTTAGCTAAGGGACTCCACGGCAACAAGCAACAAGTCATCATGGCCCACAGCTGAAGCTGAACTGAGCCGAGCCGAGCTGCGTTGAGTTGAGCTGGATGGACTGGCCTGTTCCCAGGCTCCCTCGAGCGACTTGTGCAAATAGTAAATGGGAAAATAGGAAAATGGAAAATGGCGTGCATTAAAAAGCAACGAACGGGAGCCACAAGTCACTCTCAAGGTTTTTCCTGCCCGCCGTTGAGTTCACATTAAAGACAACGAAGAATTGATTAACTTACGCTTTGTCTCTGTGTGTGCGAGTGTGTGTGTGTGTTTGTGTATGTGCGAACGAGTGTTCGCAATTTTGCAATAAACAAATAAATCATTATTTATGTGTGGCATAGTATGCACAATATTGCATTGAGTTTTCATTTAAAACACAAAGCCACAAAGTTGCCTGCGTTCAATGACTTGCACGGCAGTTAAATAAACACTGAAATCACTGACAGCATTCAGTTATACCCGCACCACTCCGCTCGCCACCACCCCCCTCTCCTTGGCGTCTGTGAAATGCACCATATGGTAGCTCAGTGCAAATCAGATTGAGCTGACGGGGCAGGCAGTCAGGCGGGCGGGCGGGCAGGCAGGCAGGCAGGCACAGACCGACCCCGGATTCAGTCCAATTATATGCAAATTCTACAAACTGCAGAGCAATCTGAGTAGACAGCAACGAGCAATGCGCAACGCGCAACGAGCAACGAGCAACGAGCATTGATGCTTTGGTGGCAAAAGGTTTCGTTTTAACATTTGACATTAAAACCATTTGCGGGCAACGCGAGGCACATTAAGGCTGCAACAGCCACCCGATATGGTCATTGATATATTGTGCGTTGTGCGTTGTGCGTTGCGCGTTGTGTTTATGGCCAGAAACGAGAACACAGACCAAAAGACCAAGAGACCTGCTCTCTGGGGACTTGACTGGGACTTGAGACTTGACTTTATATTCAGCTTCAGACTTAGCTAGCTGCTGCCTGCTGCCTGCTGCCCGCTGCCTGCCGCCTGTTGCCTGTTACCGTTTGCCATTTGCCTTTGCATTCGTATTTGTTTTCGTATGCACGACACAATTTATTTAATAATTCAATTGAGTTTGCCCATATATTCATGCTAGTTTATGCTTTGAAATGCTAATGTTGGCCAAAATGAAGAGGCTAAGAAGGCACATATGAGCTGCAGACATGAAATAATCAGTAGACTGCAAATCTAAATTTAAATATTGCCTGTAAACAAAATGGGCAAATTGAGAATTGCATTTTTGATTAGAAATTAATGTGCAATAAAAACAATAGCAAGATGGAATAAAGTGGTCAAAAGCATATTTTATTATATTTACTGTAACCTAGTTGGATCTATTGTTGAGCTTATAGCTTCTCCATCTTGATTCTTGCACAAATTTAATAAGTCGAATTGAGGGTTTCTATGCCTATTGAGGCTTAAGACTTGTTTCCCTTGGGCACTTCAACTTATTCTGGCAACGCATTCCGCTAATAAGTTGAAATATTTACAAACCAATTTATTGTTCACAGCATAATCCATAATGCTATTATTCCGACTCGCTAAATTTTTGTTTCTTATGAATTTTTATTTTTTGATCGTTTTTACCTGCTCGCAGATTTTATTTCTAATATTTTCATCAGAGTTGTCATCTCACATCAGTTCCAAATCAAATTTACGCCTCAACCGTACTTATACAAATCCAATTATTAATTCTTCATCATCTACATAGTCAGATTATCTTCTAAGTTTCATATAATCCTCTTTAAATCTATGTAGAATGATTTCATTATCTTGCAATCTTTTACTTTCTGAACATGCCCAATTGTGGCACAAGAATGTTCCCTCTTACTTTCCCCTTTCTAAATGCATTCTTTAACTCAGCTCCTGTCGCAATTGTTTAAGGAATTTAACTATGCAAGACTAGACAATTTTCTTATATAAACTGCAAGAAACCTGCTGCGTTGTTTGCACAAGCGGCTAATAGAGCGGGATTAGGTTTAAGCGCCAGTGGACTGACCAGATCTCAGAGCGCCGATAGCTGTAGGCCAATAAACCCGTTTCTTGGCTGGTTATAGCCACACTGTATGACTACTGTTGCCACTAAATTAACAAGTCGAACAATGCCGCAAGCGCTGATCAATGAGTGTATTCGCAAAAAGGTGATTTTTTCGCTGTATTTTTAGGAGGGGTTAAACCCAACAACGGTATTTATGAGTGGTCAATATTTGTGTACTTTGAACCACAGCTGGGGAGAGAAGTGATTCAGACACGCTGCGCTGGCGCAGATGATTAAAGGCAACCAAAAAAAAAATAATAATAGGGGTAGTCGTGACTGAGAGATACTCCTTGGTGAGCAAAGTAAATTATTAATACCTGTCAAGCCTAGGTTCAACAAAAACAAATCGCACAAACTTTAATTACATATTAACTGCCACTGCTTACACGGCCTAAATCAAGCCTCAACTAATAGGCCACACTCATAGTATGTGGTGCAGGGTATTTGGCAAAAGGTTGACGGTTTGGCTGCCACTCAAAGTGGCTGCGATAACTGCGCGCGCTGACTGCACACCTACGTGTTGTGTTGTGTTGTTGGTTGACTTGGCGCGCACCTTCTTTGGCAGGCAGCTGCCACTTGCAACAGCACACATACTGAAAGACCGGCCCAAAGCGAAGGTTGTGTGGCAGACAGACACTGGGAGGATGATGCTGGCCAACATGCCGCATAATTGATGGCAAAGCCAGCGACACTTAAAAGGAAACTTGCTGGGATGCCTCAAACGGGCCCAAAAAGGCGTTGTCGCTGTTGCTGTTGTTTTTGTTGTTGCTTTTGTTGCTGTGGCAACATATTGCAAGAATGCAGCGGCATTTCATTGGAAAAGGCCAGCCAGATTGCGAGGCAGTTAAAGCAACTGGCCTGCTGTTTCTGCTGCTGTTGTTGCATGTGCATCATTAAAATCAAGTTCGACTTTTTGGGGGCAGCAGCAGCGCTTTTGGCAACAGTCAAAATACCCCACCCCTCACACACCCAACGAGTGTGACTCGTGACTCCCGTTAGCTCGCGTGCGTCCCCCAAAAATATATATATATATATATATATAATTCAAATATAAATTCGCCTTTAGAGATACAAATATATAAATAAATTTTGAATGTTTGCTGCAATCAGTACCGAAATGTGATAATTAATACAATACAACAAGAAAAAACAAGACAGAAAGAAAGAAGTACAACAAATCAGAGGCAAAGAAAAAAATATATTTATAATACCAAAAGCAAACAGAAGCAGCTCAGAGAAAGGGAGATACTGGCGGGGAAAACTGGGTCAAATTCAATTGCTTTACATTTTGTTTATAAATTCTTAATGCAGCAACAAAGAACAATAACACCAACAATAACAATAACAACAACAACAACAACAACAACAACAACAAAAGCAATCATAACAATAACAACAAGAGCGGCACGCGTTATACATTATACGATACATACATATATATTTACATATATATAGACATATATATATGTATATATGGAAATGTTCTATAACAAATTTGTGTGCTTGCTTTATTTTTTTTGTCTCACGATAGATTTATATATTTATTTATGTTTCACTTGGATTTATTGCACATTTATTCTATATTCACACACACACACACACACACACACACATTCTTTGGAGGCGCCATTAGTGGCCATGAGGAGTCTAAAAAGTGCCAACTGAAAATCTGCTTAGTTGAAAAGCGCTTTTATGCATCTGTTCTTATTTCATTTTGCTGTGCTGCTAATGGAGGGACCAGTGTTGCCACCTCTTTTTATCTTCCCCTCACTCAACTCCACTCGCCCGCCCTATCCCTCTCCCTCTCTGCCTCTCCTGCTGCATCTTGTCATCTTCTTGCTGCAGATAAAGCTAAAAACTTTTACCCCACAATAACAATAACGATTTTGCAATTTCGATAATGCATTTTTTTCTTATTATTATTTGTGGTGAAAAGATATTCGCTTAGCTGAAGCGCTTCGAATTTGGAGAGTGTGTTTAAAAGGAAAGAAATTTGAGAAGTGGGCAAGGACAGAGTGCATCCCAAAGTTGTTCTAAATGAATAATGTAAAGAATGCTGACATATTTAACTTTACCTAATTGAGTGCATCGGCTAAAAGATAAAAGCTAAACTTATCTCAAAGTTAAGTCAAAAATGCATGATAAAGATTAGATAGATGGAGATATAGAAAGCATGTCTTTATCATATGCTTATGCATGCTTATTTATTTAGTTATTTAATTAACCTAGATTGGCATGTTACAAAACACAGTTGTATTAACCAATGCAATGCACCCTTTCATTTATAAGGCTGTTTACTGACAAAATCAACAGTTTCTTACATTTTGACCCACTCAGCTGGAAAACTTGCGTGTTTCCCACAAATATTTCAGCTGCTTGTTTAAAACACTTATCATAGCATAGATAATTGGCACTGAAAGTGGAAGTGTGAATTTGAAGCGATCTGCTTAGCACAAACGTTAATCTTGAGCAGATAGGTTAAAATTGACGCGACTTTGAAACTCTTTTAAAAACATTCAAAGTGTATTCGATTTTATTCAATGTTTCTATTCTAATAGCATTTAGAAAGCATTTGATTCACTTAGTGTGTAGCTACTCATTCCTAACTTCGTTTCTTATGCGTCAATTCAGTTGCCTTTCAAACAGTTCTCCAACCTCTTCTTAAGGTCAAAACTGGAGTCAGACCATAACCAGACACCCTCTCTTTTATTTTTTATGCTCACTTCAGTTCACTTACTTTGCAAGCAGTTTGCAGCTGCAGTTTGAGCTCCTAAATCGTTTCCCCTTTTTGGCCATCATCATCAGCAGATCGACAATTTGTGAGTTATGGCAGGGCACACACACTTATTGCTTTCAGATCGATGCAACCGCATACTTTGCATTGGTGGAGGTGGTGCAAGGGCCGCCCACAATTTGTTAAGCGCTGCGCACCTAGGCACCCAAGGCAACTAAGGCACACACCCTATCAAATATGTGGAACTGCCTTCCTGCAACTTCCACACCCCGCCGCCCACCGTCGCACAACTTGTCTGCATGAATCATTGTCATTGCAAACCAAAATTGTGCACATGACCGATGGACGATGTGGATGTGTGTGTGCTGAGATTGTAGGGGGCAGAGGGAGTGGAGCGGTAGCGGCAGGGACAGGGGCAGGGCTAATGTGCATTGCATGCATTGACTGTCAAAATTTGCATGCACAACAAATTTCTCATATATTTAAGTACACGCAGTCATAATGATGCGATGCGGATACGCAAAATGCATAAATGCAACAGCAGCAGCAGCAACAGCAACAGCAGCAGCAACAGCAGCAAACTGAAGTTTTCAACTCTGGATTGATGCATCAATCATACGCCACGTGGACGGCCTGGCAATAATGCTTTAGCTGCTGCTGCTACTACTACTACGACTATTGATGATGATAATGTGTGTCTGGCATCAGCCTTAATGCTATTAAAAATCAATCAATGGCCCTGATAAAACAAATGGAAAAATGCATCGCTCGCCTTATCAGCTCTGTCTTTTTGTGTGCGCCTCATTTAAGGCTCTTATCAGCTTTTAATTATGTTAATTTCGTATACAAAGCACCAGCATATATTTATATATATATGTATATAGTAAATACTTCCTATTTACTTCGCAGGTCTGGCATATTAGCTGTGCTCTGCACGTTTTCTTCTTATATTTCGTTTGTTCGCTTTGTACGTACTGCAAATTATTTTCACATATTTATTTATTTTTTTTATTATTTTGTTCCTTCCCTTTAGAATATTTTTTAGTGCATAAATTTTTGCGCTTGGGTTTATTTCGCTGAATGCAATTCCCAATGCAAATTGGGCATTATTTGTTTCTGTGCGAGACTGTGTTGAACATTTTTATGCTGCCTTGCATTTCAATGTGCGCAGCTTCAACAACAAATACAAACACACACACACACACAAACACACACACACACTCGCACTCGCACACACTCACACACCAGTTGTTGTGGCAAAGCCAAAAAGGCAGCCAGGATTTTCAATGGTCGTGTGTGTCTGTGTGTGTGTAGTTTTTCTACGTGACACAATTAAAAAACTAAATAGAAAATTGTAAAAAACGCTTCGCATTTTGTATTGAAAGCGAAATTTAACATGCTAAAAGGCTTAGACTGCACACACGGGCCGACAGGGGGCGCCACGGCACACACACAACTCCACCGCTGGGCAAGGAAAATGCTCGGTGTTCAAACAAATAGAAAAGAACCTTTGCGCTTTTCACTTGCTGATGTTTATGAGCGGTAAAAAAAAACGGTAAAAGCCAGCAATTAGTATATGAATTAGACTAGGATTAAGGGAGTAAAATGGTTAGTTTTCAAGCGACTCAAAGGATTAATTAGTTTGTGTGGCTTGATTTGTACCTTTTGTAAACTGCTCTAAATTTGTCTAAATTCCAGCGAAAACAATTTGAAAACCATATTTTTGATCGGTATTAACGCGAGAAGTGGCAGTCACAAGTGGCTAAGAGTGAGTAAGCCAATATATTTAGTATATCGCATTCATATTCATATTCATTTGTCATGTTACTTATCGAAAGTTGTGAATGACAGTTTAAATGGATTTTCCCACTCACTTGCGAACGTACATTTAACTTACTATCTCAAAAGTGAACTTCAACTGCCAATTAAAAATGGGAAAGTGGGTATGATGAAGTTGTGCACAAGTTTGTAACAGGCAGAAGAAAGCGTCTACTGTATACATATATTCTAGATCAGGATCAACACGTGAGTCGATTTAGTCTGTCAGTCTGTGTATCTATATGAACAAGCCGATCTCAGAAACTATGAGACACAATATAAGTTCTAGTCTATGATAAATATATAAATCAACTCAAATGCCAAAGGTTTATATCATTTAATGTGCTTCTAATGAACAACTTTCAAATTTTAAATAAGATCAGCGAAGAAACAAAGTTTTTCTCCATTCATAGCGCATTTTCACATTTCAGCCAGCCGCATAGCTATTTAAGGGTATCTCATAGTCGAACACTCTCGGCTGGCGCATTCTAACTTAATTGTATTAATAGATAATAAAAAAATAATAAATATTTGTCACATTAGCACTTCTAAAAAAGCAAGCTTTGCGGATTTGTCATTAAAAGGCCCACACAGGCAAAACCTCATTCAACTTGTTAGTTTGACAAATTATTTCAATTTCAAAATGTAAATGTAAACGGAAATATTTGAGTGTAATTGATAATTGAATTACAAACAAGCTACTCGATTAATTGGTATTAAAAAAAAAAAAATAAGTACTCTGAATCAGCGGTGAGAGGAGCTCAGCTTAAGTTAATTCAACACGACTCGCAACTGTCGTCACTTAATTAATAGCCTCACATTTAATCTGCCTCAAACTGCGCCCTTTGCCCCCACTTTCCCCCCGCTTGCAACCCCTTCGCACAGTCTTTCGTTTTTTTATTCATTCATTATCGTTTTATGGAGTTGGCATGGCCACATAAAATATATTATACTGATCGTATCTTCGGCGAATGAATACGCTTAGTGCATTCAACTGGCCCTCAGAAAGAAAACACAATTGTCATAAGCCTATTAAGCGAGGCCTTAAAATTATTATTGTTGTTGTTGTTGTTGTTGTTTTTTTTGTATATTGCCTGCTTTGGCTTATTGTTGATTATTGTTTGTTGTTGTTGTTTAAGTGAAATGCTGGCAATGCTTTAAGTGTGCCATAAAAAGTAAACAGTTGCCGAGGATGTGCCCAAGGGAGTGACGCTTTCTCTCTCTCTGTGCCTACCAGGAAGCCATTAAACGATCAACTAATTAAAGACGCCCCATGCATAAGCTGTATATACATATATATATATATATATATATAAGTATCTTTCCAGACAATGCACCGACTGAGATGAATGCACAGTTTTTGATGGGCCCCAATATTCATTTGGTATAATCACTCAGCGCTTATAAAAATGTTGAAAATCATTTAGTCATCGTATTGCCTCAATAAGAATGTGTTTTTATATATGTATATAATAAAATTCAACATAAATCGCAGCGGTCTTTATGTGTCATTAAGTTTATTACAACATTTCTGTGGATCTTTCAGATGGGTGACATTTTCAGTATATAAATTTAGTTATTTCAATATATGTGTCAGTATTTTGAAATCAAACAATTTATTCACTAAGAATTGGTCAATTTGTTAAATGGCAATCGTTTAAAATAACCTCAAGCCTCAATAAATAAATTGCATTTGCAATGGCAGTCAGTCAGTCAGTCATTTGGACTACGATTGCCATGCATTATTAACAATTATGAATGTGCAGCGAAAAGAGCTGGGCAAACCAAATGCGAACATGGATATCGACTCCCCAACATGCTGCACGCTTCTCTGTGCCACTGCACACAAATAGAAAAACACGAAATGCGTGCGCCGGGGGTCAGCAACAACAACAACAACAACAACAACAACCAAGAACCTACAACCAACAACAACAACAACAACAACGACAACGACAACAGCTATAACAACTGAAAATAAAATCAACACGACGAAATGCACATGCAGCTGAACAGTAGCGCATTTCCATACACTAAAGGCACATATGTAACAGAATATAAATGATTCTACACTGCAACAAATAATGCATTCTTTAAAAGCATCCCAGTTATCAGATGCTATAGAAACGATTGTACTTTGACTAATTTTAAGTAGAAGACAATGCGTTCTAAGTAGTAAATAAAAACTAAATTGTTTGACTTGGTTTCAACTATAAGTTTCTTTTTTGAAGAATTTGCACTGGTCCAAAAACTGTACTGGTAACTGATTAAAATACTTGTTTGAAGTCTAAAATTCTCCATTTTCGACCTTCTTATAAGACCTTATACTTAAATTCTTAAATTTGTTCTATTTGCTAAAATCAAAATCAATCAAAATCACCTCTCATCTATGAAAATTTTCTATTAAACCCCTTCAAAAGCCTCTCATCTACTAATTCCATCTATAAGAGCACGCTATAAGCGTTTCCAGCATAATTTAAGTATAATTACACTTAATTAGTATTAATTTAGAAAATATTTGGGCCAAAATTAAAATTGTGAACTGCTCAAAAGAAAAACTTTAACTTTAAGAAAACCAAAAGCCATATTTAGTTAAGCATTAAGCAATCTTAACTTATCCTAGCCATATTTCTTTCAGTGTATATGTGTGTATGCATTTTTTGAAACGGACCCACATCAAGATAAGGGGCATATGCATATGCCGGCTCCACTCCCTGCAGATGGGCTCTGCTGCGTCGCGTGCCTATGACCCCAAAATCCCAAAACGCATAGCACACACACACACACACACACACACACACGCACAGATACTCCGATATGGCCAGCATAAGCATACATAATGAATATATATATAAATATATATGAACGATTGCTGAACGCACAATGCACGCTTATTGTTGCTGGGCTGCAGTCCAGTCCAGGGTTTAATGCAGTATTTTGTTGGCTGCCCCACTAGGATGCGAGTACGCACTCACATTTAACTTGTTATTCATCCATACTAAACACAGTTGCCACACATACACCACCCCCACCCCCCGGCGGCACTCGTTGCCACCCCTTTTCTGACCATGCGCTCATTAAGCGTTAGCGTCTTTTTTCTCTCTTTTTTTTTTAATCAAAATATGCGCAATTTATTCGTGCCAAAGGAGCGCAAGAGGCGACAGGCGGGGGTGGGGGGTGGGGTGTGGTGGGTTGTCAGTCTTAAGGACATTGAACCTCACACCCGCTTAGTCGATGAGTCAGAAACACAGCGCCAGTCACACGCGACGTGGCAAATACGCCCACAGCCACAAACTACTACGGTTACTACAGTGGACACTAGCTAAAGAAAAATGTTTCGTTTGCATATGTATATATTGAAATTCATTTTCTAGAAATCTTTGACAGAAGAACATAGGAAGTCATCTATTGGAGTAATTCTCAGTTCAATCATAATCTGTGTAGGTACTCGTTAGAGAGCGACTACTGTGGCAAGGCGAAGGCTATACAACATTGAGATTGGCATGCAGAAATAAGTATATGCATATGATATATATATATATATACATGTATAATAAAAAGGCACAATTTTTACATTTATTAAAGGCCCTCAAAAACACTGAGTGAGTAAATTATAATTGAGCGACGCGACGAGCAACTGAAAGAAGAAGAAAAAACCAACTCCGGCCGGAGGAACGTCAGGCAGCCCGGTGGCAAGGGGCAAGGGCAAGGCGAGCCCTTCAATCGAGCCCGCATATTGTTTATTTAGTAAGGATATCGGAACCCGAGGCGCAGCCAGGCATATGGCATACATGCTACATGCTACATGCCCCAGCTGCAACAGGGCTCGCTGTTGTGTATATTTATTTATGTTAGTATATAGGAGGGCAGTTTTTTTTTGAGGCTTCATTTTGACTGAATATTGCTAAAATATTTTATTGGTTAGAGCTGCCTGACTCTTAACTGTTTATAAATAATTCAAATGGGTTTTTAAAAACAATACAAATTTTCTAGGAATTGGTGGAAGTGGAAGTTTAATCAAAATTCGATGGGAAAAAGAAAATATTTGCTAAATATGAATATGAAAACAATCAAAATAATCCTTTTTAAAAATTATTTTCTAATTTAATTTCGATTTTCAAAAATCATAGCTCAAGTGGACTTCAAATTGTGCTAAATGCACTTAACACAGTTATGTTATTAATGGAACCGCCCTCGATTGAGTTGTATATACATATATACATATATATGTGTGTGTGTGTGTGTGTAATGTACATAGCATAGTAGATATGTGGCACATGACGGACGCAGTGGCAGCAACAGAAGCAGCAGAAGACATCGTCGTCTGGCTGTAGTAGCTGAGTGTCGCCAGCTAGGCGCTGTGTCTCAGAGCTCCCGGTTCAATAAACGCACGCACTCACACACATACATACACACAGAGAAAGAGAGAAAGAGAGAGAGAGAGAGATAGTGGCATACACTCATGAGTGGCATATTCACATTCACATACACTCACGCACTCGCGCTTATGAGTGGCGCGTAATCAAATAAAGCGACGAACGAAAAACGACGAAGTGGAAGTCGAAGTCGAAGACCAAGACAAGCAGATAGGGGAGTAGGAGTTGGAGTAGATGTAGCAGGAAGAGGGGCAGGAGTTGGTGTTGGAGTGGCGGGTTGGTTGGGGCAAAGGCGAATGCGGTTGCATGCCCAAACGGAAGTTGCCCGGAAAATGTACATAGAAAGTGAACTTAAGTTAAGTTATCAACACACACACAACACACACACACTTGATGAATTCTTCTTCTTGTTGTTGTTTAAAAAGTTGTTGCCAATGTGACACTGTTGTCTCAGTGTTGCAACTGTTGCAATTGCTGCAATTTGCTTGAAACTTTTACCCAATTCTAATTGGCAAAAATACACAGCGATTCAAAAGAGAGAGAGAGAGAGAAAGAGAAAGAGAGAAAGAGTGAGAGAGAGGAAGAGAGCGAGACACTGAAGTCAGTTCTTAGACGTTGTTTGTTGTCTGGTTTTTCATTGTGCGATTGTTGTCCAAGTTTGTTTTTGGCTTGGCAATTTTCTAATGAATCCGTAGAATTAGATTGTCGGATATGCCAGAAGCAGGTGTCAAATTTGCAGTTGATAATTAAAGTCTAAGAACAAAACAATATCAAGAAAGACTATAAGTCGAAATTAACCACAATAATAATAATAAGATGCCAGAATACTTCTTGTTAAAAGTCAATGGCTTCTCGGCAACTTCTTATTGCTGATAGCAGAACATAAATGTCATGCATGAAAACATATACATATATGTATAAATAAAAAAATATAAATCTTTAACTGGCCTCGGCGATAACGCATAGCTTGATCATTATAATAATCTTTAGCACTGCGTTTGAGTGCACATTAGGGCAATAAATTGAAGTGTAAGATTTTCGAATTAAAGTAAAATTGAGTAATTTACAAAACAAACAGAAATTCTCAGAAAAAAAACTCGAATTTCTGTAAGTTCTAACGAAAAAACATTTCATCTTGTTTATGTGTCTCTTCCTGTGTGTGATTTATGCGGGGGTAGAATGGTGTCTAAAAATAATTATGCAGTGGCATGTTGAAATCTGTTTTAAATATAACTGTTTTAACTGTGGTTCGTTTTCTCTTATATATATGTTACTTTAGCACTTACAATCGTATCCTCGGAGACATCACTTCTCTCTTTGCTCGCCGGCTGTTGCGCCCACTGCTGTTGCTCTCCTGGCTCACCAGGGCTATTATTATTATTGATGTTGTCGTTGTTGTTATTGTTGCTATCGTCGTCGTCGTTGTTATTGGTATTATGATGATGGTTGTGACTGTGGCTGTTGTGGCTATGATGCATCAGCAGCTGATGCTTATTGGTTGCCGCCGCAGCTGACGCCGTGTACGTCGACAGCAAGGCGAGACCGAGCGAAACCAACAGCAATCCTCCATATGTGTAACACATTTTTGTTTTCCTGTGCGCAGACACTCGCAAACAAATTTCACTTGTGTATGTAGTAGAAATTGAACCAAGCCAGCAGCAACACTGGCCAAACACTTGCACTTTTTTTTGCACGCACTTTTTTGGGTTAAATACTTTCGGATACTGCACTTCTTGCAGTGCTCTGCAATTGTGACTTGAACTTTTCACTTTTTCTACTACTACTGCTGCTGTTATAGTTGTTGTTGTCGTTGTCGTTGTTGGTGGTTAATGCACATGCGCACTGTGGCAGTGCAGCCGGCAGCAGCAGCGCCAGCGCCAGCAGCGAAAGCAGCTTCGATGTAGCTCTTTCCCTTTCTATTTTTTAGTTTTTGTTTTGAATTCCTCTTCGGGCTTTGCCCTTTTTTTCTACTGCTTCTTTACATATGACGCATGCAGAAGGGAAGATATTTTAGTAGTAAATTAAATGGAAATTTGACTACTAAACACACATTAGCTAATGTTGTTGTGGTTGTTGTTTGGCTTTTGTTTGCTTTTCTTCGCTTTTGTACATGCAACGACACAATTAATTAGCACGCGACGCGTCTACAAAGGAACCGTTATTGCTGCTCTGCCGTTGCTGCTGCTTTTCTTGATGTAATCCTACGCATTCACTTACACACACGCACTCACACACACAGTGCTCTGCTTTTGTGTTATTACAAAAAAAGTAGTAGGCGGCGGCGCAACAACAATATATTCCACAAGAACAACTCACGCGACTCACGTTCGGCTGCCTGCGTCTTCTTTATTTCGTTTCGTTCAGATTTCTTCTTTTTTTACTGTGTATATATATATTAAAATAATCCTTTTTGTGTGGCGCACGAAACGGAACACAAAGCGAAAACCTCGTTAGACCGCCTTTGCCTTGTGTTGGATTTGGCTTCCAGCGCGGTACTGAGCGCGACAGGGAAACGCGCGCGATTCATGACCGTTTATTGAGTTATTTTTTCGACTTCTTTCAGTCAGTCAGTCAAGTGCGAGCGAGACCACAAAATCAGTGAGAGTCGCGAGCAGCGAGAGAGTGATCGCCGCACACACAGAGCGCAAACGGACTTTGCCGTCAGTGCAGTCGTCAATGGCAGAGAGACGACTGCTAGCGCTGCGCTTGCTGCTCTTAACTCTTGTGCGTGCAGTTTCGCCTATTTCTATGCTTGAAGCCAATGGCTTTTGCAGAAGAGACAGTGTTGCAGAGCTGCAGTTTTGTAGTTTGGTTGGGTGTGCGCAGAGTTGCTGCAAAACTGCAGTTCTTTGAGGGTCAATTAACGATCATGTTAATTAAAGAGAGCAAAAGCATAATGACTACTCTTAGGCATAGGTATGTGAAGTTCGGAGTTTATTCTGCAGATAGAGAGAGAGAGAGAGAGAGAGAAGTTAAAAAGAGATTCAATTGATAAATTGATTTATATTTATTTATCTTCGATAAAGTATTCATAATATAATTTAACCTATTCACAAATTGATAACTTAATTATCATCGCTTCATTTGATACCTTTGGTTTATTATAATCACTTTTATATGATAATTCATCAGTAGAAAATTGAAACTTTTGGAAACTTTTATGAACTTTTAGAAACCATTTCAATATTTTTGAATATGTGCCAAGCTTTTTTTTCGTTCAACACTATCAACTACATTTTATATATTTTTAATTTGACCTTATATTATTAAAATATATTTTATTATATATTTCGGATCCACATTTACTTCAATTTTAATTTATTATCATCATTTTATATTATTTTAATTTGATCTTATATTATTTTATTAATTTATTTTATATATATTAGATATTTACAAATCTGTGAGGCTGACGCACGATCGATAATTGTGATCCATATTCATTTCAATTTTAATTTATTGTCATTTAATTATACCCATGTATAATCATAGACCTAGACCCCAACCTAAATAAAGAATACATGTCTATATATATATATATATATGTGTATATCTCTGATCGCATTGAGCAGCCGGCAAATTTGAGTAACTGGTCGAGTCAGTCTTGAGGTCTTCAGAGTTCAATCATCAATTGAACACATACAAAAAAAAAACAATGGATTTTTTGTAGTATTCTTCCACAGCTAATAAGCCACTGTGCGCCAATGGGCCGTGATGACCCAAAAAAGTAAATAAATATGATTACAAGTGATTCCAATAATACCTTATCACAGATAGCAAGTCTTACTCAATAGGTACATATAGAATATGGCGTAACTTCCGATCGAAAAAACCCAAAAGAAAATGAAGCAGACCTTAAACGGAATTGAGTATACGCATTGTAACCATGGTCAAGATCAGACGCCTTGACTTATCAATAAATATATAAATATATATATATATATATATATATATATATATATTCATGTACATATCTAAAGTGGTTGCTCGAATGTTATCACATCCGGCTATGAATGATTTATGTTTTATTCATTTTATAGCAATATTTATTTTTGATAGTGAGCAAGAAATAAATGCATTTAGCTGCGGGGACTAAGGTTAGCTTTAAAATATATATATGTATATATAGATATATCTGGTGGATGTCAATGACTCAGTGCTGGCATTATCTGTTTTGTATAAATGTTGTTTTTGCATTTCTCATGCTGTATATAAATTGCGTTCTGCCATTAGTTGCCCGTTGATAAATGCGTTTGTATCTCACACTGCTGGCGAATAATAACAATATTGTGCAGGCCTCGTGGCAGTGGCAAGTTCGTGACATAAATCATTTATGGTGCGGATCGCCAATACATATATACATTCACACATATATATATATCTCGACTGAGTGTGGGCCGATTTGGATAGTGTAGTGAGTGTGTCTAACATAAGTGAGTTGTTCCTGTCCAGAGACTTCCTATTGTGCAATGTTTTTATGACTCAATTTAAATATTTTTATTTCAGCATACGATTTCTTTCTCACATATAGATATGGACATTGACCGCTATTTACATGTTTCCACACATATATGTATCTCTGTCTCTATATATATAAATATCACACGCGCTAAATCGAACACGTTCCATTTCCACACTGGCGACACACTGTGGCAACCAAATCGAGGCAGGAAATCAGAAACAATTTCGAAATTTTTGTGTTTAAATTGTCTGTTAGCTGACCATATCTGAGATGGCTTAAAGGTGTCAACTGATCGTGGCTTAAATACAATATGTTACGCTAAGGTATTTGTTTACATTCCTTTCGAGTTTCTTATGATTTCCAGAGAAGGAGCTGTTTCCTACGCCATAAATTATATACATTTCTGATCACTCCCGATCTTAATTAATAATTTTAAAAAATTAATTATTTATTCTATGAAAAACTTTTTTGTTTGCTGAGGTATCTCAACTGAACTCATCAGTTATGTTATCAAAAGTCAAGTTATCAAAATCTAACTACTATATCATATATATAGAGATATATATAGATATAAAGAAATATAATGAAAATTCTCAAATTCGAAACTCTATTTTATATATCTATACTCATATTTATAGATATTGTTTTCCATAAGCTTGACAGCCACTTTTAAGACATTTTAGCCACTTGCCACACACATATAGATTGCTGCAAAGATATCATCAAAACCACTTTTGAAGCTTAATAAAAACATGATTGGAAAATGAAAACAATTAACAAACTACAGCCACAATTTGTAGTAATGGGTTTTGGTTGTGAATGACGCACCTTCCATACAAATGTATCATCAAGTAAAAGTTTTTTATTTTTTTACATATTTTGTTGTTGCATGAAGACAGGAAATGCCGGCCTAATTTTTACAGTAAGCACTACTGTGATGGCCTCCACATCTGGCCGCCAGTTCTCTGAGCAGTTCTCTCGACTGTCTGTGCAATTAATATTCAGCATATTTTGTTTTGTAATAACAACTGCAATGACCCGTGCAATGCACCCGGGTCCGTGTCCGTGTCGGTGTCCATCAGTGTCCACATTGACGATGAGACTGTTCCATTAATCAGATTCGATGTTGGCATTTCATTTTGACCCATTATCAGCAAAACTGTCACCGCTCACAGAAAATTTATTGAATTAATTAATTACAAACCAAAAACAAAATGAGATTTTTATGAAATATGACAAAAATTCATGAAAATTCCACATTTCAATTTGTACACCATAACAAAATTCTCTTTAATTTTAAACACTTTTTTTTGCTGCTTTTTTATTTGTTTTTTTTTTTTATTATTTTTTGGATATAAGCCAACAGGTTTTGCAACGTCACCGGACATACTTAAATAAAAAAAAAACAACAACAACAACAACACAAAGAAACCAAACACAAAAGAGTTGAGATACTCGTGTCTAGTCAGATTGTGGGGGAATTTGAAATGCTCTATAACGGCGTAAATCGCATTAAATACCGTTATTTATTGGCATAATTAATGAGCTAACTGTGCATTCCTCTTGTCAATTAACGATGGCAATTAATGCGATTTACGTATCACAAATAAACCCAGAAAATATACCACAATATTTGATTCATCAGAGTGAGTGTTAAATGCGTATTGTAATACGCACTCTGATGAATCAAATATGGTGGTATATTTTCTGGGTTTATTTGTGATATGTAATTTTATTTTATTTTATTTTATATATATTTTTTTTTTTTGCACTTTCCACTGTCATCTGGAATATGATAATAAGATGACTGCGTTCTGGAAATTCGTAGTCGAATCAAAATCATGGTCGGGTGCTTTCCAGTCAACAGTTTGTGGTTGTGGTGACGCAGATACCTTCGTTTATGTATATATTGTTAGTAATTTATAAAATTATGCAGAAAATAATGTACATAAACTGCAGCCGGAAAGGTTACTCATCAGAGATCTGATATTAAGAAACTTCTGAAATTATTCTTACAAAAGCGTCTGTATTAAAATGGAACACAACTGAACAAATTTGTAATGCTTGGATTTATTTAAATTGATGAGTCATTATCTGCAATTGATTGCTGTATAAATCAAAGAAATATTTTGAATACTTTTTGTAATTTCCAAAATAATATTTGATTATACTTACCTTACTTAATTCTTCTCTTTAGTTGGCTTTAAAACTTTTATGATCCTTTAGGGCTTTTTTGGCATTTGATTATTTAATCAATTCGAAATGTTTTGAATCGTTTTGGAAACCTCAAAAACTGTATTCGTTTTTTTTCTTGATGTATTTAATTCTACTCATTAATTGGCCTTTCAGGGCTTCAGCGAAGTTTTTGTTGAAATAATTTATTCTTCCAATGGAGCATTAACACAAAAGACTTTATTATCCTTAATTTATCCTTCGAAAGCAGTAATTTTACTTAGATCAAAACTTTGCCGTGAAAACTTACCAACTGATAAATAGAAAACACGGTTGATAATACAGCTTTGCCATAACTCGAAACAGAGGTGTAAAATTTCGAATGTTTTCGTGTAGAACATCAAGAACAGAAGTGTTGAAGCTAGTGGGGCAACAACATATTCAGTTGCAGGACTCAACGGACGGCTGGACAGGATGTATTTCACTCAGGAGTTTGTGTTTCATTAGCAGCATAATTTGAGGGCAAAGTTTTTGGCCCGGCCGCAGCGTGGAGAAACTGCATAACTTTGCCATACTTCAGTTGCATTGCGTGTAATATTTAATTATAAGACACACACACACACAGCAGTAGTAGCGGTGCAACCCCGCTTCCCCCGGCGGCACTTGCCAATTGCACTTTAGTGGCACAGCCAACGGCAACCAACACGGCATAAACGTCTTGGGGCATAAAATATTTAATTGTGTCACGTAACTTTTTGCTAACTGACTCGACGGAATGTAACGATGAAGAGTGACGGAGAGAGAGGGGAGTGGTGCGAACTTAAGATGGGCGGACCATATTAATCCGGGCTGAGTTGTTGCACATGCAGCAGCGCAATTTGACTTAAGCTCTCGGGATGCGCGTGGTTTTTTATGCAAAAGATGTGCCACACGAATTGCGTTTACAAAATTAGCCAGGCTAAGAAGAAAAGATACAAAACACAATTCGCGCAACTCTTCACTCCGTTTACCATATGAAATATACAGCTTTATTCAGTTGCTTCGCCTTTGTTTTAAATACAGTTTGAATTTAAATTTAACAAATAAAAAAAAATATATAGATTTGCACCGAATTTGAAAATGCTCTCCAAATTTGTGTAAACGTTTCTTTATAGCCTATATATGCTGAGCAGACAAATTTTTAATTTCGTATTTGTTTTTTTTGTTTTGTTTTTTCGTTTTTAAGTCGAGTCTTTGTATTTTTGTTGTGTAACGCGAATTCAATATTTGCCATTATCCTTATAGGATTACACATACTTGTATATAATATATCATTTCTATATCAATTAGTGGTGTTCGTGTGTGTGTGTGTGCTTGAGTGTGTATGCGTGTGTGTGTGTGTGTGTGTGAGAGTGAGTTTTAATGTTTGCTTTCAATTTCTTGATGTTTTTTTGTTGGTGCTTTTTCTTTGCGTGTATTTCTTAAAATGCACAGTACAATTTTCTTAAAGTGCAGCGCAGAACAACAATGACCAAAATGTGATTTTCCATTTGTGTTTTTTTGTTTTTGTTTTTAAATAATAATTTAACTGTTATGATTAAGATTAGGGGCGCGTGTGGGCGCGGCCGGCTTGTGGCTGATGTGCTTGTTTCAGGGGAGCGTGTAACGCACATAGGGCACCTCCACATCCTCACCGTCGACATCGTTGCAGCAGATCTCAAAGACCAGCGAACGCTCGTAGGGCTCAATGCGTCGCTTGGAGACACGGCGAACCACCTCAGACATGGGCAGTGGGAGGCGTTCGGAGCACTTGGCCTTGGGCATGAAGAAGGAGTAGAGCATTGAGACGCCCTGCGACAGCATTGTGATCTTCAGTTTCTCCTTCTCATCGAAATAGTTAAGGAACTCCTGCAGCGACATCTCACCGGTCACCTCGAATCGATCCCACAATGTCCATTCCTGGTCGTAGTATTTATTTTTGGCCGCCTGCAGCGGCTCGGAGAAGGCGATGAATGGCAATGCCAAATTGGCGAATGCATTCTTGAATTTGGCCAAATCCCGATGACCGTTAATCAGCTTCATCACCTCGAGCACAGCCAGGCCGGACAGCACCGATGTGGTGGTCGCAATTGCCGGTATTATTTTGCCAGCAATCAGCTTGGACTTGTGACGATCGGCCGGTGGGATTTTGTAGTTGGTCGCCCGCAAATTGGAGCAGGCAACAATGAAGTCCATGTGCAGATTGTTATCATCATCCTTCTCGAATTCGAGCGGCGTTATTGTCGACTTCTTGTCCGCATTCTTCAGCAGCTCAGTGATGATCTTATCCACACGATCCTGATCCACCTCGCCATCATCATAGTTATTGGCCGAGGCGGCGGCAGCGGCCTCATTTGTCTCAATCTTGACGCCAGAGCGTGGCCTAAATTCGGGCACCTAAAACGGAGTGAATATAAATAAATCTGTTCGTCTTTACTCCATATAGCTACCACTGCTCGCTCATCCTACCTTAACCTGCTGCACCAGTTCGACAATTTGCTGGCGATCACGCACTTGGGGTATGCCATAAACCTCGGCACGCAAATTGGCACCCGCATAAATGTAATCCAAATGCATCGTTTCGTTCACATCAAAGACAAGCGGCTCCGGGCAACGTTTGGGGCCCGACCAGAATGGTTGACCGCTGGAGGTGACCTGATCGGGTGGGAAATTGAAGAGCAGCTGCTTGATCTGATTCGCATAGAGATCCTCCCAGCTAAAGCGAGCCCACTCCACGCAGTGAGCAAAGCTCTTCGGTTTGTCATCCAACAAGGCTTTCTACAAAGCGAAAGAATAGATTATAAATAAATAATAACAGAAATATCAAAATTAAACACTCACCTTAATGGACTCCAGAATCTCCAGTGGCTGTATGCCGGGCAGCTTGAGGATGCGCTCGGTGAACTGCGGATCGGCAATGTATTGGGCAGCATTTTCGGCATTCTGCTTGAAGACACCCTCGAAGGAGTCGCGTGCCCATTGCAACGTATGCTCAATGGCATTGGGAAAGTTCTTCAATGTGCAAATCGGTATACTCTTCTCTGGGGGATCCTGCGAGGAGCTGTACGATTCTGTGGCAAATGGCACAATCACCTGCACGTTGCCCATGGTGCCGAGTGTGCCCGTCTCGACGAGCGGTATGCGATTGAAGATGCACTTGCGATCCATATAGATGCGTGCATCGACATTGTCCAGAGCATTGGCGACGCCATCTAACTTGCCAAAGAACTCCTCTGAGAAGACCTTCTCCGTTTCAGCGCCCACCCGCAATTCATGTGCCGTCACTTTAACATCGGGATTCATGCGCCTGATTGCATCTGCTGCAGTGAGCGCCTTGGGTTTCTGTACATCATGTGGACGGAACAGAAACTGACGATTCAAATTGGATTTCTCAATGAGATCCATGTCGGTGACAAAGATCTGGCCATTGCGTCCACCCAGCCCGAGCATGCCAAAGTTCTTCAGCAGCTCACAGCCAATGGCACCGGCGCCGACAATAAACCATTTGGCATCGCCCAACAGTTCCTGAAACTTGCGTCCAAATATGGCAATCTGTGCATCATAGCGTGTGCCCAACGGTTGGGCATCTTCCTCGCTGACTCCGTCATTTGGGAGACATTCGATGGCATCGTAGTAGAACCATTGAAAGATTGGGGTAAATTTACCGCTGCACGCCTTGAGCACCTCCTGGGCAACGATGCCACCGATTGCGGCGTCCATGGGGCACGTGTTGCCCGCACAAATCTTGGCAAATTGCAACACCAGCTGCTCATCCACATCGCTCTTCAGCTGCTTGCAAGCGAGTAGAAATTTTTGGGCATCCTCCTCGTTCCAGGGACGTGGCAAGGCGTTGTTCGCCTGCACATAGCCATGGAGCGCCTTAAATGCCACATGCAACGTGGCCGGTGCATCCAGTTTAGCAAAATCAGAGATCAAAAACTCCGGCTCCAGTTCCGCCTCGGCCAACGGCTTGAAACTAACCGTTTTGGGCATCTTCACTTGGGTGGCAACCCCAGCCGATTTATAGGCCGTAAATTTACTAGTATCTCCAATGCTGAACGTATATGGACCGAGTACGCTGATCTTAATCGGCTGACAACCATTCAGTTCCTGCATGCCCTGCACCTCGGAGAAGGTGACATAGTCACCATCATTGAAGCCATGACGTGTCTCATCCAGGCACGTGACAACACCCTGTGCATCGTGTGTTATGCTCGCAATCATTGTGGACACCGGCTGGGCGCCATCCTGATCATAGATGGTGAACTTATCGCCAAAATCGCAGAAGACCTTGGCAAACAGGCCGCGAGTCTCCGCAATGATCAATGCAATATTATTATCATGGGCGAATTGTGCAATGCGCTGCTGCTCGTCGGCATCCGAATTGGTCAGCACAATTACACGGAATTTGCGCAGGAACTCGTCCGTTAGGGGGCCAGTGTGTGAGAGAGTGCGCACATAGCTATTCAGCTCGGCCAATTGAGCACAGGAGGCCTCGGCACGATTCTTTCCAATATCCGATTTGGTCAAATAGAATTGCGAGGCCAAATCATTCAGCTGTGTGAAGAGGCCAAAAGAAAATTGATTAGCAAACAAGTTAAAACAGTAATAGCTAGAGGGACAGTTTTTAGAACTCGATTTTTTTTTATTTCTTTTTAATTATGTTTGGCATAAGAGCAACTAATTCTCTTCTTTCTTTTATATCTTTATCTATATTTATTTTTAATTGATTTAATCTTAGCTTGAGGATATGTTTGGTGCAATATAAACTACTTTTCCTAGTTGACTTATTTCTCTATTTATTCTTAATTTACTTATTCGTAACTAAACCTATATTTCGCCTAAGAGCAAATACTTCACAATTTTTAACTTAAGTTTATGTTATAAAAGAAACTACTTCTAAAATTCCCCGGTTGATCCTAAGCAATTCATCTTCTTTCGTCTTTCCCAACTTTCCTACTCCCTTTGCTTAACCAATTTTCAAAGAGTTCAGCGAACGCGCAAATATTGTGAAATTCATCCAAAAGTCGCTGACTCTTCCAGCGGTGACTAAGTAATCCCCTAGGTAGGGGGAAAGTGGGTGCAGTATGGGGTAGGCGAATGGTATGAATGGCACAACAAACGGCAAAAAGCAGATGAGACGACGCCGAGACAGACTGAGACGCTCATGCGCAAGCTCCGTTCACGGTATGCAATTAACAGTGCTCATTTTGTGTGCGCTGTCTGGCAACGCTGTTAAAGCGCACAAATAGCTGTTAACTAACCAGAGCAAAAGCTGGTAAAAGTATGCTGGCCAAACAAGTAACTAAAAACAATTATCGCAATTAATGTTCTTAAGCACAACAAACCAAATAAATATTTTCTATGTGGCCAATTTCGCTGCTGTGCCAACAAAGTAAAACAAAAGCGAACGTGCAAACAAAGCGCAATGTGAAAACAAATTACACAGCAGCAGTATTAGCTGCAGAACTCACTAGTCATCTCGCTCGCACACTTTTGTAGCGAGAACAAAAAGCGGGCGCAAATGCCAAAGGTGCGAGGGGAAAGAAGGAAGTAAACGGTATGAAAAAAAAATTAAGCAATTTTTTTTCTGCTTAGGCGCTCTTTTCTTTTTACGCTTTTGCGCTAAACTAGTGTGTTGAAAACTAGGCAAACATAACCTATAAAAGAATTGCTCGACGCCGCTGCATGAAAAATATTTTTTAACGAGTTTGCCAATTCGCTTCAATTTTTTTTTTTGCAGAATCATGAATCATGTACATTATAATTTTTCCGTCTCGCTAATTGTAGAATTTTACAGTTCTATTTTCTCTACACATTTCGCGCGCGCGAATGTCAATTATTGATTTTTAACGAAAACGTTTTTTTTTTGCTCGCTGAACTCACCGTACAAGTTGCTGTGTCATGCAGGGTGATCGATTTAACACCGCCCAAAATGACATTCTTGGCTATTTCCAAGCCGAGGCCGCCCAAACCGGACAAAAGAATATCCGAATTGGCCATGCGACGCATTGCATCGTGTCCCAGCACATATAGTTGGCGCGAATACAGCGATTCATCAATATCGCCTCCAGCAGCAGATCCGGCAGCGCTGCTGTTGTTGCTGTTGTTGGCAGCCATAACTGCACTTGTGTTACTGCTGCTGTTATTGTTGCTGCTGCTGTTATTGTTGTTGCTGTTATTACTGTTTTTGGTTGAACTAACGTTTGTTGAGCTGACAGCGCGCGCGTTTTTTGTTGTTGTTACTGTTATTGTTATCGTTGCCAGTTGTGAATTATTATTATTATTAGTTTTTATCGATGAGGAGGACGACGCACAATTTTGTATGCGACTACTTTCCTTATTCACTGCTGACGATGTACTAACGACATCCCCGCCACCGGCAGCTGCTTGTTCTTCTTGCTTGGACGACGGCGACGACATATTTGCTTCGCATACGTCAGAGCTGGACGACGATACACACAAATCACCAGCAGTAACACTCGTTGCTCTAGCTGTCTCGCTCACATTCAACATGTCAACGTCGTTTGCTTTGTCGTGATTTTCGTAGCTGCTGCTGTTGTTGTTGTTGCTGTTATTGGTGCTGTTGTTGTTGTTGCTCGACGATGCTGCTGCTGGCAACAGTGGAGATGGAGAAGTAGGAGGAGCAGCGGCAGCAGCAGAGGCTCCACCACCGGCAACTGCCCCAACTGCCCGGCCGGCATCTTCATTCAATTTGAGGCGTTTGCAGAGAGGCGCCTCCGAGCTGCTGCTACTGCTCGTTGCTCTGGCTGACTCAGAGCGGGACATGATCTCGATTTGCAATTCTGTTGTTTATTTCTCCTGCTATTCCTAAAATAAACCACAACTACAACGACGATGACCAAAATATATTCACACGAGGAGTCTGAGGAGTCAAAGTGGCAAAGACGACTGTTTGTTTGATGCTCCGTTTATTTGCTGTCTCTCTCTCACACTCTCTTTCTCTGTTAGTTAATTACACACAGTTTACACTTAGGCAGGTACAATTGTTTGTAGCTGTATAAAAACGCCACATTAAACACAATTTCAATAGCCGAAATGAATTCGCAATCTTTTTTTGGTGTGTTGCTTGTGGCTCAGTAGTTCACAATAGTGGACTATGTTGCATGGCGTTGCCTGACTGTCAACTTAACAGCATGCGAACGCCATTAACAGCGTATATGCTTTCAATATAAGTTCGTTAAGCTGGATGTTTCGTTCAGTGAGTAGCGCGATAAGTTTTGCCGGTTCGGCATAGGCATGCGGCGAATTGTGTATAGCGTTGCCACATGCCAATCGCACGTAGCTAGCCAGACTGCTTAATTTGGATGGGTTTAGTCATCTGGCAGCTTTATTTTGTGGCGCGAAGACAATTTAAATTTGAAATTTAACGAGGTTTTAATGGCTTAAACAGAAATTTAAATAGTAAACTTACATTCGAATTACTTTTATGTGGAAAGATATTGTTTGTGGGATGGTTTTTGTTTTTAATGAGTCTTTTCGATAGATTTTGTATATTTTTTTTTGGAAATCAGAAAATATATTAAATTAATAAGTAAAATTCCAAACTGAAGCCCAAAATTTATTTTCTTAGCCCATTTTTTAGTTCGAATATATTTTACCATTCAAGTTTCATTTAATTATTGTAATTTGAAATTCATTTAAATATTGTAATTTATGATGTATACAAAATTCATTCGGTTATTGCAATCTTATAGTAGTAACGAGGAGATGTCAACCATTTCTTAACTTTTAAATATGATTTAAAGAAATTGTTTTATTCAATGATAGAAAACACACTTTTCTACTTTATATTTATCTGTAACGATCTATTAATTATCCAGCAATGTGAATTATTTCTTAAATTGTGTCATTTTCCTTTGCTTACTTTTTTTTTGTATTGTCTATTAATAAATAGTCCTTGGCATGTCCTGGTTCCCTCAATGGGCACGTGCCTTTCATCAACTGCTCAGCGAGGCAGCCGCTAAGTGACACATAGCTGGCCCTTTTCTATATATATAGATATATATACCCAGTATACCCAGTTGGGTTCAATATCCTTTGAGTGCAGCTAATCTATTTTCGGTGCCGGACGTTCTCGAACGGTAGTCGACCATGAAAATGCGTAATTTTCCTCGAAAAACACAACACACACACGCAGTGATCCTGACAATAGACCCGTGTCCTGTGTGTGTCAGTGTGTGGGGGTGTCCCTTGTGGAAAGTGCTAAGTGCGTGCCATTAGAACAGCTGGCGGATCTGTTGCAAGGATCTTTATGCAGCACTCGCCGCTCGCAGCGAACAGTTGCGTCAAATGCATTTTAATTTACAGTTAAACAGCTGCCCCTGCAACAGCAGCAGCAACATCAACAGCAGCAGCAGTGTTTTAATTTAGTCACACAACGCGAAAGTGAAAAAATACACTGGAAAAAAATTTAGCTTAGATTCAGTTTTTTGTGGCTTTTAATTTGTTGATAGAACTATATCAAACAAGTTAAAATGCTTGACTAACAGATACCCTGTTAAATTAATATATATTTAAGTAAGCTTCATTTTAGATTTCATTTCATTATAAATAAAATAAATAAGAAAAAACTTTTTTTCTAAATTAAATTTGAGTATTCAAAAAAAAAAAACAAACAGAATAAATTTAAAATTCTTTCCTCCTCAAGCCCAACCATTTTGTGCAGTGTACGCGATCCTCTGCCATAGAGTTTATCGCGTGCGGTTTTGTCTACTTTGTCGCGTGGGTCGCTGCACGAGAAATTAGCATATGTGGAATGTGGAATGTTGAATGTGGTATTTGGTATCTGGTAATTTGGATGCAGCTAGCAGCTAGCGAGGTGGGCGAGCGTGTGCAACGGGGTGGGTGGTGTAGGTGCAGCTGTCGGGACTGCTGCAAGCTGACTGATCGCGTGCCCCTTAATTAAGGCTCATCCACATATGGCGAACGCATAAATTTCTGCCGTGCCTTATGCAAATTTCGACTACAGCAGGGGAACTCATTAATCTATGTTGAATGACAGCGAAAAAAACAGAAAAAGAAAAACCATATTTATCAACGCGAAATGAAAAATGATAGCAACAAAAAATAGCCGAGTAAAAAAACAGTTTTCGATATGCAAATGCATTTTTGGGCAGCGGCATATTCAAATTTCAGAAACTGCATTAATTACAAACGCAATATTTACAAAACAAATGTGTCGCATTGTCGCAGGACATGGCCCAGGACCTCTACAAGAAAAAAGGTGTGAGCTGATCTACCCATCTCTGTCTCCCTCTCTCTCTCTCTCTCTCTTTCCCACTGACAGCTGTCAACCCCTTTTTGAAAGTGCCAAAAATTACAAAGATTACAACTTAATTTCGACTTCTTGCATTTACATTTTTACAGCATAAATCTCTGGCACGGCGACACAATAAAATGACACTCGAAATAGTTGGAAAATATTTTGTCGTGCCTGGGAGGACAATGCATTGTGCCAGGACACACACAGATAGCAGCGAGAACCCTTCCTCAAGTACCTGGTTTTCCCACATTCAACATTTGCATCTCTCAGCTCAGCTCAGCTGTCTGCCATTTATTATGTTGACTCGATTGTCTTCGTTTTGCTTCTCCGGGCATATTGTCCTTTCACACCTTTCCTTCTGGCTCGCACATCCTCGCCAGCTCCTCTAAATATTTTGATTGCATTTGGCGCAAAATCTCAAATTGAGCACACAAAAATGGAAACGCCCCGCGGAAATTTGGAGTTTATAAAATACACCTTAGCCAATTAGCAGCGCCCTCATCTTCAAACTGGCCCTAAACAAAGCAGTCAAACAGCTACCAACTACCTGTTTCCGTTGACTGAACGCACTCACCTGCAAAAGGTAGCTGCTAGCCTCTGGCTGGTTGCTTAGCCTGCGGGCTTCCCAAATCAAAATTGCATCGAGTCCACGAGACACTTCCTTCCTTCCTTTCCGTTTTCTTCACACGTTACTCACTGAGCATAAAGCAACAATAACAAAAAACGGACACACCGAAAATACGCCGGAATAAAGACGATTAAATACCCTTACTAACATAATAACTACTGATTAAATGCTGGTGCTGTGAGAGCACTTAATGAGTGAATAAAAAGTGAAACACAAATAAATTATTTTTATCTATTTCTTAACTGAATAATTTAATTTATTTTTTCATTTATTTATGATATATTTAATTATAAAAAATATGTGTTTTAAATATCATTTTAGCTGCTTTTCTCGACGTGTTTATAAAGAGTTTAAATTGAACAGTTTACGCAGATTTTTTTATATTTATTTTTTTATTTTTATTTATTTATATTTTCTTTTATTTATATATTTTTCTTTTTAACGAGTACTCAACTTGGCCTTAGTCTCGTGATGATTTTCAATTTTTAACTTGAAGTTATTTGCAAAATGTATAAACAGTTTCAATATTATCGAAGCAGTTATCTTTGAGATGAGAGGAAAGGTTTCTCAATTCGAAAATATATTAAATATATTTAAATAAATACAAATTTGGTAATCTGCTTTTGGCTCAGAAATTTACATTTATTTATATAAGAACTCAATTTATTGGAGCAGTAATTTTATAATTTAATTTTAAAGTTAAATTCTTGTAACAATAAATTAAAAAAAAGTTATATTTATAGAAATTTAAATGTGCTTATATAAAAAATAAATTTAGTAAAGAAATTATTTTATTATTGCAAGTTGAATGCTTGTAAAAATAAGTTGGATAATTTAATTGATTACAAAAAGGTTTAAAAAATAAAAATAATTATATTTATTGACTGCAGAAAAGCCACAATTAAAATGACTATATTTAGCAACTTAAGATTAGACATAAGTATATATATATATATATATATATATATATAAGTACAAAGCTCAGCCAGTTCACAGAGAACAGTTAAACTTCAATTGTTGCTCGTCTGCGTGACTGCCTTGCATCAACACCCTTGTGGCAAGTGTATAGAAACGCAGGCGCGAAAATGGGGCGACATCAAAAGTCTCAGCGAGTTCACATCTCAGCACTTGACCAACTCGAAGAAGTTCACAATTCAGCTCAGAGTTGTTGCCTGCCTCATTCAGCCAAGCGTTGCATTTGTAACGTATTTTTTCCGAGCATTTCTTGCAACCGTTTTTCACCCATATTAGAATGCCCTGATATGTTTTTTTTTTTTTTTTTTGTGTTGATGTTTCTCATTTCTTCCTCAGTTTACTTGATCTCACTCCCATGATAAAAATGCATTTTCCCAGACAATTAAAAGATGGTCATCAAGTCATAAAAAATGCGCTTCTTTTTCTTTTGAGCTATGTTTCTCGGCGATGAGCGATTGCTTTTGCTTTTTTGTTGGTTGCATGATGTGGTTGCATTTATCCGAATGTGTGGCACTGGGTTATGGCTACTTTGTAGCAGTGTAAGGGCAATAAAAAGTGGGCAAAGCCAAATCTCCTTAACTAATCAAATTGAATAGTTATTGGCCACCTTTCAACTGTGGGAAATTAAGTTAAGACGCTGATAATTTAACTGTTTTTCTTCAACACTTTAGAATTTTATGTTTTTACTTTAAGTCAAAAACTTCTCATCTTATCATTATTCAATCCAACATTTATTGCCTACTTTCATTTATTTAACTCTCCTTTCAAAAATGATCTTTCGCTATTTTCACACCCCCCGAAAACTGAAGCTATTATGCAAGTTTAACAAAGTCATCAGGATTTGAAGAACTGTTCAATGTTTCCCAGCGTTAATTTAACAATAAATCACTTACAGCATTTGCCAAATGCAAAATGATCATTTGCTCACAAATTTGTAAACATTTTATTACAAACGTGTCGCGAAATTTGAAAGCGAAGGGTTTCTCAAATGGAATACGTAAATCGCATTCTCCCCACAGCTACTTAACATGCACATCAGATCATCCCGGACGAACAGGACAGGAACAAAGGCGAATTTTTGGCAAAACGGCAAAGGATCCTTTTACACAACGCACAGGACTCTATCAAAAGAGTTTAGATGTAAGTGTAACCCTTTTACAGATAACAACCCTAAATGGGCGAAAACCACCCCAAAGGGAATCTCTGCTCTCTGCTTGGATTGATCATTTAGCTGGATGCGTTAACTCTTTCTTATTATGTGATCTTTAAGCTGGAGTCAGAGAGAAAGAGAGGGAGAAACAGAGAGAGCAAGAGAGAGAGAGAGCAAGAGAGAGAGAGAGAGAGTTATTTATATCTATATCTTAGAATTTTCTTTTTCTTTGCATGTTATTTTATTTTTGGCTCTGACCGTTTATTGGCCATGCATAATCCCGTTAATGTGCTTATTGCGGCCGCTATTTGAATAATGCACAGTTAACGCTTTAATCTGCTTAGCCACGAACAGAGTAAAAAGGCCAAATGCCGTCGAACTTATCGTGTGCTCAATATAAAAACACTTCCGCTCCGTTTGGGACACCTTTTTTGCCTTTGGCGTAATGTGATTTTGATATTGTTGCGTATTTACTTTCACATTGAGGCATATCGCTTACCAAAAAAAAAATACGTACAAAAATAAATAAAAATAAAATTTTCGTTTTATTCTCGCGCGAAGCGAATCCATCAATTTTATTACCAAGTATTTTTTGTTGTTGCTGGATTGCAGTTCGAGTTCCCATTACGTATTCGCAATTATTATGATTCCTCTTTCACACACACACACACTGCTGTGGCTTCCCCCGTCCAACACACACACACACACACACACACATTGACACTCACTCACAGTTCCTGTTCCTGGCTGAAACAAAAGACGTCTTTGGCTGTCAAAATGGTTACAACGCCTGCCAACAGTCGTAAAGTTTTGCAGCCGCGGCTTTAAGCAGCTTATGTGACAGAGACAGTCAAAGAGAGAGAGAGAGATAGATAGAGGGAGAGGGAGAAGGAAGCGCGAACTCTGCTTATAAAATGTATTATATTATGGCCATTGCATACAAAGCATTTTGCGGTTTATCCTTTCAGCAATAAAAGTATCCGATTACTAACTGCACTTTTTCACATGACGTCGCCGCAAAAGGAAAAAAGGGATCTCTGTGTCCTGGATTCAGTCAGCTCGAGCTCTGCCTGTCAGCGCGTAGATCAAATGCTAACGAGCAGGAGTTGCTCGAGTGCCTCGAGTTGCTGGCGAGCCCAGCTGTGCCGCATTCCTTTTCCTACCTTTGCCTGCACCTTTTAATTAAAGCTTAAGCCTTTTAAATACCCCAGCCGGCCTTAAGCGCCAGGTTAGGCCAAGTTAAATGCCATTTCAAAGTGTGGACATGATATGCCTCAAACTGTAAACTGAGACAACGAGCAACTGTCGCTGTCAGCTGTGCAACAACAGCAACAGCAACAACAACAACAACCACAACAAGAACAGGAACAAGGACAAGGACATGGTTTTCGGACACACTTTATGATAAAGACATATAGTGTATGTGTGTGTGTGTGTGATTGTGTGTGTGGGAGAGTGTGAAATGTTCTTGTGTGGCAAATACGTGGAAAGGTCGACACAGTGTTAACTGATATGCATGTGATGTAGACCCAAAGATGCCTTACAAAACAGACACATCAATTTGGAAACACTTTAAATATTTAATTTATAATATCTATTTGTAAACTTAACTTAAAAATTAAATAAAGAAGTCTTATAAATATTTATTTATTATTTTAAATTCGAATTTTATTTAATTTTCTTTTCACTTTTACTTTTTGTAGTTAGTCGAAAATAAATAAATAAATATAAAATAAGTATTTTTGATCAGCATCAACAACTAAGTCAATCAATCAATCAATCAATCAATCGGTCCATCTGTGTGCACAAACGGATCTCAGAGACTATAGCAGCTATAGAAATCTGGTATATAAGTTATCGTAAAACACGAGCAGCTAATTATTTATTAATTTTTTTTATTTTATATTTTAATGAATCCAAACTGAAGAAACTAACGAAAAACGAAACGCAAGAGAAGAGAACACAAACAACAACAACAACACCTAAAATTGAGTTCCAGTTTCAGAGTTGCATTGAAAGACGTATTTTGTTGATTGTTAAGATTGTTCAGATTGTTCGTAGTCGTCTTGGGTAGGCCAGAGACGCAATCCGCCTCCCTTTGAGCCCGATGCAAAGTACTCGCCATCGGGACTGTACTTGATTGAGAGCAGCGAGTGTTCGTGTGCGACAAAGCTCTCCAAGCAGTGTCCAGTGGCATACTCGAATGTGTGGATGCTATTGCCTGCCGCACACACATACGTCTCTTTGGCGGGATGCAAGGATGCGCCACTGACACACATTGAATGGTCACGATGCTGCAGTATCTGAAAGCGTTCCACATCCAGAAAGATGACACTCTGACCATAGGCGATAGTCACAGTGCGTCCATCAGCATTGAGTTCCAGCGACTTGGCATGGTGTGGCAGACTTATGGAATGCACTTGCCGTCCACTCAATAGATCCCAGAGTCGAATCGAGCGATCATAGGAGGATGAGAGCGGCAGAAGATCACATCGCGTATCCCTTTCGAGTGTCCCTCTAATACCAAAGGCAAGTCCGGCTTCTCGAGTGTGTACAGAAAGAGATCTCTATCGCAGCAGTGATCGTGTTTCAGACAACCCACAGCCAGATATGGTGATTTGGTGGCAAATGCCACACAGCGCACCGCGCATTGAGGCTTAATCTTTGTCAACTGCTTGCCATTGATGGCATTCCAGATGCGAGCAGTGCAATCCTCGCTGCCAGTGGCCACAAGTGTGCCATCTCCATTGATGTCCACACTGAGCATCGCCTTACCCCCGTCTTCCTCTCCCTCTCTCTTCTTCACTTTCACAAACTGGCCCACCCAGTCTCCTGTGCCAACGTGTCGCAATATAGCCCGTCCATCCCTGGAGGCCGATGCCAAATAATGTCTCGAATCGCAAATCTGGCTAAAGGCCAACTGAACCACATCTCCCTGGTGACCCAGACAGTCCACAGCTACCTCCATCTACTTTTAAAAATAATTCGCTTTAACAATTCTGATTTTACAATGTGTTTGTTCGTTTGATACTTGTTTGAGTTATGAAGATCAACTGGAAGTTTTTATGCAGTGACTACTGTGATTGCAGGCCTTATGAAGTAATTGCCAAAAGATTAAAAATAGCTGAAAAGTTTTAAGTTTTTACCAAAATAAAAATTGTAATATAAAATATTGAATTTTTTATTTATGTTATAATATCTGAATAATGAATTCAGAAATAAAAAAACCGATGTTTTTTGGGTTAATATTTAGTAAAAGACTGTTTGATAATTCCAGATTTTATCATGCTTAATAAATTATTATTATTATACAAATATTCTGATATATAAATGTAAGATCCTAAAGAATAAAAGTTATACTTATGGCAACATTACTCAACTATTAAAATATGCAAATATTTCTGGAAAACTGCAATCTACAAAATGTAATCAAAAACTGTTGTTGCTTTTCCAATGACAACGCACACATTTTGCTGCTTAATGAACTTGGCTTATACTATTTGGAATGTGAAATGATTTTACCTGAGAGCCGAAACAACCTTTGGATGATGAAGGACACCCTATGTAAAATCTTTACAAATGCTTTTCACGCATCTCAAATGACCATCAACAAGAAGACAAAGTCAAGGATAAAGGCCGAAACCCATTCACATAAATTCTGGCAGCCAAAGTTATGACAAGTCTGAGAGAAAGGAACTTGTAATCAGAGAAAAGCGCAGATGAGGCAACCCCCAGATAAAATACTCGTATGCATATATACAGTTATATATATATATATATATATATATGTGTATATATTTTGCAGACAAACCCTTTTGTTTTTCCCACATGACACATAAATATAAAAGAGGATACGAGGACATTGGTCAGCTGGACCGTTAATTGAATCATTACTGAGTGAAAAAAAAACAACAACATCAACGTTGCAGCAACAACAATGCAACATAATTATTATGAGTGATTGCCAGGGTGAGCGAGGTATATTTTCTTAAAACAAAAGGGCGCGCCTGAGGCTACCTTTCAAAATTAATTTCAATAAGTCAGCATCACAGCTGCGGGCAGTTGGCCATTCCTATCAACCTCCCTCCCTCCCTAGTCCGGCCCACTCTGCCTCATCGTAAACTGGTCTGGAGAACTGTTAGCGACAGCTTCCCTTCAGCAACAGAACCCAATCCGCATGTAATCCCTGACAGTTATCCAAGCCGGAGATAGTTGAAAGGGTTGCGCCTAAATAGAAAAACCACTTGAGCGAGTTTTTCACCTACCCCCACCACGACTCTATCTCTCTCTGTCTCTCTCTCTCTCGCTTTCTCCTTGATGCGGCGGCTTCTTCCAAGACGAGCCTATATCTGTCAGACCCATGCGTCAGTACGTCCATCCGTCCATCCGTCTGTCCGTTTGTGACTTGAGCATTTTCCAAACTGCTTCACTTCAATGCGCCCCGCACGGGTCAATAATTTTTGCCGAAATGGCATAGTTTTGAGTAGTTCCCCCTACCCCTACCCCCTTACATGGAATTATATATATATATATGTATATGTATGTGGAGTGCATAAGGTCGTGGGCTGCATTCTTGAACTCTTGAAATGAACTAAAAATATTAATTTTATTTCCTACAAAAACCAAACTCGAAATGACACAGCAAGAAAATGACTTCCTTTGCAGCGAAGAGTTTCCTCATTTGGAACCCCTGTCAGCAAAATGAAATTATTTTCTTATGCGACTTGCTGCAGGAAGTGTTCTATGTAATCTACATTAATATTGCATTTAAATTTAAGAACTGGATTCTTACGCTAAGTTCATTGACAAACTTTAGAATTTCCATTGTCATATTTTCCATAATTCCAGGGTTTGATCTCTAGATTAATACTGCACATGAAGTTAGAAACGAGATTCTGGCTCGCAATTCATCTGAAATTTATATACTCAGAAAATTACTTGGTTTGAAATTCCCAAGAGCCATAACTTCTTCAAAAGTGATGCGATTCTCAAGCACCTCCAAATTGATACTCTTCTTAAAGTTGAGAATGGCGATTCCAGTTGCATATTCATGTGCAGATCAGTTCCAGCCACAGATTTGTGATTTCTGTCTTTATGGCTGAGATCCCATTTATCACAACAGATAATAAGTTATTGTGCAGCTCATTTGCTTGCTATACAAGCACAATTTGAGCCTAGCAAATCTTAAGTTTCCCCTCTCAAAAAATTTAGTTTTAACTGCATTTGTGGAAAAGATAAAATGTTACCCGAAGAAAGAAAATCTATTCAAGTGACATTACAATGCGATTAACTAGCCGCCGCAAATTTGAGCACAACAAATTGCACAGAGAGAGAGAGAGAGAGAGAGAGAGAGATAGAGAGAGAGAGAGAGAGAGAGAGACAGAGAGTTAGAGAAAGAGAGAATGGGAGAGGCAAAACCGTCGCGACACATTTATTTGAGCAAATCAATTAGTCACAATGGCCCACGGGACAGTTTTTGCCTGTCCTGCAGACTGTCCCTGGACGGAACTGGCCTGGACTGGACTGAGCTCAACGGAGACTAGTTGATGTCCCTGCATAAGGGCGTTAATTATCAGGCAGACGTTTAATGAATGCGCCCGGAGCGACGCGCACGTAATTTAAATTTGCTTAGTTGCGTGTTTGTAGCTGCTTTGTGTGTGTGTGTGTGTGTGTGTGTGCTGTGTGTGTGTGTGTGAGTTGTGTGTGTGTGTTTTTGTTGTGTGAGTGTGTTTTTGTTGTGTGACATTTTGCCTTTTGGGCTAGCTGCTTAGTTAGGAGGCTCATCCAAGCGGCCACTTTAGTTTCCGCTTCCTGTTTAGCATTGTTATCCTGGATGTAATTAGCTGTGTAGCGACAGGAAGCGATTGCAGGCTCTTAAGGAGCTGCCACAGATAACATCTACCACCAAAAAGAAAACGTCTTAGTGGCATCTCCTTCCACTCAAATGCCAACTTATTTGACATGTGAACAGCCAGCTGAACTGGGCAATTTAATAAACCAATTTGCGCTGCTCATAAACTACAGATTGAGGCTTTTGTTGCCAAAGATCTATAAACTATTGCTGGCCACTTTTATGGCTACTGCCAAGCAGCTGGCTTGGCATACAAATGTTAATGCTCATTGCTGCATTATGAAATGATCATTAAATCGGCAATTGATTGATTTATGGCATCAAGTTGCAATTCCTACAGAAATTGGGTAGTTTCTGTGCTAAATTGTGGGCTACTTTCGCAAATGACTTTATTAGTGGGTAAGTTGGCTATTTTCAAAACTGAAAACACTTCGAAAATCATTCCAACAGCTGTCATTCATCACACTTGGAAGGCAACTAACCCTCAGCGTTTATTTCCCTTCACTCAAGCGAGCATTTTCCGCATTTTCCTCAGCTCACAAAGTCTCATATTACAAATTTTAATTAAACATATGCTAAATACTTTGATCTTAATTAAAAAATGAGGAGAATACGCTCTATGGAAATTAAGAAAAATACTGCTAAAAGGTGTCTGCTTACATGAAAACATAAAATCCATGATTGATGCCCGGCTGTCAGCAGTGAAAATCACACAGAAATGGCATAAAAAACTTAAAGTTTTCCAACGGTTTTTCTCTAAAGTTTTTTTTACCAACCACCATATGGGAAAATATGGTGCCACAGCTGCCAGTTGAAGAGTCCTTTGCGACTATGCAAATCAGTTGCAAGCGTCCTTTCATCATGCAGTCCATCAGTTACATCAATTCTGCAATTTGAGTAAGCGACTGACATAATTCCCGACACTGTGACGAACTTTGATTGATACGTGCGCGTTCGTTGAGATCAGTGAAAGTTTCTCCCTCTCTCTTTCCCCATCTCTCTCGCTGTCTCTCTGTCTGTTGCGACAGCCATGGCGAATTTTGAGACTGGCTGCAATTTCCCTGCTGACATCACTTTAAAGTGTCAAAAATTGTACGCTGGGATTGATCACTTGAACAGCGTTGTTCTCAACATGATGTAGAGCGTGTTCTGCTTTTCTTTCATTTTTGCATAATTTAATTTGGGGTTTACACGAGTTTTACAAGGGATAAACGTCGGTTGAGTAACGGAAAAACAACATGGGAAAACTTTTTCCTTGCATGTTAGACATCAACTGACATTTTATGATGTGCTTAGAATGGATAATAGCACGCAAGATTGAAGACTGCTTTACATTAGCTATAAGATTTAGGAAGAAACAAAATCGAAGCCAACCTAATGATTTACCCCTATTCTAAAATTCCACACATTGACCCACTTTGACTTCGCTTTCGACTCCATGACCAGCAGGCAACAGTCGGCATCATTCAACTGCAGCCCTGTGGCTATAAGTCATTTATGAAAACATTAATAATAATTAGTACAACTTTAAAAACGCTACACGAAGTCTACTCGAAAATAAACGCCAAGTCATACCATTAATGATAGTTTGGTCATCTATTTGAAAAACGAGAATGACTTGGAAAACGGGGCGTTGTCCAACAGGGACACTTGAAGCGGAAGCGTTGCTTCAAGCGTTGCCAGCTCGTCACTGCGGAAATGGAAGCAACAGCAACCAGAAGTAGAACCTTGGCAGCTTGGTTTATATGGGGAGTGGCAGAAGAAAAAAAATGAACTGAAAAATTGGCCATCGTCAGCGGAAGTCTAACGAATATTTTAGCGCTTGCCATCAAAATATTTACAGGGCCTCATAAAGTTGAGCATTTTATGGCAAACTCAGCGACAGCAAATATATAAAATCTTGTCTGATTTGTAATTGCATATAATCTTTATAGAGCAACAGCAAAACAGCAAGGGGTAAGGAAAGGAGCAGCAGCAGCAGCAGCAACAGCAGCAGCAGCAGCAAATAGAAAGTCAGCAGGGGCCACACCCATTGATAATGTGGCAGCAGCAACAAAAAAAAAAAAGTGGCTCACATTTTACATCAATCTCAAAAATATGCTTGCCGGATTCCCAGCGCCTTCTTTCAATTTTTTTTTGGCTGTGTGCGAAATGTGTCAAGACAAATCAATAAACTTCTAATTTTATTACGGTGCAAAGAGGAGACGGGCCGGGCCATCAGCAGCAGCATCCACATCTATTGGAACGTTACAGATACCGATCTGTCAAATTCCATTGTCAATTTGACAATTGATATCTCACACATTATTTGATTCGAGTGCGCACAATGAGATTGTTTATGTCTGGCAAGGGGGGGCACAGACTTTCAGACTTGCCAAATTGTTCGATCGACATTTTCTTATCGAGGGTTCAGGTATCAATTTGCTTTACCTTTCTCAACTTTCACTCACTCTGCCTCTCTCTCTCTCTCTCCTTACCTTTTACATTTTGCGGTTTTTGTGTTTTTCGGGCCAAAAAACCATAGAAATTGACAGCATTTCATCTGGCATTTTGTCCACTTAACGCCAGTCTCTGGTCAGAGTTCAAATATGGGTACATTGATCCCCGTATTGATCTTACTTTCACTAATCACATTCTGTTTGCATAATCCCCAGACTCGACTTCTTGTGGGTCAATGCATTTGGTGGTGGTCGAGTGTGTGGTTTGTGCCTGGTTTGTGAGCCGAGAAGAAAGCATTAATGCTCTTATTGATGATCTCGTGTTGATCCTTCTGTGGGGAAACCACTGCTTAAGTTTCTATAACATTTTGCATGCTTTGGTTTTTATAGAAGTGTTTTATAGAGTTAATGAACACTGGTTCCTTTTTATGCAATTACTTTGTACAGTTTTCGTTCTTTATAATAATCATTAAATTGAATTTGATATTTAGCTACAAATGCTTTGCTGGATAGCTTGCAATTTGCAGTTGTTTACAGCTACATTGTAGCCATAAAATTAGCATCTAATTAGTATATCCTTCAAGCATCCTTTTCACTGCTTTCCGAGCTCAAGCTTTGACATTTAATATGCACACAATCTACATATTATCTTAAGCCAAACAACTGAACGGAAGCCGTCAACTCCCAAAAATAAAACAGAAAAAAGCCAGCCCAGAGCTAAGCATGTCAAAGCAGAGGAGTTCGCTAACTAAATCCAATCTGCTTGAAGCTCCTGGCTGCTTGCTCCTTGCCTGCAGCTGCTGGCTGTAGTCCTCAAAGTCACACTGATTCCCACACGTTGAGCTCACCTCTTTTAATTTAATAAAAAGCACACAGCCCACTCCCCCCTCCTCCCCGCAAGGATTTACGAGACTTTGCGTCGTATCAGTCATCACTTGTTAATCTGAGCTAAACGTTTCGGCGGATATTATACGGCGCACACACACTTTCTTATACCCACACACATATACATATAATATATATTTAAATTTCTTCTTCTTTTTTTTTTGGCTCAAAAGCTGTATGCAAACTACTACTACAAAGGACGCCGACAGCCAAGGATATTAACTGGGGGGTGGCACGGTACAAAGGCATAATGTATATTAAATGCACTCAAAGCAGATTCAATTCATATTTCAGAACGTTTTGCTTTCATTAGGCGCTCGCAACAAAAGGACGAAGGACGAACGCTTCCTGAGGCGGCGACATGTGAGAAATTTCGGGGAAGCGCGTGCGATGCCTTCAAGTGGTTTTTACACCAACAAGGATGTCTGTCAAGGATGATGACACCTGTGCACACAAACAAACGAGAGGCAGACAATGCACAGCTCTGACTTCTGGCACACTTCTTGGTCCTTTAGCCACATCTCTCTGCTGTCTGTTACCTGCTATTTAGCCAAGTGTGTGTGTGTGTGTGTGTGTGTGTGTGTCTTTGTGTGTGTTAAGAGCCAAGCCGCAAGACTAACAGAAAAACACGCCCGCAATTGACTCGATTTATCCTTTGTCAGTTGTGCATCTTTCGTTGCCGGCTGCTTGAGGAAATTAAACGGATTTCCCAAAAATGCTCAACACCCACACAAAATGTGCTCTGTCGCTGCGTGCAAATGCTAATTAGCTTGTCTTCTTCACACTTGGCTAACATCCAACTGCTTTACCAACTTGCATTAACAGGCACAAAGTCAACAACAAAGTAATTGATGTATAAAAGCAGCAGAGTCCTTGCAAAATCGCAGAGTTCCTTTTTAATTCTTTTCAACAGCCATTCAACTTGTATGCAGCAAGGCAAGGAAAGGCATCTGTTGGATATTTTTTCGATTGTACTATCTGTATCTGAACTGTTTCTGTATCTGTAAGCAATATATATTATTACAAATTGGGGAACCATCAATGCGACCTATAAGGGTCTATAAAATATGTATAAAAAGTTCAATTAAAATATCTGATAATTTCCAGAGCTACTCTAAATACTAATCAAAAGGAATTCTGATTTTGCATCCTTATTCCGATTTTCCAAAATGAAAAACAAAATTTAAATATTTTCAATTATATGTAAAAAGTTTTATTTTTAATAAAATTTAAATTTGCAGTTTTTTTTAAAACTAATTCATACTCCCCTCGCAGTAGTCACTGCTTAAAAACTTCCAGCTGATGATGCATAAATTGCCTCCAAGCAGTTTCGTAAATTGTAAATTAGCAAAAATATTTCAAAATCAGGATTATCAAGAGAGAATGGATCGAGCACAATTGGCAGTGGGGTGTGTGGGTCACCAGGGAGATGTGGTTCAGTTGGCCTTTAGCCAGATTTGCGATTCGAGACATTATTTGGCATCGGCCTCCAGGGATGGACGGGCTATATTGCGACACGGTGGCACAGGAGACTGGGTGGGCCAGTTTGTGAAAGTGGAGAAGAGAGAGGGAGAGGAAGAGGAAGAGGGAGGTAAGGCGATGCTCAGTGTGGACATCAATGGAGATGGCACACTTGTGGCCACTGGCAGCGAGGATTGCACTGCTCGCATCTGGAATGCCATCAATGGCAAGCAGTTGACAAAGATTAAGCCTCAATGCGCGGTGCGCTGTGTGGCATTTGCCACCAAATCACCATATCTGGCTGTGGGTTGTCTGAAACACGATCACTGCTGCGATAGAGATCTCTTTCTGTATACACTCGAGAAGCCGGACTTGCCTTTGGTATTAGAGGGACACTCGAAAGGGATACGCGATGTGATCTTCTGCCGCGAGGATCGGGCACTGCTCTCATCCTCCTATGATCGCTCGATTCGACTCTGGGATCTATTGAGTGGACGGCAAGTGCATTCCATAAGTCTGCCACACCATGCCAAGTCGCTGGAACTCAATGCTGATGGACGCACTGTGACTATCGCCTATGGTCAGAGTGTCATCTTTCTGGATGTGGAACGCTTTCAGATACTGCAGCATCGTGACCATTCAATGTGTGTCAGTGGCGCATCCTTGCATCCCGCCAAAGAGACGTATGTGTGTGCGGCAGGCAATAGCATCCTCACATTCGAGTATGCCACTGGACACTGCTTGGAGAGCTTTGTCGCACACGAACACTCGCTGCTCTCAATCAAGTACAGTCCCGATGGCGAGTACTTTGCATCGGGCTCAAAGGGAGGCGGATTGCGTCTCTGGCAGCAAACGGTGGGCAAGAAGTACACCTTGTGGCCTACCCCAGACAACTACGAACAATCTTAACAATATTAACAATCAACAAAATACGTCTTTCAATCCAACTCTGAAACTGGAACTCAATTTGAGTTGTTGTTGTTGTTATTGTTGTTGTTGTTGCACACGTGTTTGGCGTTCTTTTCGTTTTTCATTAGTTTCTTCTGTTTAGTTTTTTAAAATCCAAAAAAAAAATAAAGAGAATTAAAAAAAGGGTCACGCTCTGGGACCTTCTAATAAATTTGTCTGCGACTGCGCAGCGCTGTTGTGATTGACTGCCCCCAATTCATCTACCTGCCTGCTTCATTGACTGCCTCTATAAGCCTGTCCGAGACGCGATTCCTAACTACCTAGCGTTTCTCATTTGGTGTGTATGCCCTGTAGCCCAAAAATGTAAGGGGCATGCATCTGATCCGAATTAAATATTATTTAGCATATAGAAATCATAGTTCAAGAACTGATTTTTGAAACCGTACATAAAAAAATCGCAGAAAAAAACAATTTTAATTTTGTTACACTATAAATATATATTTATTTTTGTGACAACTGTTTATTTATTTATGTTGCTGTATGGATTTATGAATATGCCAAAGCTAAATGATCTTTTGAAAACGAGGATAACTTCCAGTCGAGCACTCCTCTGTGCAACAAACTCAGTCGTTTCTCATTTCTTACTTTGATGTCTGATGGCTCAACCTGTTTTTGTTGCGCATTTGAGTTGAGCAATAGGTTCCTGAAAGGATTTTCATTTTACTTCGCTTTTTGTGAAAGCCAAGATGTATTTTCAATGCCCCAACGCTGCACACGTTTTCTCACCAAATCAGGGAGTCATAAATGCATTTTATTATTATTTATACAGTCGACTGCAGTCGACGAAGCGTTGCCCTCTGGGGCATTGAGAACGTTTTTTATTATGCATCCAAAAAAGTGCAGAGTTGTTGGATTTCTGTTTGGGGTAGGTGCTGCAGCAGCAGCAACAACAGCGATGCATCTGATGATAAACTGAGCAAACACAGAGCCAAAGTAAAGATACAAAGATACACACAAACTTAGATACAAATATAGAGTGAAGTTCTTTTTTTTTGCTGACCTAAGTTACACACAGATTCTGTTGTCAACTTGGCGTTGACTTTTTGTTTGTTTTCCCTGCTGCTGCTGTTGCGGCAAATGCATTTCCATAAATATTTATACATTTTTGAAGTTGATAAAAAACAAGTTTTGCCTCAACACGCGTTTACCAGGAAAAACTCGACAGCGAGGAACCTTTTTACATATACATATATACATATATATATATATACCTTTCTCTCTCTACTTGCTTATCGGCTATTTGTTCCAATAAAATTGAAAATGAGTTGTCATTTTGTTTTTGGAACAAGTGTGTGTGTGTGTGTGTGTGTGTGCGTGTTCTTCCATGATTGATGATGATTGTTATTGCGGTTGCAAGTAGCACAGTAGCCCAAAAGGATTTTCTATTTTCTATTTGCAGTACGGTAGCCAGTAATAATATTTGCATACTTACATATTAGTCCTTTCCACACAATATTTGCCTTGCATCTCAAAAACAACAAACGGAAAACTTCTCAAAAACGATTTGTTAAAGATTATCCCGCCTGTCGAAATAGAACTCCAGCGTTGACCGCAAACAATTTGTCCAAAAGATAAGCCACAAGTCATTTATAAATGTCCTGAGATTTCCTACGATTTTTGTTTTGTATATATAAATAAATGACTGGTCATTTGCCAGGGGTTCAACGATCGTAAGGTAAGATTTTGAGTTAATAGAAATCAAACAATCGTTTTTATATACGAGGGGGGAGTTTTTGAGATCTTAGCAGAACACGTTTTGACAAATTTCAATCTTAGAGGTGTTCCTTTTGAGACACTCTAATCTTAAATAACTTTCAATTTATTATAATGACTTTTGTATTCATTTGGATATTTGGTTTGCAAGGGCTCATTAGAAGTATTCTGACAGTATTCATTTTCGATTTATATATTATGCTTGGGAAACTTAAAGGTTGACATTGAAGTATTTAAAATATGTATAATATGTTTCTCTTTATCTAATAGCAATTTCAAAAGATCGCTATTATAATGTTCGAATGATCCTGTTCAAAAATGATCACGCACAAAAATATCTGAATCTTGAGAATTTATTATATATTAAAGCATAAGAAACTCTTCTGATTAGATTACTTTAACATATCCTAACTCATCCATTAACACTTTTATAATACCTATAACTAAAATAGTGAGTAACTTACAATATATCTTAATAATAGTTTGAGAAAATAACAAATATCTTCTTGTAAAGCCACACAACCTTAGTTGATTTGAAAAACACAATTTTCCCATGGACTGTTCGACTTCATTACACCCAATCGCGAACACTTCCGCTACGTTCCGCGAATAATTTCAGGGCAAGCCCTTCAGCAGAACAAAATACCTCTACATATCCTTAACCATAGCGCACCTGCCCCAGAGTATCTCAGTCGGAATTGGGCTTGCGGTCACAGTTCGTGAGCTAAACAATTTTATGGCAATTTCCTTATAGCGCAAGACCCGCTATGCTCTATGGGTAAATGTTAAATATATCTTGTATAATTTTGTACGTTACTTGTTCTGTCACGCTAACTGAACACTTGAAAAAAAAAATGAATAAAACGAGAGAACTCCCGCTAGGAACACGTGGCATACGATATGTGTATACTTGGTTAAGTTTCTAGAGTTTGGTGTATATCTTGGGGGGGTGTCTGTTGATTTTATGTTCCGCTCGGCGCGATAAGGCGTGGTGCATTCGAAATGAGTGTAACGTATATTTTATACAGAACCAGAACCGTTGACCGTTGAGGTTTCTTCTATGAGATAATACTAATATTCCGACAATGGCGACCTTCAACTTGGGGCATTGTTGTTTGTTTGCTTGTTTGTGCCGCTTATCGTACACCAAGTGCAATAAAAGAACGACTTGCACTTATCCGACTTATCAGTCAAATGGAGTGCATCTATGGAACTAAGACAACTTTAAGACCGTTGAATAGTGCGGCTTATAACTTGTAATAATAAAGCATTTCTTATCAAATTTGTTTTAATTTCTTTGATATTGATTGATCGATAAAAGTGAAGCACAGATAAAATAACTAACAAAATTAGCTAAGTATTGTGCCCCACCTTATTGAACATAAATTGACTGATTAATAATGCAAACCTATCTTAAAATTTAGACACAATATTGACATACTTTATTCCGATCGATAGTTTTAATGCCAAATGTTGTGGATAAGAACAACAAACCATCTGCCAGAACTCTTAGGATATTATCAACCAGCATTATTGGCTTAATTCGATGGATAAACAAATACGCATCTAATGCCCGCACGTTCCGTAGCAGCAACGTTGAGCAATCCTTTGACGAGGCTGCCCTTATAAAGGATTAAAAGTATCACTTGAAGAACACCCCATTGTGTGTTGAAAAATTGAGCTACCTCTTTTCTTTCTTTCGTTCCCAATTCGACGCCTTTTTTCCGTGTGTTTACACAGCAAAATGCAGCCCATATAGTTTTTCAGGACATCCTGCACATACTTGAGGAAATTACGTACAGGGATCACGAACTCTCTCAATATATAAATAGCTACCTCACCATGAGATCTTGAGTTGTTTATGTTTCAGGCATGACTGCAACTCAACGCCAGCAGAATTTCTGATACCAAATTTGTTAAAAACTGTGTAAATTTACGTTCCTTTATATTTTTTCATCGGTTTTCGTTTTTTTTTTTTGTTTTTTTTTGGGAGGGTGTGTCCCATAAATAGAACTCTGCGGTGTGTCTGCCTGGCACTTGGTAGGGCTACAGGGAAAGGCGAGTCCAAGTCTCTCGACTCGGCTGCCTAATCGATCGATAGATCGGTTTTTCCCCGCTTGCCTTTTTGGGGTGATTGCACTCGGGGCATGGTTTTCATTACAATGCGCTTTACTTCCTTTTTTCTCGTTTTTTTTGGTTTTTTTTGTGAAGTGCAAAGGCACAAAAGCAAATGATGTCTTTAGTTTTGACTTCTTTTTCTTATCGCTTTTTGTGTGCACTTTAATTGCATTTGTGCAAACAATATAAATCGAATTTTATTACCCCGACAAATGTAATTTAATTTTTTACGATTTTGCACTTAAATAGCAACGACTCGGAGCTTGGGAAATTCATATAATTTTGAATTATATATGACTAACGGCATAAAGTTTAAAAAACGAAAAACAGAACCGTTAAATTATCTTTACAGTCTGATGCTTAATGCATTTTTGTTGTACAGTTTTCAGAGTGTGCCCCACATTCGATGGCCCCCAGTTACAACAGGAAAGTGAAAACTGTCTGCCGCCCTAAATATAATTTATCTGACTTTGTTCCAACTGCGCCACTAGTGGCAACAACAACAAACAAAAATCCAGTTTTAGGTTAAACAAACCGAAACCAAAACATTTTTATCTACCCATCCGCTCATTCAACAAAAGTACAGCTCCAACCCAGACCAGACAACAACAAGCCGAAGAGAGCATGGATTTTTCAGCAAGTCGAATATCGCATGCTCTTATCGATATATTTGGTTAGAGTTCATATCGATTATTTGTGAACATCGAGCTGCTTTCATTTTGTTGATTATTAAAGTGCCCCAGTAGTTATTAATTGCTTATGGATCGCTATATTTATGTTAATCATTTTATTCTTAACGCAAATTGCTCATTCAAATTGTTATGCTCAATTTTGGAGTAGAGCATTTAAAAACACAGAGCAGCGCTGCTTCTGCTGCTTCTTCGATCATTTTGAATTTGAGGGTTGCTGTGTCGATGAGACAAGCACTTTGTATGGCAACGCTGCGGTGGTTGTTTGACGTTTCTTTTTGTGGTTGTTGTTCTTGCTCACTCTCTGTCTCGCTCTCTTGCTCTCTGAATCGAAGAGCGCGAGCGACTGGATTTGAGCGTAGAGTTGGCAGCGTGTCTTTTTTGGCTGCTGATCTGGCTGAAAAACAGCTAAATGCGAGATTTGCAGCTAGCTTAAAAAAAACTTAATAGCGTTTATTTACTTGTAGAAAAATAATAAGTACCCCTCTTTATATTGGTTATTTTATGAACAAACTCACAGCAGTGAAGAAATTCTAACAGAACACATGCATAGAACTACTTGCTCATATTTAGCTCTTTACAGTCGCTCTCAGTTTCTGGCTGCTTGCACAGTTCTCTTCAGTCGTTCTGTGCGGGAAGCTAGCATGGCAACAACATTGCGTGCAGCGCGCTCGCAGTCAGTGAGCGACCAAGAGAGTAAATTATACGCTCTCAGAGTGACAAGTCATCCGCATATAAATATCATTATTAACCGTTTGCTCACGTTCAGTTTTGTTATTCTGCTCGTTGAGCTCAGTTGGGAATGTGCTCAATGTACGTACGCCAATTCAAACGTAACAAAAAATATCCACAAAAAGCGAAATACCAAAAAAAAAATATATATATTTTACAACGTTAATTGTAAATGAGACGATAAACTGAAAGAAGTGCCGACACAAAACGATCAGAAGTCCAGCAAAAGTTTCTTCAATTTGTGCTCAACTCGTCAGTTTTTTTTGGATGTTGAGTGGCATTTTTGTGTGTGGCCAATAAGAACAGAAATCAGTAAATCCGAGCGAATATTAAACGCAAATTGAAGTGCAAAAAAAAACACTGATCGCAGCGCATTTGTTTATATCATAATTCTAAACAAATACTCGACAAAAAGGCAACAACACAATTTTCACTTTTTTCGAACGAGAAGTGCTTAAAACGCAGAAGCAAAAGACACCAACAAATAACTGTGCTCCACACACACGCACAAACATTCACTCTCAAGCAATAACGCTCACTCACTCACACTGGCGCAACCTCGAACGAGATTTGGAGACTAACGCGCGTGTGTGTGTAAGTGCTGTGGGACGTTGTGTGTGTGAGCTCGCCCCTCTTTACGTACAGGCGAGCACAGAAAAACAAAAGTTTTGGCGCCAAAACTTTGACGTTTTGCTTCAGCGTGCAATTTCGCAAACAAGTGTCCAAAGCGTAGGCAGCAAAACTGCGTCGCATCGCAGCCCAACACAAAAATACACCCAAAACAAAACTCTACAGCAACTGCAACACCAGTAACAACAACAACATGGTCAGTGCACGCGTTATCCATTCGGTTGTGCTGAGTGAATTCTGCAAGATGAGCGCCAGTCCAGCGGTCAGCCGCAATTTGGCCTGCGCCAGTAAACTGGATCACGTCAAGCGCAATCTCTTTGGCTCTGCAACGGCGCCGGCGACAGCATCGCTGAGGGATTCCAAAACGTGAGTGCAACAAAAATTTAGTACAGTGATCGCTGCCGAAATTAGAAGAGTTTGTTTTTTAGCACTTGCCGAAATTGTATTTATGCACAACAAATACAGTATGTAATTTTCAGTATATTTAACGACTTGATTTATTTACTTAAAATGCAGTTTACTTTTTTACACAATAAATATCATTTAGTGCTTGCCGAAATTGTAAATATCCCAAAATAAAATATAATATTTAATTTTGTGTGCATATTACAATTTGATTTATGACTTTAGCAAAATTTCTGTGAATCTAACGATTTCTGTATTTGAAATAAATTTAAATTTAAAATGCAGCACTTAATCAGTAATATTCAGACTCTATTTAGTGCTGCATATGAAATAAATTAATCAATTGATTACAAATAATTATTTAAACTTTAAAATGCGTGGCACAAGCGAAACCTTTTAAATATACCAGCGATCATTTTATTAAATTTATAAATAGAAATATATTAACAATTATATTCCACCTCAGCTGCTCCTTCAGCCCGGAATTGGATCGCTATCCGGATTATGCCAGCCAAAAGTGGGGCTATGATTTCCGTGCTGATCGTCCGCTCGGCGCCAATGCCAGTTTCATTTGGGAGCGTGTGAGTACGAAGGAATCGCACTTTGCACCACCGATGTATACACTCACCCGGGCCGCGCATGTGCGTCCCGAGTGCAGTGCGGCGCCCAGTCAAATGGAGGCATTGCTCACTGAACGTGCCGACCGCGAAAATATAATCAACTCCTCGCTGGACTCGAATACGGATACGGAGTACGATTCGCAGGATGAGTCGTTGACGCATGGTGCGTCCACTTCTTCGGCGGCTGCTTTGAGCGTTGCCTCCTCCACAGCCACCTCCTCCGCCGCAACCACATCCACATCCTCCCCCTCAACCGGCGGCGTCAGCAGCAATTCCAGTGCGCAACAGCAGCTGCGCAAACGACAGCTTAAAATCACAGGTGAGTTTCTTTTATACCCCTCACTTTCCAGTTCGCTTTTGTGTGTCCCCCTCCCACTTTCCCAGACGCTATGCCTGATTGCGCTCGAGTTGATGGCGTTCAGTTTAGTGTTGCTTTGAATGGCAACTAATATTACTCAATCTGAAAAACAGCTAATGCGTTGAGCAAACCTAGTCCCCGTCAAACCCAACTACTTCTAATATTGTATAGCTCGAACTGTTCAATGGTTTTCAAACCTATCTATCCATTAAAAAGTGATTATTTTTTGCTCTACATATACATTATTATTCAATCTAATTCAGATTCAGATCTCATCATAGTGTAGCTACAGCCTGCCAGTTCCCATCAAACCTATCTGCCGCTTAAATAACATTCCTCTTCTGGCCTAGGCTCTTTTCACTTTCAAATGTATAATTATATATACATTTCCATGCACAAATCAATGCTGCTCCTTCTATAGTTTGCCCTTTAATTGTTTCCCATTGTGGCACCCCTTTTTGTTTCCTATCCAGTTTTAACTCTCGCGTGGGCGTTACACAATCCGAAAACCAAAATTATAGTCTTAAGCCAAACGCAACTCGTTGTTCCTCAACACATATAATTAGCTTTGTTTTTATGTGATTTTTAGTTAAAGTGGGGGTTGCTTTTGTGGCAGGCAGATCGTTGCAGCTGTTTTACAGCGAACCCCCTCTTCCCCCGCCGTCACTGCTTTTGGTGTCAATGCACGCAACATCCCCGTGCGTCTGCGGGGGTTGATTTTCATATAAAAAAAAATAGATGCGATCATTGCATGCGGGCATAAAATGCTAACAGATGTGTGTGAGTGTGTGTTTGTTCGAGTGTGTGTTGGCTCTGCTTTTTGGTTGACCCCATTAGAGGCATAGATCTAGAGGGGGACAGAGAGAGAAAGAGGGAGAGGGAGAGGGGAGACTGCTTCAACTGCAGTTAAACAATGCGCCCGCCAATGCAGCAGCACTTATCAGGGAATGTTGATTGCTTTTGTATAATTCCTTTTTTATGAATGCCACTTGGCATAGTTATTAACATAAATATATAAAAAGCAGTAAAAAAGAATTGTCTGCGCTGGACAGCCCGCATTTTCAGGCTTTCGGGCTTTAGCCTTGTCTAGCTGTACTTTTGTGCAGCGAAGCCTACGAAAAGTTGCCCAGTTTTTGACAGGGCGTGTAATTTTATGCAGTCAGATCTACCAGACTACCTGGCCTTACCTTACCCTATTTGCTACCCTCTACCCAGTGTGCTGCGCAACCCTCGGCTGCGTCTGTGCCTGCCACGTGCCACAATCCACAAATTGAGTAGAAATCAAAATGTGCAAAAACAGGCGGCGCCTGCTGCTGCCTGCCACAGACAATATATCACAATTCAATAAGGGTAGCTGCTGCTGCTCCTGCTGACAACAGCTGACTTTATCCATGTGTGTGCCCAAAAATAATTACTAACTGTTTGTTTCTCTCCTCTTTGCAGAGTTTATGAAGGAGCGCAAGCGTCTCGCACAGGCACCCAAGAAAATCTCACCCGCCAAACGGATGCGCACCAATTCCGGCTCCAGCTCCATTTTGGGTGCGCAATATGGATGTCTGCTGAAACGTTCGCGTCACAACTAAAAATTTATTATTATGACCCGAAAACTCCACTCAATTTGCAATTTTTATTTGTAATTTTTATAATGCTGCTCCCACAACAGAAAAGAATTATGTTTAATTTTTTTTAACCACATTTCTAGCAATTTTTGTTTAAGTTTTTAAAGAAAGAAAAACAAACAAACAAACAGTAGGTACTCATATATAGAATTTTGTGTGCAGTGCAAGGGCGAAAGTTGCGAATATTAATTAATAGACTTTTTCTAGTTTAAAATGCCAGTTACTAAACGATGGATAAAACAACAAAATAAAACCAGTACTAGTACTAGAACAAACATTAGACTGTAAGCAACATTAAGTATCACCAGCAAGCTAAATGAAACTTTTTAGATTTCTCTAGTGAGAAATGCCATAAACTTAGTGATTAGTTCTTAACAACAAAAACAACAACAACAACAACATAACACTACTATTCTAAATTCTAATTGATAAACAACAAACAAACAAACACCTAGAGACACACTTTTGAAAAACAAACGAGAGAAAAAACACAAACTTTAACTACGAAATTTATAAGCTAGAACAAAACATTTGTAAAATTTCCAAACTGTTCAATTTGAACAGCAAAATTTTGATGTTTTCCTGTTCAAATTGGCAAAGTTTGAACTTAATGTTGCTCTGCTTTATTATTATTATATTTATATTGTAATTATATATATCTATATAATAATTGTTGTATTTTACATATATGTCAGAGCAGAGTTACATTGATTATTCCTAAAATTGAAAACCCTAAAACTAACAATTATAAATCTGATCTTAAGTCTGATTTATTTTTGTCTCAGTTTTTGCGGCTATTTGAAAAACTAAAGTCCTTTTTTCGACCAGTGTAAACACAACTAGAAAATTAAGTTTATTATTTTTGCCAATTTGTGCTCTTTTGATGATATGTATTTTTCCCTTAAATAGTATTACCAAAACTTCATAAATTGCCAAAATGTTTCACAAAATGTATAAAATCGCTTTCGATCGCATTGCCAAATTGTTTGGCAATTGATGAGAGTGATTTTAGCTTAACATGTACAAAACAAATGCTATACATTATAATTATAATTTAAATTCTACATCTACATACAAAAAACTATTATCTACGTAGGCAGAGCCTATATTATTGAATAACACTCACTTCGATCATCCTATTTGATAAGCTTTAGCATATAGAACAAACTCCAAAGTATTCACATAATATTTATATATATAATTCATATGTGTGTAAAATTTTTCAACTCATACTTACAACAATAAAAAAAACACCAGTAAACAAAAACCACGAAAAACAAAAGAAAAAAACTCAAACTATTTGCAATTTTTGTATCATCCAAATTTAAACTCTTATACGTATAAGAGTACAAACACGCATACACACATACATTTATATGTTGTTGTTTGTTTTTTTGTATTTTATTTTTGTAGACTTGTATTTGTTTATTTGTAACGACTTTAGTTTGTACATTTATTAAGTTGACTTTTGTTTTCCAATAAAACTTGTTTTTCATTTTTTAGTTGTATAATTTGTAATAATTTGAAACTGATATTCTCGATTAGAGCACTTTTACTTGATCGAATTTTCAATACTCGAGCTGCATGCATTTGCATACTCTTCCAAGCAAACTGTAACTGTAAACCAAGAGTAGGCAATTTCTGAGGAGAGGTAAAGAGAGATCATTGGCTTCCACACATTCAACACACGATTAGTCACTGCGCATCTTTATCTCGATGGACGCTAATCGGTTGGTTATTTATACAATTAAAATTCCGACGCGTAATAAAAATAATCAAATTGTGATAATTTAATAGACCTAATATCTGCGCGAACTTATTTAGAATTGTTGAGCAATTGATTTTATGGTGTTTTCGAGTGGAAAAGCGAGCAAAGCGCTTAATTTATTTTCGTTTTTTTAGCCACAATAAAGCTAAAGAGAGCATGATTTTCCAAGGCTAGTTGCTCATCTCTCCGAAAGTAAAGCATGAAGGGGAAAGAAAATGACTGCTGCTGCTGCATCAATGGCAAAGAGAAGCAAATAAATAAGAGAGGCTGAAATAAAGAGATACTGAAGTATCTGTTACGTTTTTGTTGCGTCGAAGATGGATTTAAATTCGCTGCTGCTGCTGTTGGTAAGTGAATTATTTTTTCTGTCAAAATTTGAACAGTTGTCTATTAGTTTTTTATTTTTGAGTTTATTTTGTAAAATTAAGTATGATTTTTTACTTACGACAAATACATTAATAATTTAAGTCATGCATGCGAACATAGAAATTGACTAACTGTAACTGAGTTCCACACACTCTCTTTGGTGTTCTTCCACACTATATATAGTACAATGAGTTATATACAAATATATTTGAGGATGATATTTAGCTTGCTCTAACTGTTATTATTTCCCCGTTGCCTTCTCCTCCAGCTGTGCTTGAATATGTTTGACATTTTGGCCTCCGCTGCTGTGGCTGTGACGCTGGAAGAATGCATTGATGGAACTCATCGAACGATATTCCAGATTATCGCTAATGTGCCAATCGACGCTGATGCTCTGATGTCGACCGACTGGATTGCGTATCTTTGTCTCGTTGTACTTTTCCAGCAGATGCAGTAGGCAATCTTTCGTTGTGTTCGCCGCCTCCTCGAGATTAACCGTTTGATGCGTATCGGGTAAACCGATTGGCACATCGCGACTCATTTGATTAATGCGAAATTTGGCCCGACGACTGCTCGCTGACTCGGTGTAGATGTGACTGGAAGTGGAACTGGAAGTGAGCGGAACTTGACTGAGACGGCTGCTGCTGCTGCTGCTGCTCGTCTGTGAGTTGGCCGTGCTTATGGTGTTCACTGTGGATTGACTGCGATTGTAGAACTGTGTTTGTTGTTTGCTGCTCCCGTTGCTCAGCATGGGCATCTCCTCAATGGACTGCTGCAGTCGCATCGCCAGCGAGCTGCTCTTCTGCTGCTGCTGCGTGGAAACACGACCCGTTGTTCTAGTGCTGCTCGTCGTGCTTCTCATGCTCGTGCTATTCGTCCATTTGCTGCCCATCTCCAGCTTGGAGCTGCTCTCTTCACTTGTTGTTGTTGTCGTTGCTGCTTTGTTTTCGCCTGCGCCTCCCAGCTTGGTGTTAATCTCCGCCAGCATTAAGAGATGATCGCTCAGTTTGCGTATCTCATCGGCGAGATTAACGCGCTCGCCGGAACTGCGTCTGCCCAGCAGATAGTTGGTGTCCGAGTTGCGGCGATCGAAGGTGTGCAGATAGCTCTTCATGCTGCGCTGCTTTTGGGCGCTGCTCTCGCTGCCGGAGAACTCGTCAAAGTGTTCGTTGAACAGATGCTGGGGCGTGGGCGTGGCACAGCCAGAGGCAGTTGCTCCTGTTGCGCCCGTCAAGGGAAACAGTTTCTCGCGGGATTCATTGATGGGCGTCGAGGCCACCGAGTGTGGACTGTCGCCACTGTGGCACTCCTCCTCCGCCGTCTCCGCCACCACCAACTCATCGGCCATCTCGTCATCGGTCAGTGTTGCAATCGATTCGCAGGGCGAAGGCGAACAAACTGCAAAACACGCAAAACGCAATTTTAAAGTCAAGCCTGGAACTCCTTAAATCACAGACAGATTAGTTTCTCTCTTTTTTTGGGTTACGGGTTACAATTTGACCACAACATCTTGACACCAAAATAATACACATAAATTAGACAACATGCTTATGAGACAAAAAAAAAAAACAGCCAAATTGGTTAGTTTTACGGAAAAGTAAGTAATGGATCGTAAACAGCTGTAGCCTCGATAGACAATACACTGCGAGAAAAGATCGTACTCTATGTGATGAGCTTTTTTATGCTGTTCTCCTAGGCAAGAAATTATTTACCTTCTTTTTTGCTAAAGACTTGTTAATCATTGAAAATTCAAATTCAGAATTAGATTCGAAAATAAATCGATCCGTTGAAATTCAAAATCGGCTCAGATTTGACCAATTTCAAGAAGTTTGAACTGACTTTCGAACAACTTGAGAAATTTAAATATTAAAATAGTTGTCAACATTTAATTTTGTTGTTGCATTTATTTTTAATTACTAATTGTTAATGACAAATTTCAAATTCAGTGATTAATTATTAATGACTGTTTTTAATTACCAATATTTAAATAATAGTTTAAAGGATATAAATATTGTTAAGAGATCAAATTTACATATCTTATAAGTCTATGAATATATACAATATACATATATATATATACATACATATATATATTATTAAAATAATATATTTTGAAAATAATTTCTTATTCAGAAGGATTGTGCAACATAAATAAGCTCAATGTTTGATGAGAAAGTGGCCCGTTGCATGAAATGATCTTTAGAATTTGACTTTTTTGTTGTTTGATTGTTGTCGATCGATGATGGGGGCTTACCTTATCCGGAATATATAGTTCTGAAACTGTGGCTAGGTGTTGAGGCTAAACTAGAACTAGTTAAGGATTATGTCTTTTGTGTATTTGTGTGTTTTTTTTTTTTGTTTTGTATTTGTTTTTGATTTTGATTTGGATTTGATTCGTAGTGCTTCGTATTTGAAAGAAGGTTTTTGTTCTGTTGTATTTTGAAGTATATATATTTTTTTTGTCATTGGCTGTCTTTATCACAGTGTCGAAACGCTAAGCAACTTACAAAACTAGGCAATTTTTTGTTTTTTATTGGTTAGTCGAGGTGGCATCCGCATTGAGGATGCGCTTAGAACTATGGTTAAACTTAACATTTAAGAAACACAACAACATTTATGTAAATACTCGTAAGTAATTGTTTCTGATTGTTGTTTGTTGTATTTGTTGTTGTTGTTTTTGTTGCTGTTGCTTGTGCTTTTGCTTTTGCTGTTGCTGTTGCTGCTGGCATGCTAATTTCTACTTTCTCTCACACACACACAACACACACAAAACATGATTACAATTTTAGCGCATGTTAACACAAAACATTAATTGATTTAAACTGAGAACAAGAGAGTGTGAGTGAGCGCCAGCTGGAGAGAGAGAGAGAGACAGAAACAGATAGAGAGGAAGAGAGAGAGAGAAAGAGAGAGAGCACGAGAGCACTTCTCTGCTTCTTCTCTCATCGAGCTAACTTGGCTTACAGTAAAAGTTAATAGAGAGAGAAACAACAACAATTAGTTTTACGCTTTTTCTTATATATATCTTTGCAGAGGGTATATGCATTTTGTGGTGAGGTTTGTAATGCAGTAAAGCAGACGTCGATAAGGTATATATATACATATTCTTGATCAGTCGAGTTAATGGCTTGGCATAACCAGTTCTATCTGTCTCTCTGTTTCCAAGCCATCTTTAGCCATCTCTTTGCTAAAAGTAGTACATACATAGAAGCTGGATCGGATTACTATATCTTAAAGCTGCCATATAACTAATCGGACTACAGATGAGTTCTTTTATAAGAAACCTTTTCTATTTGAGAAGATTTCCCAACCAAACTCACTTTTTATGCCTTTTATTTTACTGCCCACATTTGGACTAAAAATCAGACACATCTGATTACTATATCTTATAGCTTCCATAGGAATAATCGGTCGACAGATTAGTCCTTGTATGAACACCTTTTTTGTTTAGTAAGTAACCCTAACCAAACTCTCCCAAAATGATTAACCATATATAGATAATCAATTGCCTGAATTTCTGGTCAAATTTGGATGTCAGCAGTTTGACTAAGTTCTGGAAGGATATGCAAATTTTCGACGATGCCTAAGATACCCATTTGAACCTGTTTAAATGGAGTAGTAATTTTAGATACGACCACCTGGCTTCCACCTCTGCAAGGATATTTAAGCTTCGGCTAGCCGAGGCTAGATTTGATTACTTATTTTTTGTGTGTGTTTTTGGTTTGCTTTGAAAGTTAATTGTGTAATTTACAAATTGGTTGTGATTTGGGTGTTCCCTTTGGCTCATTTGGCTCAGTTTGGTCATTTGCCATGGATGAGGGCATGCCTGTCGCGCTGCCGCTGGGAGCCGGTGCCGCGGCAGTACTCACCTCGGGATGAGGAGATGCTGTCCGGGCCGTGTTGGTGGCGCGGATGCGTATAGCTTGTCTCATTCAGCGGAGCTATCACATTGCCCTCCACATCAAAGACGTAGGGACTGTTCGGATGCGTTTCCCAGCGCACGATGAAATTCTTTAAATTATCCTTGGTGGCATCCAGCTCTTTGTTCTGCAAAGGCAGGCAAGCATTCAATTTTTTATAGCAGTCTGGTTTTATTTTGTATTTTTTTTGGTGGTGTTTACTTTTGCGCTTTTGCCTTACCTCCAGCTTTGCCAGCTTCTCGCTGTCCTCATCCTGTTCCGTTGTTTCAACGCCGACGTCGTCGTCGTCCTCATTATCATCTGCATCCTCGATTGTTTCCGTTGAATCCTCTGAAGACTCCGAGGCTAAAGTTATGGGCGACTCTGACTTCAGGCGCGTCTTCCCGCTAGCTGTGGAGGCAGTCTTTGCTACTGTTGCTGCTGCTGTTGCTGTTGTTGTTTTGGGCGTGGCTGGGGGATGGTGTTGCAACCATTTGTGCTTCACACAATCGGCAGCTGTCATGCGGGTGCTGAGTGAGTGTGTGTGGATAAGAAATCATTTTGGGTTGATTAAAAGCTGCTGCCACATTTATATGGCGAGACACTAATTAAGAATATACATATAAGGATATATACGCACCTCAAGTCCTTGGCAAGGAGCTTGGCTATGAAATCCAGGCACTCGGGGGATATGCCATTAAAGCATTCATCCTCGAAATCGTATTTTGCAATGGTAACATTTGACATTGTTTCAATGTCGTTCTCACCCATGAACGGCGACAGACCAGAGATGCTATTGTTGTTGGTGTTGTTGTTGTTGCATGTGTGTGTTGGTGTGCGTGTGGAAAAGTCAATAAACATGAAATGTAAAAGCAGCACACAATATAAATAAACACATAAAAAGAAATAAACAGCAGCAGCAGCAGCAGCTTTTAATTAACTAAATTAAATTGCTGTCGAGGAAAGGGGCTCTTTAGTTGGGTCGGGGTGGAATTTGACTTCAAGCACCTTCCTTAACATTGCTTAGACTTTGATTATTTAATTCGCGACTACCGTCATTTTCACAGATTTTTAATTAGTGTACTTTGCTCGTTTACTTGGCAAAAAAATAGCCAAAATCCCCCCTTGGCAAGTTTTGATTAAATTTTCAAGTATCTTGGAAAAAATGGAAAATGTGAGTCTCAACTGTGATTACATATTTTTAAAGAGTACTAGTTTCAAAATGTATGAAGTGCTTTTATATTAAACATAGAAGTTCCTTTCTATTCCCATTCCTACTATTCAAAGCAAGTTTTTCTTTTGCAATTATTTTCTTGTTTCAATTTCCAAACGTTTTTATTGGCTATTGCCAAAGGTGTAAAATTTTATTGTTAGATAGTCGATAAGCTGTCTTTAAGATAAGGACTCAAAATCTTCATAGATACGACGTAAAAAAATCGCTATAGCCTCTAACTACGGGATATGGGAATTGATATTTTAGCCTTTTTAGCTGCAGAGTGCAATGGCCATGCTATAAACCCACTTTAAGTTAGTTTGTTCAGTTTATAACTTTTGCTGTATTTAATCAGAGTAATAAAAACTGTTTAGCTTAAGACGCGATTTCTCGAAAAAGGTGTTCAGCTTTTAATATTGATTAAAAAAAGCCTGCATAACATTGAATATAGTTGGGCAACTTAGCCCCTGATAATACCTATACCAATATCTCTCACAGGCACCAAATCTAATAGGTTGTTTAATGGCAACCTTTTTAAATGGTCAGGACACGTCCAAGCCCCACCCCTAAAATAAGTTTGTTAGCCTGGCCAGCTCTTTGCAGTCTACTTACAGCACATAGCTAATGACGCCAACGCTCCACATGTCAGTGCCATACGAGATGCAGTCAAAGTTGACAACCTCAGGCGCCACAAACTCAGGTGTGCCAAAGAGTACCTGGAAACGAGTTCCAATTAGAATTGCTTTGCATAATTAACTTTTGGCTTTTGACATACTCTCAAGCGCTTGTCTGGATCGAATTTGCGTGCCAGTCCAAAGTCGATTATCTTGATGCGATTGCCCTTTTGTGAGAGCACCAAAATATTCTCGGGCTTCAGATCCAAGTGTATAATGCCATTGCCGTGTATAAAAGCCATCGCTTCGCACACCTGTCGAATGAAGACACGGCAAACACGCTCCGTCAACACGAATTCATCGTCCACAACACGATCGAAGAGTTCGCCACCCTCAATGCTGGCAGAAAGTAGAAAAAATAATACATAAATAATCTAAGCGAATGTTTGTAGTTTTAGAAATGAACATTGAACACAAAACAAAAACAAAACACATGCAAGCAAGAGCCAAGACAAATAGTTAAAGCCAAGTTATAAGCTCATTCCAGTTGGCTTACCTGGCACCAACTTTTATGTTATTTACAAGAGCCTATGCATTGGATGCCATAACACGAAAACCAGATAATACATGAACATCAATCCATGTGGATTGAGTAATGCCCATTAACTTGGCCCACTTCCAACTGCCAAGCATTATCTTGACAAATCTGTTGAAGATAATGCTTAGCAGCGGGGTTCAAATAAAGACAACTGGGAGAACAGTTGATAATCAAAGTTTTCTTTTTGTTCTCCTTAAGTTAATGCGTTTTACTCTAAAAAGCTGGGCTGACTACTGATTCAAAGCTATTTAAAACGAAACTTCACTTAAATCTAGTACGAAATATATTGAATTGCAAAATATTGCAAATTAACGTTTAAATACTTTATGTTTTAAGGTGCTTTCAGGTTTTGGCTACTCAATTAGTTTTCGAACAATTTCATTTCACTAAATCCCTTCACAGGACAATCGGCTTATATTATCATTTGGGGAATTTTATACCCTGAATCCATCAAAAGTGGTAAAAAGATATGATGCAGTTGTGCTAGGAATGTAACAGGCAACTCTAACTCAATAAAGTATATATATTCTTGATCAGTTGAGTCGAATTAGCCACGCCCGTATGTCGGTCTATATGCAGATTAATTTTATATCGATACTTATCGATTTCCAATGGCAATAAATCACACAATTGATTTTATATAGCCAGAGATATAAATGTGGGTGAACTGTTCAAATTTCATTTAGGTCGGATAATAAACACAGATCATATTTAAGAGGGTATTTGCTTGTCGAGCTCTCCCGTTTACAGCCTTCTAAATTGTTTCAGCTTCAATTCTCATTCATATGTATAATCGATGTGATTTTCTGTAACCAGGCACAGCTGCAAAATATTTATATATTTTTTGCTTGACAGTGAAATGAAATATTTACTAAGGCCCACAAAATCTGACAACTATTTCAAAAAGCTACAATCAAAATATTATTGTGTGTATCTCTGTCTGTCTGTGTGTGTGTGTGTGTGTGTGTGTGTCTAGAAATAATGTAAAATTTTCATTACTAAAGGCAAAATGGACAATTCGCAAACATGTTTTGCAGTTTGTTAAGGATTTTCAATTGTCTTGTGCAAAAATGTGTTTGCTGCATTTTATGAATATGCAAAATGCCAACAACTTTTGCAAGTAAACAATTAAGTTTGCTGCCGGACTGATAACAATAAAAACAACTGTCAGCTTCACTGTCTTCACTGTCGAGTGGTTTGCTTGTGAGTAAATAATGTTGTGCGACACAAGATACTTGTGACTCAAGACTCGAGACTCGTGACTCAAATTGTTATTGTGGTCGTTGTGTGTTGCTATAGTTTCTATTGTTGGACTGTTAGTTGCCTGGCTGGCGAATGTGGGTCAAGGTCATGGCTTAATCAGTACCTGACTCAAACGCTTTTATGGCCCTCTTTTTGGATATGTGCCCAAAGTGAGACAGACAGACAGACAGACAGACGGAGACGTTGTCTGTTTTCATTAGAAACCAAAACAAGATATAAAAATAAATATAATAGATCTATTTGGAGTTTGGTTTAACCTGTTGCTTACGGTTTTTTTCTTTGCGCTCAGAGTGCTCAATGATAGAAAAGGGACAAACTTTTATTGTTGTGCGTGTGTGCGAGTGTGCGTGCGTGTGTGTGTGCGTGTGTGTTTGGGGGGAAAGTCTAAGGAACTTTACTGCTTTACGATAATGTGCGTACGTGTAAATCGTATTTTATGCACATTTCCCGCTGATTGCAAGATATTGTGCTCCACACACAACAATGTACATAACAACAACAACAACAATAAGCACAACAAACACAACAACTACAACAACAACAACAACAATAGAAATACAAGTAGAGAACTAGCAAAAGTTAAGAGGAAGTTTGCCAAAGTAGTTGTAAGTTGTAGAAGTAAAATACACACAAACACAGACACAACAACAACAACAGCAACACATACAAGCGACACACTTATACGACATACACACACACATATATATATATATATGTATACGTAAATATATGCATAAATAATTTCTAGTTTTTTTTTTTTTTTTTTGCTTATTTTCCTTACAGTTCCAGGACGACGCACATCATTTTCTGATATTCGTATGCAGCATACAATTGTATAATGAGATGATGTTGCAATGAATTCATAATCTCCACTTCCCGCTCCACGTTCCGCTTGTCCTCCCGCTTGGGTATGGGCACAAATTTGGCCGCCAATTGTATGCCACTTGTCTTGTCCTTGCACTTGTAGACGGTGCCGAATTTACCGCTGCGAATTGGGTTTGTATCCATGTGAATTAGCATTTCATGCGATTTTTCTTATTTGATATGGGGGTAGGTGTTGTAGGGGTTGGGGGTAGGGGTTGCTGAGTGTGGCTTTTCATAGTCATATTACTTACCGTCCCACTTCGCCGAGCACGTCGTACAATTTATAAGCGTCCACATTGCGGTTTATGGTCACATCGCGCATTGGAAATGCCGGCTCCAGAACTGAGAACAGAAACAGAAACAGAAGTCAGAAGGAGTTGGACATAAGTAAGTGTTTCTATGGGCTATAGCAAATATCTGGCATTTGTGGCATAAAATTTATGATTTGTTTCTGATACCCTCTTATCATTTTATAGTGCTCAAACTAAATTGAAAATACAACTCGTTTTGTCCTTCACTTGCACGTGTGTATTGTATGTATTTATAAGTAGTAAATATATAATCATATAATCCGCAATGTCAAATATGTTCTCTATTTGGCAAATATTGGCAAAACATGTAACTCAACATTCAGCATCGAGTGCTGCTTGAGCTCTTAACTTTAGCTGCAATCCTTCCTTATTTTCTTTTAGGAAAGCAAGTTTTCATTTTTTGCGTCTGATTTTTCTATTCACTAGCCAAAAATGTCCAACTTGCTACATGCTGCATCATATCGAGTGCCACTCGCAACGGCTCTTGAAATATTGCATTCAATCATTTTCATTGTGAAATGCATTTAATATCGGTTATTATGGTCATATGTTTCCCCCATCCTGCTCAACCAGAGGAAGCGTTCTGCTTGTGGGTGTATATCGAATACATTTTTGGTGTTTTGTGTATTGGGTTGCTTCTTATTCAAAAGGAAACCCTTCTCAAAATGCGTGTGGTTGTTGTGCTTGGTTGCAAGTTGCCAAACAAATAAGAATGACTTCATTGAATTGAATTCAATTCAGCAGTCAAGGGACACACAACGAGCACAACCACCGCCAGAAAGAGGACGACAAGGACAACGATGACTAACTCAAAATGCGATATTTAAATGAATGTACATATCTCGATGTGCATAAACTTATACATATGTTGTAGGTGCGCCTATTGTGTACATAAACCATATTCTTTTAAAACCCTGCATCCCAAGGGTGCTTTGACATAGAAACCAGGTACAATAAAATGTGTACTGCATATATTATTAAAAAGAAAATATTTAACTAAATTTGTTCGAGTGTAAAAGTTTTTGTTCATGTGCAGAATGTTTCTTTTTTGTATAAAGTCTGATAGTTTTCAAAAAAGGGAACGAACAACGAATGCACCTTAAAATACCTTAAAATATTAACTGAATAATCTGATAGTTTTCAAAAACGCTAAAGCACACAAATAATTTGATTTCAGTAATATGCATTTCGCACAATTTACTTTTATTAATATATATTTTAAGCTGTCAAAAAACCTCAATGCAGAGTATCACCTAATCGAGCATGCCCTGTTGTCACCTTTTTTAGTTAGTTTGTTTTTCTAGATGTTCACTTTTGCATTTTAGCATGAAACGAGAGCCGTTCAAATTGACATTTGGCCACACTGAGTGCTCCATCGAGAATTGAGCAATGCAAAAAATTATTTAAAAGAAATCTGTTTGAATTTGCAATTCAAATTATTGATAAACTGCAAATGTGAGCACAGCACGTGCTAACGGCTCTATTGATCACCCTCTCTCTCTCTCTCTCTCTCTCTCTCTCCCTCTGTCTCTGTCTCTGTCTGGTGTAGCTTGTTTTAAGCATTTGAGATGCGTTTATAAACGCTAGCAGCTGAAAGAGCTCAATTGAATGTCTGCTCTATTAATATGCAAATGCTGCACATAAGTATGCTACGAAAATGAACGATAAATCTTTAAAATCAAAGACGATGCCATAAAGCCCATGCAAGTGTGCAAAAGTGTGTCTGTGTGTCTGTGTGTGTGTGTGTGTGTGTGTGCCTGTCTGTGATTATTGGTGTGTGTGAATCGAAGCGGAAGAAGTGTGCTCGCGGGGCGCAACAGTCATCGTCAGAAACTTGGCAAATTCAAAGTGAAAGTTGAATAAAGGCATATGAAGCATATGCGAATGCGAGTGTGTATGTGTGTGTTTGTGTGTGCCTTGCTATTTGTGTGCAGTGAGTGCACTTGCGAGTGTGCAACTTGACGCCGTCTAACTATCTCTCTCTCTCACCTTTTCTCTCTATTTGTCCGTTGCGCATCCCTAAACGGCTTTATGGCTGAAAATTTATGCACGTCTACTGCAGTTTTTCTCGTGTGTGCGTGTGTGTTTTTGTCTGTGTGTGTGTGCGTGTGTGTTTTCTGAGTGCACTCTGCCAATAATGCGCACAATTTAAGTTTTAGCAAATATGACGCATTCGAATTACAGCTTTATTCAATTGCTATCTGAAATCTCATTTGGGGGCGTCTTGTTGAGCAAAAGTTCATGTGTAAAAATAAAATCGGTTTTTTTTTGTGATCATAATTTACGGCCAGATAACGGGACAACTCAAATATTTTCATAAATTGCACGCGTGTTTATGCACAAAAGGCAGTCTTCAACACACACTCACACACACATAGAGAGAGAGAGGTATGAGTTGCAGGTAGCTTCGCGCAGGTAACACATTCATTTCCGGTTTGCAGCTCATGAATAAATGAATTTATATCGACTCTGCTTGGCAGTTGAACTGCAACGCATACTTTCCAGCACGTATCCACTGCCACATAGACACACTGCGAGAAAAACGGGTTGCTTAAAACGTATAAAAGAATATTCTAACAAAAAATATACATATAAAATCGATGTGTAAAACAAATATCCTTTAAAAATGTCATCTTTCAGCTGAAATATATTTTTAATAGTTAGAATCAACAATGATGAGTAGAAATTAATCTGATTACTCCATTTAATGCACCTAATTTTTTTCAGTGTGCCTCCTCCAATGCTGTGGCTGCAGCTGTGGCCCAGACTTAGCTCAGCTTGTTTGTGCGAAATTCGATTGGATTTGGATTGCTTTGGGTGCTGCCTGACGCTGCTGAGGCTTGTGACTGGCCATCGAGTGCACAAATGTGCTTATAAACGCACCCAAATGGAGTCGAGTGGCTCTTATTAGATGCGAGGCATCTCTGCAATTGCCATCGATCTATTGCGCTCTCTGGCCTGAGCCCATGAATAACCAAGTAGTTGTAGTTTTTACTGCTTGAATCATAATTTAAAGAGGTACGTTATCTATCTAGGTAGAGACACATACATATATCAAAGTGCATTCATTTCATTTTTTAATATCACACGAGTGGTTTGAACTTTATGTTTTGGCTGAAGTGGTTGGAAATATTTGATTTGGGCGCGCTTCTGTAAATTGTCGGTTGTATGATTAAAATCGTGATAAGAAAATCATGAATGAATGGCTGCAATATTTCAGCTCTCCTCAAAATAATAATCGGATCAATATTAATGCTTTTATAATTTGTGAAGAAAGAAGAAAGATAAGTTCTGCAGCGAAAGATTAATTAAATTGAATTCGAGAACAAGTGAAAAATGAGTTTTGCCTGCCACTGCAGAAATGATCTTTCTTTAATTCTATCTTATATTCCACACCTTAAGCCACGCCCCTTCGTTGTGGTAGTGTGGGCATTTAATGGAATTGAGGAAATGCCACTCGTTGCAATTCGAAGAAGAGAGAAACAGTTTGACAAAGTTAATTTATGCACAATATCAAAAGAGAACGATTTAAAAATGGCAAGTGGCGACAATCAAAAAAGTGTTGGTGTGTGTGTGTGTGTGTGTGTGTGTAGAGTGGGAATGGAATTAAAAGATGATAGATATAGATACTATGTGTAGCATAGTATATTTGCATGCACTCTGATTCATTTGAGTGCCGTCGTCGTCTGCAGATAGTGAAACGAGTTCTTTTTGTGCGAACGCCAGCAATTTTTCTGATATGAAAATCAGCAGTTTTTCTTTGCATTGCCAAGCTCACTTTCCCCCCCCCCCCCCCCATAAACTTTTCGCTTTTCTTTTGTGCATTTAGCAACTGTTGACAATCTGGCGAAGAAGCAGCCAGCAGCGTCTTTCCTTTAACTTCACATCATAAAAAGTAAATCGTTGCAAAGGAAGCGTTTAAAAATATTTCTCTGATTTTACGCAATTTACATTTTTTTTTTAGTATCGTTGAAATTAATGAAAAATGTAAGCCCTGGAAAATGGTGTACAACAAATTGTACAGCACTTGCAAACTGTTGCACATCAAAATGATAACAGTACACACACAGTACACACATACATGCAAAAAACAATATTAATGTGTCGCATTATGCATACGACACGTGTGGCACAAGCAAAAAAATATGATGATTCTTTTTTAACAGGCGCGTTTGCATTTTAATATGAGCGTTAAAAGTTGTGACGATGGGCTGAAGAGGGCGTGGCTGGGTGGTGGGATATATGTATATATGTGTGTGTGGTTTATAGGTTTTTAATAACACTTTTTATACGGCCAGCAGGCGCACAACAAAGCGTCTCGTGTTGGTCGCTTGTAAGCCCGAAGCCAACGTATGTCAAGCATTTAATGGGCGACGATATAAATGCAAAACTCGGTGTATTTGCGCAAAGATTAAGCAAGTTTTGTGTTTTATGCGGCGGTTAATATCTAAACAAGTGCAGACGACAAAAACACTTTAAAGTGTTCCCAGAAACCAATTCGTCGGAATTTCGATTAGTTTTACATTTTCTAAAGTCAAATCAGTTTGTCAAATCGGGGCTGTCAGATTGGAACTTAAATTTGCATTGCAGTTGCGTTGACCAATTTGATTGAGTTGGTTTTTATTTGTTATTGTAATTTTGATCGAAAATCAAGCTATTTTCTTCTCCGTATATATTCAAAAAATATTATATACAGCCAATTTTTGGGTCTAAAGCTTTTGGAATCACAACACCAAAAATGTATTATTTTTTTGTTTGTCTGACTCCAAATAATAACCAACATCGCAGTTGACTAATGGCGAAAGCCCAATGATAAATGACCCACGAATAAAAAAAGCATTGCTGCATGATATGTGATTGTAGTTGTAGTAATAGTTGTCGTTGCTGTCGCTGTTGATGTCGTTGTTGTTGTCGTTGTTGTTGTTGTTGTTGTTCTCGCCTGGTCCGTGCACTTTAATCAGCCTAAGTGCTGGCATCAGAAGAAGAAGAGGCATAAAAAAATACACGAATGGAGCAAAATTAAAAATGGTAAAAGTTTTGCTTGTTTGCTGCTCGGTTGGCTGCTGCTGCTGCTGCCATTTCAACTGCGGGTGCTGCTGCTGCTGCTGCTTTTGAAATTGCAACTGTGGCTGCCATTTCAAATTGGTTATTACACGGCACACACACACACACACACACAGACATAGACACTCTCCGATTGTTTGTATCTGTGTGAATGCAACGTGCTGACACATGCTGCAGTTTCGGCATTTCAGTTTTACTATTTGTTTGCATTTCCACTTATTGTTTGCCTCGTTAAAAAACCGAAAATAAGAGTTGCATCACGATTTTCCCTTTTTTTTAAAGCCAGACCTATTTTTGGATGTTTGTTATTGCCATTGACATATGAGTGTGGTTTATGATTTCATCATCACCATCATCATCATCATCGTGTTGGTTTATACACATGACTCTTGACCCAGTGAGTGCACAACTTTTACTACCATTGCACTCATTATTTTGAATTTCGTGTATGAAATATAATGCGAGTTTTGTGGTTTAAGTAGATAAATTGTTTAAAATTCATTTATCTATTTGGTTTTGCAATTAAGTCAATTTAGCTCAAAAAACAACTATTATTATTTGCAAATTAATGAATCATCATATTAAAATCCAAAACAAAGTTGTGATTTAATTTGAAACTGATTTGTGACTAATTAAATTTGGAAACCACAATATGTTTAGTATTTTAAGCAATAGTCTACAGATTTAAGAATAATTTAAGAATGCTCTACAAGAACTGTTTTTTTTTTTTTAAATCTAATACTGAGGTGCTTGTTAACATAACCTACAATTAATAATCAAAAATGCCAAAGACGACAATTTATTTCTTTCAATCGAATGCGTTGCGCTTTCGTCTTTAAGATTTGTGTTTGATAGAATTAAATGATAAATGACGCATCAAAACTGTCTGCAGAATATTTGATTACATATAATATTTGCTGCTTTTTTTCCTTTTTGTTGTTAAACAAATTCGTGCGGTTCAGCGAACAGGCAACAAATCAATACACACCACAAAAAAGGCCAAACAAAATCTATTAAAACATGTGCATGAATATGTAGCTGCGATACAAATGTATCTACAGCGATATGGCTGGCACTGCGACAGTAATTCATCATCATCATTTTTGCGTGGCATTCGTGAAATCCACGCTGCCACGCCCACGAATATTTTAGCATAGCTCAAGCGTAGCTATAAAAAGAAAGATGAAAATCGTAATGATAAAATGAAAAGTAATAATCAGCGAGCTGAAACCTTTAATGGGTCTGGTGAAAAAACCACACGCCACATGAAACGGTGGCGATGTATATGTGTGTGCGAGTGTGTGTGTGTGTTAAGCGGCTGTAATGCACTCTCAAGTGTTTCAGAGGCCAAGTCTTGGCATGCGAACTTCTCAACTTTATGTTGCATACTTTTGTGGGCCACTTTCATTGCCCATTGACATTTAAATTTATGCGTATGCGTACATAGCACAAAAAACATCAGAAAAAAAAAGTGCCAACTAGCACAGGCGGGTTCTGGGACTGTGGTTGCTCATAAGACTTTATGATTCTAATGCCGCTTGCCAATTTAAAAGTTGCTCCAGTTGATTACAAGTTAGCATTGCAAGCGGGTCAGTTGGCTTTCTCATTAAATTTGCCAAGCTAAACAACTGAGTAACTTAATTATAGCTTATTCTAGCATATGAGATATATTTCACAATAATTTCACAATAATAGCAACGAATTTGCAGAAAGTAAAAGTAGCAAGACTTAAATATCGATTTGATTCAAGATAAGTGAAAGCTTTTAAGAGTTTCTAACAAATTTTCGATTATTTATTCAATTTAATTTGTCACCTATTTTCCTGGTTCATTTTGGAAATATCTTATAATTAGTTTAGATATTCTCAATATTGATTTATTACGCTGACTAGCTGTTTTTGTGTAGAGTATTTCCAACTCATATACAAAGACTTTTGCTTCCCTCCAATATTTTCCTTGATATTTTCTTCTTTTTTTGCTTGGCAGCAGAAAATAAAATTAGCATTAGTAATTTGTATGCATGTGTCGCGCTCTTTTGTATGTGTGTGTGTGTGAATTGTACAAATTGACTGCTGCCTGGTAGAATTTTCATTTTCATTTCTAATTTGCTTATTATATTCATTTGCATTGCTGTCGTTTTCATTAAGTGCGAAATTTCATTCAGATCAGACTTTTGACTAAACAAGTTATTTCTATTCATTTCAATTATGCGATACGAGTTGCCTGTTCTATGTTTTCATTTTTTGTATACTTTATTTGGCATTCTTTGGTCGTAGAGTTCATTAAGCTGTTTAATTTAGATGGGTCATGGCATAAAACCTGGTTGACAAAAGGCTTTGGGGGTTCGCAAGCACTAAAAGCATTTCTAGCTCGCACATTTCTTAAATTGTTTTTCACCAACACTCTGTGGTTATTCAACACACACTCAAACACACACACACACATACCTCAGACACACACTGGCCAAAAGCTTTTTGGCGTCTTCTTCTATGCGCATTCACATGGTTTTTAGCCAACCCTAAAACACATTCATTATGCCAGCTCTTGTGGGCAAAAATCGTGTGTGCATATTTCGCGCTTATGTATAATCAGTGGGAGTTTTCAGATATCGTTGTTGCCAAAGTTTTTGAGCAGCGCTTAAGGCAAAGTGCCATAAAATTGAAATCATGTGAAAAGTGCCTGTCGACATGACGACAAACAGGAGCCAACGCTAATTGATTGATGTGAGCACAGCAATTTCAAGGCAATTTCAAAGTTCAACAATGGTTCAACAATGCCAGAGCATGGCCCCAACAACAAGCTGACAAAGCGACAATACGGCACGGAGACAGACGCAGACGCACAGATGTCAGACCACACACTCACACACACACACACACACATCTACGAGATGAATCCAAAAGGGCCAGCTGACAGCTGGAAAAGATAAACACAAGAGACACAAGACTTCAACGACTTGCCAACATGTCCATCTGCCCCTGTCCGCCCTGCCTTCGTCTTCATCTCTATTTCATTCATAGTCTACGTCTCCTTTTTCATCGTTGCATCACTCAGCTGTTTTTTTTTAGCTGCAATCACTGCGTTTTTTGCGGCATACTCTCCATTCCTTTATTATGTTATTCTAAAGCAGAAGTGAATTAACTTATTGCATATTTTTTTTAGGTATCGTGAAGCAGCCTCAGGATGTAAGCTGTTTGGTAAATGGAATTCCCTTATATCGAAATATAAATTCGACTTTTTTATGTGCACTTATTGGTTATTATTAATCGTACATTTTTTTATTATTATTTATTAATAACGCATTATTTTGGTTGAAGTCTTTTTTTATGTTCCACAATTTATATATATTGTTTTCAATTTAATTTTAAGCGTATTTCAACTTCGGCAACTTGAAGATTAAGCTTCCGTCTCGCATTGGTTTCTCTTCTTTTTTTTTCTGCCACGTCAGCAACAGGAGCTGCTGCAACAGCGAGTCCTTAACTAAACGTGGCACTCGCATACAAAATGCAAAACAATTTTATGCCTGTCTAACGATGTATACGGCATACGTGGCATCGCTTGGCTATAGGCACAGATATATAAATATAGATATACAAATTCGAGGCAAAGATCGTGTCGCAGTGAACTCATTAAAAGTTTGTTTAGCTAAGCTGCAACAAAACGGCAGTTGCGACAAATGCTTAACGTTGCATATATTTAAGAAAAAAGTGAGGAGAAAACTGCACTGCCTAAATAATACACAGCCCGCAAAAACGCATTCAGATATAAACATGCACGTAGACCAGGTAACCAGCAGGTAGACAGCGTTTAATTAATTTAATGAGCTGGCATTGCGACAGCACGTGGCAACAACATCATCGCAGTTGTCTGCTGCAGTCTGTTAATGACTTATGAGGCAGCCGCAGACTGCTGCCTGCTGCCTGCTGCCTGTAGCTCGTTAGCGCAATAGCCAAATATGGCTAACAGGCGCTCAGCTAACGGGCCAACAGGCTACCTGGCTACCAATATTTTGCCATTGAACCAGTGAGCTACGTGAAGAGCTTCCCTCGCTGGAGCACGACAGGCGCTTAGTTAATAATTGGCATTTGTGGTGACCAAAGCGCAGAGCGTATTAATTTATGCCACATACGCATACGCCATGTTGTACACGCACACACAGACACACACACACATACACACACACACACACACACACGCACATTACATGCCATTACCACAAAGCAGCCACGTTGAGTTAATGATGCCGTCGACTAAAAGCACTTTTCATGCGTGCTTTGGGATTTGGTTTTCGCTTTAGCAGCGCTCTCGTGTATCATAATTTTGATTAAAACGCTGCAGTTACTAAATGGTTTACTGAATAAAGGGTTTTTGAGTTTTATACGTTGTCATCACAAAAACAAATCCTTTTATCTTAAAAGCTGTCCGCTGCCATAACTTCGTCAAAATTGAACCGATTATCAACAACCAGGGCTTTTTGACAATGTGACTATGTTTGACCATGAGACTATTTTTAAAGTTAAAAAACGCGATTACAGTTCGAAATTCATGATCAGTTTTTATCCCAATTAATCATAAGTTGACACCAAGAAAATGGTGCAAAACCGATTCTTAAATTTGATTAAACTAAATCGTTGAAAAATCCGCTTCTTAAATATTTGTATCCGAGCAATGCAATCCTTGTCCCGATTTTGCCAAAGCTTTGCTTTTGATAAATATTATTTTTAGCATTTTCGTAGGAACATTTCCAAGAAACTTTTGCTTCTTCTAATTAGACTCGTGGCATGGCAACGCATTCCGCTTTAACTGCCCGAGCACATTTCCGGTACGGGAAAACCACTTGAAAAGAAGACATTGTGGCCAGAGAGCAGCCACAACAAAAAGGAGAAGCCGACGAGCAGAGCAGCAGAAGAAGAGAATCAAAAGCGCTGGCCAGACAGTCATCGAGGGATAAGCTGGCAAGGTGACAAGGGGGGTGGGTTGAATAGCAGAAGCATTTTGTGGCTGCTTTCAGAGCTCATCGCTGGCGTTTGCCAACATTTGGGGAACACATATTTGCACTCAAACTGAATTGAATTTTAGGCATAATCTAATAACAACTGGGAACAGCCAGCTTTTTTGGCCAAAAAGGAAATGCATGTTGAGTGGTGGCCAGTAGCAAGTAATGGAATGGGGGGGGGGGGGGAGAGTACGGTGTTTGGTATTGCTGAATTTGTTGACTGGCGCAGCAGGATAAATCAATTAACGTGGCACAAACAAAACAATTAATCAAGATGCAGGTTTTTTAGTTACATATGCAGACAGGAAATGAGGTAATTGAATGGCCATCGATTCAATGTAGCAGTGAGTGTATGGGTGTGGCAATGTGGGTGCTGTTGGGGCGCGATCAGCAGCTGCAACATGTTTACACGCGCACAGCTGACAACAATTTGTTAAAATTTAACGCTTTATTTACTGCTGACTGGCTGAATTGCCTGAATGCCGAAATGCCCGAATGCCTCGGTGCCTGGGTGCCTGGGTGCCTGTGCTTGGCTGCCTGCCTGCCTGACTAGCTAACCCGGTTTGGTTTCCTCCTTTCCTCCTGGCTGGACAACGTGTCCACATTTGACATCTCTAAATAAAGTTTGCCGTCTAGCTACGTGTGGCAAACACGCTTGACAATTTAATGGTGTTGAGGTTTTTTATGCAATACGCTCGCTGCACTTGTTCAAATATTCAGTAGACTGCAGCCAATGACATGGCCAGAACAGAGTTTCAGTTTTAGTTTTTAAAGCTATACTGCCACAGCTGCGACTGGCTATTTAAATTTGTCAGAAACGCTAAAGAACTCAGCTGAAATTATCAGTTTATTCCCAATGGAAAAGCAAAACTGCTAGTTTCATTTTCGACATTATTTATAAGTTGCTTGACATATCAGATAACCGGTGACTTTCAACCGATAAGGTTATATTCAAAATTTCCAGGAATTGATATTATTCTGTTATAATTGCCAATATATGTGTGTATAGTTAAACTACTGTATTGATAATATTCATAGAATATGGGCTTAATAAACTTGTGCAGAAATATGTAACAGGCGGAAGAAATCTTCTCCGAATCCAGAAATCTTCTTGATCAGAATAGACAGCTGAGCCCGTGTGCCTGTCTATATAAACATGCCAATCGATTGTGATAATTTATTTCACTTTTCGATAATTTCTATGCGTTCCGTATATCGAGTAAAATCGATTTGCGATAGCAATTAAAACCCACATGCCATACGACTTCTCCCAGTGGAATTTTATTATTGTTCCCATTGTTTGTTTTGGACCTGGTTAACAATCAGTTTTATTAAAATTCATTTCAAAAATGTAAGTTAAGCATTGGCTTCAGCGAGCTCTTTAAGCTTGAACAAATACATTCCAATTTAAGTTGTTCTTTGTGTAACCCACACCAGCCACGAAACCACAGTGGAACCACAGAAAAAGGGTCATAACTCAGTGGCATGGCGCATTATGGCGCATTATACAAGCCCAGCCCAGTGGCTCAGTACTCAGAATTGCATTTAATATGAAAAGCACTTGAAATTAATGGCCGTTGGTAATATATAAAATGAAGGCAACAGCATATCAAGTTAACAGATACAAATAACAATAATAGCAAGAGCAACCCAAACACTCAACGGCTTATTACATATTAAATGCAATTGCCTGTCAGCAGTTAAATAATGCACAAACAATTTCCAAATATTCGCCAATAATTAACACGCGCAAAAACAAACAAATTTCAATTCGAAATTTTGTTATGTTTGTTGCGGCACTTGAGGCAATATTGCACAATATTGCGTATACGCAACGTGTGAGCTGATTAGCGGCTAACAAAAGCAACAAAATGACATTGGTGCAAATTTTGATGTATTGACAGTTACCTGGGGCCCATAAATTGCAGAAAAGAAAGGAAATGCGCTCACAAAATTGTTGTTGTTTGCTGTTGTTGTTGTTGTTGTTGTTGATGCAAATCAAATGAGCTGCTGCTGACCAAACGAACGAGCGATCGAATGTGGCAAAAGTGTTGAGCGGCCGCTGTTGCAATAAATAAAACAAATGTGAGACCCCTGCCAGATATGGCATCTACATAATTTCGATTATTTTTGCAACAAGCGCGAAGGTACTATCTAAACAAATCAACAACAGCAACAACAACAACGAGGAGATACGCTGGGTATCTGGTCAAAACTTCCTAAAAATAAACTATTATTGAAAAACAATATATTTTTGCTCAAGTTTTTGCCTCTATATTAATACTCGAATATTATTTATTTGCCTAATTTTCCTGTGGTCTTACAGTAAATCTGAACCGATGCTTCATGGAATACCCCTACGATATTGATTTTAAGTCTAGATTCAGAGCACGACTTTCATTCGAAGTATAAATTCTACATACATATAAGTTCTGTCAAGGAATAAATACTTATCTTATCTGATCAGACACGCCCTCTACCTATTGCAGTCATTTGTGCAATCATTATGCTACCCTCTCTTTATTATCTATATTTAATAATTACAGGGTATAAAGGGCAACAACAATGTTTGCAATATGGAAATTGTAGTTTGCCATTTTGGCGCGAAATGTCTACATCAAAATTGAGTTGCAGTGGCAATTGTGTGCATATATGTATAATATGTATTCAAATGAGTGTTTGTGTGGTGTGCCTCTGTGTGTGTGTGTGTGTGTGTGTGTGTCTGTGTGTGTGGTTCGTTTGCATTTGGCAAATGCAATCTTAACAAGACTCTGGTCGCTGTCTGCAATACATTAAATTGCAATTTTAATTTGTTTAGCACGCGCTGCTCCCATTCTCTTTGCCAGTCACCTTTTCTCTCTCTCTCTCTCTCTCTCTCTCTCGTCTGCTCTTTTTCCGTTCTTTCTTCAACTCTCTGGGCATTTGTTCTCTTCTCTGGCTTTTGTGTACCACATGGCGAATGCGTTATAACCTTATAGCCATGCATACAGAAACACACGAAAAATGCATGCACTCTCCCCTTGTCTGCAATTTTAATGCTGCTGTTGCTGATTTTTGTTGCTGACTGTCGTTGTCGTTGTTGTTGTTGTTGTTGTTGTTGTTGCTGATATTGGTGGTGGTGCTGCTGCTGCTGCTGTTATTCTACCTGCAGCTGCGGCTCAGACAGCCGCCAGATACTTGCGCATTAAAAATTTAAATAAAATTGCAGAGAAACAGGGTGAAAACACAGGGAATACACATGACTGGCAATTGGTATTTGGTTCAGTTTGTGCCTTGCATATATGAAAATGGATATTGTAATGCCCTGCGGAGCTGTGCTCTGTGTACGTGTTTAGCTATTTCGAAGAACAGTTCAATCGCGTATAACCATCAACATTTGTCTACATAGATGTCTGTGCTTAAAGTCATGTTGATGTCGATTCATTTCTATATAGAAAACAGACACTTTATCTTTATTGCTAATATGCATGTTACTTTTATGTTTTCTTATTGAATTATTTGATTATCATGTTTTTACTTTTATGTATTTCAATATGTATTTCTTAACTCTTCAACTTTCTTTAAATTACACCTTAAATAAAAGGCAGTTCAAATTTCAAACTTACACTCTTCACGCTTAAAGTTAAGTATTTTGGAAAATAACTTAAGCATGTTTGAAAATATGTTTCAAATACATATGTGACGGAATTATAAGTAAAATAAAAGAGATCGTCTACCTCTATTGTCAGTCAACGTTTAGAAATGCATTAAAATTTGGTGTGTTGCCAATATCTACGCACATAGCCACGGCGACATCATCGCATTCATTCAGTTTTCAACCATATACATTTTATTTAGCTGCCAAACTATTCGGAACAATAAATATAACCAAATCCGCAATGAGATAATCAGTTGAAAATCTAAGCAAATCGCAGAAGCAGGAAGACTATGCCAAATATGCAAATAAATAAAAAATTACATAATTAATTGAAATAGAGATATTCTCTCGAGTATATCTTGATGTGATTGGGCAACTATACCTATTCCAACTAGTCATTGAGTTCACAAATTTGTCGATCATTAGTGTAAAATTTGTGAGTCCCAAAAAAAGACATATATGTACATACATATATATATATATATATATGAGAGAAAAAAACAGAAGAACGCCGCATGAGGCAGCCGCAAGGAATTTTTGCAACGTCAAATGAAGTGAATATCAACGAACGACCTTCAACATGAAATGCGACGTAAAATAAATTTATCTCAATTATATATATACATATATATATATATGTATATACATATGTGCTACATCTATCAAATATGTGTGTGTGTGTGTGTGTGTTTTTTTTGTGTGTGCTTTTCATCTTAGCTCATTTGTGCTGCCCGCTATTTCTACGGGCTGAGGGGAAGTTACTCCGAGACAAGACATGAAAAACTGTGGTATGTTTTATGGGTGTGTGTAGGAGTGTGTGTGTGTGTGTGTGAATGTGTGTGTTTGTTTTACATTCACCTTGGCAGCGCACAAAAATTAAAAGCAAAATACAAATTATTTTGATATTTGTGCGGTAAACGCGTAAAAAATAATGAAATATCTATCTGCATACAGTAAATACCAGCTAGAACGTACGCTATTGTGCAATTAAGCCTAACAAAAACATATTTAGTAAATAGCTGAAGCAAACTGAAACAAAATTCTTTTCCTTTCCCAATTTTCTTAATGAGTTTATTCAATAATTGCGGTCATCAACAGTCTAATTATAAATTATTTGTGTGACGTGAAACAAATGATTATTTTTTGATTTATATTCATTTTAATAGCATCATCAAGATAACGGGACTTGCCATATCATTCTTAATTGCATTGCACTGTACTCTGCGAAATCTTTTGGCTAAATATACAGCAAAATTGTTGCGCATTAAATGCCGCCCAACATGAAGCATGCATTTTTTGTCAGCTTGTTATTCTCAAATGTTTAAACAAAAAACACAAATCACAAAATATTTAATAGCACATTTGCAATTTGTTTGGTTTGGCGCTTAGTTTGAACTGGATTTATAAATCGGATATGTATATGTATGTATACTAAAACTGCCCCACAAAATAAATAAAGCAAATTTCAAGTGTTAGCAATGCTCTTATGAATTTTAGATCGAAGTGTTTGCTGTTTATTGTAGAGCAAAAATTGTAAACCGAAAAATGAAAAATGTATTTTTATAATTTTATTATCGTGTTTTTTCTTTATTTTTGATTTTTTTTTAATTTCTGTGCGGTTTGGCAATTTCCGTTGCTGTTGAAAAGTTTTCATTTCCGTTTAGCTTTTAAAGTGTTCCATGCGCTGGCCAATTTAAGGCAAAGTTGGTAAGTTTGCTGAGATCATTTGCCAATCGCTGCTGGACCCCAAACGGAAATTGAGAAATCAGCTTTCACACCATTAGCAAATAATTCGGCTGTGACAACAGTCAGACAAGAGCTCAGACACGCACACACACACACACACTCTTAAACACACACTCTTAAGCACACACAAAAATACTCTTACTAACAAAGGCGCCAAATAAAAGTGTGCAATTTGCCAGCAATGAAAAAGGGTTTGGTGAGTTTTCCTCACACCTGTAGCAAACGAATTTCCGTTTGTTGTTATTTGCCAATTTGAGAAAACAGCCTGGGAAATCGAGCCGCCACAGCGGCAACCCTTTTTTTTTTGGTTTTTTTTTTTGCTCGCTCGCTGGGCGTGACGTAGGCGTTGCAAGGTGGCCAGACACTAAATCACGAAGCTCGTGTGCGGTTACGCCCTAAAAACACACACAGCAACACACACACATACCTTCGCACACAAATACCCTGTGAGCAAAAGGAGCTGTTCTGCGTTTGTCGTCTGTTTTTAGCCGAGTAATTGGGGATTATGAAAACAACATATCATTTTGAGATTTAAATCAGTTAAATGTGTGCAGATAAAAGAAACAATCATGAAAATTAATATTCTCTAGAGTGGGGCAGTTCCAGCTTGGTAAATAAATATTTAATAATAATAATAAAGAAATGTATGTGGTATCAAGATACTTAAGATACTTAATTAAACAAATTTAAATTCGAATTTTAATATATAATAGAATTCAATAGAAAGAAGCAATGAATAAAAATTAAACGATTTCATCAAATATCCAACATGCCCAAGAGCCTTATTAACTATAAGAAATGCACTCAAGTTTAATTAAGTTTTTTTACATATTTATCAACATTGTTTTTCTACAGGGCATCGCTTAGCTTCTGCAAAAGTTTACCAAAATTTCATTGCACATTGTACAACATTTTCTTGTTCGCAATTCTTTTTTTTTCGTTGCCCCTTTCATTTTTCAAATTGCTTCGCGCTTGCCATTTTTCATGCTAGATGCTTTTTGCCTTTTATTTTGCCTTTTCGCTTCCACTTTTTCTGGTCTCCCTCTGTCTCTCTCTCTCGCGCGCGCGCGCTATCTCACTCTGCCTTTTGCCGCACAGCCAACTACTTGACACTTCCGTTTCCGCTTGTGTTGGCCTGACATTGTCTTAGGTTTCTAAGCCAGTGCAAATTTTCAAAGTAAGTCCACTGTAGTTACAGTTAGGCACAACCAACACACCCGCACCAAACTCGCTCCTCAAATGTACGTTCATCTTGTGTGACGCTTATCCTTCAGCGCCTTTTTTATTCGCTCTCAGCGCCCAAACTTTCATATTGCGCAAAAAAAGCAGAAGCCAAATAAACGAGGAAAAACATTTGCTTTCAGTGTTTTATGCGTGAAATTTATTGTTTTTGACAATGAAAATGGCGGCGCAAACGTTTCCTGATCACAGCCCGTCTTATCTATAGACCCTTTTTGCTCAGGCTTTTTTCTGTTTTTTCTGTTTTTCCTGTTTTTAGCTGCCTGCTCCATTGTCGTATTTTATTGAAATTCATGTATTTTTAAAAGCCTTGGCCATTTGGTAGCTGAGCCGCATTGGCTCTAAATCGTTTAAGCATTTGTTCTGTTCAGCAACAATTTTCTTTATTTTTTTTGGCTTGATTTTTACAGATATTTTGTTGGTTTCTGGTTTGTTTTTTATCTGTTCATAAAAGTTAATGTTTTGCATCATGGTCCCCAAATGTTTATTGTGTCACTGCTGCGATTGTTGGCCCTTTATTAAAGCATAGTTAGGAGCGATAACTGAATTGCGAAAAAGGCACTAAATGGGCACAGCTGCTAATCTGCAGATTTGTCTTGATTTGGTTTCTCTATTAACAGTTGTCATTTTTCTCGCTTTATCTCTTTGGACAGGATTGACAATAAACGGAAAAATGGTAAAAGTATTGAGCTAACAAAAAGCTGTTGGAAAGAATAAATATATTTATCTATTTAATTGAATCATTTTGCCAGCTTTTTGCAACTAGATCTAATAAAACTAATAGACTAAAACTCTTTTCAATACTATTAAAAGTCACTTCCGCTCTTCATGACTACAAATTAAATGCAGATAATTTGCCATTTTTTGATTGTATAAGTTTATAAGTTATTGACTCTCATAAATGAGTCGAAACTATTGTAAAGGCTTCTTAATGCTCAGCTTTTAGCTTTTATCAGTTTCACATTACTTACAGCAGGTACAAACGAGTACACATATGTATGTAAAGATATATGTATGTATATATATTGATATATGTATGGTACAAAGACCCTCGTATCTTATCTTTTATCACTTGTCACTGATATACGACAAGTATACGCAGCGTTCTCGTTAAATGTAAAGTTTTCATTTGAGCCAATTTAACTGTGTTTCAGTTCATATCAACATTTTTTCTATTGCCAGCTTTATATATATATATATATACTTATTTCGATCAGTTACTCAAACTTACCGCCTTCCGGCTCTGAGTCATCTATGAAGATCATTTTGTTCTTATTGCGTCCCTTGACGCTGGGTTCACGCAGACGAGTGCCCGTTTTGACTGCTTTACTTTACACAAAACGTATTTAGTTATATATATCTATATATCTATATATATCAGTTTGAGATATTTTCTTTTCAACGCACTATTTGGTTATTTGCTGCTATCTATAATATTGAATACAAATTTCTTTTTTTAACACAAATCATTTTCTTTTTGCGCTGTGGCAAAAAAACGAAATTATGAATATTTATATTTCTGTTGACGGAACTTCACTTCACAGCGTGATTTGGCTTGGTTTTGTATTTATTTTGTATTTTGCATGTTACGCACTTAAAAACTGACACAAAGAATTATTATCTGGCTTTTCAAATGCTTTTGACTTGACTTTTCCTTGGCTTATTATGGCCACGTTACGTATGTGTAATATTTGCAATGATTTCAATGGCTGGTTTGAGTTATTATAATTTTCCTTTATTTGATTGGGATATTGAGCTGCTGCTGCTGCTGCTGCTGCTGTTGCTGCCTTTTGATTGCGTGCTATTGTATTATCGTCGTCGTCGTCGTCGCCGTCGTCATCGCGAGCGAGCGTTGTGCATCAAACTGTTTTTGGCCTGCGCCACATTATTTGATTTGGGTGCCTCGCGTTGCCAATATTTTTTTTTGCGCTTGTGTGTGTGTTGCCTTTGTTGCGAGCGCTCTTTGCTGCCGCTGCTCAATTATAAATGTGTGTGTGTGTGTGTGTTTGCCTGATAGCAGCAGGCAGCAGCAGGCAGCAGCAGGCAGCAGCAGCAATAGGGGTGGGCATGAGGGTAAAGGAAGTGGGGCCGGCACGACTTGTCGCCGATCGACTCGACTCTACTCGACTCTCAGCTAGCTCGCTCGCGTTTTTATGCCTATCTATAAATAAAAAAAAAAATATACAACTAGCTCTAGCTGTATCTCTAGTCTGTAGTCGTCTTCTGTATCTTTGTCTGTTTGGTTATAAAAATAAATTGCTAAGCGATTTGTATGTTGCTCACTTTCTCTCTCTCTCTTTCTCTCTCTATTGGGAGCAGTCGCTCTCATCTTGTTGTGCGATATTCCTTCTATTTTTTTGGCAACATATTTGCCACCTATTTGTCGTATTCATAGTTATATATGTATACTATATGCATGTCTAAATATGTTTGCACGAATATGGCCTGGTTGGCATATAGCTTCCTATTGCCCTGCCTTTTCCACTGCTGTGTCTGGCGTCGTTTTATCTGCCACACACGTACACAATTTGTTCTGCATTTTCCTCTGCGCCTTTTTTCTTTGCAACTTGTTGCCGCTGTCACCATTGCAATGCGTATGTGTCACGTTTTTTGTTGGCTAAGTGCTCTATCTATCTATATATCTATCTTTTTGTTCTTGCTTATATCATCATCATTGACCTTCATTGGCATTTGGCTTTTGATAGGATAAGCGTTAGCTTCTATCTGTAAATAACTGTACAAATACTATATAGCTATAGCTATAGCTATTGATTGTATCAGTTGTATTTGTATATACTGGTGAAATTACAACTACACATTAATTCAGCTGATAACTAAATTTAGTGTCCGTAAAATGTGCTGCTGTCTGTTGACATTAAATGTGCTTCGACTGATATGAAACTTAGTTGCTGGCTATCAAATTTTTTGTTACTTTGAATATAATATTTTATCTTTTGATAGTTTATCATTTGCTAATTGAGGAAAGTGATTCAGAGCAAGCGGAAGATAAAACATTGGTAATTTATTTAAGTTCCCACAGGGAACAATAAAACAATTAAACATTGTTTGCTGGGAAGTTCTCAGTAAAGCTAGAATGAAACTTAATAAACACAGATTTGTCATATAGACCTTAAGACTTAAGGCAATTTAGATCTTAGCTCGCGTGTGATTTTCAAATATTTGCCAAGTCTGAGAGCCTGTGCGGACACATGTTGAATATTTTGGCTTTATCTCTATGTCGACATTATTAAATTACTCTTTTGCTATATTTGGATAGGTTAACATCATGCCTGATAAGAAACACACACACCTCCAAAAAACCTAAATGCTATCTTATCGGACGGAAGAATGCTTAATTGCCGGACAGCCGGCTATAAAAATGCGTCATCCAAGAGAGAGATAGAGAGAGAGAGAGAATGGGAGAGAGTGAGAGCGTTAGACAAAGATAGATAACGTGACGGTTCAACAGACTAACTGACTAACTTGGCGAACATTGGGCATTGGTCTAATTGGTTGGGTTTTCCAACTTAAATTGCTTTAAAGCGTCTAACGCAAACAATAATACAACCAACTAAGCTGGCTAAGCAAAACACAGCTGTCAGCCGCACGAAGCCTTGGCCATAAAAAAAAATTACGTATACGCAGCCTGTGGACAGCTGCAGCGCACTGGCCAAAAGCAAATAAACAAAACGCTGTCTGAGCACTTGTGATGTGTACGTGTTCCAAACGGGCCTTGCGGTTGTCGACAGGACTCTATAGCTGGCTCCTGCAGAATGGGCGGTTGTCGTGAGGGGGGCTCTACTCTAAGCCTCGTTTTGATTTGCAAAGGTCTAGCAAATGCATTCGGCTTTGTTGCACTATGCAGTGACTTAGGGCAAAGGCAACGGTTTTAGTCCACTGTTCGCCTGGCCTCCCGGCTAGCTTTGTTTCAAATAATGCAAATCCCTTAAATGCACTAAACGCAGCGGGTGCTCTCCGTTCGCGTTTTTCTTTCTTTTTCTCCCCCTTTCCGCTTTTCCACTCTCAAAATCGAAAATCGCGCACACGGCACGTTATTGTTTTGCTATTTTTGTTGTCGCTTCCGTCGTTGCCCAAAAGTGCATTTGAAACAACAAAACAAAACGAAAACAAAACAAAAACAAAAACTTCTGTTTGTTATTTAGTGTGCACGGAATCATTTAGCAGTCGCCTGCATTTTCATTTGTTTTGTAGCAATCTATTTTCTATTTCATTGTCAGTTTTTTATTTTGAGCGCACTTTTTGCTTAATGTTAATTTGGACATTTCAGTGTTGCAGCATTTTGTTGTATGCACATATTTTGATAAGATTATTTTGCCTCGTCGAATGCACGAATTTGTTGCTGTCGCTGCTCTGGTTGCACACCGCACGGCTGCTCATTGCACGTTCAACTGTTTCGACAAAAAGAATTTTTATGTACAATTTCAATCAAGTTTTTCGGCTTGAAACATTTTCGGCCAGCCAACAACGCCTCGTGGCGCTATTTTCGTATTAGTTCGTGCACAATTTTCGAAACAATTTTCATGTGTGTTCGGCGTGAGGTTTTTTTTTTATTTTGTTTTCTTAATGCCCTGTAAAATGTATTTGAGGGAGGCTATTTCCTTATTCGTTTCGTCACGCTCATTTGCTGAATGCAAGGCATACTTTGCATATTTAAGAGTGATTTTTATGGCTTATAAGAATTTAGCTCATCTCTAAATCAATTTTTGCTTTGTGTTTTATTTAACTCGAGTATCTTTTATCATACTAAAATCACATATAGGGTATTATTAGCGTTGAGCATGCCTTATTACTGAGCTCACTTGTATTGTAATGTGCCTGCTTCACTGCTGCTGGTTGTTGGCGCAACAAAAAGGCAATGTGTGTGTTTACCTCGCTAAACTTCTTTGGAGCTAATTATAAACTGAATCTCTCGGCATTGCCTGCCACACAGCAATGGTCCATTAGCCCCGATTCTGTGTGGGTGTGGCCCTTAGGGGCTGGGTGGCGTTTGCTCTACGTGAGTTCCAACAGGAATACAAAATATGTGTTGGATTTTTGTGTTGCTGTGCAAATGGTTCACAGGTTGTTGCTGAATTTTTCATTTATTAAAACAGTTACAAAGTACAAATAACAGTTTTGAATAAATGTTTTGCGTTTTTAAAGCAACAATTTGGTATAATATTTTAATTAAAATCTTGATATTTAGCCTGGCAAGTCGGTCCTGTGGCGCAATGGATAATTGATGATTTTTTTTGAGGTAGAGAAGTTGCGCTACAATTTTCTATGACTTGTTTGAAAAATGATCTGTTTTTTATTTATTTGTATTAGAACTTGTTAGAGCTAAAGCTGTTAAAATCTACAATAAAAATGAGAGATCAAAAAAGATAACTTCGCCCAACGTGGGGCTCGAACCCACGACCCTGAGATTAAGAGTCTCATGCTCTACCGACTGAGCTAGCCGGGCCTGTTGATAAGCGCGTGCGAATATCTGAAAACATAATATAATTAATTTATATATTTATAAATATTATAAATACTTATATATATCTCTAAGGCCTTGCCCTTTAATTGGTATTAGTTTAAAATCTTATTTACTGATTGAAATTGTGTTGACTTTGTGAGTCTCTTTGTATTTTGCTATACCTTCTTAACGCACAAGGCGACCTTGTGCTAAACTACACACACTACACACACATGCCGTGCACAGTATATAAATTTTACTCTTTCGTTAGCCGCATGGCGTCTTCTAACTTGGCCATCTATTGCCGAGTCGATTTCTGTACGCTTTTCATCTCAGCGTGCGATCTCGCTTTTTTTTTCTTTTTGCCTCCGCGTTGTTTTAGACGCAATTATATTTTCTGGGTCATAAATGGGAAATATGCAAGGCATGTAGACAAATGGCAATATAAATTATTTAATTTCCACACAAGCATATTTCGCTTAAATTCTTATGCGATATGGATAAAAATATTTCACTCGCTCGCTTTTCATTCTAAGGTCGTCGACGAGTCGTTGACTGCAGCTGCGGTCGAGTTTCTATATTGTTGGTGTTGTTGCTGCTCTTCTTGTGGATGGCGCCGCATTTTACGACATATTACGCACATAAGTAGCTATATAATTATATATACATATAGATCTTTATATATATACATATGTGTGTGTGTGGCTGCTGCTGCTTGCTTTATTATTCAAATTAGTGGCATTTGGCCTTTTGCAGCGCGTTGACAGCCAGAAATCAATGTTAACGTAGTCCGAAGCGCTACAAAATTTATGAGCCTTGTGGACCTTGTCGCTTGAACTTGTGTCAAAGTGGCACAATGACAAAGATACGCAATCATCACAGCAGGCAGCAAAAATGCATCACATCGCCTGTGATTCAGTTAGCAAGTATTTTAGTTGCTAAAAATACCCTGTAGCATAGTCGAGGATAGCGGGTATATGATATGCTAACTTGCATAGTTAAGATAGTTGCAAGAGTTCTTCGTGTTGTGTGTGTGCCACAAAGGTAGTTGGTCACTTTGAGCATAGTCAGGAAAGTGACGCGAGTACTTTGTATTAACTGTACACTGTCGCATAGAAGAGGGGCAAATCTAATGTAAAATGAATGTTGACAAATGTATTTATGTACCTTTTAAATATATTTGTGCATATTCTATATGTTTTGGGCCTGTGTGTGATGAACATCTTTGCATCCATCATGCCCCAAGAAATTTTTGTTGCCTCGATCTACTTTTTGATTTTGCTGCCGCTGCTGTTGTTGTTGTTGCTATTGTAAATGTAATGGATGTGGTTGTTGTTTATGTGGCCTACTTCCGGCGACCGTTGTTTACGTCTAATTGGCTGGCCACGTAAACAAATGGTCAGCTGAGTATTTATAGGTGCTCGAGTGGGGCATTGAATTTGGATCCGATTTTTGTGGCTACGTCAAACAGCTAAGGAATTTCGCTTGATTTGCGCTTGCATATAAACAAATTTAATTGACATTTATGTCAGGCATCTGAGAGCTCGTTTATCATATAACATTTTACATAAAATGCAAATTATTTGCCAGCTGTTGTTCTATATGTTCTATATAACTGAACCCGAACAACGTTTGCGGTTAGCCGTAAAAACAATTTAATTTCATTGCCTCTTAAATTCTTTCAACATTTTTCGGCTAAGCCCCTCCTACTCTATACCCCTAGTGTCTCAGTCCACCAGTCCTTCCTCTAATCCTTTTTCCCCAAAGTTTCGTGTCTCGGCACGTACGTGCGACCACGCCCTCACCGACGCCTTAACTCAGCCCCTGCTGTTGCTGTCATGAATTGCAGAAAATTTATTTTACCTCAAGGACTGCGGATATATTGTTGCGTGGCCAACACGGATTTGTGCCAAGCAAGCAAACAAGTTTTTGTTTGTTTATTTCGATTAAACTTAAAGTCAAGCAGACAATTCATTCATTGATAAATCTCCGCATTCCTTCGCTTAATGGAAAGGTCATGCCAATGGATTCGATTGTGGTATGCCAGCGCACAGAGGCGAACCAAATAAATATTTATAATTTGCGCACATGCCAACGCAAATGGCCAGTTCAACTTGATGACGTTACCTCATTTTACACCCACACCCCAGAGAGAAAGAGAGTGAAATCTCGAGAGCGAGCGTAGCCGGCAAATAAATTAAGCAGCTGCGCTCAAAAGTATGCAATGCCAAATTGTGCAGCAACAAATGAGAACAAATGTGTTGCCAGCTGCAAATTGAAATTCCTTTTGAAATGCACTTGCAGCATATAATATAAAATATTTGAAAGTAACATGTTAGCCAAAATACTTACCAGATTTCCGGTTGAATTTAATATCATAACGAAAGTTGTATTATTAGTGCTTATATCATCAAAACATAAGCGATTTATAGCCTGTTTCGGAAGCTTTACACTTTAACTTAAATACGATTTGATATCCCAATCATTTTCTTAAGCTATTTCAAAAGTACAATTGGCAAATATTTAAATTGAACATGGTGCGAGTTATACTCCATATAATCCAATATAAGCCATAAGCCATCAAGATTTCACTGCGTTAGAGCTTAAGCCAAATAAAATCCAGTAGCTCTATTATTTTGACGCTCATAAATTCATGAAAAGGATTTTCTGGTAGCATAATTTGACTAGATTACAACGACACCTTTTGCAAAAAGTCCAACGAGTCCGTGGCACCTTTGCGTTCCGGAAAATCAATGTTTATAATTATGTACGTGCTGTGGCAAAAATAATGCAGCACAAAGGAGTGGATGTGATTTATGGCAAATGCAACGCGGCAGCTATAAATTGAAAGCCACCACAAACAAAAGACGCAGTCAGAGCCTGCCATGCCCATGCCAAAAATATTGAATGCAATTTTATTTACCACGCATGCAGCGCAGCTGCAACCGCAAAACGCTCTCCGCTTGCTTTTTTTCATCTGTGGAGCAGGATTTTTTTCTATATAGAAACTTATCATATTGTGTGCTTATAAGTGAGAATGAGGCAGAGATTGAGCGAGAGAGATACCTGCTTATAAGTTGCCTGTCGCGCACTGAACTCTTCTACTTCGTCTTCTGCTGGTTGCACATTGTTCAAAACTGAGCTATTGCTCCTGTTGCTGGTCCTGTTGCATGCCCCTGGCTGTTGTCAATTCATTGCCCGCTGAAATTCGCAGTGTGAAACACACACCAACATGCACACACACTTACGCACACACTTGCGGCAGTCATGGTTGCCACAAGCCAGCTGCCACCTGTGCTACAGCCTTCTGTTTGCGCATGTGTGCGTTTAAATGAGTTTACGTGCTCTTAGCCATGCCAGTGTGTGTGTGTATGTGTGTGTATGGGCGCTGCTATGCGGCTTCAGCAGAACCCGTTGCCAGCTCCTCTGCTATTTGTTTGTTTGTTTGGCTTTAGCTCTAAAGCAGCAACATCAGCAGTAGTAAGGGCTTCTTGGCTCAATTGTTGTCGGTTGTCTGGTTGGTTGCTTCTGCTGCTTGCCTCTGCTGCTTGGTACTTGCTGCTTGCTTTGTTGCTGCTTGTACTCTCTTCAAAATCCAGTTTAATATTTTTGATTTAATTTTGTTTGCTTGTCGGTTTCCTGATGCACGATTTGCTTACGGCATTTTGGGAGTCGTCAAGTTGGGTTTGGCCCAAAACGTATTTAGGCAAGACAGTCAAAAGGCTGCTTCTGACACACACTCAAATGTTTATCAACTGGTACATATGAAATGCTAATTTGAGTTTGCTTGCAACAATCTCTCAAATACCTTCACGTAGGTATCTTTGCTTATACATACATATATATTAATGTTGTCTTTTGTGGGTGTCAAAGCTAGTTGAACTGATTTGATACAGTTGTGCGCATTTCCTGTAAAGTTTTCACTTTATTTTGTGAATAAATGTTTTCTAAAACTTGAATTTATCAACTGTTTATTTATCTTATTTATTCATATGTTTGTGGAATTAATTTGCATTTAGTGCATTTAGTTCTCACATGATTTGGCCGACATATATCAGTGAGAAGAGTATTAAATATACTTGGAAAAATTAAAAATAAGGTTTAATTTTGAAAGTCAGACCTTGAGTCACATAAAACATTTCAATGTTTCTCTGGTAGGGTTTATTGGAGGCACTCAACCAAATGATATTTAAGTAGTCGTTGGCAACAGAAATAAATGTGTGCAGCTAACAAAAAATAAGAAGAAACATCAGCCAAAATACAAAAAATGAAATCACAGCAAAATTAGTTGTAATTGAATTGTGGCCTACTTTGCATGCGTTTTCGTTCTAATCGCCTTAAAGCGCCAAAAGGCAACAAAAGCAACAAACAAGGCCGTAACTTGTTGCTTAGAGGCTTGACCCCAGACATATGACGGACGCGACAGGTGATCTAAAGCAACAACAACACTGTCTCGGGTTCAAGTGCATGGACTAGTCGAAGGCGTTTCTAACGTATCGTTTCGGGATTGGAATTGCTATTCAAACTACATGAAAACGAAAGCAAATATTTGACGTTTTAGTCTAATTAAATTAGTCACAACGCCCGATCTGGCCCCATTGGGAAATGGTATAAATTTCTGTGCGGCTGCCAAAGACAGAGTCGCAACCGCAAAACGCTGGCCATATAAAATTCGCGGACTTCACATTGTGTCAACGTGCGCAGAACGGAACGCTTCGATGTTTTTTTCCTTTGTGCTGCTAAAAAAAAAGCATAAATACATAAATACATACATACATAAATTATATAAAAAATTGTTGCGGCTGAACTGTATGCAATACACAAGTTAAACCACAATATTTTATGTTAGCTCTCTAAGCCACATGAAATTTCTGCGACCATTGTGCGGCAAAGCTGAACAATTGCACACGTTTTTGTGCGCCAGAATGCAAGAAGTAAGTGGCTTAAATGTTCCACCGACCAAGTGAATTATGTGGCCAGCAAGCTCGGCTCAGAGAGAGAGAGAGAGAGAGAGCAATAAAAAGAGAGAAAGAAAGCGAAAGAGTTGCTTTAACAAAGCAGCTGCCGGTCACTCTGCGTAAGCATTGCATGCACGTGCATTGAGTGAGTGTGTGTTTGTGTGTGTGATTTTGAGTGTGTGCACGTGTGTGTGTATTAGCAGTACCTGCTTCAAGTGTGTTGCATACCATTTTAATTGACTGCTAACCAATCCTGCAACGTGCGCAAAAGAGTGACAAACTTTCAGTGTATAAAACTGCAAGCATTTAGATGAAAATATTTTTGAAACAGGTATAAAAAATCACTAAAGGTTTCTATTGTAAATTTCTCGAATTTCCCTAATGTCTAAAATTTAAAGTTTGACTCCTCTACATATCCAAAATGACGTTATGGTTATTTGTACAATCATACAAGGTTTTTTAGAATCCATTTCCCCAACAGTCAGCTTGATAAAAACATGGCTTCCATTTCATAAGTTCATTTTATTAACGCTGCCTGAAATCCAATAAGCCAAATCGTAAATAGTAATTGCTTAACTAGTCAGCTTAATGGCAATCAATTGCATTAAATTCGAATTCCCAATTGTAAAAATCAACCTTTAATTGCCAGCAGCAAACATGCATATATCAACTTATATCAGCTGGGCTTGGCTCAATGCTCAAATTGAATTATCATGTGGGTGCAGTTTCAGATAAGCCAGGACCGTACTATTCCGGACTTATGCTTGGGGTCGTTATCTTGGTAGAACCGGAAAGTACGACACTTTAGTTTGTCAGTTTTATGGGTTGCCTTACCACGAAAACGGAAGAATAATAATAAAAAAATATATACATAAATATGTATAGGAGGATATGTTTAATGACAAATGTGCGCGTCCCACTTATAATTCTATTAACTTAATTAAACAATGCAATTGTTGGCTTTTGTCTGGCTACTCACAATGCTTCCCGCACAGACACACACACATAGCCGCTGCGAGCTCCAACGGATGTGCCATTTTTTACGAGCCAAAAAAAAACAAAAAAAAAGTTTATTTTATGGGTATGCAAACCCTTTGAAATGCAGATGCGGAAAGTCAGATTTAAATTAATTTCAGAAAGAAATTCACACAAATATTTAAGCATTGATTGGTCAACATTGTAAAAATCAACATGAAATTTACATGATTGAGATTTATTTACTTATTTATTTTTATAAATCGACCCGACAAGAGTCAGTTAGTTGTTCTGCCCGAAATCGAGTGCAGTGCTTAAAGTGTGATATCATATTGTGAATATTGAATATTGTGAAGTTATTGGTGAAATAAAACACTTGGTTGTCCGCACGCTCCATGTAAACAAAAAAAGGGCAATTCATTAATTTCGGCACATAAACAAATGCACAAATAACAGCTGAACGATAAAGAAAAAACGCATAAGAATAATTGAAAATGGGAAAATCGTATATGCAAATGTAAATACTAAAGCATTGGAAAGAAAATGCAAATTGATAGAAATCAATTCTGGTGTGTGGTTTTGAAAATGAATTTTTAGTTGTGATCTGATGTGCAAATGTTCAAGTACAAAACAATAATCTATAATATGCAAATAGTATAAAACCAATTAAAATTAAATAAATACAGTGAATTCTAAATATTTATAAGTAGTTTTACGCTTAATATTTCGATAAATTTCTCAATTAAAATAGAATATTAAAACTATGTTTGGAAGCTCCAAAATAATTGAGTCATCGAAATGTGCTGTGAATTGTGCGCTTAACTCAAATTAAAAGTAAATAGCACAAAAAGCTGTAAAATGTCGGAAAATAGCTGAAAATTAAATGCATTAAATGCATATGGCACTTAGAAATAATAAATAATAATAATAATAAAGAAAATAAAGAGCTTAACAGATGAGCTGTGGCAAAAAGCGAATGAAATAAAAATAAATTTAAATTATAAACAGCTTAGGCGACAAGCTTCAGCACACGCTGACCAAAAACCATAAAACCAAGACAAAAATCAACTGCAAACACACACAGGACACACACACATACACATACACCCATACACATACACATACACCCATATACACACATTTAACTAGAAACAACAGTGATCAAAAAAGGCTAGAATAACTTCAGTCCAAAGTTGCATTCACAGGAGCTTAGTGTTTGCGAGTTTTTGGGTTTGGCTTTTGGTTGTGTGTGTGTGTGTGTGTGTGTGTGTGTATGTCTGCCAATCTGTGTGTGTGTGTGCTTAGCTTAAGCTCATACGTTGACAAGCAGCTGAAAAAAGAAGTTGCAATAAATGAACTGCAGTGTTAAGCGAGCTTTAGAAACTTTTGCCAACAACACGAGACACAAATAAATTACACGACACTTTTTGTTAAGTGAATTACACACAATACACCCAGCCACACACCCCGACACACACCTCGACTTACACCTCGACACACACCCCGACATACACCGCGACACACTCCTCGACACACACCTCGACAGACAGACCCGTACACACTCATAGACATGGGTCGCAAGAAGAAGCAACCAATGGGCGTAAGTATTAAATGTCTGTTGGTAAACTACTGCGTATCTTAAAGATACAAAATACACGTTACACCTTACAAGTAGCTGGCAGCTCGTTTTCGCACCGATCCACAGGTTACGCATCCGCCGTTTTAGCCACTGTTTTGGGAATACTGTTGCTGCTGATGTTGGCACTTAGCTTAAACGCTTCAAAAGGCACACATTTCATTTCCATGCCATTTAAGTGGCACAGATAAAGCAGCCAACCAACCATTTTAACACTTTGCACTTAATTTTCCTATATGTTTATATTTATTTTCTTCATGTCCTCCTCGCTGCTATTTTTTGTGTAAGCTTTTTTTTTATTTTTTGGAATTTTTATTTTATTTTTATTTACGCGAATTTTTACATACTGACGACTCCCATCTTTTTTTGGTTCTTTTTTTAGTTGCCGCCCGGTGGCTTGAATGCCTCTGGTGGTGGCGCCCCTAAAACTGTGGGCGGCAGTTGTGTGCCGCTGGGATTACCGCAACCTTTGCTGCTCGAGGAGAAGAAATTCCTGCTCGCCGTCGAGCGAGGCGATATACCAAATGTGCGCAGGTGAGTCCCATCCAAATTACGTGTTTTTTCCCCCGTTTGCGTTCATTTCGTTTTTTTTTTTTCTTTCAACTCGAATATAAAATTTGTAGCTCTATTTTGGATACCCTTAGTTTTATTGTAGCTCTATTTTGGATACACTTACAGAGGCAAATATAATTTTGTGATGACATAATAGAGTATTTCCACTTCGACGTGCGAAATGTAGCAGTTTTTTTGTTCAGTGAGTGGTGCGTCAAGGGGCACGCAGGTGTCGATGGGCCGTATCCGTATCCGTGGTCGTATTCCCCCGAGGACGATATGTGTAGAGCTCACTGCAGGAAACGCAAAATCCTATCAACACAACTCCTGTTTGTGGAGTGTGTTTGCCTGTGCGTATGTATGTGTGTGTGTGTGTGTGTGTGTGTGCGTGGGTGCGTGTGTTTTTGAGTGGTTTCAATTATTTGCATAGCTGCCTGTTTGTTTGCCTTGGGGAATCATCTTATGTGCCACTTAATAAGCAATATGCGGGCTTGAGCACCGTTTGCCACTTCAATGGCATTCAAAGGCGCATTTTAATAAATTTACAATTAATTTTCGTTCTGTTTATTGGCACAAACTTTTTAAAAAAAAGTTAAAAAAATTAAAGTAAATTGATTACAAGCATGCAATAAGGTAATTTCATATAAACTGAATTAAATTAAATTATGTATTCAAAATAATAAAAAAATGAACATTTCTACGTCGCTTAATGTGACTGCAAATGATTGTAGATTTCTTTGGCATGTCAAGCGCTTTTGCCAAAAGAAAGTTGATTTAAATTCATTTCTCAAAAACGATCCCCAAGAAAAAATACAAGAATTCGATTGGCATGAATAACCATTTATGAACAATCTTTAATTGTTTTGTATATGTTTTACAATAATAGTTATTGGATTCAAATCTGCGATACTCTGATATCTGTGCGGATGTAAAAAGTGTAAAAATAAATAAATAATATTTCCAATAGCTAGGTGTACAATTATCAATCTCTCTGCTGAACACACATTCTCTGACTGTACGCCGACTGTTGTTAAGTCGTGTAAAAGTGTAAAAAATGTAAAAGTGTAAAAAGTGTAGGTAAAAGTAAGTAGGGGGTAACAAACTCTTAACTCTGTGTGCATTGTATACGTTGTTGTTGATTTTCAGATTCCTTTGCTGCTTGGATTCTTGGTTTCTTGGTTTCTTGGTTATTTGTGTGCTTCTGTCTATTTTGCTGCTACCTCTTATATTGATTGGTTTTTTTTGTTGAGGTTGCTCATTCCTGTTTAGCGTGTAAAGTTGAAGCTCTTCATTTCGTCGATTGTGTAGCGATAATGTGGCGATTGTGGATACTCCTCGGAGCCAATGGACTCACCCTCCTCCTCTTCATCCTCCGCGCGCTGCACGCGTATCCCTTTCAGCTGGCAAGCATAACGATAGAGCTCCTCCTCGCGATCCTTGAAAAATTGCCAGGAGATGCGACTTATTGACGGCGTTAGATGCGGCTCGTGTCCATCGATATTTGCGGTCGATGCCAGCCAATTGACGCCACTCAGCTCACCAGTTTGTGTTTCTAATCAATTAATGTATTGGGATATACACACTTTGTTTACTTTTCGGAATTTTGGAGTAGGGGGTAGGCTGGGGCTGGGGCTCCAGCACATACAACACACACAACTCACCCTTATCCTTTTGTGCCATTTTGATGACCATGCCCCGATCTGTAGAAGCGTTCATATTTTAGTTTGTTTTGAATTTGTTTTACAAATAATTTAATAGCCAAATGGTTTTGTATTCGGCGTTTTATTTAAAATGCGTATTTTTCGGTGTTTTTCTTTGAATTTTTTACAACAATTTTTGTTGACGAACAATTGTGAAATGAATTTTGTTGAATTGCCGCAGCTCTGCAAGAATGTGCTCGATGTTTTGACAACCAAATCAGAGGTGACTACGTTGCATGACAAATTAATCGAAAAGTGTTGCAAAATGCATTACGAAGTTCTTAGATCAAAACTTCACCAATGCTGTAAAACTTGTCGATATTTTAAATATTAAATACGTTAGATTCCGTACGTTAACTAGTTACCTCTTTTTAAAGACAAATACTGTTCAAATTTCTACAATTTCCTTCAGTGCCATTCGATTGATTGGCAAACTTTTTTTGTGGAGGCCGCACATAATTAAAAAGTTGTGCAAGAAATGCTAAAGTTATTTTCGACCATTTTCAAAACACTTTCTTTTTATTTTCTCTGCTGTTGCTGCTTTAATTACTTCAGAATACTGCAAAAGGCACTGCGACAGCAGCATATCAATATCAATTGCATGGATCCATTGGGCAGGCGAGCCCTAACGGTGGCCATTGACAACGAGAACCTGGAGATGGTCGAGCTGCTGGTAATCATGGGCGTGGAGACAAAGGATGCCCTGCTGCATGCCATCAATGCGGAGTTCGTTGAGGCCGTTGAGCTGCTGCTCGAGCACGAGGAGCTCATCTTCAAGGAGGGCGAGCTCTACGTAAGTAATATCTACTACGCCACATCTGACTCGGTCCTTCATATGCTCCATTATACTGTGCTGCACTCAGCTAATTTGTGGCACACATCGAGTGGCCCGGCTTCCGGCGACTGTCTCAAAAACCGAAGCTAATACGATTTTAATCAGTTTTGTGTGGCATCGTTAGGCACGTACATGACAGACGTTCAAGTGATTGGGTTGGGATTGGGTTGGGGTTTGGCTCTGGGATTGGAACTGGAATTGGGAGTGTGCGATAAGCGGACAACGCTTCCGTTTACCAACGCTTCCTTCTGTCATACTCACTCATCATCCTTCTTCCTCTACTACGAGTATTATACATGTCTGTGTCACTTTGTCTGGGGTATTATGCATTTTTTATGAAGTATGCCAAGCCCATAAGGGAAATCTTTTTTTTTTCGTTCAATTATATGTCAGGTTTCCAGCTAACTAGTTTGCTTAATAAATAATTAAGTAGTTCCCTAATATTATATATATAAACAAAGCCCTTGCATCAGATTGGGATATTATTCGTGAGTACAAATTTCGCTGTATCCAAGGATATACAAACTTCGACCAAGTTATTTATGTTTTCTTTTTATTTTGTTTTTTTTTTTTTGCAAATAAAGTTGTACGAGAGATAAGGAGGGAGAGAGTGAGACAGAGTTCGGTGGCGCCACAGACATATTTATGCACACGAGCACACTTCATTAAGCAGCCATTGGACGCAGTTGAAGTGTGAAAATTACAATTGAAAGGCATATGTAATAAAAACGTTTAACGAGCAGGAATAACACACTCCCACACACACACACACACAGACACACATGTTGATAGATGGGGGAGAGTCAGCTGAGCAGCACCTTAACCTTCTTAAGCATCTTAACTGGGCTAATATCGGTTTTGCAGAGCTGGCAGAAGGTGGACATAAATGCGGCAATGTTCGCACCGGACATAACTCCACTGATGCTGGCGGCGCACAAGAATAACTTTGAGATATTGCGCATACTTTTGGATCGGGGTGCGGCGGTGCCAGTGCCCCATGACATACGGTAAGTGGTTGCCTCAACTCTTATTTCTCTTATTATTATTACTATTTCTTTTACAGCTGCGGCTGTGAGGAGTGCGTGCGTCTTATTAGCGAAGATTCGCTGCGACACTCGCTCTCACGCGTGAATATCTATCGTGCCCTGTGCAGTCCCTCGCTCATCTGTCTCACCTCCAACGATCCCATACTGACCGCCTTCCAGCTGTCCTGGGAGCTGCGCAATCTCGCGCTCGCGGAGCAGGAGTGCATGGCGGAGTATATGGAACTGCGTAGGCAGTGCCAGCAGTTCGCCTGTTCGCTGCTGGATCAAACACGCTCCTCCAATGAGCTGGCTATTATATTGAACTATGATCCGAGCACATCATCCTATGAGCCCGGTGATCGCATGAACCTCACGCGACTCGTGCAGGCGATTTCCTATAAGCAGAAGACGGTAAGCATCAATATCGAGAGTAGCTTTTAAGAAAATATAAATAAATAAAAACAGTAGAATTGGGAAAGTAAAATAAAATAATTCTAAAGTCCTCTAAGCTATTTATAAAAATAAAAAAAAATATAGCAATCTTCTAGATGATTGTTATATAGTTCGAATTGTCGAGCATGCTTTAGCTCTCAGAATTCACTGTCTTACATATGTCAATGTATCAGTCTATCAATTGAGTTATTGAATTTGTCATAGATCAAAGTTAAGATCAGACAATTCAACGGAAATGTGTGCTGATAAGAAAGATGTGCAACCAGTAAATATTTCGGATACATTTTTCGTAAAATCGAACAAATATTGTCAACATTTTTAGGCCAAGTGGCTTATGTCTTTTTTTTTTCTTGCAGTTTGTGGCCCATTCGAATATACAGCAATTGCTGTCTGCAATTTGGTATGAAGGACTGCCCGGCTTCAGGCGCAAGAGCATCGTGCACAAGTTCATCTGCATTGCTCAGGTGGCGATGCTGTTTCCCATCTACTGTGTCATCTATATGTTTGCGCCCAACTGTCGAACGGGTCAATTGATGCGCAAACCGTTTATGAAATTCCTCATCCATGCCTCATCCTATGTGTTCTTCTTGAGTGAGTACAATTTACAAGGCACACACAGTTTGTTTTCATTTGGCAGAAAGGTTTTCTAAGATTAATATCAAGTGGTTAGAAACCTAGACCTCAATGTTGTAAGTGTATAATGGCTTAAGAGCTCACAGGTCAACTAACTGTTTGGCCAAGCAAACAGTTTATGTTAAAATATCAGGACAAAATGCAAGATGTCCTTTCAACCGTATTCTACTTAGAGTCCTGTTTACATTGCAGTTATCCTCATACTGGTCTCCCAGCGTGCGGACGATGAGCTTGTGCGCTTCCTTGGCACGGCCCGAATGAAGGCCGAGCTGGAGGAACAGGAGCGACGACAACGTGGCCAGGCGCCCAGCCGGCTGGAGATTGTCGTTGTGCTCTACGTGATTGGTTTCATATGGGAGGAGGTGCAGGAGATATTTGCCGTCGGCATGCGGAGGTATTTGCGTAACATGTGGAACTTTATTGATTTTCTACGCAACAGCCTCTACGTGTGCGTCATGTGTCTACGGTAAGAAAAAAACACACAGGAAGTAGGTTGTAAGTTAAAATCTCCTATTTGCAGTGCCTTTGCCTACATTCAGCAGGCAACGGAAATAGCGAAAGATTCACAGATGGCCTATATACCGCGCGAAAAGTGGCACGACTTTGACCCACATCTGATTGCCGAGGGCCTGTTTGCGGCGGCGAATATTTTCTCTGCCTTGAAGCTGGTGCATTTGTTTAACATTAATCCGCACTTGGGTCCGCTGCAAATATCGCTGGGTCGCATGGTCATTGATATTATCAAGTTCTTCTTCATCTACACCCTCGTTCTGTTCGCCTTTGCCTGCGGCCTCAATCAGTTGCTCTGGTACTTCTCGTCACTGGAGAAGAAGAAATGCTATGTCCTGCCAGATGGGAAGGCCGATTGGGAATCGCATGGTGACTCCTGCATGAAATGGCGACGCTTTGGCAAGTCAGTCCAGTCATTCAGCTAATTATCGGTGTGTTCGTGTGTAAACCTAACTAAATGCTTTCCTCTTTGGCAGTCTGTTTGAGACATCGCAATCGCTGTTCTGGGCCAGCTTTGGCATGGTTGACCTCGATGACTTTGAGCTGACGGGCATCAAGTCGTATACGCGATTTTGGGGCCTGCTCATGTTTGGCTCGTACAGCGTCATCAATGTGATTGTTTTGATGAATCTACTCATCGCCATGATGTCCAATTCCTATGCCATGATTGATGTCAGTGTAGCCCTAATGACACAAAACTACTCCTTAATAACGTTTAATGTTTGTGATTGACTTGCAGGAGCACTCGGACACTGAGTGGAAATTTGCTCGGACCAAGCTCTGGATGAGCTACTTTGAGGACAGTTCGACATTGCCGTCGCCGTTTAATGTGCTGCCCTCAGTTAAATGGGTTATTAGGATGTTCCGAAAGTCCAGCAAGGCCATTGATCGACAGCGCTCTAAGGTGAGTTGTTTCAACTTAACTTAACGTGTACAAAACCAGTCAAAATCAGCATATTTTTGCAGCTGGATTTATGCAACTGTTTTTGAAATTTCTCTACAAAATCATGCAGTGCATTTTATTATTTCACAAATTTCTGCCAGAATAAAAGTTGGCCATGCAAATTTAAATAGCACAATTGCTGATTCTGTTCCCCTTTTTTGCCTATTTTCACTTTCGCTGAAAACGTAAATAAAAATACTGCTGGCTGAGCTTGCATATAAATGTTGCATTGCTGGAATACGTAAAAAAGTATATTTAAAAAAAATAAAAAAAAATACATCGCAGGTCAGAAAAAAATATTCAATTGTCGGCAGCAAAATGTTAGTTTTCGGGTATCGATTGCGAACAGTTTATACATAATAAACAGAAATCTAAAAGTGATATTTAAAAGTAACTAGGTTAGTCAAACATTAAGGTAATTGGTTTTTCGGCATCCACAGAAACGTCAGGAGCAGGAGAAGTATAATAAATATGACAACATTATGCATTCCCTGATCTGGCGGTATATTTCGGCAATGCATCGCAAGTTTGAGCACAATCCGGTCACCGAGGATGACATCAATGAGCTGAAGAGCGAGATTAGCACAATGCGCTACGAAATGTTGGAGATATTCGAGAACAGCGGTCTGGATGTGTCCTCAGCGAATAAGAAGGAGAAGCGTAGGTCGAAACTTGCCAGGTGTATAAACATATAAATGAACTTATCTATGTCCTTGACAGAATCGAAACCGCGTCGCATGAAAGTCTGGGAGCGTCGTCTGATGAAGGGCTTCCAGGTGGCGCCAGTGCACACGAGCAGCGCACAGGACCTGCTCTGCAATGTGAATGGCGAGGGTGAAATGCATGAGGTCAAAGTGGAGAGGGTGCCCTCGAAACCAGCCAAGGAGACGGCCAGGGAGCGTTTTCAGCGAGTGGCTCGCACGGTGCTGCTGCAGTCGAGCACACACAAGTGGAATGTGGTGCTTCATGGCACGCTGCAGAGCTCACAGATTGGACGGAGCAACAAATACCAGCGCAAGAGCCTCCAAAATCTGGGCAAGGCCATCGAGGAGGCCAAAAAGTACGTATAGCAAGGACAGATTCTGTAATCCTTTCATTAGATTGGCATGCACAACTTTTAACAAATATTGTATTGGCTGAATGCTAATCGTTAAACCTTATCTGTTCATGTCGAATATCTGACTTTATTTATAATTGAAATCTAGGCTAAATTAAAATCTGTAATCAAATCCTCAACAGGCTCATTCTGCTCAATCCGTGCAGCTCGTCGGGCCGGGAGTCGCCGATACGCATAGAGTTTGAGGATGAGAAGTCCAGCACATTGCTGGAGCTGCTCAATCAGATCAGCGAGGAGATCAGCAGCTGTGAGCGACCACTAGTGAAACCACCCTGCTGGCGACAACCCTTAAAATCTGTTCCTGCACGCGCCATGGCTGCCAATAATGAGTGGTCCAGATCGAATACGGCACCGGAACTGCAACTCAACCGGAAATCCAAGCCGGCGCCACTGCCCACTAAGAGTCGCAACAGCAATCGGACACGCGAGGAGCCCCTCTGCCCCAGCAAACTGGCCACAATAGCAGCACCGGCGGCGGTTGCCCCAACAACATTAACAACAACAGTTAACAACAACAGGGCCAAGACGCCGACCACAACGCCCTTTTCTGTGGAGTTTAAACTAGCTGAGCGATTGAGGAGCAGGGCCAGGGCCAACTTGCCTTCCTCCTCGTCGATTGGCGTGTCCTCGGGTAATTCAACTGGCATCGAGTTACATGTTGTCGATTTGGATGAGCGCTCTTCAAGTAGCGCTGCCTTCAACAAGGATAACATATCCGATGTTAGCTCTGTTCTAAGCATGAGTCCCAAGCGGCCAAATCATTAACTGCCCCGCTCGCGTGGCCTCTTGTGATAAAGCTTATACAAAAATAAATATACATGTATTGTAATAAAATATATTCATTTATTTTATTTCTTTATAACCTAAATCGAAGTCAAATGTTTCTTTTCACAAACTTACGTTTATTTACTCACACACAATTCCCAAGCGCATCGCCAATTGAATTAAGAAGTGGAACAAGCAAAACGTAATCAATAAAATAAATCACTCAATAAAATAATCATTAAATAAATTACTGCAGGCTGCCTGCAGGCCAGACTCTAGTTGTATGCAACATCATCCCGCTGTATTTTACTTTACTCCTTGGCGAACATCGAATATCGAACATAATGTTGTGAAAAGCAATGCCAGGAGACTGATTTTATCACAATTTAAAAAATAATAAATTATGTAGATTGGCTGTAAAACAAAATAAACCGAAAATTAAACCCAATACAAAGCTTATCTAGATTCATTTTTGTTTGATTTCATTTATTAAAATATGTTTCTTCATCAGTTTTAAATATATTTTCCCGCATCCTTGGAGCAATTCAGTTTTCTGTAAAGCGTAAATCTTAAAGAGTCGTTATAAGATAGTGAGCGTGTTTACACATCTTCAGAGCTATTTTGCTCTATTGAAATACTTACTAAGTACACAATACGTCAATGTAGAAGTAAATGCTTGAGGTAGTATATTAGAGATGTTCGCTTAGGCTCGCTGCAGATTACCTACCCTTGCAGACCGAAGAGACTGGCCACATTTTCAGCACACTTTCGTTTAAGAAATACTATTTAATATAAGGAATATTTAAATAGCTGTTTGCCAAAATGATAATGCCAAAAGAAGAGTCAAGTCAGGCAATTGCAAACTACGGCAGTAAATTAAGATGCCTCGCTAACGAGTACTTCTAGACGAGGCTAATAGGCCCGGCAATATAGCCATTTACATATAATCGCCGAGCATGGGCGATGGCAACAGACACGCAAGGAACAAGGACCCTTCCGGCTGGTTGGGTTTTATGCTCGTCTGCCCGGCTGGCTGGCATGGCAAAACGTGCGGAAATTCGTAAGCTGGCAGCATTAAAAGCAATAAAGACACAAAACATAAACAAGTCGCCATCGACGTTTGACACGCAGCTAAACGCAGACTGTTAGCCGCAGGCTATTGGCAACAAGCAACAGAAACAAGAAGAATTCGTTGGCGAGGCAAGGGCATGAAAATTGCAAATTCAATTTGATGTCATATCAATTGATTTTGCGATACATTTTGTTGCCTGCCTTTGTTGCCGCTGTCACTGACAAGTCGCTAACATTGTGGCTTCGTTTGGATTTTTATTTTGTGTTGGTAGGGATATTCCCTCTTCATTTTTTTTCTTTGTTGTTTGATAGGGGACAGTTGAGTTTCCATGCGCCTGGCATTTGATTTTGATGACGCGTGGCACTTTTGAAATTTATGCGCTACTCTAAACACACTTTGTATGCGCCGCGCCCTATGCCACAAAAAAAAAGAAGGAAAAATAAAAAATAAGAAATAAGATGATCAACGGACCAAGTATCTGTTGAAACATTTACACAAATATATGTGCATGTGAGTGTGTTCCTGAGTGGTATGCATGTGTGTGTGTGCTCTGCATGAAATTTGAAGCTTTTAGCTGATTCGCTTCAGCGCAGGTATTTCAAGCACGCGCCAACAAACCAAAAAGAGAGGCACAAAAAGGAAAGTTTCTTAAAATAAATGAGAACAAATATGAAAAACCTCCACGTAGCACACTAATATCTACTTATAAGTATTATGTAAGATTAAAAGCCAGCAGATCTGATCCATTTGGGATAGATAAAAAATTAAGCATGCATTTAAATGAATAAGACGTACACTTTAGAAAATAAGGTAAACCTAAACAAGGTCACAAATATACATAACAAATATAAAGATTTCATCCCAGGTAGCTTTAAATTGGACAACTGTGGCGCCGTCTATTCAATTTCTTTCATAATACCCCAATTGCCATTTTGATATGGTCTCGAGGGGGTACTCAAACATCTGGCCGAATGTCCAGTCCTTCAACACTTACAATGAAACTGTCATCATCCTGTAAACAGCATATTTCACTGGCAATTGGTGCTTGCCCCTGCTGGCAAAAGGCTCGATGCGACGCCAAACGGCAACGCCATAAATATGCTGCACGAACGTGTCATAAACTATTAGCAGCGATGTGCTTTCATATGGCGGCAGCTGACAAACAGTCTGTGCCACACAAAAGTTGCCACAACACAGCTTGACATTCATTGGCAAAATTTGCTGGCGAACGAGACGCGGAGCCAGACAGTTTTTCTGCATGCTAAACACGTTCCAAAATATCTATCAAATTCCCAAAAAAAAATAAGATAAAAGAAATGAAAATAATGATGATGCCACAGCCATTAAGAGTGCTTCATTGTTGCATTGAAAATGCTTTTAAATTTTGCAAAAATTTCAATTTTATTTACACATAGCTCGAGCAGACAACCGACTCTCTTAAGATTTGCATTTACATTAAGCTGTCTGTTGTATATTTTAGTATTTTTAGTATTATTAATATTATTTGTATATTATACACTTGAATAAGCATGCGACAAGTATTCGAATACGTTTTTGAGTTGACTAACCACTAATGTCTAATAGGAGCGTGTCCTTTGTCACACGTACATATACACAACATGAGTGGAGCATGAGGAGTATGAGGAGCATGAGGAGCATGAGGAGTAGGAGCAGGATCAATTGCTTGTGGTTAGCTTCAGTCGCACCGCAATCCGTTTGCATTTCCACATAAGCTGCGTCTCCAGTATGCTGAAGGACATCGCGACCAGGACGAGTCCGAGTAGCAGATAAGCACAGCACGCATACAGCTGCACTTCGGGTCCATTGAAACTCCTCGCGGGCACAAAGTCACCGTAGCCAATTGTCGAGAGCGTGACAAAGCAAAAATAGGCACCGTCCACCAAGGACCAGTTCTCCCAGAGCGCAAAGACAACGGTGCCGACACATATGTAGCACATAAGTATAAGCAGCACCAGACTAATGGGCACCTGTCGTTGCAGCGAGCTCTCCTCATCATCATCATCATCGCCATCGCCATCGTCATCGTCATCATCATCGTCAGTGGCATTAACGTTGAGCTGCTCCAGACACTCCTGGGAGCGAGTGTTGTGCTTCTTCTTTAGTTTCTTTAGTACAAACTGTTCGCTACCATGCTGCATAAAGTGTTCCTCATCGTCCTCGGAGGTCTCCGTATTAGCGGTGGCATCGTACAGCGTTCGTGTGGCATGATGCTTCTGGCAGCGACGCGTCAACAGCAGCGTCTTGCGATTCAGAGGCTGCAACGTGTGTCGCTGAAATGTGGCAGCTGTCGCATTAAGCAAGCCACGAGCTGGATTCCCCGCACCAGACTTATCTAGACTATGTGGCATCCCATGGGGCAGGCTCAACGGTGCACTACCTGCACCAGCACCAGCACCGGCACCACACCCAGAGCTGGCTATCAGCGGCACACGTGATGGCGTTCCATGTGGGCAATTGCTACAAACGAGAGAGCAGAGCAGAGCAGGGCAGAGCATGAGTAAATGTTGTATAAATATTTACGCTGCGCTTTGGCCATAAAAGGGAATCAATTAAATATATCTATAAGCTGGCCAGACCCACTCACAAAACGCAAACAGGCCACAGGCCATAAAAAAACAATTGGATTAATGAATGGCTAATGCTCTGTTTATGCTGTATTAAACCTTTATTATGGGTTTCTTAGGCAGAAATGGGCGTGGTTGGCACACCTATATTTTCATCAATAAATATCGACTATAAATCATCTCTATACAAAATTAAATATAGTACCCATCTATGGGCAACATTATAATCGACAGTTTTTGATAATCGATTCAATTTCGATAGTGTTAGGCCAGAACATTGAATAAAACCTATATACCCTATTCCCTTCGTTGGCAGGGTATAATAACGTTCAAGCACGTGTGGCAAGGAGTCACTTGGCCAATCAATAAACCATAAAAGTGACCAGTTTGCCTTTTCATACATGGCGTACGCGTTTTATTATATAGCGTATAGGTCATGTTGCCTCTAGCTTGAAGGCAGATTGAAATGGTTTGCCGAAGAAACCTGATTGTGGGAACGGGACAAATGGACGCATAAACACATAGGGTCAGCCAGGGGACTGAGTAGGCTTATTACAAGAGCAATTTGTGAGATATGATAACAGTTATTATATTAGTTATTATATTATTTGAACCTGGTCTGATATTAGTTTACTTACTAGTTGTAACTAGTTGTTAAGTTAAGTTACTTTAATAAAAGCCGCTGCAGCTTTAATCATCTGTCAAATGGTGCTTAGAAATTTATGCTTCATTATAACGAGATATTTTCTTAACTATGTTGAATTATTTCATTGATGTGATAAAACAATCAATAAGATGCGGTTATAAAAGACGTCGTCACCATAGACTAAGAGCAGTTCTCAAGAATGGTAATAGCAGTGCATATATGAAATAAAATATAAGTAATTAAATAACTTATTTGTGACAATAGAATTTAAAGTATGGTTGCTAAAAAGTTAATTATACTTCCAGTTACGTAACCTCAATTAACTATTTCAATTTCAATTAGAATTTCAGCTGTGAGTGTCTAAATAAAAGCAATATGAAAATCAAAATTAAATATCAAATATTTTATTAGTTATGATTAAATTTGAAGTATGATTGCTCAAACGTTAACTTTATTGCCAGTTATCTAACCACAATAAAAAAAATATTACCAACTATTTCAATTATGTTTTAAATTGTGAGTTTGAGCACTTGAACGAACTGTGTCTAAATATAAGCTCTATGAAAAGCTAATGATAATGCATATTGCTGTCGCTCTTGAGTTGCACTCGACAGTGGCCAGCAAGTGGGCTTGGTCAAATCAATTTGTGGTGCGTTTATTGAACTTGTCTACGCCAACATGAGCCGACAGACGCCTGGTTTGAGCCTGACATGGTCCTGCCTGACAGCCACTTCGACTTGCACTTAATGTGCGATTGGCCGGCAGCTGGGCAAAGTACAAGCAACATGGCAAACACTTGAGAGCTTGTAAGTTGAGCGCCTTGCCTGGGCGCACTCGAGGCGTCCTTGCGATTGTTGGCAGTCAACGGTTTTGATTTAGGGTGGCAAGTGTTAAGAAGTGGCATTTGCTTAAAGCACAGCTCAAATTTGCCTCAACTTAAAGAGGGGACTAACAACACAAAGAGTGAGAGTGAGAGGGAGAGAATGGGAGTGCGGGGGGTCTATAGAAAGTGAGCCAGCAGAATTCGCATGAAATTAATTGACCTGATTCATTTCGCAGCTCAGCTTACAATTAATTACACACACATACATGCACAGCAAGCACACACGTACACACACACTCGGACATAAACACAGTGGTTGCTCTGAAATTGAAGAAGCTTGTCTGTAGGTTCGCCGCCTGAACGCCAGGGGGCGCCAGCAGCGCGTGCACAGGTTCACTGTCAAAATTAATTACCAGATGCTGGATTTTTATTAAATAAAATGCGCAAAAATTATGTATGAAACAAAAAAAAAAAAAACAAATTCTGCAATGGTTGAAAGTGGTAAGTCCTGGCCACGCAGACGTGCCCACCACTGTTTCCATAGAGAGGGGAAAAAGGGCGTTGAGAGAGACGAGTTGCAAAGTAGCCGCTGCAAAAATTCTGAAGTGTTGATTTAAAGTGCAGACGACGTGCAGAAAGTTTGTTTATGAAATGAAATTACCAGTTTGCTTTTTACCATATGAAACTGTACGTGAGCGTTGAACGGGGCGGGGTGGTGTAGCGGGGCTATGCCTGGCAAACATTGGATTAAAATTTCATGCCAAGAAGAACGACGACAACACCAGAAAGTTACTGCAACTTTTTAATGGCCCTGACTTTGTGCAATTTAAATTTCTAAATCAACGCACTTGAGATTAGAGTGATGTGAAAGGTTCTATTTAGTTGCGGTTCAAAATATTTAAAACTTAATTTTTTTTATATAAACTTTGATGTTCTCTTTAATTGAGGGAAACGTGAGTAAAATGCAAGCAAGCAAAAATTTTACGTTCTCTAAAAATGAGCAAAATTTGAAGAAAAAAAAAATAAAAAATTAAACTTGACTTCGAAACAAAAGGATAATTTGCACAGCATTTTATAAATTTTGCAGAACACATTTAAATAATAAACTTGGACAATCAATCGTAAAATTCTTCAAGTCAATTGTTATTTCTCAAAATAATCTTTTTTTGCCTTTCCCAAATTGATTACTTGTATCGAATTCATAAATATGTATATGTACATATGTATATGTATATCAAATGTATATTAATTTATTAAATATATATGTTGAGTTCGAATTTCATTTGTCACTGACTTTTGCAACAAGGCATTTCTTATTTCATATTCAAAATGTGATTTTTTAATTTCCAGAAGAAATATGTCAAGCAGCAAACAGGCTTATTTAAACAATGCCAAATATTTGTCTATTTAATTTTATTTAATAACTGAAATGTTTGCTTTATGTGGCCCTGCAAGTTGCTTAGCAAAACGTGTGCATTAAATGTGCGTCCATTTGTGGTCAGCCAACCGAGTGAACAGATGTTAACACAGCTGAGGCTGTTAGACTGCCGCCAACCGCAACCGAAACTGACCGACTGGAGGCGCCTCATTTTAACAAGACCAACAGAAGCCCTAAATACCCGCAACACTGCTTGAAAGCCAGCTCTCCACTTAAATAAAGCAGACACACATAGACACACACATACATACCTCGAACGTTCACGCTCCTGTTCGTCCTCATCCTCCATGATGTCCACATTGCCACTTGAGCTGAGCAGCGCCGACAATGTTGCTGCAGCTGTTGTTGTTGCTGTTGTTGCTGTTGCTGCTGCTGCTGCTGCTGCTGCGGCTGCTGTTGTTGCAGTGACGCTATTGCCACAAACACCTGCGGCTATAAAACTGTTATCGGCCATAGTTGCTGCAGTTGTTGCTGCTGCTGTTGTCTTAATGCCTGCTGACAGTGGCTGGTTGCTGTTGCTTGTTGCTGCCGTGTAGCTTAACAATGCTGTTGCTGCTGTTGTCGCTGCTGCTCCTGTTGCTGCTGTTGTTATTGTTGCTGCAGATAATGTATGTGGCAATAAATCATGTGTGCAGGATAAATCACTCGATTCTGCAGTGAGCAGCGTATTGATTTCATTCGACATCGGTTTCGACACAAGCTTGGCGCGACGCACAGCTGCAGAAAAGAAGAGAAAGAGCAAAAACCAAACCATAGAAAAATCAGCAAAAAATGTGTCGATTTGAAACTACATTTTAACTAAATTTAAATATATAAATTGTTGAGCAACACAGCAAAATAGTCAACGAACTGCGAAAATGGCAAGTTTGCTTTATTTTGGCAACTGCAACTTTCGAAAAAAAAGACTGCCACATGACGTTAAAAAGTTGGTGCAGTTGTGACCCTAAATAGGCATACATACATTTACATGTATATATATATATATAAATATAAATATATGTGTGTGTGTGTGTGTGTGGGTGTTTATGTTTTACTTAGTTAGTGAAATAATTTGGTTTTTGCATTTGCAAAAGTTTGGCGTGCAGTGGCGCAACAACATTTGTGCAGCGGAAGGTTTCAAATTTGCCAACAAAAGTTTGGCGTCGCTTGGCAAAAAAGGGCAACAGCTGTAACAGCTGTTAGCTGGTTAGGGTTGCCAGGTTATGCATTTACTACCGCGATCAACTTTTAATACGCTTACGGCACATGGATAAGACTAGCTAAACTTTCGAGCTTATGCGTGGTGTATGTTCGCCTGTCAGCTGCATTAAATTTTTATATTTTTCGATCTGGATTCAGTTTAGTCAGGCATTCTTTAAAAATCCTTAATTCAAGTCCTTGATTATTCTATAAATTTCAACTTATTTAATTGTAATACTAGTGCTCGACTAAATTCGGTCTGATTATTACTCTACAGTGGCAATAAAAAATTTGTGTTTTTTCCATTTTGAGCCATTTAAATAGTTGGCAACTTTGGCAATTTGCAGCTACGAGAAACGTGCATTGCTCATATCGGAAAAGGAGGAAGTGAGTAACCCCGGAAGGAAACAGCTGTAATGGCATCTTTCACTTAGGGCCTGGGCGCACAACTGCTGACGGAAGGCTTGCGCGAGGAGCGCGTCTGTCTGCGGTTCGGGCAGGACATGGCCAATTTAAAAATATTTACTTAAACTTGGACGGCACACACACAAGCACACACACACACACACACACACACACATTCATTAGAGTGTTGAATGCATTTTGTACATGGTTGGTTGAAATGTGGTTGCCAGTTTGTTGCAACTTTTTGTCGAGCGCTAATGGCGTGGTCAACCACTCTGGGGCGGAGCAACTGAAGGAATTGAGAAATATTGCTGGACAATGGTGTGGACGGGTTGTGTGAGTCCTTTGTGAATCGCTGAGTGGATGCAGCTGAAATAATTAACGTGCATATTGACATTGTGAGTCCATATTGACATATTGACTTCAATTTGTAGTTGCGAAGGATTCTCCGGCACTTGTGGAAATCTGTCACGTGTTGTGCGCAGCAAGTAAAAGTAACTTTAATGAGTTTTGCATGGCAGCAAAGAAGAAGCGGTTGGGTTGTAAAGGATATATGCACAGGCTGCGAAGCATCTTGCGAGGCATGCGGTAAGTGGCAAGTGGCAAGTGGCAAGTCATCATTATCGTCAATAAAAAAATTGTCGCACATGTCTCGCCTTCGCCTCGAGTGCATGTTGTCCTTGTTGTCCTTGTCATGTCCTTGCCACGGCTTCGTCATGCGGCAGCAGTTGAAAACTTTTAATGCGTCATCTACCCCCTTCCCCCAATCTCCCTCCCGCCCAGCCCTACAAAAAATACACGCCACAGTCGCTAAGTAAGGCAGCTTAACTCTGTCATTTTAACACTCTGCTCTGCCCCACTTAGCGGCCATTATGATGTTCGCCCGATAATGATGATTATAATGATAATGCTGCTGCTGCTGCTGCTGAAAGCACTGCTAGCAAATTGTTACATAATTACAAAATGAGCAAGCAGAGAGACAGATGGACGGACAGACAGCATATACACAGAGTACAACGGTGCGTATGATTGATGAATATCGGTAGCATTTGTGGCCTTCAGTCGCACGTAACTCGAAGCTCTTCGTGCTCCACATCACACATATTGTGGTCTGTCATTCTACTTATGTGCAACATTTATATATAAACATACAAAGCTGATGTGTTAATAATGAATTTTGTGTCTGTAGAGCTATAATTAAATTTAATATTAATTTAAATTTTGGTTGGTGGACTATTTCGAATGCCTTTTGAAATGAATTAATATTAACAAATTATAATTCCCTAAGGGCAAGATTAAAGTAAAGCATTTGCAACTAATTTTCCATATTTCCAATTGCATGCTGAGGCTTAACTACACTCAGAAAAAAAGCGTGAAATTATGAAATGTAAACCGTATTTTGTAGAAAAATTTAACTTTAATTTTAGGAATCGACTTTATGTTTGGCGAATTTCTAAAATTCTAGTAGACTTTTCTCTGAGTGTAGAACGAGCATTTCTCAGTCAAAGAAAATCAGCTGGTACATGCCACTAATTAAAACTGTTTTACTTACAATGCATATTGGCTGTTTGATAGGCAGGTGGCGGTGGCAATGTGATTGTCTCCAGTGTGGACGTTGTTGCGGCCAAATCGCCGCTGTGTCCACTTGCAGCTGCTGTTGCATGTGCATCCATTGTGGCCAGCAGTCTATGTTGCTGCTGTTGCTTGGCAGCTGGCTGCAAGTGTATAGTGTGATACTTGACCAGCGGCTGTGGACTGGAGCCTGGAGCTGGCGCAAATGGAAAGTAAATTGTTGCCGTGGCTGGGGCAAAACAATTTGGTGGTGCCATTGTTGTAGTTGGTGGTGGTGCACTGAAACGCAGCATGCTGCTTGGCACGGCAACAAAATTCGGTGGTTGTTGATGTTGTTGGTGTTGTCGCGGCAAAGATGCTGTTGTTAATTGCTGTTGCGGGTGCTGTGTTGCTGATGCGTTTATATAGTGCAACGACTGCTGCTGTTGCTGTTGCTGCTGCTGATGATGTTGTTGTGGCAACGGTGCATATTTCAACAATGCATTGCCCGTTGTTGTTGTTGTCATTAGCATGACATCCGGCTGCTGCTGTTGGTAAAACTGCTGCTGTTGTTGCTGCTGCTGCTGTTGGTATTGCTGTTGATGCTGTTGTTGCTGCTGCTGCTGTTGGTATTGCTGTTGATGCTGTTGATGCTGTTGCTGCTGCTGCTGCAGCTGCATTTGCTGTTGCTGCTGTTGCTGCTGATTCAACTTGCTTGGCATTGCATTGCGCAACAATTGACAGGCATCTGCAGAACCACAATGGACAATGGAAAGAGAGCGTGCGAAAGTTGATTAACGATTTGCCAATTGTTAAGCTGACAGTTCAATTTATAACCCAAACCCCAACTCCAATCCCCAACTCCAACCACAACTCCAACCACAGCTCCTTCAAAATCTCTGCAAAGGGATTGTCTTTTGTTTTCACACCCACCTTCTGCTTGTTCCAGCGACAATTTGCGTTTCATTGTTGTCGTTGCCTTTTGGCCATATTCATAGCATTCAGTCAGGCTCGTTTCACTATTGGCCGCATCGTATTTACAGCCCTTACAGCTTGCCTGCAATGAAAAGCCCAGTTAATTATATTAATGTCGCACAACTGTAATTTATGCGCAATGGCGATAAGTAACCTGCTTACTTATACATTATTATGGATTTAATACTGAATTCCTTGACAAATATATTTTATTAATCGATTGGGGAGAAGCAACCGCGCCTACCACTCACCCCTACCCCTGCAAGAACAGCAAAAGTAAAATGGGAGATAAAAAACTTAACTTTCGATGAGTTTTCCAAAAAGCATATAAGATTTTTAGTTAAAAAGCGTGGGTTGGGTTAAAAAATAAAAATGTCAGAATAATACGTACATATATATCTAAATTGTAAGCTTCCTATCTAGCTATAAATCACAAACAGATTTCTGAGAGTCCTTAGAGTAGTTGTTGCAGAATAAATATTATTAAAGTTAACTGTCCTTAATTTCAAGAGGAAAAGTCCCATCAAACGTGATACATAAAATAAATGAAGTTTATATTTTGAGATTAAGGAAAACACATTTGGCACCTTGCTGTTTGATCTATATATAAAGAAGTTGGCTAATTTTCTCATCAGGCAACTACACAAAATAATCAAACCGCAGCACAATTAACTTTGACAAGTTGTTCAACATTTGGCAATAACACCCGAATATTGGGTTACTTTTGTCGAACGCTTTGAGCATTGAGGACTTAAAATGTCAATAAAAGCGTAATTTACACATGCAAAATGCTGGCAGCCCTTGAATGACACACGTCTAAGTTGATGTCCTTGTTCTTATCCCTGTTGTGGTTGCAAGCACAACGTTTCGTGTGGTTTGCTGGCAAATGCGATTTCATGCGAGTCGAAGCGAAACGTTGTCATGTTGCCATCATGTTAGTTGCGGTTATGTGGCAACGTGATGAATCGAAGCAGAGGCAATCACACACACTTAAGCACCAATGCACACACACACACACACACAGCACACATAGATAGGTGGTAACACAAATGATATGGCACTGTGATTTTGCGGCTAGCCCACAAAACCCATTCAGAGTGTGCGTCATGATAATTGCAGAAAGGCAACAAGGATAACGACGCACGTGGAGGCTCACAGGCACAATGCCAACATTCAACGTTGAACGGTCAACGGTCAACATGCTGATAATAATTTAACCGCTGAACGAACGCATTTGCCACATCAGAGCCGTTAGCCACAGGGCTTATCAATTGTCCTAGTTGCCGAGGCAACCCCATATAGAAGAAAAAGGTCGAGCAGCTGTGATTTGCTTAGATTGAATTAAGCCCTAATGAGTCGTTAAATGCAAAAAGGATATCTCGATCCTTGCGCCCTTGCAGAATGGAATTCAGTCAGGCAAAACATTGCGACGCAATGCAAAAAACTTGTTGAACAAATTTCCAACACACACTTTGAAAGTGCTCAGCTAACGCTTCAGCTTCAGCCTAACGAATGCATGCTGCCAATGTGGTAAAGTGCAAAACGTTTGCCTCGCCTGCAACATGCTGCACTAATGTGCCTGTCAGCCAGTCAAGTATTGAAAAATCTAAGGTGTTGATACCACACAAAGTTAAAATGGCTCTTAAGCCGTTTTGAAAGAATCTCACAGTTTAAATTGTTTTTGTTGCATCTAGTTGCAAGTACTTTAATTAGCAATTAAAGTGCGCTTGATTAAAGCAATCAAAGTTAAAGTAAGCAGAATGCTTTTAAATTGCATAAAGTGGCTTTTAAAGTTGGTAAACTTTGCAAAAACTTTCTTGTTGTATATTACTTCAAAAGATATTTTCCTGCTACTTGGGCTCAGACATTCAGCTTTCAAGCTGCATTAAAGAGTTCAATAATATCGAAAATGATCCTTTTAAGCTGTAAATCAAGGTAAACTTTACTTAATTATTATTGGTTGTTTACTTAAATTATACACAAATCATTTACATAATGTTGAACCGTAACCAATTAGTTGACCATTGCTTTCAACATGCTAATATAAAAATGTATACATGCATAATTTCATTGTTCCCTGCCCCTGCCCCTGCCTGCCTGCCTGCCTGCCTGCCAGCCAGCCTGCTCAACAGCGTGAAAAGTTACGGTTAGCCGCAGTTTTCCATGGCGGCTCATAAAAAAATCAATTACATTTCGCACAGTGTGCAACTGGGCAGCGGGAAATGAAAAGTTATTGCACGCTTTTAGCTAGAACCCGTGTACTTTTGGCCAACTTTGCGATAGAGTACATACACTCACTTTTAAAGTGGGCAAACTCATTTAATTTACTTAACTTGGCACTTTCGGATCGCCCTTTGTGACCCAAGTCAATTTGCAAGTAGCGTCAAAGTTTTGGCAACGCTTAAATTGTCAGTTTTAAAGGTTGACAGACTTCACAACTTTTCAGCGCTCGCTAAAGTTTCTATTCATTATAGTCAGCGTGACCTGTAGAACTCAGCGATAGTGGCAGTAGTGCACAGTAAATTTGAGCACTGAAAATGAAGCAAAAGTTGATGTTAATGAATTCCAACTATGACGCTTAATTAAACAGCCATTTTTATATTTGACAAATGAGCAAAATTTACAAACCAAAAAAAAACACACACACAGTTCGCTTATTTACCCCGAAACGTGAAAAGTTTTTCTTATATGTTTCCATTTTGTGCATTTTCAATTTTAATGGTTGTGGTGAAAATTCCAAATTAAACAGAAATTTTCGCAATGACAAATAAGCAAACATGCAAAGGGAGTGACAAAAAAAAACAAACGTGATCGGACGGCGATAAATCAACTTTTCAAATGTGCACAAGACCGAATATAAATATAATAATAAATAAAAGCCGGTAGAGTTAAGCTGATGAACTAGAAAGTATCCTAGACTAAAATTTATAAAATATGTGTACTATTTGTAAATATATTAGGTAACCCGTGATAATATCAATGATATAAGGCAATGAGTAGATCTAAAAAACTGTATAAAATAAATGGGAATAAATAAAAAATACTTTAAGTCAAATCATGTGGCCAAAAATGTGCCTTCAGTGCATAAAACCAAATAGTAAAATATTAATGTTTTCCTATTAGGCGAGAGTTTCTGCATCCTTTGAAGTTTTGGGGCCGCATTGTATATCATAAGCAAACGGAATACATACAAAGTATAAACGGAACTCGTAGCTCAGACTTTAATAAAAATGTCAGACGGTCTCGTAGATGGTAAACAAATGACTTACAAGACTTGTGCACGAATGCACAAAACATGCAAATGGCGGCTCAAAGGGAACTGGGCCCCGAGATTCGATGGGGTCTACAAATTATATATGTGTATGGCGTGCCGGCCGAACGCGACAGTCAACCTTCCCATCCCCCCCCCCCCCCCACAGTAAATAACGAAAGCTAGCCTGATTTGCCGGAAAATAAAAAAATATATATTTATATATGAATATTTGTAGAACAAAAAAAAAACACACAAAAACAAAAAGGAACAGCCACAATCTGGACTGTCCGCAATCTGCAGCACGATCCCAAAAAGTTCTTGCGTTTTTTGCTCAAATCAATTACAAACTTTCAGCTTGCTGTTAAAAACCAAACAAATCCCCATCAGAAATGGGTACCCAAACTTAAAAGGTTTCTGTTGTCTTAATTAAAAATCCGTTTGCCCTATCGAAATACAAAACCAGTGCAAAATTTAAGTGCACATTTCCAAGTATCGGCTCTCAAAAAGCAAAATACACAAAACTAAATTACTGCGAAATGTGCGGGCAATATTAGCTTTAAAATTGAGCATGAATTTGTGGAAAGGAATGCGGCACTTACCATAAAAAGGAACTTATTATAAGCTATTGGCTGCATTACTTTAATTAACATAACTACAAAAGGCTGATTATGAATTGGGGTGGGCATTGTAAGGAATATATTTTTCATACTATAAATGTAAAGAATTTCACTTAAGCGTTAATCAGATTTAATAGTTTATTATTTCTGTATCTTTATATGCAAATAATAATAATAAATATGGGCTCCTTTTTGTCGATATTTGAATTAAAACATGGTTCTTTACAAATGGTCAGAAGCGCAGCCATAATGATATAAGAATTCGCAGCAAATAAACAAATTTACTCATCGAAAACATTTTGCATAGTGATAGTAACTTTTTAGCAAACTACTTTGAAAAGAACCGAACAACTTAAAAGGCTCAACTCGACGAAACAACTCAACTTTCCGATTTTAACAACTCACTGAGAAAAAATAGATGTCTTGGAAAAACTACTAACAATGAAGCGAATCACCAAATAAAAAAGAAAGAGTAAAATTCGAGCCAGCCAGTGAAAGTTTTTTGGCCAACAATAACAACAGCGCCAGTGTTGGTCAGTGGCCAAAACTGTGGCCATGAACAGTCAACGCAACAATTTCGAAACTTTTCTGCACGGTACTGCAAATAGTTTGGCCAAGATTTCAACAACAGCGAACATTGCTCAGTTGCTTATTGCGAGAAGTCTGACAGCTCGGCCAATCGCATTTAAATCCATAAAGAAGCCAACACGATAAAATAACTGCAGCGGGCAGCTCTTGTTAAATCATATCAATCACACGCAGCGTGTTTTACTTACCCCATTGCCAGCTGCATGGCGACGCTTTGTCAATGTGCCACTTCCCGATCCCGCTCCCGCTCCCGCTTCAGCTCCTGATCCCGTTGCCATTGTCTTCTTCTCTGCGCCAGCAGATGTCGTATTGCGTTGCAGTTGGCAGCACAGACGCATATAGGTGCACTGGAGCGCCTCGGCGAGCAACGCACCCAAACTGGACAAACACATCAGCATCAACGGGACACCGATGAGAGCATAGAAAATTGTCGCCAATTTACCAGCAGCTGTGCGTGGCGTCAGACTCCCATGACCTGGTTGTGCGAGTGTACGAGTGCGTGTGCGTGTGTGTGTGTGTGAGAAGATGAATGATTGGAGAGAAAACAAAAGCAGTTGCTGAGTCATTGAAATGGGACTTTAAGTTTGAGTTTCAAATTTCAAAATAAATCCATTTTAATTGGTAGCATTATTAAAGTTTAATCCAAATTACCATTTGAACTGTACTTAGTTGAAATATTCAAATAAATAATAAATACATATTTAAAGTCGACTAGATGAGCAGACATTAATCTGTTGCTTTAATTACCTCTGTGGAGTTATACCATTAAGTAAATGGTAAAGTTCTCCCTTACTTCCTTCATTAATTGCATTGCATTTAAAGTGCAAAGAAAATTAGCTTGACTAATTGGAAAACTTCACTTGAAATTATAATTCACTATTGATTTTCTGCTGCTGCCTACTTAAACAAATTAATCCATTTGCCACGCATGCCTCCTTTGGCGCAACTAAGTGTGAGAATTGTGCTCAGCATTGAGTTCACTTAGTTGAACAATAACTCTTAGGCAGCTCTCAATTTACTGGGTATAGTATTTGTATCCAACCACTTTCCATTTAGTTTACAATCATTGAAGCGAACAGTACAATCCATAATATATATGTATGTATATGCGTATATTGAGTGCAGACAACCGACTTTAACCATATGCAAATATTTTGGCAGCGCCAACAGGGCGTGTACATAATATTCTCGCAAGCTGAGCTTGTCTGCCAGCCAGCTGGCTGCGTGAAGCTGTTGCTTGTTGCCCACAGCAATGTAAATATTTGCAGTTATTACAGTCTCCACATTTAAATGCCCCGCAGTGGAGAACTAAGCGATTTGAGATTAGTATATTTTGTGGCTTACCAATAGTCGTTATCACAGTCACCGAGTAGAGTAGAGCCTCGCTAAATGTCCAGCTCTGTGTGTCGCCCACATCGTAGCCAAAGTGACCCAAAGCACTGGCACTGCCACCGTGGGTAGCAACACCAGCAGCAGCAGCAGCACCACCACCACCTGGACGCGTGGCAGCCACAATGGAGCCTTCAAAGCGACGCAGCTGCTCGTGAACCAGCATCGTCCAATTGCGCTCATACAGAACGTTCAGTTTCTCTGCAATTAAAAGAACGGCAACAACAATAGGTAACAATTAGGTTAAAAGCAAAACGAGGCAAGTGCAACCTTTGCAATTATGCAATTTTGTTTAAAGTACACTGAATAACCTTTGATACCTCCCCAGGCACTCTGCACAAGTGTCGCACTTGGCAACAGAGAGCAGCCGTCCTCGCATTGATTTGACTTTGTCTTGAGGCGCTGCTCGCATTTGATTTTGCCTCTACAGCAAATTGCCGAGGTAGCTGCCCCAGCTTGTTAACAACAACAGCAATCGTTGCCAACGCCCCGCCCTCGACGCCATTTGGCCTTGACTATGCATATACTACCCCCGCCCACGCCCACTTCCTCATGCACGCCCATGCCCCAGGGCTCAATTTACCTTCTACCAAACAACAAATTCAGCTAAAACGAATGAAGCGCTCAATACTCTGAGCCTGTTGTGTATTGACGTAGAGACATCCTTGCCAAGATGCAAATATAAAAAAAAAGAGAAATGTGCTTCGTGCTTAAGTCGATGTACTATGTACTCTTATATATCTGTATATATATGTATATATATATATATTGATAGAGCATATATACTCGACTCTACTCTGTACTCATTTTAATAGCAAATGAATGTGGAAGTTTCTTTTAGCTTTTGGTTTGGGTAGTCGCAAGAATGTAATCCAAGCACTTAACGTGATTATATGTGTAATTTGAAACTTGCGACTCAGTCATCATTTGCAGAAGCCAACAAATTTGTTTGCAGTAAACTTTATTGAAGTTGCTGGACAGACAAGTTAAATCGATCAATCCAATGATTGGAGTAGTAAATAAATTATTGCCAGTACTTAATTATTAACTAGATATCTACTTAATACAGCTCTGCTCTGTGCTTACATTAAACTCCCTCACTAAACATTAGCTTATCAGGAAACTATATTCATCCGATCATTATAAATATTAATTAAATTTGGCTTACAGCGCTTAAGGCTTATTTGCGCGCTGTGGTGTCGGCTGGAATTAGGAATTTGTCAAATAAATTGGGCTAACTAATTACAAAATGTTAAGCAATGAGATGCTTGACATAGTCTTGTAGATTAATCATACGCCAGGTGTGCCATTGCTCAGCTTAAAATGCGCGTAAATTAATTAGATTATTTATGATGTGAAATTTTCATTAAATCAACGTGTGCTCAGAGGAAGACAATGTTGAAAATAAATAAATAAATTAACATCTGCCAGAGCATAAATTAACACAAAGGGTTATTTTGATGCCAAGCAATTTTTGAGGTATTTTGAAAAAGTTAAGCTTCATTTTTTGGCTATTTGAAGCATTTGCAACGAACCCCATAAAGGCCTAGGCTGCTATGGAATATGAGTGCCCACAAGTGTAGGTGACAAAGTAATTAATTTAAATTTAATTACAGCAATGAACCAACTATTGTTAAAGGGAAACCACTCTATACGAAATTATGCAAAAGTGGCGAAATTATTTTCTGTGGCTAACCAAATATTTGGCTCTGAAAATATGATGTTATTTTTCAATTTGATGTGTTGGAAATTTACATTCCTGGCGAGCCTGTAAATGTGAGTTTGTTCATGTGCGCGTGTGTGTGTGTGTGTGTGTGTGTGTGTGGTGTAATTTCAATTAAAATATTGATATTTGTTTGGAATTAATTGGCGTTAACAGGACCTTAACGTGGTCAGAAAGCATTTGCATAGCAAGTCAAGCGAAAAATACACAAAGCTCATTTTTGGGCATAAGTCATGTAAATAATCGCAATATTTTACGGCTCAGTCAACTTACCCGTTATGATCCACAGTTCGCGCAGACAATCCTCACGACTCTTGGCAATGGCCGCCGATTTGCTCAGATCCTGTGGCGCCTCCAGCAGCGGAAAGATTAACGCGCCCAACACCGAATATCCTGTGACCAGCAGCACAAGTCCCGGCGTCGACAGCAGCAACTTGAGCAACTGCCCCAAGCAACGTTTGGAGGCGTCTCGCTTGGCTAATGCCGTTGCCTTGACACATGCCTGCTGCTGGTGCTGATTGTGGTGCTCCACGTCCTGGTCGTCGTGCTCCTCCTCCGTGTTCTGTGCATCGTGATCGTCTTCGCTTTGATTGCATTTGAACGCCTGCTCAACGTCACACATGATCGCTGTTGCAGTTGTTGCACGCGCTGCTTGCTAAGAAACATTTAGTTGTTGTCTGGTCGGCTGTTTTGCTTGCTTGCTCAGTTTTATTAGCCACTCAACTTCCGTTTCCGCCACAACTTAAGATTCATGCTGTGCTCTGCACTTTGTCAGCCATCCATCCATCCACCAACTAATTACAACACTGCTTTCCCATCATATCTGCCTGCTGCTTTGTTTGTGCTGGTAAGCCGCTCTCTCCCTCTCTTTCTCTTCTCCCCTCACTCTCCGTCTCTCTCTACCTTCTCTGTGATTTAACGTATTATGTTTTAAGCTGTTGTTGACTCGCTTTTACTGTCGTAGTCGTAGTCGTAGTTGTAGTTGCAGTTGCAGTTGTTGTTATAGTTGTAGTTGTTGGCTGTTGCTGACATCGCATTTTGCATTGCTGGCAATCCCTGCACTTGGTTTGTACTTTTGAAAGTTGTTGTGCCAGTTTATTTTCCTCCTGAAAATAGAAAAAAAAAAACAATGGTTGTATTGTAATAGTTGTTGCTGCTTTTGCTGCAGTTCTTGGCTGCCTTTGCTGAAGTGCACTTGGGCGCAGTTTAAACGAGCACACAACTTGCAACTTGCTGCTTGCAACTGGTGCAACTGTGAAACGCACTAAATTTGACACTTCACTTAATCTAATTAGTCAACTCTTAAATGCCACAATATTATGAGCGAGACAACATATTGCTAACTAGCACTACTTAAAACTAAAAGAAGCCTTATGACTGTCATTAAGTTGGCTTTTAAAGTGTGCAAATAATTGTTTCAAGTTTCGAAATTGTTTCAAGTTTTTCCTAGTACCTAAAAAACCCTATCAAAATGTGTTTAGAAGTTGACTTTGAAAATAAATCAAGTGCATTTTTATGTAACAATGTTCAGATAACAAAAATCCACTTGAAATAAACCAGAGATAATTTTAATCAGCTGAACAACGATTAAAATCATGAAAAGAACTTCCACGAATTTGAACTGATATTAAGTAGGTTCATCAAAGTGTAACCCAATCGATTTCGTGGCTCAAATGTCTGATAAGCATTAATTTATTCGCATTCGAATTTGGATTCTGGCCGAAACGTGACATGTTTTTGAATAATCTTTATTGACGTAATATTTATACTACATTAATTCTAGCTGCAGACATAACTCATAACCAAGAAGTTCTCTTATTACTGTAATGCTCTGCTCGCACTTGTAAAAGATTATATATATGGCATTTGGCTCATTTAGCTTGAGCTCGTTTAGATTACGAGACGCTTACAATGGGCCAGACATTATCGATTAGGGCCATTAGAGAGTGTGTGGCACAAATGCGATAACAAAGCCAACACATGTAATACAAATTGAACTGAAATAACAATTGTAATCAAAAGAGAGTATCAAGCACACACACACACACACTGCCACACACGCAAAACAAAGCCCAATTCATTATAGAATCTGACGCTGCGGCTTTTCTAATAACGAGCTTAGATTGGGAGCCAATGGAATCAATTAAAGCCAGATGCCAGCGCAGGGGGGAGGAGCAACAAGAATTTACCATTTGTAGAGCAAGCCGCACTCAAATACACCGATTAGTTGAGTTCTTGAATTTATTAATCTCTGAAGTTTGCTCCATCATCAACGTAAAGAGTTTTCTTTATTTTATTTTTTTTAATTTCTCAGCCAAAATCCGACGTGATTTATTAGGATAAGCAGCCTGGGCAGTTGGCTTATGTAATTTAGTTAATTGGAAAATAAAACAGTCTATTTTTGGGGTTGGGGTTCAAGTCACTTGGTGCCTTAACAAAAGCCACTTGTTTTCCTTTTCCTTTATTTGCGTCGTCCTCTTTTTTATGGCCAAGTGCGCATAATTAAATTTGCGGCCAACGTGGCGTATGCGCTACTTGACGCGAGACTTTGACTTGGGGGGGGGCTGAGGAGAGCTACTAATGCAAAATTAATGTCAATCGCTTGGCCCGATGTCAGCATCGACAACATCAGCAAGACAGCAATGCCCTTTTAATTGTGGCTCTTGTAACATTTGAGCTTTCGTCGACGGCACGCACGCGAATCAGGCTAAAAGGCAGCCAAAGGAGCAATCCTTGAGGCGAACTCAACAAAACCCGCCAGAGAGGGCAAATTGTGTGCCGGAAGTTATCCCTTTTAGTCAGATTGAAATCGGCTTAGCTCCGGCTCTTAATTGAAATGTTTGCATTTCACTTTAATTAAAGTGTTTTTGCGAGCAAAGCTCTTCAGCACGCACAGGACCTTTTTTTTTTTGCTGATTTGCTGTTGACTTCAAGCGGCATTTCTTTTATTTCTCTTTGTTTACATTTTCCATTTCATTACGCGCCATTTTTCGCACGTCATTTTATGAAGTTTTGCTGCAAAAAGTTTTTAATAGTTAAATAAAATAACTTTCTTGGCCCTTCTGCCTGAGTTGGCTGAATGGCGTTTTCCATTCATTTCCTGGCCCTTTTCTCAAACGTGTCGGCTGGCGCCAGCCTTATTATGCAATATTTATTATTATTTATAAATGCAATGACAACAAGCGCGCTTTAATTACAATTTTCATCCTCATATTTTTGTTTTTTTTGTTTCTTGCATATTCTCAACTCATCAAATGCAGCAGCCACAGGATGCGAAGTAAACGACCTCCAAGCGACGCTAATGGCGCTAACCTCCATTACAGTAGCTCCGGCGATGTTTTTAAATCCAATTTACCATCATAATTTTATAGCAGCCAGACAACAATCCCCACCACACAACCACCCCCCCCCCCCCACAACCCCCTACAATCCCTACAAATTATTTTTGCTGTCTTCTTTGCTCATTGGTTGTTTTGCGCGCTGTCTGCGTTGTTGTCTATTCCCAATTTAATTGCATCGCTGACATTTAGCACCAAACAAACCAAAACAAAGCAAAACAACAAAATCAACGGAGGGCAGGGAGAGTAGCACAAGCGAGAAGCACAAGAGAGAAGCACAAGCGAGAAGCACAAGAGGGAAGCGATATTGCGAAGTGAAGCTTAAATAGGATTTGACTTCTGGTCGCCGTCCGCATTGATTCCACTGCTCTTTGCTCTTTGCTCTCTGCTCCGTGTTCAGCCAAGTCGAGTTCCTGTTAGTCACTTGTTTAATTGAACTTGACTCATAGCACACCCCGCTGACAGCCCGCCCACCATCCCCCCCTTCGAGTCGTGTAAACTGTTTTACAATACGCGCGATTCCAATTTGCTAACGCTTCTCGGTGCAGCACCAAATGTCATTGAATTGAATGGATTTAGCTCCCAATGCTGCTGCTCTGTTCACCTTTGCCTCCCACGTGCAACTCTTGGCAGTTGTGCTGTATTCTATAGTTGTTTTTTTCAGTTGTCTGCTCTTCGAAGTAATTACATTAGCAACTACAAACAAAAACGGAAGAGTAAGAAAAAATTAAGCCAATACTTTTCAGATAATCAAAATACACTCATATATAATTAAAAATAAAAGAATGCTTTGCGTCTGTCAATTTACCTTAAATAAAGTTCAAAAACAAACAACAAATAATTTGTGGAAGCTGTACAAACCAGCAGCATCTGGGATACAGCTTAAGGTGAGAATATTACATGGAAAAAACCACTAGAAAAATGCTAAAAACAATTAAATGGACAAGCCCTAAAAGTGTAATGAATTGTAAAATTGTACGGTGAAAGCCAGCGGAAAACCTATTTAGAAAAATAAAAAAGCGACAAAGCAAAATACACACTAATAAGTTAAATTTATTAGTATATCCTCTGCTGCCGTCTCTAAGCTAACAGCATAATTTTGTGCAGTCAAGTGTCTATAATGAAAATTAAATGCGAAAAGCCGTTTAACAACAGACACAGCAAGGATTTGCCAGGATACCAGGATGTACACTTGCGGGCAGGAAGGCAACGAACCGTGCACGGAACTTTTAACACATTAGCACAGTGAATGCGACTGCAGAGGTGTGAAAAAGCAGGAATAGCACACAACAGATACGAACAAGGACAACAAGAATAACAACAACAAGAAGAAGGACTCTAACAATAGCTAATAACTATGCAATTGAGAGCAGGCGGAAGGAAAACACTTGAGAACGCCACAAAACACCCAACAACCATCCATAATTTATTGTAAAAAAAAAAAGTAGAAGTCTGCCTCTGCTAACACATTAGATGCAAAAGCCCAAAGGGATAACTACGGCTAATGACCATGTTAATGCAATACAAAAGTGCACTGAAAGGAAATGAGCAAGATAAGTAACGAGGCCGTCATCCCACTCAAAAAAGGAACGTCCAAAAGTCGCAACACAAAATGTTCACCATTTTGGCCTCAAAAAGTTTATCCAAAGCAAAAGCCAACGATGCTCGGACGCAGAGACCATCCCTGCTCATTAAACACGCACAACTTGACTGCAACAGTCTTAATTATGTTCTAAGGACTTGGCCCGGCTAAAACAAAAATAAAAAGCGGAAGCAATAGCTAACGGGATTAAAAAGAAAATTAATTACCCTACAATGATGGTTTGGCCAAGTAAGTAGTATTGGCCCAATGGCAAAAAGTATTATATATCCCTTAGGTATTCAATTCAGTTAAAAAACTTAAAAAATATTATTGGAATAAATGCTTCAGTTATCCAATTTTTATTTTGATCTATTTTTGTTCGTTCTACGAAATGATTTGAACAGCTTCTACAAGTATAAAAATGTCTCCTCCAAAGTGTTGCTTAGCGACTGACATAGTCATAATGCCCCCTGTTAGGGTATCAAAAATACAGAAACATGTTCAGGCAACACAATCAGCGCAGAAACTTGCAAGACGCTCGTCGCACTTTTACCGACGCTGATTAGTTTTTGGAGTGCCTCAAGTGAAAGTCAAGCAGTTCGTCAGTCCGTCAGTCCGTCACTCCGTCAGTTTGTCAGTTTGTCCGCTGGTCGAGCATGTAAACTTTGCCAAACAGCAAACAGCCAACAGACAACAGCAAAAGCAGCAGCAGCAACAGCAGCAATTTCTAAGCCATTCTCTGTGCAACAAAAACTCATTAAAAATCGCGGAATGTAGCTGCAGCTGCCACGTAAATATGCAGCAGCAACAAGAAGGTTCTCAAAAGCCAAGTAAAGACCTGACTAAATGCAAAATGCGCAATAATTAGAGGCAGCATTTAAAATACGCTTATAAAAGCAGCCTTTGTGGCACAGCAAGCTGCACCTTAATTGCCAAAGTTAATATTAATGGCTAAATAATGAAATAAGGCAAGGTGTGCTCCAAAGATAACATTCTCTAATAAAAAAAAAAAAACACTTTATGTTGAAGAACTTCATTTTCTCAATCAGTGAGCAAAGAAGTCTCTGCCAAAATGCACACATTTTCCGATTGTTTTACGAATTTAATCTGATAATGAAAACTGCATACTTGCAGAGCCAACAAATCACTGAAAGCTTTTAAGCCGATTGCATTTTGGTAATCAAATCCACAATGCAAACATGAATCACGTTTTAATTTCTGCACATCTGATGGAAGAAGTTTTATTTTAATAAAATAAAATTGAAATAAAATCCAATGCTTAAAATGCCCACTGGCATAAATATAAGCAAGCTGAACTCAAAAGTCTTAGTTTAATTTCAATTTGACAGCAAATTTTTTTTTTTTTTTTTTAATGTAGCAATTTAATTTAATATTGATCAACCTATTGAAAGGTTATAAAATATTGTTTTGGAGATAGTATACATAATAGCAGGAATTTAAATTAAATAACATAAACAAATAATTGGTTTTAGCATATTACAAAATTACGTAACATTAATTTAATATTAGATAAGACCCTTGTTGCATATTAAGTTACAATTAACGGCCAGCTGTCCAGAGGTCGCTGGTGTGTAGGCGCTTTAAGCGTCTGCGGGTTGTGTTTGACCCTAGTGAACAGGCCAAAGGGTTGACATGGTTATGCAACCGGTCATTGGAGCGGCTTGTATGTCGGTTTATTTGACTTATGACTGTTGGTACACAGAAGTCGTTGTGCAGCGTCATATTGCTCACATAAGGTGGAGCACCAGAGATGTCTCCTAGCACCTTGTTCTGCAGGACTTGGATTGGATTAATCCACGATTTTGCTGCTGTGCCCCAAAATGGAATCCCATATGTCCATGTGGGCACGATGATGCTGCTGTACACCAGCAGCTTGTTGCTCAAGCTGAGTTTGCTGGATGACTTAAGCAACCAGTTGAGTTTCGCCCTTTTGGATCTACACGCTGCTGCCGTGATCTGTATGTGTTTGCGCCAGGTAAGTTTCCTGTCCAGACATATACCCAGGTAGCGAACATGGTTCTCCTGAGGTATGACCGTGCTGTTGAGTCGGACTGTTGGACAGTTACCACTCCTGAGCGCAAACGTACAGTGCTGAGACTTGTTCTCATTGACGCAGATGTTCCACCGGTTAGTAAAAATTTTGGTCTGAAAATCGATATATGGGCTCAGGTCGAAACTTCAAAGTGCCATAACTTCGTCAAAACTTAACTTATTTTAAAAAGCGAGGGCTTTTTGATCATAGTTTTGCACCTAAATCAATCGTACATTTAAAGTTGAAAACGTGATTTTAAGTCGGAAGACAAGTAAAAATTCTGGTCTGAAAATCGATATATGGGCACAAATCGAAACTTCAAAGTGCCATAACTTCGTCAAAACTTAACTTATTTTAAAAAGCGAGGGCTTTTTGATCATAGTTTTGTCCCTAAATCAATCGTACATTTGAAGTTGAAAACGTGATTTAAGGTCGGAAGACAAGTAAAAATTCTGGTCTGAAAATCGATATATGGGCACAAATCGAAACTTCAAAGTGCCATAACTTCGTCAAAACTTAACTTATTTTAAAAAGCGAGGGCTTTTTGATCATAGTTTTGCACCTAAATCAATCGTACATTTAAAGTTGAAAACGTGATTTTAGGTCGGAAGACAAGTAAAAATTTTAGTCTGAAAATCGATATATGGGCTCAGGTCGAAACTTCAAAGTGCCATAACTTCGTCAAAACTTAACTTATTTTAAAAAGCGAGGGCTTTTTGATCATAGTTTTTTCCCTAAATCAATCGTACATTTAAAGTTGAAAACGTGATTTTAAGTCGGAAGACAAGTAAAAATTCTGGTCTGAAAATCGATATATGGGCACAAATCGAAACTTCAAAGTGCCATAACTTCGTCAAAACTTAACTTATTTTAAAAAGCGAGGGCTTTTTGATCATAGTTTTGTCCCTAAATCAATCGTACATTTAAAGTTGAAAACGTGATTTAAGGTCGGAAGACAAGTAAAAATTCTGGTCTGAAAATCGATATATGGGCACAAATCGAAACTTCAAAGTGCCATAACTTTGTCAAAACTTAACTTATTTTAAAAAGCGAGGGCTTTTTGATTATAGTTTTGTCCCTAAATCAATCGTACATTTAAAGTTGAAAACGTGATTTTAGGTCGGAAGACAAGTAAAAATTCTGGTCTGAAAATCGATATATGGGCACAAATCGAAACTTCAAAGTGCCATAACTTCGTCAAAACTTAACTTATTTTAAAAAGCGAGGGCTTTTTGATCATAGTTTTGCACCTAAATCAATCGTACATTTAAAGTTGAAAACGTGATTTTAGGTCGGAAGACAAGTAAAAATTTTAGTCTGAATATCGATATATGGGCTCAGGTCGAAACTTCAAAGTGCCATAACTTCGTCAAAACTTAACTTATTTTAAAAAGCGAGGGCTTTTTGATCATAGTTTTGCACCTAAATCAATCGTACATTTAAAGTTGAAAACGTGATTTTAGGTCGGAAGACAAGTAAAAATTCTGGTCTGAAAATCGATATATGGGCTCGTCAAAACTTAACTTATTTTAAAAAGCGAGGGCTTTTTGATCATAGTTTTGTCCCTAAATCAATCGGTACATTTGAAGTTGAAAACGTGATTTAAGGTCGGAAGACAAGTAAAAATTCTGGTCTGAAAATCGATATATGGGCACAAATCGAAACTTCAAAGTGCCATAACTTTGTCAAAACTTAACTTATTTTAAAAAGCGAGGGCTTTTTGATCATAGTTTTGTCCCTAAATCAATCGTACATTTAAAGTTGAAAACGTGATTTTAGGTCGGAAGACAAGTAAAAATTCTGGTCTGAAAATCGATATATGGGCACAAATCGAAACTTCAAAGTGCCATAACTTCGTCAAAACTTAACTTATTTTAAAAAGCGAGGGCTTTTTGATCATAGTTTTGTCCCTAAATCAATCGTACATTTAAAGTTGAAAACGTGATTTTAGGTCGGAAGACAAGTAAAAATTTTAGTCTGAATATCGATATATGGGCTCAGGTCGAAACTTCAAAGTGCCATAACTTCGTCAAAACTTAACTTATTTTAAAAAGCGAGGGCTTTTTGATCATAGTTTTGCACCTAAATCAATCGTACATTTAAAGTTGAAAACGTGATTTTAGGTCGGAAGACAAGTAAAAATTTTAGTCTGAAAATCGATATATGGGCTCAGGTCGAAACTTCAAAGTGCCATAACTTCGTCAAAACTTAACTTATTTTAAAAAGCGAGGGCTTTTTGATCATAGTTTTGTCCCTAAATCAATCGTACATTTAAAGTTGAAAACGTGATTTAAGGTCGGAAGACAAGTAAAAATTCTGGTCTGAAAATCGATATATGGGCACAAATCGAAACTTCAAAGTGCCATAACTTTGTCAAAACTTAACTTATTTTAAAAAGCGAGGGCTTTTTGATTATAGTTTTGTCCCTAAATCAATCGTACATTTAAAGTTGAAAACGTGATTTTAGGTCGGAAGACAAGTAAAAATTCTGGTCTGAAAATCGATATATGGGCACAAATCGAAACTTCAAAGTGCCATAACTTCGTCAAAACTTAACTTATTTTAAAAAGCGAGGGCTTTTTGATCATAGTTTTGCACCTAAATCAATCGTACATTTAAAGTTGAAAACGTGATTTTAGGTCGGAAGACAAGTAAAAATTTTAGTCTGAATATCGATATATGGGCTCAGGTCGAAACTTCAAAGTGCCATAACTTCGTCAAAACTTAACTTATTTTAAAAAGCGAGGGCTTTTTGATCATAGTTTTGCACCTAAATCAATCGTACATTTAAAGTTGAAAACGTGATTTTAGGTCGGAAGACAAGTAAAAATTCTGGTCTGAAAATCGATATATGGGCTCAGGTCGAAACTTCAAAGTGCCATAACTTCGTCAAAACTTAACTTATTTTAAAAAGCGAGGACTTTTTGATCATAGTTTTGCACCTAAATCAATCGTACATTTAAAGTTGAAAACGTGATTTTAGGTCGGAAGACATGTAAAAATTCTGGTCTGAAAATCGATATATGGGCACAAATCGAAACTTCAAAGTGCCATAACTTCGTCAAAACTTAACTTATTTTAAAAAGCGAGGGCTTTTTGATCATAGTTTTGCACCTAAATCAATCGTACATTTAAAGTTGAAAACGTGATTTTAGGTCGGAAGACAAGTAAAAATTTTAGTCTGAATATCGATATATGGGCTCAGGTCGAAACTTCAAAGTGCCATAACTTCGTCAAAACTTAACTTATTTTAAAAAGCGAGGGCTTTTTGATCATAGTTTTGCACCTAAATCAATCGTACATTTAAAGTTGAAAACGTGATTTTAGGTCGGAAGACAAGTAAAAATTCTGGTCTGAAAATCGATATATGGGCTCAGGTCGAAACTTCAAAGTGCCATAACTTCGTCAAAACTTAACTTATTTTAAAAAGCGAGGGCTTTTTGATCATAGTTTTGCACCTAAATCAATCGTACATTTAAAGTTGAAAACGTGATTTTAGGTCGGAAGACAAGTAAAAATTCTGGTCTGAAAATCGATATATGGGCTCAGGTCGAAACTTCAAAGTGCCATAACTTCGTCAAAACTTAACTTATTTTAAAAAGCGAGGGCTTTTTGATCATAGTTTTGCACCTAAATCAATCGTACATTTAAAGTTGAAAACGTGATTTTAGGTCGGAAGACAAGTAAAAATTTTAGTCTGAATATCGATATATGGGCTCAGGTCGAAACTTCAAAGTGCCATAACTTCGTCAAAACTTAACTTATTTTAAAAAGCGAGGGCTTTTTGATCATAGTTTTTTCCCTAAATCAATCGTACATTTAAAGTTGAAAACGTGATTTTAAGTCGGAAGACAAGTAAAAATTCTGGTCTGAAAATCGATATATGGGCACAAATCGAAACTTCAAAGTGCCATAACTTCGTCAAAACTTAACTTATTTTAAAAAGCGAGGGCTTTTTAATCATAGTTTTGTCCCTAAATCAATCGTACATTTAAAGTTGAAAACGTGATTTTAGGTCGGAAGACAAGTAAAAATTTTGGTCTGAAAATCGATATATGGGCACAAATCGAAACTTCAAAGTGCCATAACTTCGTCAAAACTTAACTTATTTTAAAAAGCGAGGGCTTTTTGATCATAGTTTTGCACCTAAATCAATCGTACATTTAAAGTTGAAAACGTGATTTTAGGTCGGAAGACAAGTAAAAATTCTGGTCTGAAAATCGATATATGGGCTCAGGTCGAAACTTCAAAGTGCCATAACTTCGTCAAAACTTAACTTATTTTAAAAAGCGAGGGCTTTTTGATCATAGTTTTGCACCTAAATCAATCGTACATTTTAAGTTGAAAACGTGATTTTAGGTCCGAAGACAAGTACAAATTTTAGTCTGAAAATCGATATATGGGCTCAGGTCGAAACTTCAAAGTGCCATAACTTCGTCAAAACTTAACTTATTTTAAAAAGCGAGGGCTTTTTGATCATAGTTTTTTCCCTAAATCAATCGTACATTTAAAGTTGAAAACGTGATTTTAAGTCGGAAGACAAGTAAAAATTCTTTTTTTTTTTTTTTTTTAATGTAGCAATTTAATTTAATATTGATCAACCTATTGAAAGGTTATAAAATATTGTTTTGGAGATAGTATACATAATAGCAGGAATTTAAATTAAATAACATAAACAAATAATTGGTTTTAGCATATTACAAAATTACGTAACATTAATTTAATATTAGATAAGACACTTGTTGCATATTAAGTTACAATTAACGGCCAGCTGTCCAGAGGTCGCTGGTGTGTAGGCGCTTTAAGCGTCTGCGGGTTGTGTTTGACCCTAGTGAGCAGGCCAAAGGGTTGACATGGTTATGCAACCGGTCATTGTAACGGCTTGTATGTCGGTTTATTTGACTTATGACTGTTGGTACACAGAAGTCGTTGTGCAGCGTCATATTGCTCACATAAGGTGGAGCACCAGAGATGTCTCTTAGCACCTTGTTCTGCAGGACTTGGATTGGATTAATCCACGATTTTGCTGCTGTGCCCCAAAATGGAATCCCATATGTCCATGTGGGCACGATGATGCTCCTGTACACCAGCAGCTTGTTGCTCAAGCTGAGTTTGCTGGATGACTTAAGCAACCAGTTGAGTTTCGCCCTTTTGGATCTACACGCTGCTGCCGTGATCTGTATGTGTTTGCGCCAGGTAAGTTTCCTGTCCAGACACATACCCAGGTAGCGAACATGGTTCTCCTGAGGTATGACCGTGCTGTTGAGTCGGACTGTTGGACAGTTACCACTCCTGAGCGCAAACGTACAGTGCTGAGACTTGTTCTCATTGACGCAGATGTTCCACCGGTTGGCCCAGGTACTAAAATCATCCAAGAACCTCTGCGTAACCGCTGCTGCTCTCCAAGCAGTGGAGGAGTTAGCAAGGAACACAGTGTCATCCGCGTAAGTGGCAAGCAGCGTGTTTCCGGCTACCGGAATCGGCAAGTCCGCAGTGTACAAAGTGTACAGGGCAGGTCCGAGGACACTACCCTGCGGTACACCCGCTCTGATGGGGCGGATGTTTGATCGCTCTCCCCTAACTTCAACCATAAAAGAACGGCCAAGCAGGTAAGACCTGAGCAGTAAATACTGCGCCGATGGTAGTAGGGACTTAAGCTTAAAAAGCAGGCCATCATGCCATACGCGATCAAACGCTTGCTGGATATCCAGGAATACGGCAGAGCTGTACTGCTTATTTTCCAAGGCCTCGAGGATATGCTGTACACAGCAAATTTTGTACGCAAAATTCATGAAAAATCACAAAATTTACTTACGAACAGGTCTAAACTATCCATTGCCATAACTTGGTCATAACTAAAACGGCTGGCAAAGCCAATAAATTTTTGACAACTGTTTACATTATTGGTGCATTTTTCGAAAGTTCTTGATATGATATTTAAATTTCTTAGCCCATCGCAACGAAAATGGGATTAGCCTATGCAAGCTAGGGAATGCCCTTACTATTGCCACTGCAAGTAAATTTGATAAATTTTTGACTGCCTTTGGCATATTTGGTTCAACACTTTTCCGTTTATGTCAATTGAATTGTCGATACACAGCTAGCAGTTCCGAGCGAGTGTGTGAGCAAGAGATGGAGATATATATAAAGAGAGAGAGTGAGAGAGAGAGAGAATTGCTCTATTGCTGCTGGCAGTTCAACTTAAACTTGTTAACTTTCGTAATTAAATTGTTAAACATCAGTTGCCCTTTAATTGACTGCCGGTGTTGCCCGTTGAGCAAATGCCTGCCAGCTAGTCCACGTTAGTAGCCAAGGCAAAAAGGATCTGCTCGACCCGCTTGCATAGCAATGAGGACACATTCCGTTGGCCAGCTCAGCAAAATTCCTTAAGTGCCAATTTAGTGCCAATTTGCTTTTGTCTTACCCCCATTTTTTTTTATTTGTACAGGCGAACGTACAAATTTTATGTTAATTAAGCCAAATGCTTTTCCATCGGGATTTTAAATACCTACCCTATATATATATATATATATATATTGATATATATACTTATTCTCGGTCAGTTGCTGTGCATAAGGAAATGTTTGGCTGGCCTAATTGACTTTAGCCGTCTACTGCATAAAAAGTTCGTTCTGGGGGAAAACAGAAATGTAATCAAATAAAATCGAATTGTTAGCCGATTGAGCATCTAAATCAGTTCCCATAAAATGCACAATGTTGGGAGTTAGCATAAAATTTGCATAAGAGCACCGAGCACCTAAAATGGTTTCCCGTGTGTGTGTGTGTGCGTGTGTGTGAGTGTGTCACAATGTGTGTGGGTGTGAATGTCTTTCATAATGCCATTTGATATGCACTTTATGTGTTTTTTGTCTCAGCTCAGTGTCATTGAAAACATGCAGCTAATCCTCCAATGATATATCAACTGCCAAAGCATTTGCATAGTTTTTACGTGCGAACCTTAAATGCCATGTGAGCCAGGAGCAGAGCTTAACGCCACGTTCCGTCTATGCAGCGTATTACGTATACGCCGAATGACCACAAATCGAACTCACCTTCTCAGTGGCGAAGCTATGTTGTGTGCTGAGTGGCTGTGTATATATATTCTTGGTTATACAATAAGTCTTAACTAAATATTAGTTACTAGTAAAAATAATTAAACATAAATATTATATATTTAAGTTGATTGTATTATGAAAATACTAAAGAAGTAAGCTCAAAAGTGCTCAAAATAATTATACCATTTACATATTAAAATACTAATTATACAAAACAAAATTCTTGCCTTTGATACTATTACAAAAACAAATTCCAATTATATCCAAAATCCAATTACATATTGAACTCAAAAGAAGCCTTAATTAAATCCTCAACCTTGGCATGATATGGATACTATATTTAAGTCAGATTACTTGCTGATGACTTACTTACTGTCCTGCTTATTTACTATATTTATTATTTGATTATACTTTATTCAAGCCTGATTATTCTACCGTCCATTGAATTTCCGTTCACTCGCTTAATGTGTTAACTAGTGTAAGGCTGATGACTGCTTTTGTTATTGGCTTTGGTTGTTGCTTGGCTAATTGAGTGTCGCTGTAATGCCAAAAGCAAATTGGTCACGTTGGGACAAGACGTGTTGCTGGCGACGCCGTTTGTCGCTGTCGCTCTTTATTGGTTATTGATGATATTTCCGTTGGCTTTTAATTTGATGCACGAGTGCCTGCAATGGCTTGCTCCCCCTGCTCAGCTAATGATTGAGTGTTAATGGAGCGAACGTGGCCGAAAAGGAATCAGAGTCAGCACTCATAGGCCCAAAACACGTGCAATAACATTTTCGTGGGATGGATCAGCTGACCTCATTGGTTTTGGAGGGGCGGTGGTCAGGGTGAGGGTGGCAGCAGGGAGGCAGGAGTAGTGGTAGTTATAGAGTAAACACAAAGCGTGTCAGTGAGTTGCCTGCTGCTGAAGGAATATCAGCAACAACAACCGCAGCACTAAGAAAATGTTTGCAGAGTTGGATAACGGCCTGGCCACAGATGCAAACATTGAGATATGCAACGAAAAGCACACACACACACACACAGATACAGACACACAGATACAGACACACAGACAGCGATAGAGATAGACAGCGCAACACATCCTGGCAAGTGTGTCATGGGCATTGCTCAGTTTGCATTATGCGTGTGTGTCTGTGTGTGTGTTTGTGTGTGTGGACAACACACTTACACGTGTTCCAATGGCAGTTGATGCTCGTTGCCTGTGGCAACGATGCCATAAAAAAAAGAGGCACATACTAAAATGGCATTTCGAAGGACAAACAAACAAACGAGATACACACACTCTCACACACATACTCAACTTAGATAGCGTGTGTTGTAATTGTGCTTGAAAACTCAGGCACACACACACACACGTATTTATGCAAGATTGCAATTATGATATATATGTGTATATATATATAATGGAGAACTTGTCGTGCTCGATCTGCTGAAAGCAAATGTGTTCCAACAAATTTCGCAATATTCTATGGCCGCACTTTCTATGGGCATTAAATTTGCGTTGTTGGCCAAGAAGCATACCAGAATATTTATATTTTGAAGTGCCAGCGGCTAAGAGTCAAGGCTGAAATCTTTTGAAAAACTGCGGAAAGTAGATAAATGTATGATAAGCCAAATGATAATGGAATATTGAGTATGGTGTAAGAGTTGAAAATAAATAATATTCCAAATGATATATTTATTCATTTTTCAAGAGCCTGAAATCTGGAAGGGAGTATTATTGCTTGAAGAGTATGAATACTGGTATATAACGGAGAGATTGGTTGATTTATTAAAATTAATATATCATCTTCAAATAACTAATGTGAATTAATTAAATTCAATTTAATTGTCTACCATTAAGAATTATGATCTTCAACGACAAGTTTAGCTAAATGTTAGATATTTCCAGTGGGCAAGCCATAATAATTTGCGTAAAAGTCTATTAATTAGTTTAATTATAAACTTAAGCCAAGTGCCTAATATCTCTCTGAAATCTTCATGTTATCTCAACACTCTCCCATTAAATTCCCAAATCAGAAATGTCAATTAATTGATTTATCTTTGCTTGACCGTTGACATAAGCGACCCTCGCACTTTGGTCTTCTGCTCCCTTCAACCAAAGTGTCCTGCGGCACTAGCTGAACTGTCACAGCGTTAATTGAGTTTGACACTAATGAGCGTGCAATCGTTGCATAATTGATTTATAAATGCACCAGCCTCCTCTCCATATTCTCTTTCCCCATCCCCAACATCCCGCAGCCCCCTTTATTTGCCCAATTGAGTTGCGCACTTGAGTTTATAACGCTGTTGCAAATTCAACGCTAATTGGGTCAGGCAAACAATGTGCGGGGGGGCCCGGCGTCATGTTTAAAATGCATCAAAATTATTTGAAGGCTGCGCCCGGACATAATTCAAGTAGTTTGTCATGCCAAATTTGCAAGGATGAGCCAGAGAGAGGGTGTGGGGATGAGGATGGTTGTATATGCGCATAAGCCGCATAAAAATCGCTTGAAATGTTTGCGGGCGAAATGCTAGCGTAGACAACATGATTATTATGTTGTTGATGATTATCATCATTTGAATTGTTTGTGGGCGGGTGGCATGCCACAAGCGCTAATTCCACACAAATTGTAATTAATTTGAATTAATTATGTTCTACTTTCCACATGCCAAAACCAAACAGAAGCTGGCTGGCAACAACACACACAAACTCACACACACATGTGGGGCGTGGCAACTGAGACATATTTTTTCTTTTAGGCTCTCACACACACACACACACATACACACACACAGTTACTGCCACAGATCCACCGCAAAGCGGAAGGATAAACCGTTGCCTTGGGCTCGTTTGGCTCCGCTGCCAAAGCCAGCAAAGTTTTCCGCTGTTTGTCCCTTTTCATTGCCTACTTTTTGGTGCGGAAACCCGAGAAAAATAAGGGAATGTCTTTAAAAGCAGCTCACTCGAATAGCAGCTTCATCTAAGTATTTTGAAATACACATAGCAGCTAATGATGACTTTTTTTCGCAGCTCTATTAAGAACTTGGAAATGTCCTATTTGAAACAGTATGCTTAACTAAAATTATATATATAGGGTCAACTTGAAATAGATGGAAATCTATAACATATTTAAGAGATATATTCTAAATCGAAAGCAAATGTTTCAAAAAGTAGGCTTTGGCTCTGACCAACGTCTAGCATACATCAATACTAAATTAAACATCTTTTCATTTTCATAAAGCAAACAAAATTCGCTCAGTTTACAAATATATAATTTTGGCATTCTACCAACAAATTACACTTACAGCTTGCATAACTTTTCAATTGCTACACGACCAAATCCAAGAGAATGCATATACTTGTAATTACACCATCTGGAAAGAGGGTTAAGGTTGATATCGGCGATGAGTCCTATCCCGAGGAAATTCACGAGGATCGCATAATACCTCGCGATGAAGCAAAGCTGATCGAAGAATTGCCATCAACATCGACACAGGCGGCTTCTCTGCTTTCTACTTGCGTGGACAAACAACCAAAATTTGAGGATAGCACAAATGTGCATTTTGCCAGCGATTCTGAAATAGTCTAATGTCGGTAAGGACTTGCAAGCTCCTACTTTCATTGATTGTATTTCTTAATATATTTATTATTAACTGCTAGTTTAAGATGTTTGCGTTGTGCTTGTCGTTAAGTGCGGAAAACACTAACAGATCTTGAAGACAACTGGAAAAATATGTGCAACAGCTACAAACTAAACAAACTAAACTAACAAAAAAAAAACCATTTGCATTTACTTTTGTATTGAATATATTTATGCGTTACAAAACTATAAACTTTTTACAGATTTCGATTCAGTTGAAACAGCTTTAACTATTTGTTTTCCAATGTATGCTTTTTTTTGGCACGTCTGCTCTAATCTCTTCAAACAAGTAGGCAAAACTTAAGTATTTAAGCGACACGTGCTAAGCAAATTAATATGACTGCGGTTGATGTTGTGGCTGAAGTGTAGACCCCACATACACACACACACACACACACACACACACACAAGTCCACCGAGACACTGAATGAATGACATTGTCTGGCACGAGTGGAAATGTTGACAGCAAAAATTTAACGCTTCAAATGTAAAACATACAAATATTTTGACATTCAAAGCACAAAAAGGGAAGAGAAGCACGCACTTACAGCACACACGCACACACACACACACACACACATACGAGCACAACACAAACACACACACACTGAAAAGGGCCTTTTGTCTTTGCGTAGCAAATTTTCCATGAAAATTGCATGAATTGCAGATTTTTATACGCACGAAATGCGACTGAAGTCAACTTGAGTCGAGTCAAGTTGAGTTGAGTTGAGTTGTTGTTGTTGCTGTTGTTCTCGTTGTTGTTGTTGTTGTTGCTGTTACGTGTACTTCACTCATTTTATGGCTGCGCCAGCGGCACTTACCGTAAAATATATAGAACAAAACAACAGCAAAGCAAGCACAAAAACCAAAAACAAAACCAAAAACGGATAAAAAGTGCCTTACAGTGTAATAGATTTTTTGGCTTCAACAGGAGCAAGCCGGCGACACAAACAATGACTTGCCGTTGCCACAATAATGCACATGCTGTGTGCAATGTGGCGTATGCGTGATTTGCCAAGCCGCACAGCATGCAACAAACTAAAAAAAACAGCTCAATTGTCGACCACGGGACGTATGATTAATGTGCCGCATATTTAAATAGCAGCCGAAAAGTATGCAACAATAATCTGCTAACAATCTGACACTTGTGCCACATGCGCCGAATGCCAATTTGTTAGCTGCCACAACTAGAATTGCATAGCTAATGCAATATTCTCCACACACACACACACACAGAATTGCTTAGGTGTGCTTTGGGGCAGCAGAAGTATTTCAGCAACTTGTAAATCTGACTGTGAAAACTTATTTAACAAAACTGCACAAAACTGCACAAAACTGCACAAAACTTTACTCGTCATAAGTTTGGTTAGATTTGATTTAAATAAGATAGCAATTTGTGCAACGTTGATTTCAATTAGCCTAATAGAAGCACTAAAACTGTCAAATAATCAAATAAGAAGTTTTGCACTCATTTATAAATGTGTCGAAGATAAGAAATAAAATACAAACAAATTTGTATGCTTCAACTTTTTTTGTTAATTAAAAAATTAAACTCGCTAAGAGTGTTTTAAGCTGACTACTTTTGTAACTTTCAACACGTTTCGCTGTCGAACAACACCCAAAAGAGGCATTTATTATGCTAAAGTGCCATAAAGAAAAACCAACCAAAATTCAGTGAACAACTGAATTTAAATCATCAATTCTTAATGTTCTTGCCTAAGTGCATAAATCAAGAGTGACAACAAGCTGCTTGCCGCTTGCCACATGGCAACAGGGCAACGGGGCTACGTGGCGTATGCGAAACCTGCCGCGATGACCGGCAACACTCAGCCATCTGTTTTTGGCTGTGCGACATTTGTGTCTTTTGTTTTTAACGTCTAAAATGTAATGTACTGCCGGCAAGGCCAGCAGCGTGACGGAGGACAACCGAATTGTAGAAGAACTTTACCTTCAGATTTGTGTTTGCCTAAGACCAATAAGCATTCCAGTTAAGCAGTTGTCTTTGCGATTTGGTTTGGCCAAGATTTATGCGCTGCGAACACTTGATAAATGACTGACCAAATTTGTAAGTGGCTTTTACTTAAGAGTCAAGCAACGCTCTCTCTCTCTCTCTCTCTGTCTCTATCTGTCTATCTATCTCTCTTAGCGTTTGCTGGGCCATAAATTCGCAGTTGGCTGCATGTATAAATTAGAATCAAGGTAATTGTTGATATTTTGAATCTAGTTTCTTGCCAATTACAGAACTACCTAAATTAGTCCATATTTTGTTAGCTTCTAAAGCAGTTAGAAACAATGGTGGTAAACTAATTGAATTGCATAAGATAAGATTTGATAATTAGAGTATGTACTTTAGTTATCAAACCTTATTGACTATTTGACTTTTCGATATATATTATTTAATCGGTTCTCTTATTTGTCGGAGTGTTTATATAAGATATATAAGATATAAGTATAAGATATATAATCTTGGGCTTGCGTAAGATAAAATAATCTTAAGCATTCCTTAGATAAGTTCTGCCTCTAGACCCGTTTATTCAACTCTCTTCGCACACGCCAATCAAGAGGATAATTTTAAGTCATAAACATGACTAACTAAAAAGTACACCTGACCTAATATATATAGTATTCGTTTTATTTGTCAACCGATAAGATTCTCTGTAATACGATAAGTGTATGTCGGAAAGTGCAAATATCCGATTTTAAATTGCATTCTAAATAACAAATCAGGTGAGTTGAATAATAAAAAAAAATTAAACTAGACGCAAATTTGCAGGTGCTTATTCATAGCTGTGAGCCAACTCAAAGTGGTTAAAACCCTTGTTCAAAATAAAATTTGTTTTTTCGGCAAATTTAAGCAAAAAATTGACCGCAAAAAAAATTATTTCATTTGAGTCACGAAAAATTCTTAACTAGTTTTAGGCAAAACAATTAAATTATAAAAATAATAACGAACACACATAATATGTCGTCATTTCTTTTCAAATTGAATTCTTTCATTTATCTGAATGCTGTGATAGATTACGTAAATGTTGTTACCTTTTTTTGTTCACAATTATAATTTGTTTTATGTCATAATTAATTTTTAACATTACTGAAAGCTTAATCTGTGTATTTTGTTTCCATTTTTGTGGCATGTTTTTGTTGACTTGCCCACATCGAACAGTTAAGCACCAATAATTGCAAAGTTGTTAACACATATTGGATAAGTTCCATATACAGTACAGTAAATTGATAAGTTAATTAGCCACGACTAAAAAATAATAATCATTTTATGCTTTTATGCCGATTGACTTTAAGAGCTCATTATTATTAATAAACGGTAATTGTTAACATATATATTTCATATACAATGTTGACAAGCACATTAATAAATTATTAATTATTCAATCGATTTTGACATCCTTTGTCTGAACAGCAATTTCCGCTTGAATATATACATTTTTTATCAGTGGACAAGCAACATTGCAACTAAATTATTAAAGATGCCAATATGAATAGATATAAATTAAACAAAAACAAGTTTTTAAATATATTAAATCGATAAAAAATTCTAAATTATTTATTTATTTAAATTAAATTTAACATATCTCTTAAGGGGTCAACAAAATGATGTAATTTACAATTCCAAATAATACACTTAAATGCTTTTCATTCTAATCAAAATTGTAATTACTCTTCGGGGTCTGTTTATCTTTTATCTATCTATCATCTATCTTCTATCTGCCACATATATTTGTATAAATTATTGATTTAGGTCAAACATCACAATTGAAATATATGAATGCGACATGATAAATGCACTTTTCTAGCGCATTATTAATTAAATATGAATTCACCTCGGGGCACGTCTTCATTATTGCACAATAAGTACGTAAATTGATTGGAAATAGTTTTTGAACCATTCAACTTTTGAGTAATCCAGGTAAATATTGCGCTTAATTTACCTTAGGTCAAGTTGCGAACAATTTCAACCGTTATACGTCGCCGTAGTCGTCGTCACAGTCACCGTCGTCGTCGTCGTCGTCGTCGTCACCGTCGATGAGACAAAAATGTTACCGCTCCGCTCAGTGATCGCTTGGCGTTCGTCGTGTGTAGTTCGGTTCGAACCAAGTTAAAACCCTTAACGTGTTTTTCAATATTCAATTATTATTGAGCTGTAAAGAACAAAAAAAAAAAACAATCATAAGTGAATACACGAAAATTAAATAATTATATTTAATTATGCTGACGGTCGCGTATAATGAACATAATTGAACAGCTGCAAATATGATCAATTGCCTTGGCCTATGATTAAGCCAAGTTTGAGCCCTAATTGGAAACGAACAAGTTAACGTGACGCAATAACACAGCCAAATTGGCGGATTAAAAAGAGTAAATTTATTTATTTTTTAACACAATTTTAAATAAACAAACTGATTCAGTTAGCAGCAGTTGGTTCGTTCAGTTCAGTCTATCACAAAGTAAATAAAACACAAAACATTAAAATTAAAGCACAAGAATAGCCGCGTGGTAAAAAACGCTCAGCTGGTTTCCAGAACGCTCTCGAAATCCAGCTTGTCATGAATAAATAAAAGAACAATCATAATAATGCTGAGCAAACAAGGTTAGAAAAACCAACTGTCTGGCTTTTTAAAGAACCAAAAATACATCTCTCATTATCTATACAATTACTGTTGTCATTTGTCTATGTTTGGTCTAACTAAAATTTAATTGGGCTGTTCATTTCCTTATGCTCAGTTCGCCGTATCTGTTTCTGGCCTTATCTGCTGCTACAATAAAAACATATTTACAACTGCTCAAACGTGTCAGAATCTAATTAAACTGGTTGCACAGCTAAAAGCAATCAGAGAAATTTCATTACATCACACATTTCGCATGTCTCCGCCGTATACAGAATAATGGAAATGTGTTTTAAAACAAGTAGATTAAGTTAGATTTCGAACAGTAAATCACACGTTTCAGGTAGTGCTGACATTTTGCAGCGAGGGCAACGGCTTCAGCTCCGTTTGCTTCCTTCACTTTCCATTAACTGCGAGAACAACAAAACAGCAACAGCAGCAGCAACAACAACAACACCAGTGTTGCGCATGCGCAAATGCAATACTTAAGCAATAACAACAAATACAACAACAACTGCAACACAATGACACCGAGTCAACAATTAACAATC